>BLIW01000006.1:2500-602500 GCA_016586305.1 Ophiorrhiza pumila | reverse complement strand
ATCTTGAATTCAAATGTAAATATATACATATATATATATATGCACCACTTGTGCAACTATACTTTTGTAAAATTAAGTAGAAAATTTATTCTGATGTAGACAGTTTGGCACTGGTTGTTTTTATTTGCCTGTTCCATTGATGGCTATATATATATATAAATTGGTTATATGTATGCCTTTTTAGCTTTAAGTACGTTCCACATCTCAACTGCACAACTTGTGCAAATGTGGGCATTAGACAAATATTTAAGGATTATATACTTAAAAGTAACCCGGCCACTTCATCATCATATATACATAGTACAACATCCATCCTGCAACTTGCATGTTTGCTAAACTGGAAATTTGGACAAACAAGAGCTAATTAAGAAAAGGACAGTGACTTGTTACTTGAATCTTGCAACCCAAAATGGCTTGGAAGGAATAATTAATTAATTGCTGAGTAATAATCCAGTTCTCATCGATCTCTCTCAACATGCATGAAAATTTTTTATGAAAACATTATCACATGAATCAGTACTTTTATTTTTTAGGATTAGTACTATTATTTTAATTTTCTTGCATTCTTAACAAATCTTGCCGTACGTACGTGCAGGTTCATGATCAGGTGTAAGAAATTGAAACCTTAGGATTCGCTTTCTTGCTTGATCGATCATGCTATAAAAATTACTAACTAGTTATGGCAAAAACCTTAAAAAGTGCAGTGGAAGAGTACTATATAGGCTGCTGCAGTTCACGTGCTCATCCCATTGTCTGTGAATACTGTTTGAAAGCTTTGGACATCATAGATCGACTAAATATATATATATATATATATATTTATATACACACGAACGTTTTCTGCCATTAAGATTCTCCTTCTCGCATGCATATAGATAGAGCAAAAAAGCCAACTGAAAACGAGGGTCTAATCAGATCGAAATTCTCATATATCAGCTAATTAGTAAATATTAGATGCATCCCAATTGAATTTGTTTGTTTGTGTTTAATTCTATCTCAACTTGCACAAGTGAGAGGTCATGCATACACAGCCAGGCCAGCACCACCACCAGAAGTACTGTCACCATCCTAAAGAACCCTAAATTCTCTTCCTTAAGTGGTTTAATAAGAGGAGTTATTTTGGCCTTACTTTGCCTAGGCAGGCATATGGTGTTTTTTGATCCATCCCTCTTGTTCCATGCAGCAGCCCTCATCATCATAGGTTGATGAAATATTGAGACATAAAAGTCGTTGTCTTTTTGTTCCCTCGTCTCTCTTTCAAAATAGGTGTCCTGACTGTGACTTTGCCTCTGAAGAACTACTCTTGTACATGTCTTTGGGACCTCTCATGCATCATTTTTTTGCTTCTCCAGCAAAATGTGTTTCCCATGTGTGTGGACGACATGGGGCTGATCTGATGGTAGCTCTATAAGCTAGTATATCCATATGAACTCTTTATACGCACACAACTTCCTCTTCTGTTCATCAATTAATTCTTGTAATTAATTTGAGCAGTTTACATATGTTACATCTTATATATATATATATATATATATATATATATATATGCAGAATGTGTTCTTCATCTTCATCAATTTTTTATACTATAATTTATGGGTTGCGGTTGCACCTATTTTAATTCTCTATAATTTAATTCTGTTTTGAATCCATTGCAAAACAATTAAGCAAGGAAGAGAAATTAATCCTTAATTTATACTATGAATTGATGTAAATCTGAATTGGCCTGAAGTCAACAACTTAATTACAAGAATTTATTTCATTCGCTAGTTGGACATGATGAACTCACACACACACACAGATATATATATATACATTGATAACAAAAAAGTAAAGAATTAAGTAAATTATGAATGTCGGTCAATATGCATGGAAAGGGTCATTAATTTAACTAGCCCCCCCATGTTCCTGAAATGGATGTCTAAGTTGAATGATGATGATGATGGTGTTGCAAATAATTAACTAAGTGTATATATAGGACTTTCTTGGAGTGTTTAAACATCAGATCAGACTAAGTAGAAGAACCTAGAGGAAATGATTTCATTTTTTCTCTTTTGATTAATATTCTTCTTGGGTCAGTTCGTTCTTGATTGATTAATGGTGGAGCCAACAATATATTTTCAATGAGGATTGGCTTGACTTTCTGATCATTGGACTAATTAATTTCACTCTTCTTGTGATTGATATATAATCTAGAAGGACATGACATATCCCACCTCGGATACTTAGTTGATCCATCTCTCTAAACAATTTGTTTCTCTTTTAGCACACATATGTCCAATGTGCATGCATAAGCATATATAATACCATTGCTATGCTAGCTTAATTGACTACATACATTTTATATATCTTAAATCTAAATGATTAAAAGTGATTATATCAATGATTCATTAGTGGGAAAAAAGTGGGGTTTTCACACAACTTTTGTCGACCTTGATACTAAAAAAGAACATGGCAACTTCCTCATATATGGAGAAACAACTCAACAAGAACAAATGAGCAAAAAAAAAAGAGAGTAATTATGTTTAGTATAGAGATATTTTTGAGAGAGAGAGAGGGAGAGAAGACACGGATGGATGATGAACAAGAATGTGGATACAAAGGAAAGCAATGCAAGTGGAGAAGAGAGGAAGAGAGCCCACCATTTAGTCTTTGAGAGGATAAAAACATCATTATCAAAACACATGTCAACATGCATTGGGGCTAACTTTGTGACTATGATGTGCTATCTATCTACCTCTACATGTAAAATGGGATCTCTCTCCTTAAAACTGTCAATATATGAGAACACAGCTCTTTGAACTCTTTAAAAGCTTGATGGGGATGATATATCATTGTTGTCTGGAACTGAAACTCTGGACCACTAAATGGCATCTTTTTCAGATGTTGCATTAACTCTACTTTGTTCATGAGGAGTGAGTGAGGCAATTTTTAGACTTGCCAATATCCCCTGGTCCCTTTCTTCTTCTGGGCTAACATATTCAAGACAGCTTAACCTTTTTATAGCAAGAATATTTATATATTTCTGCCGCATATATATATATATATAGAGAGAGAGAGAGAACTAGTGTTTTGTGTGAGTCGTATGTTGTGTGCTTGTGTATATGAATTATGCTTTGATGTTTGGCATTTTGATGATCAGAACAGTAAAATATTATTGCTGATTTTCTACTGTGCTGTACCATTATATATATTGTCGTGTCGTTGCAGATGTAGAAAGATTCATCCACTAGAGGAAAGTGATCTCTTGATCTACAGAAAACGACATTGGTTAATTTCAGCTAATTATAAACATATATAGATCTTTAATTTGAGTTTTTAATTAACAAAATTAACCTAATGTAGCTGATGAATATATTGTCGGTGATATATCACAATCCTTAAGATATTGAAAAGATTTGATGATATATATGTTGAATCGTGAAGCCATTGTTACGTTGCTTTTGTAACAAATGAAGCTCGATCATTTTGTGGTAATTAAGGAATCCCATATTAATTAATTCGATCCCATGCATGACTACTCTAATACGTAATTTACTGGTGTATAAACATATTTATATAAAGTCCTTTGAGTTTAATTTGCACACAGTAGATCCTTAATTACCGTATGTATTCCATTTGGTTAAATTAATATATATGATCCAGAGAACTGAAAATTTCTTCAAATTAATAAATGACTCTATATATATATATTGTATTGGGTTGATCAGGATCAATTAAAAATACATTATATATATATAAATTGTAGTTTAATTAAGCATTAAGTTGATGAGCTTAATTAAAAGGTTTGGGACCTAACATAATTAGGTCAAAAGGTTTAATCAAACTCATATATGTTCTTAATTAATTAATTACCATTGACATTTCATACTACATATGATCTCTATATAATAACAAATTTACTAATTAATTAGTTGATGCATGCCTCTTAAATTAAAACAATTTACTAATACATTTAAGAGTCAATTTGTAGATTCTCCAAATTCCAGTTGGGATCTTAGACAGTCAGGGCATCATATATATATGATTCAACATCTTAATGATCAATTAACCAACTCTAATAATATGCTTGCTTATATATGCACTAGTTCTAATAAATAAATAATTTTAATTTGGACACATATTTATATATATTTTTTTTTAAAAAAAATCATTAATATATATGTCACCAAGTTAAAACACTTTTATCATGGTACTAGATATTGGTAGTTGTATAGACCAACAACGTTCACATGAATTATGTTTTCCCATTTACTTCAATCCCTGCGAAATGGTCCAGACATTTTATTTAATTAGATGTTGACAATTGAGGCTAGCACTATTGGAGAATTCACTTCATCACTCACTTTTTTTTTTAACCTTAATTTCTTTACCTTTAGGTTAATTTCAAGTATATATAAATATGGTGTAGTTATTATTCATCATAAAATTTCCATTTTCTATGCCATGCATCCAATTTTATGATTATATTTATATATGCACCTGGCCTTCATATATATAGGGTTTTTTTTTTTTCCAGAAATTAAATTAAACCATTTTTCTGTCTTTAATTACATGTTCTTCCAGAAAATTATAAGGGTTGCATTAATTTGAAGGTTCAAATTAATATTGAAATGGAAGTAGCTAGGAGTATATGCAATTAATTAAGCTGGGCATTTTGTGAATTATTTTTACTGTGGAAGGGCATGTTAGAAAATAATTAATATATATGAGGGATCGATATATGGAGCTGGTTTGGCAATCATTTTCTGCTCTCCTTGGAATGCAGTGTGGTGGAACATACACATATGTTGACAGGACATGAATAATAGCATAATGTTTGCAGTTGTTATTTACTGCTTGCTAGAGTAGTAGTGTGTGACTGTGTGTGTGTGTGTGTTTGAGTACTGAGTCGCCCCACTAAATAAATAAAAATATATATTACTAACAAGACTTGGAAATTAATAAAGATGATGGATCGATATTGATGAATTGCTGAAGAAGACTAGTGCAGGCGGGAGGAAGAAAGAGAGAGAGAGAGAAAAGTTGCATTGGGATTGCATATTTGCATGCACTTGGTGGGACTTATTAGTACTACTTGTGACTTTGATTCATACTAATGCTTTTATTTCCCATCAATTTCCGCAGTGCCCAGTGCTGTGGTCCTCATCATCAACAAACGAAACTACTCACTCACAACTCCTCTTTAATTGATTAGCTCGCACACACTCACACACACACACATACATCACGTATACTTTTCTTTTTTTTAAGAAAATTAAAGATTTGGTTAAAATTCATTTTGTTAGCTCCTTCAACTTTCTGAGTTCCTATATATTGGGACCCCTTAATGTTGTAATTTCGCCAATTCCCCCACACATATATAATCATAATTTCTTTGTCAAATCCTAAACTCCAGTGCATATATATGTTTTCAACCTAGCTAGCTAGTGGATCTCTCTTGACAACAACATTGTTATGCAAATAATGCATTAATGCGCAAATTTCATTAGTAATCGTGGTGCATAGAAACTGATGATCATAACTTCTCGATCGTGAATCACTTGGCCAGAGACACAGTTTCATAAGTAATTATCCATCAAGTGTACATTGCGATATTTTGTATGGATCAGGCAGAGTTTCTGTGGGCTTTGAGAGGATATGCCTTCAAATTACGAGTTCAAATCCTCTGTCCAGTATTTATCCAGTCCTATTCTGTCTAACGTTTAAAACTATGTAGTTTCATTAAAAGTAGGGACTAAATGCATAAATATTATTAAAATTACTTTAAAATTATTAGACCCTAACCAAGAGATTAGTGAACCCTACGACGTAGTTTAATTAGAACAGAATAAGACAGACAAAATCTTGGACAGAAGATCCCGTGTTTCAAAATACCTATTACTATATAAGTATATATACCTCCTCCTTGTGATTGGACATTTTTTAAAATTACCATTTGATTTTTTTCTTTTTCTTATCTTGTTGACTTTCGTGTAATACTGTAATATATAATTTTTTTTTAAAAGTTTAATCTCTCTTTAACTAGCAACCTCGCTATATATCTACATGATGGTTATATTGGAAGGATATATCTACATGATAGTTATATTGGAAGTTTTTGGTGTACGTTCAATCTTTTTAATGAAATTGATGTTGGATAGAATAAGACTGAAAGATTACACATAAGATTTGATCAACATTTTAACCTTTCAAATCTAATATAATGTAATTGGAAAATTAGTTATTTACGTTCTTACGTATCATGCATTCTATTTCAGAATTAAGGAAGCAAAATTAATCAAGAATATATATATATATAAGATATGGAGAGCCCACCAAGATACCTTGGTATAAATGCACATGAGACATATTTTGAGTTTTTGGAAACAAGTAGGGTCATAAATCATTATATAGAGAATGGAAACAACCATAGATATATATCCATATATGGTCAATTTAATTAATTAATTAAGAACGATACCCAAGAAAGAAAGAAAAATTAAGAGAGACATGACCAAATCATATAAAGCAAGATTGCTGCCATTTATTTGACAATTTAATAGTTATAAGCTAGCTCTCTGTAATGTACCATATATATTTAAATATTTTCTAAATATTGGATTACATCATAATAAATAATAGAATATGATACGTATATATCAAACTACATATTCATTTCAGGTTGTCCTATTGATGATGTAGTATTATTATCACCTATTTGTGTTGCTCTCAATTTAATGCTTTGAATGCTTCTTCAATTATATATATATATATATATATATATACACTCACTTTTAATTGGACTTCATTAATTAATGAGGCCATTCTAACTTATATAGCTACTTTGGTTTATTGTGATAATACGTTTAATTAGGTTTAAGCTAGCTTCAAGGGTTAAAAAACACACAAAGTGCATGAGAAGCAACTTTATGTCTTAAATTTAATGCTTAGCTTATCAAATGTTTTGACAAAATATGCACAAGGACAAAAAAAGTGTTTAATTAATTAACTTTGTATCTACGACGTAGTTTCTATTAATAATGTTATACAATTTCGTCTCCAAACTCAATTTCTTGGATCCGCCACTGCATAACTATTCATATCATCACAAATTAATTAGAAGTGTTCTATATTTTCACATGTAGTTTCATATTTAATTCAATATTTATAATAAACTATCATCCTAAGTATTTTTCTTTCTTTTTAATTTATAGTCCTATTTATATGAATGGAAATCCTTTTTGTTTGTAGTCTCTTCTCTTTATTATTATTATTTTCAATAATTCCTGTCTTTGAAGGGTTTAACTCTTTTCCTAGAGTTATAACAACTTACACTAAGTAAACAAATTTATTATTATACTTTTAAGATTAAATAAAAAAAAAAATCCATATTACATTCTCAATAAAAAAAATTAAAATTTTTCCACAATTTGCACGCATTGGGTGTGTATGGATCGGTAGTATATGATTTTAAGGGGAAAAGTTATTGGACAGAAGGCCCAATATAAGCAAAAATGATTCTCAGAAAGCCCATAAATGTAGCGTCATTTGACAGAGATGGCCTCATTGTATTTGTTTTTCCGTAAAGCATTTATTGGCCCAACGGTGGCCCACTCCACTCCGGGTTCTTGTATACTTGAGGACTAAGAACGTTAGCTGAAGCCTGAAGTTTTGCGAAGACTGAGAGACTTTAAAGCTTAAAATCTACAGCTAAAATTTAGGGCAAAATTAAAATGTAATAAAATTTTCTGAACTCTAATTGTTCATTCAATGTGATGATTTTAGAATTTCCTGTTTAATTTTCGGAGGAAAATGATCGAATTCGTACAAGGTATGTTTCTACACTAATTGAAATTCCTAATTGTGATTCTTGTTGTTTGCGTTTTGTTGATTCATTGATCGTTATATTCCATCGAAAAACAGCTGATTTTTTTTTTTTTTTTTTCTGTTCAGGTTTGTGAATGCCTGATAATGACGGAGAAGAATAGTGCTAAAACTGCTACTTCGTTACTCCGCAGAATCTTGGTGAATTGTGGAGCTCAGGTGATTTTTTTAGCTTTCATATGCAACCGTAATTGGATATAGACTAGAACTACTAATATATTTGTGTAAAGGTGTGTATTTGTTATCCTTTGTGAATAGAAATTAATGAATTGATTTAGAGTTTTGTATGTCAAATGTGAACTTGTTCTGATCTTTATATGTCTCTTCGTTTGAGTGATGATAGAAAGAAATTAAGGTAAATCATCTGTAATTATTAATGACACGAAGTGGGGAGTAAGATGTTATAATTCAGGCTAAATGAGAAAAAGTGTGTTATAAGTGTTATCGTGTTTTGTGGTAAATAGTGTTTAAATATTCCTAAGGAGGCACCACAGTGTTGCCACCACCCATGACAAATGTTTTTTCTTGTGGGTTTGATATGTAATGCTAATCTGGTGGCTGATATGGTTTTATGAGCTAATTCTTGATTGATGGTTTTATGCCATCAATATCCAAATCAGATTTCCCTTCTACTTAGTGTATTACTGTCTTAAAATGGGAAAGGAATTTGTACTGATTTAGGCTTGCTTATTTAGGAAAAGGAAAAAAAAGGTCATGCTAATGTTTGTAATGTGACTTTACAGGCCAAAGAATATGGTAAATGTGTTGCTGTAAAGGTTCCAGTAGTCGAACGTGACATGTGTTTAAAAGAATTTCTTGTTCTCCGGGATTGCATGCAGAATGTGGTATGAATGTTCTCTGTTGAAAAAAAAAATAATAATAATGATAATATCCTCAATTTGGTAATACTTGTCCTCTTTTCGATTTTCCTCACAAATCTCTCTTGGAATATAAATGATCTTCATTCTCTTTATCTGTCTCTCATTTTGTCGGATGCTTTGTGGGTAACTATCCAGCGCAGGGGAAAGGTGTAGATCGAAAAGAAGTACATCAGCATCTGGTGGTCTCATAGTATAGCGTGAATAGCGTTGGAAAGGTTTGATTCTCATACTTCTAAAAGAATTTCACATTTAAAGTAGAACATAATTTTTTTTTTAATCTCAACCTTTTACTTCAAGCTGCAGCAGTTCTCCTTTTTATTCTCTTTTCATAATTATTTCTTGGCCTATGCAGTGCTGAAGCTTGTAGACAAGGAGCATAATTTCATAGTTTTTTTGTTACAACCACACTATAATTCAAAGGTCGAAGGAAATGTTTGGAAAAGCATCTTCCTCTCAGTCTACTGGTTTCAGTGGATCTGGTGCTCTGTCACATGTTTATATTCAGTATCCACCTTTGAGGTGCAAAATATCTGGATGTACAAATTTATTTTATGATGATGGAAGTAAGCTGCTACTTGCACCTACATCTGATCAGGTAATGTGGTAATGTAGGAAATGCAAGTTCCAGTTATCTGAATTTAGTTAGTTAGTTATTTGATAAAGAAGTAACAGATGCCCTTACTTTCTGTTGATTTGGCTAAATTGGGTCTGTCCTTACAATTTCTAGGTCTTCTCGTGGAAAACTTCTCCATTTGATCCAGATGTGGCTCCATCCTCTGATCCAATAAGTGAAGGTCCAGTTTTGTCTGTTAGATACTCTTTGGACGCTAAGCTTCGGGCAGTCCAGCGATCTAATCATGAAGTTCAGATCTGGAACAGAGAGGGTGCTGTGACTGTTAGCTATAAGTGCCGGTCTGAATCAGAACATATTCTTGGATTCTTTTGGACAGATTGTCCAACTTGTGATATTGTTTTTGTAAAGACCAGGTATGGGTTTGAGAACTGGACAGATTTCCTTGTCTGTAAATATCACTTAAGTGCATGGAGACTCCATAGGAATGATGTAGAACTAGATTACTGGAATGTTAAATTTAGTCATGTATTGAAGCTTGCAACCAGATTGAGATTTGACAGACTTAGATGTGAATGATTTTGGAGATCTTGATAAAGAATCATTTAGAATCCATTTGAGAGGTAGATTAAAGATCTTTTCTTGCTTGTCTCAGCTTCCAAAAATGCTTAATAGAGGGAAAGCTATGTGGAAAAGTGAACTACAGGAAAGTGACAAAATTAAAGAAAATTGAAGTTTACTTTCACTACTCGTGTGTGTTTTTTTATAAGAAAAATTTGAGAGAAATAGGAAGTCGTGTGTATTATTGAAATATTTGTCTGTAAGTTTCTTTTTGTGCAATGTCTGGCAATTTTGTAGGACATGAATTGCAGAAAGTGAAAGAAAATGAAGTAATTTTCCTGCAAACCAAACCCACATAAAAGAAAAAGTAAAATAACTTCTCCACACCTTTCCTTTCATTTAAGAACTCGTGAAACAGGCTGTTTAGAAAGTGAAATTCTATTTTGTTTTGACAGTTTTGAAAAAGAAAATGTTTTTTGAGGCGTCTTGAGGGTTCTATTTTCAGCTCAAAATATGATAAAAGAATTTGTCAAAAGCAAAACCCTGGAAACTACTTTTAGCTTAGTGCTAGAATCAACTGATCTGGAGCAACCCAAAGATGCCGAAGTCGTATAGCTGCAATTCATCCTTTTTGAGTTGTTAAAGGCTCAAAATTTAATTTGCTTTATTCTGTTGGATTGCATATGCTTATGCATCATTTTTATTAAATCGGTAATTCAAAATACATTTTCTTTTAAGTGCATTGTTCTGCTTTGAAAAACTAGTCTTTGATCTCATGGATATTTACTATCATGCTTTTCCAGCATTGATGTCTATGCCCTCTCTCGTTATTATTCTTCTATTTCGCCAAATGCTGCCTTGTTTGTTGATGTACATTATATTTTGTTGTGGTCGAGGAAACACTCATGAAGCATTATTTACAACTTCTGACTTTATGTTTTTATGTCTTTAAGCATCTAAAATATTATTTGGTTACAGTGGGCTGGAGTTGTTCTCTTACAGTTCTGAATCAAAATCACTTACTTTAGTTGAGACCAAGAAGACCAATATCAGCTGGTATGTCTACACACATGAAAGCAGGTTGGTGCTTCTGGCGTCTGGTATGCAGTGCAAGAGTTTGACAGGATATCAGGTATAGCTGATTAAAGTTCTTGAATCCGCGGTTTCGGATTTGCCTTTTCTTTTGTTTTGGTTCTGTTGTGTTCCTATGTGTTTTTTCAGTGTGCTTCTAGCTCTATTGGGATCTGAATTCGTTAAAGAAACATGCTTTGTTTGTATTGGCAGAATCTTTCAGTGATTTGATATGAATGAACTATGGTCCATATGGCTTCGCCGTTACTGCTGAAGATATATGGATTGTATGGGTGTAAGTGGTGTAGCATTTTGTTAAGAAAACAAATTCTCCCCAGAAAAAAAAAACCGAAACAAGCTATTTTGTTTCCACCTTTCTCTTAACAAGTTTTATACTGGGTTGCAGTAAATTGACACCATCAGCCAATAAATATACAATTTTATTTGATTTTCTGTGCTGAATTGCGCCTTTTCAAATTCTATAATGATTGGTGGGTCAATTGGTGTTAATGAGTAGGAATAACTTTTTTAGTTGGCCTTTTGCCTGTTAGTTTAGCAGAGCTTTGATTTCCTGTGATCAGATTTCCTCAGCGGGAATTGTCCGCTTGCCAAGATTTGAAATGGCAATGGCAAAGCCCGAGGCAAACAGTAAGCCTGTCCTTGCTGCTGAAGATGTTCATATTGTCACTGTGTAAGATTTTATGGTACATTTTTTAAAGATGAATTTATTTTTATGAAAACTTGGCTATAATTTATTTTCTGAATGACAGTTATGGTAGGATTTACTGCTTTCAACTTGATAGAGTTGCGATGCTACTCCACTCATATAGATTTTATCGAGATGCTGTTATACAACAGGTTAGATCTTGCTGGAAAATATTAGTGTACTTGATTATTTTGCTCAAAGTTGAATGCTTTATAATATTTTAGTATTTGCTAAAATGTTTGGTGCATGTAAGTAGGAATTTTTTGCAATTGTGTTCTGATCTGCTTCTTGGTTACAAAACTTTAGTAGATCTGAGCTTGTTGTCTTAATGAAATTTATTCTTGTCCTTTCTTGAAGTTGGAATTTTAGATTAAATTATAACTGTGGAATTCATGAAGGAGAAATTGATCTAGAGGTAGGACCTGCAAATGAATAAAGCCAATGTGATCCCACTGTGTGAGGGTGCTTCAAGGTGTAGACTAGATGAAACTCTAGCATTATTAGTAGCTGTGCATGTGAATTATATCTTTATGACACATGCACAAGTGAAGGAACCACAAATTTGTTACCTGACCATTTTCTCGAAAACTTCACTTATATTAGCTTTGTGCAACTGGTGCTGGATCTTAGTGGTCAAGAGGATTTTTAATTATTCCTAATTCAAAGTTTTCTTCTATTGTTGACCTTTTCCTGAACTAATTAATGCTTGCCTTCTTACTGAAATTTGTTTTCTTGAATCATACTAATAAAAGCACTTTTCTCCTTTGCTGACAGAAAGACCCGATGAATCTTCACTGTTCCCTGGGATTGGGTTGGGCCCTTGTAGATTAGGAGCTTACGAATCTCTTGATTTTTGTAACCAATGTTAATGTGGTGTGCCTCTTTCAAAGTTATTATTTGTTGGGGTTTTCTTAGCAGATACCTGTTTTCTCCTCTTTCCAGTAACAATGCTAAGAGGCCATCTTTTATCTATGTGTCAAATCTATGTATCATGATCTTATATAAACTTCACTTATAAAGGAAGTTTCTATACCGTTTTTGGACTTGGTTAGAGTGTGAGTCCATTCTAAGTGGCAAATGGCGTGTTTGTAAAAGAGTTTTATCTCTGACATATTAATTCATTCTCTATTTCATTATCTGATCTTCCTTCTTTGCTGGGTTTTGTTTGTGTTTCCAGGGCTCTTTACCAATTTATTCTAACAGGATTGCTGTGAGTGCTGTCGATAATGTTTTGCTTGTTCATCAAGTGGACGCAAAGGTTGTCATTATGTATGACCTTTTTGCTGACTCTAGGGCACCTTTATCTGCTCCACTTCCTCTATTGTTGAGAGGTTACCCCAGAGCTGCTTCGTTGTCTTCTCATTCAACTAGCAGGAATTCTGAAGCTTTAGACACAAAAGTTTTAACCGATAATGAAGCAGTCACATATGGAGACGGCTGGTTATTTCTTGTACCTGATCTCGTATGCGATGTTACTAATGGGCTTTTGTGGAAGATAAATTTAGATCTGGAGGCAAGCTTTTGTGCCTGTTTATTTTCATATTTTTATGTTCTGTACTTTTTCTGATGACCTGCTTATATGCTTGCAGGCAATTTCTGCTAGTTGCTCAGAAGTACCATTTGTTTTAGACTTCTTGCAGAGGAGGAGGTCAGAAGCAATAAAGGTACCATATCCATTTGTTTAGGCATCATCTATGCTGAAGATGATTTGTGCCAAGACCATGTGTGCAATGACAATAAATGTTGTCTACTACCTGTTATGAATATGCCCCAAGTTAAATATGTGCATTTATACCGAGCATGTGTTAATTTCATATATTTGTTGTTTCAGGCAAAACAATTGTGCTTGGCAGTAACTCGCACTATGATTCTTGAACGGAGACCGGTATCTGTTGTTGCCAGGGCTTTGGATGTGTTAGTTACTTCTTACGCACAATCAATTAGAGCAGGCAGTTACAACAAAAGAACAAAATCACAGAAAACTTCAAATTCTGGTGTTTCGAACGGAAATAGTCCCAATACAACTGTTGAGGGTGCCAACAATCAAGCAGATGCATTTGGAAAATCTGTTGAGAGTCTATCTGATAGATCTGGTTTTTCAACTTCAGACTCTGAGGGTGATCTTAGTGTTGGAACACAGAAAAGCAACGCTCTTAAACTCGATTCCTCGAGTGGTAAAATAGATGGGGAACATTCTAAAAAGGCTGAAGCCTCCAGTGCTGCAGTTCGTCAACCCTCTGCACAATCACAAATTCTTCGACCTAGTGAGACTCCATTAAATGCTAATGCTTCTGAGAACCAGGAGTCTCAGTTGACTTCAGCAGCAACATCGCCAGATGATTTATATAGTTTTGTGTTTGCTCCTGTTGAGGAAGAGATGGCAGGAGATGCTTCTTACTTGGTTGCTATCATTGTTGAGTTCCTTCGCAGGTACTTTTATGCAAAGCAATCTTTTTCAACAGATGGTTGTCGATACTATAGACTTGAATATGCTCAGGACTCTTTTAGTTGTTATCTAATTAGGGTCCACGTGTATATGTTGGAAGACTAAGTATCTTTTAGTTCAGAATGAAAGTATAAAGATGTTAATGGTATGAGCAAAGGTTCTTGGTTTTCCTGTTCCTACAAATCTTTTTTAATCTCCATCATTACAGGGCTAATTTGGAAAAATTGGAAGTATATCCAAATATACATGTCTTAACAGTGCAGCTGCTTGCAAGAAGTGAGCGTCATGCAGAACTTGGATTTCTTGTCATAAATAAGGTCATGTTCTGAATATGTTTATGGGAAAGTTACTACGATTTCCTCTCTCTCACTCTCTCTCTTTCTCTCTTTTTTTTTTTTTTTTGTGCGTGTGTTTTGTGTTTCCTTTTAATACTAAAGCTCAAGGAGGGATACACTTAATTTGCAGATCCTGGAGCCTTCGAAAGAAGTTGCTTTCCAACTCCTGGAGTCAGGTCGTCAGAATATCCAGACAAGGAAGTTGGGCCTTGATATGCTTAGACAACTGTCATTGCATCATGACTATGTGGTGCTACTTGTGCAAGATGGACATTATCTGGAAGCTTTACGTTATGCTCGGAAACATAAAGTAACCTTTTATTTTTCCTTGGTTGTTGTTCCATGACTAATGCATCATAAATTTGTGTCATTTATCAAAAGAAATACTGGGCTAAAACACCCATTTCCACGAGAAATTATATTGAAAAAGAAAAAAAGACAAAAGTTCAGTTCAACAATCAAACACCATTAAACTGTATAAGAAAGATCATCTTGTAAAAATGGTTTCTGAAGCTTCTTGCGAAGGATACATGAATGTATGAAGAGATACAGCATTACATCTATGTGTGAGCAAAAGTTTGACAAACATGTCATGTTACCCTTGTGTTTGTTTGCTTCTCTTTAGAATTTGGAATTCAACTTGCAACTTCTTCACTCCTTTTCTTAACAGTGGATGAATGGGGAAGGGGTGGGTGGGGTGGGCTGGGGAGAGAGGGGATTGAAGATTAATGTGTGGATATTTGATCTGTTGATATATGACATGCATACCTTTCTTTAAATTTTATTGGCTGGATTGCTGACATGTACATATCTCTTTTGGGATTTGCTCTTGCAGCAGTTTTTAATATTCTTCCACATATGAAAGTGAGGACTGCTAAAATATAGAATAGATATTTCCTTTTAGAAATTATTTTACAGAACTTTATGGTAATTTTCAGGTGAATACTGTTCGGCCTTCGTTGTTTCTGGAAGCAGCTTATGCTTCTAATGACTCACAACACCTGGCTGCAGTAATCAGATTCTTTTCCGACTTTATTCCTGGCTTTAAGAGCACTTCTGATCACAGTACATATAGCCGCGTTCTTGCTGAGATGGGTACATCAATAGTTGCTTGAGCTGTCTATGTAGCCGGTATCAACAAGAAAATCTGAGGATTGGCTTAGCTCAACACTTGAAATTGAAATTGAATGTCTCAGTTCTTGAAGTATGCTTCCAATAAGGATTGTCCTATGTTCTATGGATTTCTTTGTCAGAAGAATATGGGGACGTGCATAAGAGTATAAACAGTAAAGGCCAGTTAGCATTTTGCTTCTAGAGGTTGTGGATTATTCTTGTTTATAGCAGTGGATGGTCATTTTGTCCGCGATAACCAGTTATGTTTTCCAGGAAAAAACTCAATTTAACTTTTCTCTGTCATTTGTGGAGTTGTTTGGCAATTACTTTATTTTTTGCATATGGTACCACCTTATAGAAAGGGAAAAGGGTTGGGTTCTCTTTTTTTCGGTTGATAATAGTTTGGCCATAGCACACTAGTTGGCAATCTCTTGTTGTTTCTGACCAAATCTTAATTGCATCTGAAGTTTTAATAATTCATTCGGGTGATCCACTACTGGGCCATCAACACAGATTTCAGTATTAGTCGAGACAAATTATTTGAATCTATCCTTACTCTTTGTTTGTGAGGACAAGTAATAGTAGCAAAGAAGACGTTCGAACTTACGCCATGGCTGTCTGTTAATGAGCTGCAAAACTAGCTTTAGAATTTTCACTCGTTTATGGATGTTGATGAGTGTGTATGTAGCTTGGATTGGGGTTTAAGTGCAGTTTAGGAGTTATTCTAAGATTGTTTTGCAGAATGTTTGAACTTGTATTCACCAACTGTAGTGTACAGTTTGTATGCTTATTTAGTTTTGGTGTTTCAATTATATAATAATATATTTATTTTATTAATATATAATATTAATCAACGTATTATACGATACGATACGCGTATCATAAAATTAGATTTTCGATACACGATTCATATCACGATTCGACAACTATGCTCTAAACATATTATTCAAAGGTAAATTAGGTCGGCAATGAAGGAGAAGAGTTTGATTCTGAATCAATTCTGTCAAAACAATATTCAACTATGAATGACTATGAGAGAATCTATAATTTTCTGCAATTTGTCTTCCTTGGAGTCTATATTTAATTAGGTCCCGCCATACATTTCCATATTCATGGTTTTAATGCAGAGTTTGGTAGTGCAAATCATTCTACTATTCAAATCATCATCATCATCATCATCATCATCATCATGGATGGTGTCGGTAGCATCAGCTAATCATTTCCACCTAATCTTCTAGAGCCCTATCATTGTAATTAAAAGTATATATATCTTCTTTATAGGTAATCTAAGCAGAAATTGAGCACAAGAAAAGTAACAATAAAGAATGATGGATTGTAAATATTATACTGAAAACATGAAAGTTGATTATAAATTTTCAAGTATCAAGTTATGGTTGCAGTTGCAGTTGCAGAATGAGCAGTTAGAGTTGCTTTGTACGTATGTCAGTGAGTGTGTGTGTGTGTGTGTTTATTTGATGATTCATTCATTCATTGCATTTGCAGGGCAGTCCACATAATATTATAAATTAATTAATTAAAAGAATCTAAAGTTGCTAGGAAATTAATATAGAATATGTAATACATATATTCATAAAATGTAAGGCCAAAACAATAATTTGCATTTGGATTATAGTTAGTTTTAGATTCCAGCATGCATTTACATAAAGGTTGGTGTATGGAAAACTAATTAATTATGAAAGCTGGTGGGTGCATGACATGCAATTAAGAAACCACCAAATTATTCTTACAAAACCAAAATTATTATGTTTTCGTTTTGGGTGGATCTACAAATTATTATACACCATTAAAAACAGCTTCTTAATTATGACATTTTATGCTGTTCATCATGTTAACTACAATTTAGCGACTAAACTCACAATGACCTTAATTATAAAAAGAGAACCAACCATATGCATATATATTTAGGATTTCCTCTTCTTCTTCTTCTTCTTTTTTTTTTATGAAAAGAATCATAATTTTTTTCAAAAACAAAATTGCTGCTACTTACGTAAGTTAATTTAATTGAGTGAAGAAAAAGAATCATCATCATTAGCCAAAAATAAAATTAAAAAAAGAAAGAAAGAAAGAAAAATAATCATCAAAACAAATTAATAAGTCATATATATATATATATGGATCTTTTACGTACATTAATTGATGAACTGAGGAATATTTATATGTTGTCAATATCTGGAAATTGGGCTAAGAATTTTGCATGGGACCATATAATTAGGTGAGTTGTCTACATGCACGATTTGTTGTATGTAGGTCATAGAGGGATATTGTTCAATATTAATTATATTGCCATATATATGTAGTTACAAAATCATTTCTGCCACAAATAAAATTTATTCTAACAAATTTTCTTCTTTTTTTTTTCAATAGACTTGAGTTGCACGTTCTTCCTTCTTCAAATTATTGCTAAGATTTTAATCCAAGTAGTGAAATAATATTCACTTTCTTTTTTTTTTTTGGGCATGAATAAAGGTACACTATAAACAGCTAGTTAGAAAGTGATAGAAAGAAGACCTACTCCAACACTTGGTGTGTTTGGTAGTTTTCTTCACCCATTTTTCAATCACAATAATACTTTATATATTTGAGATTTTTCTTTCTTTAAAATTAAGGCAATGTTAATTATTTGGCAGCTAAAAAAGTTTAACTAGGTAGGGATTTTTTAGGTTTAATCTTTTTTATTATATCATTTATTAATGTATTATAATTATTCAACCACCCCAAAAAAAATGAAAATAATTTTTAAACGAGATTGGATTGAAACCCCAATAGAAAAAAAAAAAACAACCGCAAATGAAGTAGTACTTGAGAAGATATAATAAATTAATTAGGGGTAGGTCGACAGCTTAATTTTCTTTTTTTCATTCTTAGAAGTTGATGATGATTAGAATTGTAAAAGAAACTATTAATTAGTGATTAATTAAGGACTCATGATTTTCAACAATAATGTTTTTCCCAAATTTACAAATAAATAAAAGCATGACCTGTGGAGCTATAGTCTTGGACTTGATCAATTAATGTTGCTTTTTTTTTTTTTAATCAAAAATTGAAAAGGAAAACAAAGAAAAATAATCATTAAACAAAGAGCTTTAACTTTAGTGAGGAAAAAGTAGAAAAAGAGTGTGAGATAAACTATTTCAATTGATGGCCAATAAATATCTTTTACTCCAGTAGAAATAGACAAGACAAAAGATAAATAAAGGCGCTTTAAATTTGATTAAAGAAAAGTTTTCAACTCATTCCCAAAAATCAAGAGTAAAATAATGGTTTAATTTAATTAATTGTTAGTTGTTACAGTACTCTTAATTATTTATAATTAACAGAACCACACCAGAGCATGCATGATCAAACATTTTCATGCATATATATTATACAATGCAAGCATCTCCTGTATGCCGTGGATATTAATTAAGGAAATGAAAGAAACTAAGATTAATTGCATAATTTCCATGAGAGACATACAAAAGATGAAGAAAACATGCATATATAGGTACAAGGCTAAAGACAAATTATATAAAGAATGGAAGACTTTGAATTAATGATGTGCGCATTTTGACATTGCATTGCATGCAAAATTGTATACGTACCATTCGATCTGTTGTGTACGTACGTACTCATGCATGATCATGAGTAAATAGTGGGAGTACTGCGCAAGCTCTTTCATTAAGACACAAATGCACAAGTCATTTTGTTGGCCTTTTCATTCTAATATATATATATAAATGGTGAATTGGAGATTGATTTTGATTGATGAATCTCTATCACGAACACGATGGTTGTGACTTGTAAGAGAGGCAGCAACAAAATGGCGAGGTTCCACCATATATATCAATTATATATGAATCTGTGGAGCTGTTTCTATCAGTGCATGCGACAAACTAACTGCAATATCATAATTTCTATCAGTACTATTAATTCCTCTTAATTAACTTCAATGCCAAACTTAATTTAATCTACCCAAAGTTGCATGTACGTATAGTCAGTACGTTGATCGATCATTTGTTGTACGTCATGCATCATATATAATTATATATATTAATCCATACATCCAAGCAAGCCAAAAGTAAATTTCTCTACGAAAGCTCAGGAATGGTTAAATTGCAATTTACCCTCCCAAGCATGTATATCTACCCCTTCTAACTTCTACTTTTGCTATATGCATATGTCTCATATTAGCCAGCTCAATCATCAGAATGCTCCACAAAACTAAAATGACAAAATTCAGCAGCAAAATCAGTGTTCAAGAACAATTCATATTCCTATGAAAACAAGCCAATTAAGGTTTGTGAAATTGCCTGATCAAACCTCCTTATGTATATATATATTCTTCCTAAATGAAGCACGGGAATGAAGATTAACAAGAACCCTATTCAGCTTTTCATCTGTACTTAAGCGGACCAGAATGAATAGAGTGATCGGGCATCAGAATCTATGGTTTTTATTTAGTATTTGAACAGTATTTGCGTAGTATCAAATTAATAAACTTGATCAGGTTGATCAAGAATCACATTCTTCCTACTCTTCTAATTAAGCTCCTTTTGCCTCAAAATTTATTTACAAAATTAAGTGTTTCGCCACCAACATTTTGATGATTTGGGGCCAGCCATTTGCAAACCAAAAATTTAGAGGTGGATGGAATACAGCCTTCAATACTAAAATTTGTTGACTATAAAAGCTTTGATAAAGACTGAGTACTATTCAACTCCTTCTCAAATCTAGCAATATCACCTTATTGACAAATTTATATATAGGTTATAAATTTTCCCAGGATATATAATTGGTTATTCGATCTGATGTATGAAGTTAATATATAGTACTCTTATAAATGAGAATGATTCTAGCCACTACTTATGTACTCAAGGAAGTGCACTACTTATTCATGTTTTTGTTTCTATCTCGATTGATTCTGAAGATTATGCCACATCAAGTTTGATTTTTTTAAGATTATCTTTCTTACAAATTAAGGTTTGTGAATTCTTGATAAGGGACAAATTTCAATGATAAAAACAAACGAATGACAAGGACACACAGAGATACACAAGGAATTTCAGCTTGAATATATAAATATATAGCAGCACGTTCGCATGTATATATAGAGTTTTCTTATCTATGATCTATGGTACTTTGTTTTGGTGCAAGCAAGCAAGCAAAGAAAGCAAACCATGGAGATGACAGCTGCTTAATTATTCATCTTTCTTTGGCTTAAAAACAACCCTTTTTCCTAGCTACTATCTTTTCGAAAAACTATAAAATCCAAAAAAAAAATAAAAGAGTTTCCTTTTAAACATTAATTCATGTAGCAAACTTTTAATGCATGCATGGAATCATTAGCTTAGCCCCCACCTTAACGTATTGTCTTTTGTTCTATCCTTTGGCACAAGACTCCCGTGAGTGTCTTTACTAGGTGCAGGGCTTCTTGTGTCCTCAATTTGAAGTTAAGAAAATCAAGGATGAGGACCCGTTATATATACGTGTATTTGTTTGACTACAATCTTGCAAAAAATCAAGAGCAAGAATTACATCTAGAGAGGGCAAACGAATTTGATTAATTTACATAGCATAAATTTGCTAGCTCCAATTAATGTACATGTTTCAAAATTAACTTCTTACCATTTTATTATTCACAAACTGATAAATCCATCTTTGGACATCT
The DNA here is from genome assembly GCA_016586305.1 of Ophiorrhiza pumila. NCBI lineage: Eukaryota > Viridiplantae > Streptophyta > Magnoliopsida > Gentianales > Rubiaceae > Ophiorrhiza > Ophiorrhiza pumila. The sequence continues at coordinate 581,285 of BLIW01000006.1, read as the reverse complement.
AAAGCGAACCTAGCTAATCATGTTTATGATAGCTATATAGTGGTATACGAATTATCGTTCCTTCAAATTTATGCAGTAACTTAAAGAAAACAAGTAGTCCAATGGCCATCTTAAAAATGTTAAGGGACAGGTTCAAATGACGAATCCCGCAATAACATGTTTCCTCAAAAAATTCGAAGGTCCTAACTCAGCACAAATATCAGCTAGCAAGAGGTCTCGAATTCAGGAAAGTCCAAGATTACAGTATAAATAAGTTTCTTGTAATAGAATATGACTTAAAAACCAAAAAAAAAAAGTACAAATTTTGGATATTATGAGTTTCTGAATGCATAAAACATATCAAAGCTTATCAAAATTTAGGGAATCTTCAAGCACCTCAATTGCAATTTATCCTTCTCTCTATATATTTTGGAGGGTCAAATAGAAATTTAGCCCAATTATATTGTCCCAGTCCACTACCAGTAACAGCTCAGCCGTTTACCTGACCCGTCAAAAATGGACCCATTTTAGAAAAGCAAAGCCCCCATTGATCGTACTTTGTCTCTTCCTTCTCAGAACGAACTTATTAAAGAGAAAAAACCATTATTGTTAAAACTGATAATATAAGTTGTATTAATAGTATTAGCATAAAAATCACACACAGTCACACAGTGAACTGGATTAAAATTGTTGTTATAAATTGACAGTATTCGCAAAAAAGAAAACACACAGTCAGACAGTGAACTGGAATAAAAGTCTTAAAACTCCAAAACATAAAACCAGCAGCGCTGTCATTTTCCCGTCCCCAGCCTTCCCATTCTCCGATCCCACTCATTCACTCTCCAGCTCTCTCTCCTCTGATCCTTCCTTCAAACACACCCGTCCATCCATCACTCACCCAAAACTCTTTCTCTCTCTAATATTTGCTTAATAAATTAGTTTTGTCTGACCAAGAACGGTTGAAAAGGGATTTGTAAGAGGATATAAAGAAACCAAAAAAAAAAAAAAGTTCAATGAAGGTAAAGGTAAGAACTAAAAGAAGGTTGAGATTTGAGAATGAGAGTGATGATGATGAGTAAAAGTAGAGTAATACATTGGGCCTGAAAGGAATGGGCATCGCTTCCAAGGCAAGCAATAAAAGTAAGTTGTAAAAATACCATCTCCTCGAATTCAATTCTCCACCTAAAAGCCTTCCCCTTTAGTAAAGTCGTCTTGCTTTTTTTCCTCATTACTGTTACAAAAATACTCTATTTTCTTTAAACTAAGATAAACCCTTTTCTCCTCTCTCTGTATCTCTCACAGTCACACAGTCACACAGTCACACACTACACTCGAAGACAGTCGACACGACAGAGAGAAAGCGTTTTTTTCGTGTGCGTGTTTGTTTTGCGAGTGAGTGAGAGTGAGAGTGTGAGTTGGGGAATGTGATGACGATGATAATGATAATGATGGTGTCTTTCATCCACTCCCCCGATCTTTTCCTCCTACTCCTAGCTTGAAGATTTCCCCCATTTTCCCCACTTTCTATTGTTTCTACACTTATAATCCTCTATTCCTCCAACATTTGTACTTGTGAATGATTGTTTTGTAAAATGTTAGGTTCTTGATTTTTTTCTCGACTGATTCAAGGTTAGTAATCTATGTTGCTTCTTTTTTCAGTGCCATTTGTTCACCCGTGGATGCTTTCAGAAATTCCCTATCTTTTGGGACAAAAACGAAACAAAAAAAAGAAACCTTTTTACGCATTTTATACGGCAAACAAGGAACACCGTTCCTTTTCCCCTGAAATTGAGATTCTTCTTAATAGAATTTTAGCTGCATTTCATTCTCTTTCCTTTTCTGCATTTTTGTTTTGGGTATTTTAATGGAATTTTGGACCGTTCATTACTTTTTTCCCCTGTAATTAAATTAATAGTTTCACTTCAAGAAACTAACCCTTCATGTCTCAGATACTAAAAATGTTCGTTCTTTTCTTTACTTTCTGTAAATTCAAGATGTTGTGAATTTCTCGTCATTTTCTAAAACTTTGAAGATTAAACATGAAAATGTACGTGATTTGAGCAATCGAAGAAAGTTTAGCCTTTTTTTTTTGTTCTTTGTTTAGGCTTTTTGATTAATTCATTTTTTTTAAACTATCTTGAAGGAAGGTTAGTAATTTAATGGCTACGAGGCCAGGATCGAAGATTCATAAATCCCAAAAATCAACTGTTGCGAGGCAGCAGGCAAATTCGCCTGCCTCATCAACTACGTCGTCTTCAAAGCTATTCCCTGAGACCTCAGTTGATGGGTTGAGCTCGCCGGCGTCATCGTCGGCCTGGAGTAAGCCGCCGCAATATTTCTGTTCAGAGGGTTTGGCATCGGATGCGGAGCGATCCAAAGAAAATGTTACCGTCACTGTTCGGTTTCGGCCTCTAAGGTTGTTTTAGTCTTTAGAGTGTTATCTTTTACCCCTTTCTGATAATGATAGGGCAAATAATGTTTTTTTTTTTTTGAGCAGCCCTAGGGAAATTCGACAAGGGGAAGAGATTGCATGGTATGCGGATGGTGATACCATTGTCAGGAATGAGCATAACCCGTCTATTGCTTATGCATATGGTATGCTTATTCTTATGATTATTTTTCATCCCAGTTGTTAATATGCATTGTATTCGCGATTTAGGTGAAATTGGTTTTTGTTAGACACCTCGTTTTGTTTGCGAAGTTTAGGATGATGCCAATATCGAGTTAAAGAAAGGATTAGTTAGTTGGTCAAAAATAGTACTTGCTCAATAAGTACGTAATGGGAAGTAAACAGACTGAAGTTCATCTATCGTGACTATAGTTTTTGACTATTTTAATGGACTTTAAAGGTTAAGCCATTATGTCAACTCAATTTGATTTTCTTGGAGAGATTGGAATGTTAGTTGGTAGCAATCAAACGATTAACTACACGATTTACGTCTACAACTCTATTTGAGCTGAAATGAAGTTTCTATTGCCACAATGGTCAAGGATGAGAATGTTCATAAATTGCCTTTGTATTATCTTAAAGTGCTTTCTTCTTGTTGGTTTCAAGAACTTATATTGAGCTTTTACTTTGTTCTAAGGTTGTCTTCATACACAATTCTCGTTTTTCATGCATAGTTTGTTGATCTGGTTGCTTAAAGTGGTATGGTTTTTCAACCAAATCCTCTTGTTCATCTTTTAATCTCTCATTTAACTGTTTGCATTGATTTTCAACATGCTTGAATGCATTCAGATCGTGTGTTTGGCCCTACAACCACCACACGCCATGTCTATGATGTTGCTGCGCAGCATGTCATCAGTGGTTCCATGGATGGAATCAATGGTAAAGAGCATCCTTTTCTTGTTGATTTCCAGTCTTCTAAAACTTCTGTATGCAAATTAATGATTGCTGGCACATGCATATTCTCAATAAGTATTGACTACATGATCTTTAACAAGTGAATTTTATTCACTGCTTCTGTTTTGGTTGCTTGTAGAAGGAAGCTTCTTTTTAGACTCATTCAGAAATGAGTGGTAAAAGAATTTCTTAGGATATTGAAAAGTAATTCCAGGTTTTGATAGTTCTGATAAATTTTCTATAAGTGTTAAATACTTATTGTGCCTTTTGACTTAATTCAGAAAACATGTAAGGAAATATCAGCTGAAGAAGATGAGCTTAACATATTCCTTGCCTTTTTGGTCCTGCATTGCTTTTATCCTTAAGAATATGAATTGGATGACCATCAAAGCTACCTTGATTCAGTTTGATGGGGTAAGATGAGGGGATGATATGGGCCTGCAATAGGGTGACCTAAGGGTATACAGATTACAATTTATAATCAATAGTAGTTTATTCGTCATATATATGACTTTCAATGATGCTGCTCAGAAGGAAGTTTTTACCAATTACCATCAAGTCTCAAATTTAGGTGTATTTAAAAACTGTGGGCTTGTTCCAATTGGTTTTTAGATTGACAGATTAAATTGTTATAAGATTGCTGATTATTGGAACTGTAAATCTTACTTTTTTTTTGTCTTACATATGATGATTGTGCTTAAGCACTTAGATAATGGTGTTTGTAATCAGGACCTTGGAATTTAGCAGAAGCATTGTTGTTTTTCCTTATTTTGGTTCTCTGTGATTTAATCATTTTTCCTGTCTATGGTATGGTACATATGTCAAACTCTAGGTTTAGTGGTTCAACAAAGTTGTCTTATTGATGTTATACTTGATTTCAGATCTTACTTTATTTTTGTCACAGGCACAATCTTTGCATATGGCGTCACAAGCAGTGGGAAAACTCATACAATGCATGTAAGAACATTAATTTTCTAATGCCTCCTGCCTGAACATGTATAATTTGGATACTAGTTCCCCATTCCCGTTTGTGCTTAATTTGACTTGGGAAAGTTCTAATTTTTCATGCCCTTGTCTTGTAATGCAACCATTCTTGCCGTCTAGTTATTATATGTTGCAAATGCTGAAGCTGATATTGTTTAAAAGGAATTCTCCTGCTCTGTCTTTGAAGAAATGTCCACGATGTGCTTCGTGTTCACCATCTCCGAAAGCTCAACTTAAGCATCTGAAAACTGAAAGGATGGCTCTCTAATTTTTCAACTACGGACAGCATTTTTCCTTCAAACCTCTGGAAATATGGATAGACATCCAAAATGAGGTTGGGTTCTTTTTACGTGAACCCACCCCTTGGCAAGCATTCAAGCAGATGACTATATAATATGGATCTGTGGGGCCATGAATCTGTTGACGTACCTCAGTGTGAAAAGTTCAGGAAGAACAAGCAGAAAGAACCCTTTTAACAAGTTAATTAGGTCTCTTTTGAGAATACTACAAAAGTTGGGTTCCAACCCATATGTAGTTGAGATCAGTAAGAAGATTTGTTTCCACAGTTTTAATGTCTTATAATCCAGTAAATGAGGTGGATCATGTGATATCATTGGACCATTTCAATGTTGAATTTGCAGTGCTGCTTTGACAGAATCGGAGATTTATCGGATTAGATTATTTAGGGAATGGGGTTAATAATTTGAAGGAGCAAAGAATTTGTCCCTGAATTATTTTTGTGATGTAAGATTGCAATGGGTCAGGATTCTGATTTTGACATTTCTTGGCTGGGCTTTCTAGTAGTTTATGCAGGCGGTTATTGTGGATAAAAGATGGTTTAGGAATCAAAATGTGTTCACTGGCTTGTCATTTTACCTCGGATTATGTGCTTTGTTGGAAGAAAGTTGAACACAATTCAAAGGGGAATGGAAATTCCAAATCTGGTCTGCATGATAGGCTTCTGAAATAGTTTTACTTTTCTATCTGTTGGAGATTTTGTTCCCCCCATGGGAAGTTTGCTTCTATTATTTTCAGTACTGACCTCAAGTTGAAGTATCTTCTCTTTCTGTATGCTTTTGGTTATTTTCTAATTATGCTCATCCTATTTTGTTTTTCTTCTTTTTATTTTGTTTGCTTTGAGTCAATGTATGTGTATTTAGACAATTTAAGTTTCTGGTGACCCATACAATGGCTACAAGTATATTTTCTTCTCTGTAAAGAGTCTTTTTCTGGATAAGTCAGTGTTGATGGACCAGTCAAGGATGAACATAGTCAAGGGTTCTGTTAAGTAAAAATAAAGCTATGCAAACATATTTACTCTTAATAACTTTTAGTAACAAAAACATAAAACAGATAAACAGAGTCTATTATTGTATACTATCTGAAAGGCTAAAACTAAGGAAAAAAGCAACCATCTATCTTAGCTTTATTTGGTCAGATGAACGAATTGTACAGAATTTTTGTTCATTTTAGTGTATATATAGGTTTTTGTGTTGTAAAATGAACTAGTAATTATACAGTAGGTGACAAACATAAAAAATAAAAAAAATTACAAGTTAGCCTTGTGCTACAATAGACAACATTGTGCTATATTTGACCCATATCTTGGCTGAAGATCTCAATCGTACTGATATATACATTTCGACGAAATAGAAAAAGACTTAATGTTCATTTACCTTCATATTCATTACTGTATTCATTCCAGTGATATTTACTGCTTTGCTCTATGTCTAGTGAGTGTTCAACTTTGACCATCTTTATGGGACAGAGGGAGTAATCACATGCCGTGTTACTTTGCCAGATAGATAGGGGACCCACATAAGTAATTCAGAAAACTTTGCATCCAAGAGCTTTTTCCCTTGTAAAGCTATTTTTCTTGATTTTGCTTCTTTTTTTTTTGTGGTCATGCTCGCCTTTTCCTGTCTTTATTCGTTAATTGTGTTTCATAGGTTTCCCAGATACACCCTAGGAATGCCTTGATGGTATCGGCAAAGCTTAGGTTTAGTTTTGTGATTAAATTTACTACATGCTTCTATGCTTAGTTAAGGATAAACCAATTGAAAAGTCCACATTTCTTATAGTTTGCACAGTTGGAAAGTATTTAGCCACAGTGAAATGCAATATATTCGAGTAGAGTGTGGGGTACCTGAATTTGTCCTGATATGCTTATGTTGTCTGCATTCGCCTCAGGGTGATCAAAGATCTCCTGGCATCATACCACTGGCTGTGAAGGATGCTTTCAGTATTATCCAAGAGGTAGTATACAATGATTTATCCTACATTGGCTCCTTTTTCGAATATTTTGAAGTTATTTGCTTACAGTCCTTTTGTAATGCTTAAGACTCCAAGCAGAGAATTCCTCCTCCGTGTCTCATATCTGGAAATCTACAATGAGGTAAGAGAAAAGCAATTCTTAATTATGAAGTTATGCTTCTGATGACTTTCGTGGCAAACTTGATTAATGGTTAATAAGATTTATTGATGCATAACATTGTTCAAAGAAGGTCTTATACGTCAGTAAGCTAGATTCACTTCCGATGCCTTACGTGAAAGTTTGCATTTCTGTTGATATTATAATAACCCAAGATTTTAATTTGTCAAAAATTCATAAAGAAAATGACGGAAAGAATAAAGCCAGGATTACTTGATATTATGCCACGTGCAGTTATTTATTATCATTTTTTCCTCATTATTGGTCAATTAGACACTCCTGTACATTAGCTGCTTCTACACAATAGTTGTTTTTCCTTCTTTGATGTGATATATTAGTTTCCTAATGTTAGTTCGATATCCCATCTGTGAAAAGTATAATTTACCCTGAAATAGATGCTACGATTTCCAAAATATGTATGCCATGGATTTCTCTAAGAATGTGCATGACTTTGAGAACTTCTATCCAACTTTTTTTTTCTCTTTTTATTTTATTTGTTCTTATGCGTAAGTTGTTTTAACATCTCTGTGTTTTCTGTTGATAATCAACGTGTCAACCATTATCTTTCCCAAAGATACCTGAGTGAATTAATCTGTTGCCAATTGCTTGCGCCAGTTACGTAGTCTATGATTTTGAATTAAAGTCTAAAATGGTAGTTTACTATTGTTGATTATTCTTTCAACCAGGTTGTTAATGACTTACTGAATCCAGCTGGCCAGAACTTAAGAATTAGAGAAGACGCTCAGGTGCATTCTCCATTGAGTTTCCCAAATGGTTCTAAAATTAGATATTTTAGTTTTGTGCATGACAGTTTGGTGAATCCTTCTTCCTCATTTTCCATTTAAGCAGGGAACTTTTGTTGAAGGCATTAAGGAAGAAGTGGTTCTATCCCCGGCTCATGCCCTTTCTCTAATTGCAGCAGGGGAAGGTAAACATTGATTCTACTCCTTCTATTTCTTTATGGATAATAGCATCATATTAGAAAGTGCATGGGAGATTACCAGCCATGTTCAGTTCTTCGACAAGATTGACCAACATTTTTCTCTGTTGATTACTGCAGTCACATATTTAAGAATATGATCCTAGCCTTCTATTGAAAAAGTAGAGAAACATGCATTTCCATTATGTCAGATCCCATATTCTAAAACATATGAAGTCATTGGCTTAGTAGTATGCAAAATAATTTTCGTAAATGGATCATTTGGACAGTTTTCTTAGATGTTGTTAAGTAGTTCTTTCTGTAGCTATTCATCATTTTCTTGTACCAATTTATATTTTAGTACACATATGTCCATATTCAAGTTGCTACTGATAAGATCTATTCCTTGTCATCATCACAGGCATGTGCAGGTTTGAGGAATTAAGAAGTAACGATTTATTTTGACAATATTTTGTTATAACATAGCTTGAATAATCTAGACTGTCTTTTAAAATATGAAGCAGTTCGGTCTGTTGTATGAATAATCTGTTGATAGATGAATCACGCAGAGAATTGAGCTAGATGTCATTATGGTTCTTTCTTTAGACATTCATCCCGTCCCTTATGGCATTTAGTTGTTAATTTGTTTCTCTTTGGCGGAAACAGAGCACAGGCACGTCGGTTCCACGAATTTCAACGTACTTAGCAGCAGAAGCCATACAATATTTACACTGGTATTTAATTTACGCTATTGGATTCAATAAAGTTTTCCACACTTCAGGCTTTACTTTTTATTTGCTCATATACATATTTATATTTCAATAATCCTGGAGGCTTTTCGAGGGTTCTCTAAATTAATTGTTGTTTTGCTTGTCTTGTCTTCAGACAGTAGAGAGTAGCCCATGTGAAAATTGTGAAGGAGAAGCTGTTACATTGTCACAACTTGTACGTATCCAACAATTTAAAATTATACAGTTGGTGTATTTTTTAGTTCTAACTAAGCTTTTTTTTTTTTTTTTGGGGGTGGTGGTGGGGTGGGTTGGGGGGAGGAGGAGATTGTATTTGTTGTTGCTGTTTTAAACATTTGGTTGATGACTTTCCTACGTTCTTTCTTTGAGTCTGAAGATTTCTCTCTGCATCAGTTATCATACCAGAGTTTCACCATGCTCCCATCTCCTGCTTTCGATCAACTCTTGCAAATTCTATCCGATGCTCTTTTGTGCAGCTTCTCTGCAAAAGAATTGTCAACTTCTGTTGCCATCCATTCCCTTTCAGCTAGGCCATATCGCACACCAATTCTGTCCTCCAGATAGTTCCTCCTCCTAACTGATTGTCCTACCCATTTGCCTATTAAGGCTTTGGTGAAGTCTGCTAAAAGGTCTGATTCTCCAAATCCTAATTTCTGGTTGGAGAATAGACCTCATTCCTTTCCGAGGAAATTTGTTTGGCAGTTTGTGGACTCTAACAGCCTGTCCAATTGGAATGCTCAGCATGGATAAGAAGTATGTTAGAAGGATTGGCCAAAATTTCTCTTACAAGTTCAATTCTTGGTCCCTTTCGCAGATGCTGCTTTTTTGGAGTGGTCATTATGGTTTAAGTTAGTTGTCCTTGATCACAGAAACACTTCCATCCTTGGTCACTTTGATCTTATCGCATGGTGGCTAAAATTATTCAGCTGCAGCTGTGAGGAGTGCTAAAAACTTATAATATGTGAAAAGAAATTAACCAAATCATGGGATGTTTCTTAGGTTTGGCGAGTTTAATGAGTTATAGTAAAACTTGATTGGTTTTTTTACACACGAATTCTACCTATGGAAAATACCCAACTACAGTACTGAAAGATCAAGATTTTTTGTTTCTTTAAATTGCATTTGCTCAGCCTTGCCTGCACTAGTTTCTTTGATGTTTTTAAAATCTTTTAGTTTTGACTCATGAAGGCAATTGACAGGTCATGTACTAATGTCTCTGTGTTTGCAGAATCTCATTGACTTGGCTGGCTCTGAGAGCTCTAGGGCTGAAACTACAGGTGTGCGGCGAAAAGAGGGGTCCTACATCAATAAAAGCCTGCTAACTCTTGGAACTGTGAGGCCTCAATAATTCTGGTTGTGTTGTGAGTGTAATAGTTTCACTCTACCAATGCATTTTTGTTTAGTTGCATTTTTACTCTCTCTAAGCTGTTTTATTTCTTCTAGATGAATTGCTAATCTTTAGACAATACTTGCAAATCATTTCACTCTTTACAAGTTTGTTAACCAAGTTAGATTATTTAAAAAGCAATAAGTTCATTAAATGTAAGTGGTCGATTATGTCAACAAACACTTTCTTCTGTGGGTAGATTGATTTTTTTTTTCCTTCATTCTGTCTTCCTTTATAATATTAATGCAATAACTAGTCATTTAGTTGATTACTTTGTCTGCTAAAGTCTTATGTGCATCACATATAAAAATTACATATTTACATGTTACTAGGTCTTTTTTTAATTATTATTATAATCACTTTCAGTTCGACCTTAATATTTGAAGAATTACAGAGAATCAAGATAATTCACTTCTTATTTTCTGACTAGTGAGTACAAGTATATAAAATAGTAGAGAAGGATAACACCTTCCTGAAATACAGCAATCTACCTAGGTAAGTAATTAAGTTAAAAGACAAGACCATATCATTTATTTTAGGAAACACATCAATCTAATTCTAATCCCTAAAATTAAGGCTGTAAATCACAGATTTCCACACTCCCCCTCAAACTAGGTTGTAGATGTTGATTAAACCTAGCTTGGAATTGAGCTCCTCAAATGTCTTTCTGCTCAGGGCTTTAGTTAGAATGTCTGCAACTTGTTGGTTGATTGGAATGTGTAAAAGTGATATCATGCCTGTCTCTAATTTTTCTTTTATGAAGTGTCGGTCAATCTCCACATGTTTTTTTCTATCATGATGTACCGGATCCTTGGCTATGCTTATTGTGGACTGATTATCACAAAATATTGTCATAGAACCTTCTGTTAGAATTTGAAGCTCATTGAGTACCCGTTTCAGCCATATTCCTTCACAGGTTCCTTGAGCCAATGCCCTAAACTCTGCGCTGTACTGCTTCGTGATACCACTGATGGCTTTCTCTTCGCCAAGTGACTAAATTTCCCCAAACATAGGTGAAGTACGTTGAAGTTGATCTTCTATCAGTCACAGATCCTGCCCAATCTGCATCAGTGAAAATGTAAATTTCCCTGTTTGTTCACCTTTTGAAGAGCAGTCCCGGATCAGGTGTCTTCTTCAAATACCTTAGAATCCTGTATACAGCTTCCATGTGTTCTTCTGTTGGTGTGTTCATGAATTAACTTACCACACTTACAGCAAAACTAATATCCGGTCTGGTGTGTGATAGATAAATGAGTTTCCCAACCAATCTTTGATACCTGCCTTTGTCAACTAATACACTATCATCTTGACTTCTTATTTTGGGGTTGAAATCCATAGGAGTATCAGCAGGCTTGCATCCAAGCATCATTGTCTCTTTTAAAAACACATATTTTCTTTGTGAGATTGAAATTCCTTTCTTTGACCGTGCTACCTTCATGCCAAGAAAATACTTGAGGTTGCCCAAATCTTTGATCTCAAATTCTTTTGCTAAGAAATTTTTGAGCTTGTGAATCTCATCATCATGATCTCTAGTTAGGATAATGTCATCAACATACACAATAAGTATTGCCTTTTTTCTAGATGTCGAGTGCTTAACAAACAAGGTGTGATCTGCTTGACATTGATTGTATCCAAATTTCTTTACAGCCCTAGTGAATCTGTCAAACCAAGCTCTTGGAGATTGCTTGAGACCGTACAATGATTCTTGAGTTTGCAGACTTTGTTAGAAGCTGTAAGAACGTTGAAGTCAGGGGGAATATTCATGTATACTTCTTTAAGCTCTCCATTTAGAAAAACATTTTGCACATCTAGTTGATACAATGGCCAATCAAGGTTTGCAGCAAGAGAGAGTAATATTCTAACAGTATTTAGCTTAGCTACTGGGGCAAAGGTCTCTTGGTAGTCAACCCCGTAAGATTGAGTAAACCCTTTAGCTAAAAATATTGCTTTAAATCTATTAACACTCCCATCTGCATTATGTTTGACTGTGAAAATCCATTTGCATCCAACAGTTCGCTTCCCTGAAGGCAACTGAGATAATTCCCATGTTCCATTCGTTTCTAAGGCATGTATTTCTTCCAAAATTGCTGCTTTCCACTCTGGTACACTTAAGGCCTCATGAATTGAATTTGGAATCCTTATTCTGTCAAGACTGCTAATGAATGCACTGTGACTAGTTGATAATCCTTCATAAGAAACAAAGTTACAGATAGGATGATTAGTGCAAAACCTTTTTCCTTTTCTCAATGCAATAGGTCTGTCATCAATAGAGGAATTGTCACAAAGAGAATCAAACTAGCACTATCATTACCCTGTACATTTTGAGGTTCCAGAATCGGATTGGCTTCATGGCCTTTATCAGGTGGCTGCAGTTCTTTCCCTTGAGTTTTATTTCTGCGAGAGTAGACATGGAACTCACGAACTGTTGCAGGTTGTGTTTCAGTTGTTTGAAGTTCCGGTTGGAAACTAGGATTAGATTCTGAAGAGCTAGATTTAGTTTCAGATTCTGTTTTTGTTTGAGCTCTAGGTTCAGATTCTGTTTGAGTACTAATGATGGGAATTGACTCTTCTGAATCTAGCTTTGGTTGTGATGATGCCTCAAGAGGGATGAGTGAGTTCGGACTGTAATATTCTGTTGGCTGAGTGGTATCAATATCCCAAAGCTGATATTCTTGAGTAAGGTTCTTTCCTTGAATATTAGCTTAGTAGTAGGCTTGTTGTTCAAAAAAGGTGACATCCATTGAGATATGGAATTTCCTTGTGATTGGAGAATAGCATTTATAGCCTTTCTGCTTGGAAGAATAGCCAATGAATATGCATTTGAGTGCTTTTGGATCAAGTTTACTTTTATGTTGTGAGTGAATATGAACAAATACAGTGCAGCCAAAAATTCTAACAGGAAGAGTGGATAGAATATGCGTGTTTGGAAAAGATTGGGAGATTATTTGACAAGGTGTTTGGAAATTCAGGAATCGAGAGGGCCTTCTGTTTATGAGATAAGTTACGGTTAGGATTGCTTCACCCCAAAAAAAACTTAGGAACATTAATGGTGAACATTAATGACCTAGCAACTTCAAGGAGGTGTCTATTTTTCCTTTCTGCAATTCCATTTTGTTGGGGTGTATCGACACAAGAACTCACATGAACAATCCCTTGACCCAAAAGATATTTTCCCAAAACAGAATTAAAGTATTCTTTTGCATTATCAGTTTTCAATACTTGTATTTTGGTGTGGAATTGAGTTTGAACCATAGTATTGAATTTTGCTTGAAAATATGGTCAACTTATGATTTTTCTTTCACGAGGAACAACCATGTGAGTCTAGTGTGATCATCTATGAAGGACACAAACCATCTAGCACCTGTGATGTTTCTTACTCTAGATGGGCCCCATACATCACTATGAATCATTGAAAAAGGATGTGATGGCTTATATGGAATGTTGTGATAAGAATGACGAAAATGCTTCGAAAATTGACACACCTTATACTGACGTAATTTTGGACTTTTATTTCTGAATAAAGATGGAAACAACTTTTGAAGGTACAAGAAATTAGGATGACCCAAACGATAGCGCCACAACATCATTGCACTATCGCTGTTAGAATTTTCCTTAGAAACAAGGCTTTTTTCTACCTGACTCTTTGACTGAACACATGCTGCATTAAGAGTTTGTCTTCTAGGAGATTCCTTACTCTGTAGAAGATAAAGTCATGACCGCACCTTAGCACTGCCAATCGTCCTCCCCAATCCAAATCCTGAAATTTACACAAATCGGAGAAAAAATTAGCCACACAATTATGGTCTCGAGTGAGCCTTCTTACTGACAAGAGATTACAATCCAATGTTGGGAAATGGAGGACTGATTTTAGAGTTAGATTCTTTGAAATATTGATAAAACCTGTTCAAACCACTTTAGACAAAGATCCATCAGCTATTTTCACTGTAAGATTCTCTTTACATGGATTGTATTTCACCTTATACTGACGTAATTTTGGACTTTTATTTCTGAATAAAGATGGAAACAACTTTTGAAGGTACAAGAAATTAGGATGACCCAAACGATAGAGCCACAACATCATTGCACTATCGCTGTTAGAATTTTCCTTAGAAACAAGGCTTTTTTCTACCTGACTCTTTGACTGAACACATGCTGCATTAAGAGTTTGTCTTCTAGGAGATTCCTTACTCTGTAGAAGATAAAGTCATGACCGCACCTTAGCACTGCCAATCGTCCTCCCCAATCCAAATCCTGAAATTTACACAAATCGGAGAAAAAATTAGCCACACAATTATGGTCTCGAGTGAGCCTTCTTACTGACAAGAGATTACAATCCAATGTTGGGAAATGGAGGACTGATTTTAGAGTTAGATTCTTTGAAATATTGATAAAACCTGTTCAAACCACTTTAGACAAAGATCCATCAGCTATTTTCACTGTAAGATTCTCTTTACATGGATTGTATTTGTGAAAAAGTGTGACATCTCCTGTCATATGATCAGACGCTCCAGAATCTACAATCCATGCACTCATTTTTCCTGAGTTTACAGTAAGAGCAATAAGGTAAGTACCCTTTTTGTGCTAAAGACCCTGTTGCAATAGTACACTGGACGAGGTTTTACTGAGTGAACATTTGTTTCAATACTTCAAGTTGTTCTTTACTGAATGGGACAGATTCTGTAGAAATAGATCCTCCATCAGCTGCAGCATGGTTTCCTTGGTTTTCTTTGTCAGTATTAGATCTTGAAATCTTCCAATCTGCTGGTTTTCCCTGAATTTTCCAGCAGTTATCTCTAGAATGACCTGATTTCTTGCAGTGATCACACCAGGGCCTCCCTTTCGTTTGTGGATTATCATGATTATGGTTGACTCCTCAAGTAGCAAGGACAGAATTGTCAGTGACTGAGGCTGCAGTAGATTCTCTAAGCATTACCTTTTTTCTACTTTCTTCTCGACGTACTTCTGAGAAAACTTCTGTGATACCCAACAAGGGCTTCTTTCCCGGAATTTGTCCTCGAACCTCATCAAGGGTCTTGTTGAGTCTCATTAGGAATTTGAATATCCTCTTTTTCTCAACAATTTCTCTGTATGTTTTTGCATCCTTCTGGCAGCTACATTGGTGTTCCTGAAACACATCTAGATTTTGCCAATGCCGAGAGAGAATATTATAGTATTGAGTGATTGTGAGATCTCCTTGTTGAAGATTGTGAAAAAACAGACCATCAATTCTGCTCGTATATACTTTGAAATAAATATTACATCTGTCTTAAATAGAAGCGTAATAAGACCTAAATCCTAGAATTAAGAAACAAGGAAAAAGGAAATAATCTAAGAAAGGAAAGATTCTATAATTTTGATAAATTCCAATTCTAATCCCTGATATCATGAGATCAGGTTTCCTAATTTCTAACACTCCCCCTCAAGTTGGTGCATAGATGTCAATCATGCCCAACTTGCTTATCATATGCTCAAAATTAGGTCTTGCAAGCCCCTTAGTCAAAATGTCAGCTTTTTGTTGACTAGAAGGGACAAAGGGTAGGCAAATAGTTCCAGTTTCAACTTTTTCCTTGATGAAATGCCGATCAATCTCAATGTGCTTCGTCCTATCATGCTGGACAGGATCGTGAGCAATACTTATTGCAGCCTTATTGTCACAATATAGCTTTAAAGGTAGATCAACTGTTTTCTTGAGTTCTTTAAGAATTCGATATATCCATAATACTTCACAAATCCCATGGGCCATTGCTCTGAATTCAGCTTCAGCGCTACTTCGAGCAACAACATTTTGCTTTTTGCTTCGCCAAGTAACCAAGTTTCCCCACACAAGTGCAATACCCTGATGTAGACCTCCTGTCAATTGTAGAACCTGCCCAATCTGCATCAGTAAATACTTCAACACTCCTCTGGTTAGTTTTTTTGAACAACAAACCTTTCCCAGGACTAGACTTCAAATATCTCAAGATTCGATAAACTGCCTCAAGGTGTTGCTCACGAGGTGTGTGCATGAATTGACTAACAACACTAACCGGGAAGGCAATATCCGGTCGAGTATGCGATAAATAAATTAGTTTCCCAACTAATCTCTGGTATTAACCAGTATTCACAGGAACACCTTTTTCCCACAACTTCACATTCGGATCCATTGGAGTCTCAGCTGGTCTGCACCCACTCATCCCTGTCTCCTTCAAAAGATCAAGAATATATTTTCGTTGAGAAACAACAATTCCTCTCCTTGAACGCGCAACTTCCATGCCAAGGAAATACCTTAATTCTCCCAAATCCTTAATCTCAAACACTAATGCAAGACTCTTCTTTAGTGTCTCTATCTCAATTACATCATCACCTGTAAGTATAATATCATCAACATAAACTATTAGTACAACAATCTTTCATTCAGAAGAAAACTTGAAGAATAAGGTATGGTCAGATTGTCCTTGCAAGTATCCTTGTTTTCTAACTGATCTTGTAAACTTCTCAAACCAGGCTCTTGGTGATTGTTTGAGACCATACAGTGACTTTTTGAGTTTGCATACTCTTGAGCCAAATTTATCCTCAAAACCCGGTGGACTATTCATGTACACTTCCTCCTTCAGGTCACCATTGAGGAATGCATTCTTCACATCTAGTTGCTGCAAGGGCCAATCCAAATTAGTAGCAATAGATAGAAGTACTCTCACAATGTTTAATTTTGCAACAGGAGCAAAAGTCTCAGAATAATCGATGCCATAAGTTTGAGTGAATCCCTTGGCTACCAATCTAGCTTTGTATCTTTCCACTGATCCATCAGAATTGTACTTCACAGTGAACACCCATTTACAGCCCACAGTAGACTTCCTAGTAGGCAAATCTTCAACACTCCAAGTATTGTGCTTCTCAAGAGCTCTCATCTCTTCAAACACCACTTCCCTCCATTTTGGAACTTTTAAAGCTTCATGTATATTGTTAGGAATGTCTATACAGGACAATTTAGAGGTAAAAGCAACCATAGATGGAGACAATTTTGAGTAAGAAACAAAGTTAGATAATGGATGATTAGTACAAGATCTAACCCCTTTTCTAAGAGCTATAGGAATGTCAAGATCTGAATTTGTAGACTGACTATTAAGGGAAGAGAGGGAATCACCTGTTATAGGCTGACTTTGTGGATCTTTCTTTGGATTGGAATCATGGCTGTGCTTATTATTCCTCTTTGAGTAAACAACCCCTTTCCAAGTTTGGTCACCCTCCTTGAATCTATTTCCTGCTGTTTTAGAACAATTATCATGTTGTTGCATTATACTAGGCTGTCCTTTATCTTTAGTTTCCAATGACTGCGTCCCAGAATTCTGTTTTTCATCAGAGTTTTCAAATGTAGGCCTAGACTCAGGAGAAACATTACTCATAGTGAGAGGAGTTTCAAATAACAAATCTTGGCCATTTGGTGTAGGTGCAGAATTTTGTTTAACATTATGTAATGGAAATACATTATCTGAATTTATACATGAATCTTCCTTAAAATTCTCCCCCTGAAGATGAATACCCTTATAAAATGGTTGATTTTCAAAGAAGGTAACATCCATAGTGACAAAATTTTTTTTTGATTTTGGATCAAAACATTTGTAGCCTTTCTGGGTTGAGGAGTAACCAACAAAGACACATTTTACAGCCCTATGCTCAAGTTTTCCAGCTGGTCTATGTTCATGTACAAATGCTGTACAACCAAATACTTTTGGAGGTAAATTAGCAAAAAGTCTAGCATTTGGAAAAAAATTTGTGAAAACTTTGAAAGGAGTTTGAAATTGCAAAACTTTGGATGACATTCTATTTATTAAGTATGCAGCAGTTAAAACAGCCTCTCCCCACAAATAGGTAGGAACTTTAGTTGTAAAAAGTAATGCACGAGCTACCTCCAATAGATGTTTATTTTTTCTTTCAGCAATGCCATTCTGTTGGGGAGTATTAATGCAAGAACTATGATGAATGATACCTTTTTCAAGGAAAAAATTTCCCAATGCCATGTTAAAAAACTCCTTCCCATTATAACTTCTAAAAATTTGTATGTTAGTTTGAAATTGAGTCTGCACCATATTGTAAAAATTTTTAAAGACCTGTTCAACCTCTGATTTCTCTTTTAGTAAATATACCCAACAAAGTCGAGTATGATCATCCGTAAACGTGATGAACCATCTTTTGTGAGCAGGTGTAATTATCTTATTCGGACCCCAAACATCACTATGAATAAGAGTAAAAGGTTTTGATGATTTATATGGTTGTGAAGGAAAAGATGTACGATGGTGTTTAGCTAATTCACATATTTCGCACCGAAACAAAGTCAAGTCTTTATCACCACATAACTTAGGAAACAAATGTTTTAAATATTTAAAACTTGGATAGCGTAATCTTAAATGCCATAACATAACATTATCATTAGAAACAGATTCAAGGCAAAAACTTATTGGTTGGGATTGTCGCTTTGAACCAGATTTTCTATCCAAGAGGTAGAGTCCACCGCTCTCTTTAGCATTGCCAATCATCCTCCCTGAGGTTAAATCCTGAAACAGACAATGAGTTGGAAAAAAATTCATTTGGCAGTTTTTGTCACAAGTGAATTTACTAACAGATAACAGATTACAAGATAGTTTAGGAACATGAAGAACATCATGTAAAGTGAGAGATGGAGACACTACAGTAGAACCTTTTCCTGCAATGGCTGAAAAAGAGCCATCTGCAACTTTAATTTTTTGATTTCCTGCACATGTGTTAAATGAAGAAAAGAGATTGGACTTCCCTGTCATGTGATCGGTTGCACCGGAATCGATGATCCAAGTGCAATCAGGGTTATTAGAGTTGTTGCTAGTGAGAGCAGTTTTTAAGGAATTACCTGTTTGAGCTAATGAACAAGAGGGGGGGTTTTGGGACTCAAGAAGTTTGTACAGCTGCTCTATTTGTTCCTTGGTGAAAGGAAGCCAACTTGAATTAGACTGCTGCTCTTGATCTGAGACACTAGCTTGAAGTGCACGCCCTTCACCATTTTTCTTTTTCCAGTTTGGTGGTTTACCATGAATTGTCCAACATGTTTCCCGTGTGTGTCCTATGCGTTTGCAATGGTCGCACCATGGTCGTTTACCATCCTTCTTCACTCCCTCTTGAACATTTTGAGTCACAAGGACAGAGTTTTCAACTTCTGAAAAAGAAAATTTGTTGTTAAGCATCACCCCCTTTCGTGCTTCTTCTCTTCGAACCTCCGAGAAGGCCTCATGTATTGTTGGCAAGTGGTTTTTTCCTAAAATTCTGCCGCGTACCTCATCTAACTCCTTGTTGAGTCCTGCCAAGAACATGAAGACACGATCATTCTCTTGGCGTTTCATGAATCTGACATTATCATTTGTGCACTCCCAAGCATCATCGTAACATAGATCCAACTCCTGCCACAAGGTCATCAATTCGTTGTAGTAGGAAGTTACGTTTCTATCACCTTGTTTTGCATGCCATAGTTTTGATTTTAATTAAAAAATCTGTGAAGAATTCTCCAAATCAGAATATGTTTCCTTCACAGCATCCCAAACATCTTTAGCAGTTGGTAGAAACATGAATGGCTTTCCAATTGTTGGTTCCATTGAATTCACCAGCCATGCAATAATCAGGGAATTTTCTGATTTCCAGATTTTGAAAGTTGGGTCTCCGTCTGCAGGTTTTGTCACTGCTCCTGTTAGATAACCCATCTTCCCCTTGCCTTCCAAGATTAATCGAACAGTTTGCGACCATTCTATGTAATTCTTTTCATGTAGACGGTGAATATTCACTTGAAGTTAACTATTGGACCCCTCCGGACCATTGAACGAGATGGAAGAGTTCATATTTGAACTGACTGTACTTTCTCCAACAGCCACCGTGTCTTTACTGGTTTCACCAGTAAGAGCTGTTTTCCATGGGGTTTGGTTTGCCATAGATGATCAGAACTTAAGCTCTGATACCATGTGAAAAAACAGAGCATCAATTCTGCTCGTATATACTTTGAAATAAATATTACATCTGTCTTAAATAGAAGCGTAATAAGACCTAAATCCTAGAATTAAGAAACAAGGAAAAAGGAAATAATCTAAGAAAGGAAAGATTCTATAATTTTGATAAATTCCAATTCTAATCCCTGATATCATGAGATCAGGTTTCGTAATTTCTAACAAAGATCATGGAGTTTGGTCTCAATTTCAAAAATTTCAGAACTATTCTCTTTTCTTTACTTGAGTAGAATTCCTTTGCACCCTTCCAAATTTCACGCAGTGCTATAAAGTAAGAATTTCTCACCAATTTCATTTGTCGTAGAGTTGACTAACCAAGACATAATCATGTTGTTTTCTATCTTCCAATTTCTGAACCTTGGATCATCTGGTTTTGGGGAGACTGCTTCGCCAGTAGGGTACTCATCTTTCCCTTTGCTGCTGATGAATATCAAAACAAACTGTGACCATTGAAGATAGGTGCTCCCATTCAGTTTATGACCGGTAATAGGCATGGCAAGGTTAGATCCACCATGATTTGTGATGGTAGGGATTTCAGATCCCGAATTTACCTCTGATGAGGATGATGTTTGTCCTTCCATGGCCATTCCGTACTTAGTCATTGGAAGTTTATTAGAGGTAGAGAGTGGCTCTGATACCATGAAGAATTTAGAGAATCAAGATAATTCACTTCTTATTTTCTGACTAGTGAGTACAAGTATATAAAATAGTAGAGAAGGATAACACCTTCCTGAAATACAGCAATCAACCTAGGTAAGTAATTAAGTTAAAAGATAAGACCATATCATTTATTCTAGAAAACACATCAATCTAAATCTAATCCCTAAAATCAAGGCTGTAAATCACAGATTTCCACAATAGTTTACTTCTGTATAATGATGTTCAATATGAATGGGTTCGATCTTTTTTTTTTTGCTCCTTTCTGAAACATTAAGAGTCATTTTGCTATATCCTTTTTGGGTGTGGTTGCTGTCCCATAATTACTCTAATGAAAGTACTCTATGGTCCATTGGTGATTTCTATACTTACACTGGTACCGAGTGTTTTCTCTGTATGTGATGCATGCTAACTAGTGCTTTTAACAGGTTATATCAAAGCTAACAGATGGGAAAGCCACTCACATTCCATACAGGGACTCCAAATTGACCAGGCTTCTTCAGTCCTCATTAAGTGGTCATGGTCGTGTATCGGTACGAACTTCCATCATCTGGATGCATCTGTAATGATTTACATTACCTAAAATTTGTTCTGGCCAATCTTAGCTCTTCTACTACTGTATAGGATGTTTACACTGTTGCCATAAACTTATTCTCTATTTGTAAAATTCTTGTGAGATGAAGAAGCTAGCTGGCTATCTAGCTATTATACTGCCAAAAGTTAATGCTTGTAAATCAGTGAAAGTATAGCCAAAGAGAAATACCAGGCTTATTGCGATGTGACTCATATCAGACTAAAAGATATTACTGCCTGCTCTAATTTTTTCTTTCTTTATTTTGGGTGAAATTGTAGCTAATTTGCACTGTTACTCCATCATCAAGCAATACTGAAGAGACACATAACACATTGAAGTTTGCACACCGAGCAAAACATATTGAAGTTCAGGCAGCACAAAACAAGGTATGTCCTTCAAGATATCCTATATGCGAAAGAAGTTATGCAGATCATCCTTAAAGCAAAGCATTTAATGTGCAGATAATCGATGAGAAATCACTTATCAAAAAGTACCAAAATGAAATCCGCTGTTTGAAGGAAGAGTTAGAACAACTTAAGAGAGGCATTGTTACAGTTCCACAAATGAAGGACACTGGAGATGATATTGTGCTGCTAAAACAAAAGGTATGCATGGAGCAAGCTTTTTTTTTTTTCATGTTCTAAGATTTTTGTTGGGAATCTGTATCTCAAATTGATGGAAGTAGATCTAAGATTGTTGAATGTAGCATTGTACAAAACCTCATCCTGTTGTTTTCCAACATAGAGAAGGCATCTTCTCTGTCTCAATTATTTTTTATGTGCAATGCAATGTTCTCTTCTATTTATATAGTGCTCCACTGTGGGTCCCAGGTGAAGGTTGAAACTCAGTTTCTGAAACACAGTATAATGCCCCATTCCTATGATTTGCTGGTCCTCATGGATATGCATGCATTCAACCTAAAATATTTTCTCAATCAAATTATGATCAATTTATTCTGCGTCTTTTTCTTCTTGAGGTTCTTTTCTTTGTGTTTGCATTGCCAGATTGAATGTAAAGGATGAAATATATACATCAGGGCAATTTATGACCAGTGTGTTGTCTTTGGACATGCTAGATGTATTAGGTTAATCTTCCCCAGGGATCAATAATGTTATGTTGGTTTAAAATTTTTGTGTCCGGAGTTATTTGAGCAATATAATTTCTTTTGTATATTCCTAAATGGCTTATGAAGAGAATTATGAATAATGAGATCCATTGAAGGAATTTTAGGTGGCGGATGAAAAGTATTTGTTGCTTACTAATTTGGTGGCAAAAAACTTAGCAAAAAATAAATAAATATTATAATATTTACTATTGTTTTGAGAATGAATGCTCTGTCTTGGCCTTTGATCCGTTCTTTTCTGCTTGGCATAATTTGTAAAGCTAGAAGATGGTCAAGTCAGGCTGCAATCAAGATTGGAACAAGAAGAAGAAGCTAAGGGTGCTTTGTTGGCTAGAATACAACGGTTAACAAAATTAATATTGGTATCCACAAAGGCTACACAGTCCTCGAGATTTCCTCAACGCCCAGGTCCAAGGAGAAGACATTCCTTTGGTGAAGAAGAGGTGCTATGCCTGAGTAATTTTTAGTTATAAATTTTCCTTTCTCAGTGGGGAAGAATTATTCTATTCGTTTTTGAGCTAATGTAAGATTTTCTCAACTAAGTTCGAAAATCATCTGATTCTTTTGGTTCAAAAATATTTCCGTAGCTTGCATATCTTCCTCACAAAAGGCGAGATCTGATCTGGGATGATGAAAACATTGATTTGTATGTATCTCTTGATGGTAATGCCGAAACACCAGATGAGACATTGAAGGAGGAGAAAAAGACCAGGAAAAATGGATTGCTGAACTGGTTAAAACTACGGGTATGTGGCATGTACTGATGATTTTTATTGTCTTTTTAGTAGTTCTTGTTTGAATTTACTGAATTTCATTAGCTTTGCGCTATTTGCCATTCTCTGGTGTCCATCTTTTGTTGTTATTGTTAATATCAAAATGAAACAAGTCTACGTTTTGGTGAGCTGTGTGGATATTTTGTTCAGTTTGTTATGCAAGTGATGCTTCTAGCGCATGAAATATAATAGTAGCATCTATATTGTTTGTAATTGTTCTTGTAATAATTGTGCGTGCCAACTTGTTTCCTACATGGATTAGTAACTGTGCAAACACTGTCAATTGATTTGTGACTTGGCAGAGATGAGAGATTTAGATTAAATCATGCTCTAAAAGAAATAAACAAAAATTTTCCCCATGTGTCTGAAAATGCGATGTTTTGAAGCTATTCAGATACCTTTCATTAATCTGATTACACAGCCCTAACACACACACACACACACACATATCCAAAGGGAGAAGTTACTAAAAGTTCTCCGTAAAAATTTGCCTTATACTTGATTTAGCTCGAGGAACTGGTGTTGTTTGATTTATTTTATCCTGGATGAATTTCCAATTTATCTACTAATGTTTGGACACATTTCGTACAGATACATAGAAGTCTTACTAGAAATCACTAATTTGCTTACTTTCCATTTTCGACAAAAATGAAACTCTCTTATACTTTTCTTTCGTGTCCTTATATAAACTCAACCAGTGTCTACAGAAACTATTGCTATAACTTGCACTAGATGATCGTGTTTCCCTTCCATGTGAAAATAAGTATTCCTATTGGACGATTCCTTAAAAGGGGTTATTTAATGAGATCCAAGCTTTTCTTCTTTCATCAAGATGGAATTTTAGTAACTTATATTCTTTCAAATGTTTTGTTTGACCACACTTTTCAAGTTTAAGTAAATCTTCTATCTAATTGTTTTGTCATGCTTTGAAATTTTTGTATTAATAAATTCAACATGCTTTTCTCATGACCATTTGTTTCTGAAAAGTGCAACTTACCCTATGGCCCAACTATTACACCTTCTTCTGTTGTCTTTAAGTTTGTCAAACTTTTAATGTCTGACCAGAAACGAGATAATGGGATGGGGACTTTGATGAGCGCTAGTGAGAAATCCAGTGGAGTCAAGTCAACTAGTACACCCTCTACTCCTCAGGCTGAAAGTGTGAACATTCGTGTGGAATCAAGGCTTTCTCATTCTCTACCCTCAGAAAGTAACCCATCTGCTGAGCATTTACCAGAAGCAATACATGATAGAGAAGTATTCGAGGGTAACTTTTTGGGACAGGAGACTCCCCTGGTAGGAAATGCATCACTGCTCATTTTCTGGAACTTGAAATTTGAAAGAAAACTCTGTATTCACATTAATTGTTGTGTTTCTTGTACTTTGCAAGCTCAAATTGTCTCTTGTAATAGAGATTGCGAGTCTGCTGGTACAGGCGCAAATGCTTTATTTATTGTTGTCTCATGTCTTCTCTTATTGATACCAGACTAGCATAAAGACAATTGATCAAATTGACCTTCTGCGGGAGCAGCAAAAGATTTTATTGGGTGAAGTGGCACTTCATTCAAGTTCTCTTAAGAGATTGTCTGAGGAGTTGACACGTTATCCAAGAAAAGAACATATTCAAGTAAAATCTTTTAACCCAATGCTGGTGTCTATGACTTCTTCCCTTATACCTGATCATTGAACCCAATTGTATTATCTGTATTTTCTATTTTCAATCTCAGGACGAGATCAGAAAATTGAATGATGAAATCAAGAGGAAGAATGAACAAATAGCTTCCCTGGAAAAGCAAATTGCGGATTCAATCCTTACTTCTGATGAAAAGTTGGAAAATTTGGAAGGATCTCAAGTAAGTCAGTTCTTTGTAAAAGGTTTGGCTATTTGCCCATACTCCTTTTAACCTAAACTTTTTGATGCAGTCTCTTGCTGAACTCGTGGCACAGTTGAATGAGAAATCATTTGAACTTGAGGTAATGCAACTTCTACATCTTGAGAGAGACTTTGATCTTCAAGTGAAATGAAAGATATCACAATTTTTTTAAGTCAAGCTTCAAATACATGTTGACAGATCTTTGGGTATCTAACATGCAATGCATCAAGTATGTCTGAGAGTTTCCCCATTTTTGTGGCTGAATTAGAATTGAAGCAAAATTCCTTTGAGGAGAAATGGAAAAAATGTTTATAACCTACCAGAAGCACACAGTAACTTGATTTACTGGATCCGTGTTTTTGAGTCGTCACTTTGAGCCATGAGCCACAGACACAAAAATGACCAGGAACTAAAAGGAAAATGATAATCATGCCCTACAAAGTTTCCTTTTGAAAGATCATGTTCTGCGTGGTTGTCAAATTTCAGATATCATGTGCAATGTGGGGAAAACTCTTTATTTGGTGGCTTTGCTTTAATGAAATTTTGTTGTCCAGGGTTTTATTTGCGATAATTTGACTAGGATTTGTGATTTGTACACAAAATATTAACGTTGGAATAGGATATTGAACACTTGAATGAACTTGAGTTTTCCTTGGATCCAATTATGTGTCGTCCTTTTTCAAGTATTTCCAATGGTTTATATTCACAGGTTAAAGCTGCTGATAATCGAATTATTCAGGAACAGCTTAATCAAAAGGTATGTACATGACTCCGACAATTTCCGCTTAGAATCTCATGTATTTGGAACAAGTCTTGTTAACTTAAAATTTTCACTTTTTGTAGATCAACAAATGTGAGGAATTGGAGGAAACAGTTGCCTCCTTCAGACAACAACTGTCTGATGCCCTAGAGCAGAAACGTTTTGGTCCATTGAGCAATCACAGGCAGCATCACTGTGAAACTCATGGAGATCTTCGAGAGAACGATGTTTCAGTGTTGAAAGACACGAAGGAAGTGTTGGTTCTTCAAGCCCAAGTAACTACTTTATCTTCTTTTCAGTTTTTACTTGCTTTTATAAATTTTTTATTCTTGATAATGCGCCATTAGGATCATGGAATTTCTTTTATGATTCTGTTCACGAAATATGAGATTGTGCCAAAAGAGGAATAGTATTTTTGTTTTCTGATAATTCTCATATCTACAATTTGTGCATTTTTATGTTAGTAATCTCCATTAATTTATATTCTTACGGATTAATTCGAGTTTTAAGGATTCTTTTAGATATGGAGATTAAACATAACTATGTGAAAGGTTTTCTCATATTGTATGACAAAAGGATGGTCTGGAACAACATGCAAATATGATTAGCAAATAAGAACCTGTGTATTCCTTTTCAGCAACAATCTGTAGTTGAAGCCAATGATAATCTTTTCAGTTCTCAAAAATGATACCCCATTCAATGAGCAAAAGATCACTACTTTTTTGTTAGTAAATAAATAATCAATTTGCGCATTGGCCACTTTATCAATAAATTATCTTTTTTGTGATACAATACATGTTTTGTCCTCCCCAAAGTCCCTTGTTTTTTGGAATTAATATTTCAATCGAGATTCTTCTTTTGTGGCCCTTAGGAGATTGAGATTCAAGAACTTAAGAGGAAAGTGCATGAATTAACCGAGTCAAAGGAGCAGCTAGAACTTCGGAACCAGAAATTGGCAGAGGAGAGCTCATATGCCAAAGGTTTAGCATCTGCTGCTGCAGTCGAGTTAAAGGCACTGTCCGAAGAGGTTGCAAAGCTCATGAACCATAATGAAAGATTAGCTGCTGAATTGGCAGCACAGAAAAGTTCCCCCGCCCAACGCAGAACCATTTCTTCCACTCGCAATGGACGAAGGGATAGTTTTGTCAAACAAGGTGTATTACCCCCTGATCTGAAGAGAGAACTAGCATTGAGCCGTGAGAGGGAGCTCGCATATGAAGCCGCTCTGGTGGAAAAGGATCAAAGAGAGGTTGAATTACAGAGTAAAGTTGAAGAGTCCAAACAAAGAGAAGCATATCTCGAAAATGAACTTGCAAACATGTGGGTTCTGGTGGCCAAGTTAAAAAAGTCTCAAGGTACTGAAAGCGATGTTTGTGAATCTACCAAAGACAGCTAGAAAATCAATGGTCTTGAAATTTGGAATGGTACAATTCAGACAAAAAGGCCTCTTGAGAGATATTCGTAGTTAGAAGGAAAAAGAAATTTGTATTTGCTGTGTGTTGATGCTGATTGGGGTTGGGTTTGTCTATTCTGAGTTCTTCTCTTTTGTTTCTGAATCGATCTCCTGTCAGATACTGTAAAAATCAGGTTTTCTTTTTCTTTGCAGTCCTGTCTAGGTTCATCATTAATTTCAATGAAAAATCTTACCTTTCTGTATGGGTCAGTTATATGTATATACTGCTTCTCAGTTTGTGTTCTCACTGTAGTATGTTTTGGCATTCTATAGTTGCGAGTACTGGATTCAGCTGATACAGTGATACGAACCATAAAAGAGTTGAGAATTCTGCATTTTTTTTTACATCATTTTATGCATGTGGGAGATGGATTCTCTGTCAAAGATTATTCTGTCTTAAATTAAAATTACTATTGTAGGGTTCACTCATTGGTCTATTAATTTTAAAGTGATTTTAGTGATATTTATGTTTTTATTCTCTAATTTTAGTGAAATTACGTCGATTTGAACATTAGACAGAATAACACAGATAATATTTAATACAGAATAATATTGGATAGAGGATTTGGTATTTGACAGCTCTGTGGGTAGTAATTAAGTTTTATAAAACGTGTACGAAAACTCACAAAAATTGAATTTTAAAAAAGTATTAGTTCCACCCCACCCACCCCCTCCTTTTTTACACTAGAATGCGCGTCGTCAATTGACATGACTACAAGAAAAAGGCACAAAAAGAGTTTAATTGACTAATTGTTGTATCTTGTCATTTTTGCCGTGTGTTATACCTCATTAAAAAATGGTAAATTTTTACAGAATTTTACTTTCTTTTTTTTTTCCACACCATTCATTAGATTTAACGTTTTCAATTGAGATGGATTTAAAAAATATAGGGAGAATTACAAAAACCTCCTTGTGGTTTAAGTAATTTTTAGGTTACCTCTCTATAATTTGGAAATATATACACCTCACCCCCTTGTACTTTGATTTTTTTTTGAAAAGTGGATGAAAATAGACATGCTTAACGGAGTTGAAAAAAAGGACCTGAGTATATAGCCCACGAAAAAAGTGGATGGAAACGACAGTTTTTGAAACTTGTTATTTTTTACTAAAACTTGAGAGTTATAACTTACGAAAAATAGTGATTTTTCAAAATATTTACGTTTCAATTTTTTTAACTACGTTCACTAGATAACACATTTCCGCTATATGTTGTTTTTAAAAATGGCATGAAATTAGTCCACAACAGTTAGTTTTTGAAACTTGTCGTTTTTTTAACCAAAACTCGTGAATTATAGCCCACGAAAAATAGTGATTTTTCAAAATGCTTACTTTTCAATTTTTTCACTCTATTTACTAGATAACACATTTCCATATAGGTGGGTTTAAAAAATGGCATGAATAGTCCAAAATTGGCAGTTTTTGAACCTTGTCGTTTTTTACCAAAACTTGTGAGTTATAGCCCATGAAAAATAATGATTTTTTAAAAAATTTACTTTTTCATTTTTTACACTCCGTTCTCTAGATAGCATATTACAAATATAAAGGGGGGGGGGGGGTTTATAAAAAAGTGCATGAAAATACTCCACAACAACTAGTTTTTCTACTTTTGCATTTTTGACTAAAACTCGTGAGTTGCCCACGTAAAATAGTGTTTTTTTCAAAATATTTTGCTTTTCTATTTTTCACTCGTTCACTACATAACACAATACAAATATAGGTGGGGGGAGGGTAAAAATTGGTATGAAAATAGTCCACAATAGTCAGTTTTTAAATTTGCCATTTTTGACTAAAAAACTCATGAGTTATAGCCCACGTGTTTTTTAGCGAAACTCGGGAGTTATAGCCCCCGAAAAATAGTAATTTTCAAAATGCTTACTTTTCAATTTTTTTCACTCCGTTCACTAGATATCACATTATCAATATAGGTGGGGTTTAAAAATAGCATGAAAATACTCCAAAACAGTCAGTTTTTGAACATTTCTGTTTTTTTATCAAAATTCGTGAGTTATAACCCACGAAAAAGAGTGATTTTTAAAAAATTCACTTTTCAATTTTTTCACTTCGTTCACTACATAACACAATACAAACATAGGTGGGTGTAAAACATGGAATAAAAATAGTCCACAATAATCAGTTTTTGAACTTTGCCATTTCTGACCAAACTCGTGAGTTATAGTTCAAGAACAATAGTGATTTTTGAAAAAGTTTACTTTTTCAGTTTTTAACTCCATTCTCTAGATAACACATTACAAATATAGTTGGGTGTAAAAAATAACATGAAAATAGTCCACAACAGTCAGTTTTTGAAACTTGTCATTTTTTAACCAAACTCATGAGTTAGCCAACGAAAAATAGTGATTTTTCAAAAAATTTACTTTTCTATTTTTTTTCACTCCGTTCATTAGATATCACATTTTCAATATAGGTGGATTTAAAAAATGGTATGAAAATAGTCCAATACAGCTAGTTTTTGAACCTTGCTAATTTTACCAAAACTTGTGAGTTATAGCCCACGAAAAATACTAAATTTTAAAAAATATTACTTTGCCATTTTTTCACTCCGTTCACTACATAACACAATTCAAATATAGATGGGTGTAAAAAATGGCATGAAAATAGTCCACAAGAGTCGATTTTTGAACTTTGCCATTTTTGACCAAAACTCATGAGTTATAGCCCACGAAAAATAGTGATTTTTGAAAAAAATTACTTTTACATTTTTTTTCACTCCGTTCTCTAGATAACACATTACGAGTATAGTTGGGTGTAAAAAATAACATGAAAATAGTCCACAACAGCCAGTTTTTGAAACTTATCATTTTTACCAAAACTCGTGAGTTATAGCCAATGAAAAATAGTGATTTTTCAAAAAATTTACTTTTCCATTTTTTTCACTTTGTTCATTAGATATCATATTTTCAATGTAGGTGGGTTTAAACAATGGCATGAAAATACTCCACATATGCTAGTTTTTCTACTTTTGTGTTTTTGACAAAAACTCGTGAGTTATAGCCCATGAAAAATAGCGATTTTTCAAAAAATTTACTTTTCAATTTTTTTCACTCCATTCTCGAGATAACACATTACAATTATAGTTGTGTAAAAAATGGCATGAAAATAGTCCACAACAGTCGGTTTTTGAACTTTACCATTTTTTACCAAAACTCGTGAGTTATAGCCCACGAAAAATAGTGATTTTTCAAAAAAAATTACTTTTCCAATTTTTTCACTCCATTCTCTAAATAATACATTACAAATATTGGTGGGTATAAAAATGGCATGAAAATGGTGCACAACAGTCATTTTTTGAAACTTTTCATTTTTACCAAAACTCGTGAGTTATAGCCCACGAAAATAGTGATTTTTCAAAATATTTACATTTCAATTTTTTAAATCCGTTCACTAGATAACACATTTACAATATTGGTGGCTATAAAAAATGGCATGAAAATACTCCACATATGCCAGTTTTTCTACTTTTACGTTTTTGACAAAGACTCGTGAGTTATAGCCCAAGAAAAACAGCGATTTTTCAAAAAATTTACTTTTTTATTTTTTTACTCTATTATCTAGATAACACATTACAAATATAGTTGTGCGTAAAAAATGATATGAAAATAATCCACAACAGTCAGTTTTTGAACTTTGCCGTTTTTGAGAAAAACTCGTGAGTTATAGCCCACGAAAAATAGTGATTATTCAAAAAATTTACTTTTCCATTTTTTTCACTCCGTTCTCTAGATAACACATTACAAATGTTGGTGGGTGTAAAAATGGCATGAAAATGATCACGCAACAGTCATTTTTTTAAAACTTTTCGTTTTTTTACCAAAACTCGAGAGTTATAGCCAGCGAAAAATAATGATTTTTCAAAATATTTGCATTTCAATTTTTTTAAATCCGTTCACTAGATAACACATTTCCAATATTGGTGGGTTTAAAAAATGGCATGAAAATAATCTACACATGCCAGTTTTTCTACTTTTGCGTTTTTGACAAAGTGTTGGTAGGCTAGTCGCATAACCTCAACAAACGAATACCCTAACACTACTGTAGTAGCGGTGAGAGGGATTGATCCACAGAGAAGGTTGGTTGTCCAGAGATCATTTGTTCTAATGGAATATGAAATGCAAGAAAGAAAACATGATGCAAGAAACGAAAGGAAGGCAAATGCAAGCTAATGTGAATGAATGCAAAAAGTTAGTGTTCAAAGTAGAAAACTAGGTTCTGCCTTTAGGGGTATCAACTAGCACAGATATCTTCTTAGTATCATTGACTAGTGTACATATGCATGAGAGGACTATCCTGCTAGTTTCATGGGATTAATCAACCGGGCGGTTCTCTCAACCCCACTCCACTTACTCCTCAAACTTCCCTGGGCGGGGCAAGTCATCGGCATAAATTAGGAACCCAGATCCCTACTCCGTACAACAATTCTAATTCAATTCTTAATCATCTCCCTTGGTAGGGCAGTTAACCAATTCATGGATTCAAATTGTTTTACGTGAATAATCCTAAGTCTTTTCCAAAGGTTTGATTCCAAATGTCAGTGGGCACCGCACACTTGGAATCACAAATAGACCAGATCTTAGAACCCACACATGGATGGATCTCAAATTCATGTAATGTTGAGTTCAATTTGCTTCGGTAGATCTAAAGCGATCTCAGTGGGCACCGCAGATCCACTCTAGATTTGAACACAATCATACAAGCCCATTGAAATCAAACACTCAATGAATAAAGAACACATAAAACACAGATTTATTGAAATTCAAATATCTCAACAAGTTAAGATCCATACAAATCGAACCCTCAAGACAGTAGGATGTTAGAGAGGAAAGAGAGAGAAAGTCCTAAACTAGCCTAAGTCTAAAAACCCTAATTTATTCTATCGTGTTCTGTTGTGCGGCCGCTCTCTCTGTTGGATCCCCCTTTTGATCATCATCACTTTGTATTTATAGCTTCTCTTTACCGATGTGTCATGATCATAAGGGTTGAGAGTCGTCATCGGATGTGTGCTTTTTCCACATGTCCTACAAAAGCCAATTATCAGATGTAAGTGAAGTCACATGTCCGGTGTGTAACTTAAGCATTAAGAATGAAAATCATCAAATACTTGGTGAACCCATGAATACTGTGTTAGTGTTTGCTTGTGTTCTCTAAAGCTAGTGCCTCATGCTTGTGTGGATTGTGCTGCCATGTATGCTAAGTGTCAAATAGGTGAGGTGAGGATGCATGATTCTAGTGTGCAAGTGTGCAAGTGTATGCATGTCTATGTGCGAGTGTGTGTGGGTGTATACGAAGTGAGTGCGAGTGCATGTGTGAAGTGAGTGAGAGTGTGTGTAGAGGTGGGCGGGTGCCTGGCGCGCCCGCCATGCGTGTGTGCATGTGGGGTGCGGGCACCTGACGCTCCTGCACCATATGTGCTTGTGTGTGGTGCGAGCGCCTGGCACGCCCGCACCATGTAGTGGTGTGTGTGGGCGGGCATGCTAGTGTGCTTGTGCAAGGCAGGACTGGCGTCCTGCCTTGTGTGCGTGAGTGAGGCGGGCGCGCATGCATGTGTGCCTTGTATGCATGCAGGTGTGTTTGGTGCGTGCGCATGTGAGTTGTTTGTGTTTGTGTGCTTGCTGGGACTTCATGTAGTGCTTGAGACTTTAAGAGGCAATTGTGACCAAGTGTGTGCTTGCTTTCCATTCATGCAATAATCGTATCAATTTGTATTACATTTTCACAACACTTTGACACTCCCTACAATTACTAGATTATGAACATTTTGCACACAAGTCATTTATCATGCACAATTTTCAGAAGCATTTCATGCAAAAGCTCAAGGAATTATGACATAAGTCGGTATAAACCTGACATATAACTCCCCCACACTTGAACTTTTGCTCGTCCCGAGCAAAATAAAGCAATTACAATCTTTTCATCCATTTTCACATTCAACACTTGCAACACCATCATCTATCCATTCTTAAAACAAAATATTCGCACGCCAAAATTATTCACCAGCTTAGTCTCACAATTCATCTAAGTTATACTGATTGTCAACTAAGGTGCAACGAATAAAGACCAAACCGCCAACGTGTTGTGTGTACTGAGAGTTTTCTATGCTCACTTGCCCTGTTTATGTAAAGTACTCAAGCAAACACTTAGACAATGATTCTTGCACTATAATCCTTTTGTCCACACACACAAACACTTCTTATTAGGGATGAAAGATAGAGTTTCTCTTCATATGTTCACTGGGGTTGCCCCATTTTTTAACGCACATTGGTGCAAGATGTTTTCTTTTAAGATTTATGCCGCACTTTAGTGCTTGGCTACCAGAGTTTTATGGCTATTTTTTCCCTTTATTTGCCACTGGCTTTTTCTATTTTGTTCCCATATTTCCTTAAATATTCCATGTTTATGTGTGTCTTCAATAGACTATATACTTCAAATGCAAGAAAAAGTGTTTACAAGTAGAATGCACAGACAAGTTAAGAGATACAAAAATTCTCTCCTATGTCAAATAGATTGCTGGCGTTTCTATCTTACCTTAACATCACACTTTAGTCAGCAACTTGCATGAATTCAAATGAATTTTTCGTATGCATGAAAACAGCTGAGTAACAACAATAGATTGGATAATGGTATTGGAAGTGCTGATGTGCAAATGGATTGAGATAATTTTCACACAACACAACAAAACAAAGACACTTCACATTTATCGCAACTAGAACTAGAAAGCACATAACGAGGCTAGTGCTAGTCACTGCCTGTTTTCTTCCCCACACTCAGCACACAATAACCTACATGAATACTAATTTTACAACACCCCCACCAATTCCCCTAACACGCATAAGCAACACCATGATATTCGAAATCACAGACAAAATTCAGCACAGCCACAGCAAAATACGTAACACAGCATCATGTAAAATCATCACCAGTAGCATAGATAACCAAGTAAGCACATAACATAACCAGTAGCATAGCTAACCAAGAAGGCACATAATATAAAAAAATATTTCACGATGAAAAATAAGCATATGAATTCTCAAAGTCATATGAACTTTGCCATTTTTGACCAAGACTCGTGAGTTATAGTACACGAAAAATAGTGATATTTCAAAAAATTTACTTTTTCATTTTTTTCACTCCGTTCTCTAGATAACCTATTAAAATTATTGGTGAGTATAAAAATGGCATGAAAATGGTCCACAACAGTCATTTTTTAAAACTTTTTGTTTTTTTACCAAACTCGTGAGTTATAGCCGACGAAAAATGGTGATTTTTTAAAATATTTACATTTCTATTGTTTTAAATTCGTTCACTAGATAACACATTTTCAATATTAGTGGGTGTAAAAAATGGCATGAAAATACTCCACATATGCAAGTTTTTACTTTTGCTTTTTTGACAAAGACTCGTGAGTTATAGCCAACGAAAAATAGCGATTTTTCATGAAACTTACTATTCTATTTTTTTACACTCCATTCACTAGATAACACATTACAAATATAGCTTAGAGTAAAAAATAACATGAAAATTGTCCACAACAGTCAGTTTTTGAACTTTACCGTTTTTTACCAAAACTCGTGAGTTATAGCCCACGAAAAATAGTGATTTTTCAAAATATTTAGTTTTCAATTTTTTGAAATCCGTTCACTAGATAACACATTTCCAATATTGGTGGGTGTAAAAAATGGCACGAAAATACTCCACATATGCCAGTTTTTCTACTTTTGCGTTTTTGACAAAAACTCGTGAGTTATAGCCCACGAAAAGTAGCCGACTTTTCAAGAAATTTACTTTTCTGTTTTTGTCGCTCCATTCCCTAGATAACGCATTACAAATATAGTTGTGTGTAAAAAATGACATGAAAATAATCCACAACAGTCAGTTTTTGAACTTTACCGTTTTTGACCAAAACTTGTGAGTTATAGCCCACGAAAAATTGTGATTTTTAACAAAATTTACTTTTCCATTTTTTTCACTCCGTTCTCTAAATAACATATTACAAATATTAGTGAGTGTAAAAATGGCATAAAAATGGTCCACAACAGTAATTTTTTAAAACTTTTCGTTTTTTAATCAAAACCGTGAGTTATAGCCCACGAAAAATAGTGATTCTTCAAAATAATTACTTTTTAATTTTTTGAAATCCGTCCAGTAAATAACACATTTCCAATATTGGTGGGTGTAAAAAAATGGCTTGAAAATACTCCACATATGCCAGTTTTCTACTTTTACGTTTTTGACTAAAACTCGTGAGTTAGCCCACGAAAAGTAGCAATTTTTCAAGAAATTTACTTTTCTGTTTTTGTCAATCCATTCCCTAGATAACGCATTAAAAATATAGTTGAGTGTAATAAATGGCATGAAAATTGTCCACAACAGTCAGTTTTTGAACTTTACCGTTTTTAACCAAAACTCGTGAGTTAAAGCCCACGAAAAATAGTGATTTTTCAAAATATTTAGTTTTCAATTTTTTTAAATCCGTTCACTAGATAACACATTTTCAGTATTGGTGAATGTAAAAATGGCACGAAAATACTCCACATATGCCAATTTTTCTACTTTTGCGTTTTTGACAAAAACTCGTGAGTTATAGCCCACGAAAAGTAGCCGACTTTTCAAGAAATTTACTTTTCTGTTTTTGTCGCTCCATTCCCTAGATAACGCATTACAAATATAGTTGTGTGTAAAAAATGACATGAAAATAATCAACAACAGTCAGTTTTTGAAGTTTACAGTTTTTGACCAAAACTCGTGAGTTATAACCCACGAAAAATAGTGATTTTTAACAAAATTTACTTTTCCATTTTTTTTCAATCCGTTCTCTAGATTACACATTACAAATATTGGTGGGTGAAAAAATGACATGAAAATGGTCCACAACAGTCCTTTTTCGAAACTTTTTGTTTTTTACCAAAACTCGTGAGTTATAGCCCACGAAAAATAGTAATTTTTCAAAATATTTAGTTTTAAATTTTTTAAAATCTATTCACTAGATAACACATTTTCAATATTAGTAGGTGTAAAAAATGGAATGAAAATACTCGACATATGCCAGTTTTTCTACTTTTGCGTTTTTGACTAAAACTCGTGAGTTATAGCCCACGAAAAATAGTGATTTTCAACAAAATTTACTTTTCTATTTTTTTTTACTCCATTCCTTAGATAACGCATTACAAATATAGTTGTGTGTAAAAAATGGCATGAAAATAATCAACAACAGTCAATTTTTGAACTTTTTGGTTTTTTACCAAACCTCGTGAGTTATAGCACATGAAAAATAGTGATTTTTCAAAAAATTTACATTTCCATTTTTTTCACTCATTTCTCTAGATAACACGTTACAAATGTTGGTGGGTGTAAAAATGGCAGGAAAATGGTCCACAACAGTCATTTTTTTAAACGTTTCGTTTTTTAATCAAAACTCGTGAGTTATAGCCTACGAAAAATAGTGATTCTTCAAAATAATTACTTTTTAATTTTTTGAAATCCGTGCAGTAGATAACACATTTCCAATATTGGTGGGTGTAAAAAATGGCTTGAAAATACTCCACATATGCCAGTTTTTCTACTTTTGCGTTTTTTACTAAAACTCGTGAGTTATAGCCCACGAAAAGTAGCAATTTTTCAAGAAATTTACTTTTCTGTTTTTGTCAGTCCATTCCCTAAATAACACATTAAAAATATAGTTGAGTGTTAAAAATGGCATGAAAATGGTCCATAATAGTCAGTTTTTGAACTTTACCGTTTTTTACCAAAACTCGTGAGTTTTAGCCCACGAAAAATAGTGACTTTTCAAAATATTTACTTTTCAATTTTTTTAAATCCGTTCACTAGATAACACATTTTCACTATTGGTGGATATAAAAAACTGCATAAAAATACTCCACATATGCCAATTTTTCTACTTTCGCGTTTTTGACAAAAACTCGTGAGTAATAGCTCATGAAAAATAGCGATTTTTCAATAAATTTACTTTTCTATTTTTTACACGCATTACAAATACTGCTCCGAGTAAAAAATAACATGAAAATAACCCACAACAGTATGTTTTCGATTTTTTTCATTTTTTACCAAATCTCGTGAGTTATAGCCCAGTCAGTTTTTGAACTTTTTGGTTTTTTTACCAAACCTTGTGAGTTATAGCACACGAAAAATAGTGATTTTTCAAAAAATTTACATTTCCATTTTTTTCACTACTTTCTCTAGATAACACGTTACAAATGTTGGTGGGTGTAAAAATGGCATGAAAATGGTCCACAACAGTCATTTTTTAAAACTTTTCGTTTTTTACCAAAACTCGTAAGTTGTAACCTACGAAAAATAGTGATTTTTCAAAATATATACTTTTCAATTTTTTTAAATCCATTCACTTGATAACACATTTCCAATATTGGTGGACGTAAAAAATGGCATGAAAATACTCCACATATGCCAATTTTTCTACTTTTGCGTTTTTGACAAAAACTCGTAAGTTATAGCCCATGAAAAATAGCGATTTTTCAATAAATTTACTTTTCTATATTTTGCATTCCATTCACTAGATAACGCATTACAAATATAGTTCCGAGTAAAAAATAACATGAAAATAACCCACAACAGTATGTTTTTTATCTTTTCTGTTTTTTACCAAAAGTCGTAAGTTATAGCCCACGAAAAATAGTGATTTTTTAGAAAATTTACTTTTCCATTTTTTTCACTCCGTTCTCTAGATAACACATTATAAATATTGGTGGGTGTGAAAATGTCATAAAAATGGTCCACAACAGTCATTTTTTAAAACTTTTCGTTTTTTAATCAAAACTCGTGAGTTATAGCCCACGAAAAATAGTGATTCTTCAAAATAATTACTTTTCAACTTTTTGAAATCCGTCCAGTAGATAATACATTTCCAATATTGGTGGGTGTAAAAAATGGCTTGAAAATACTCCACAGATGCCAATTTTTCTACTTTTGTGTTTTTAACTAAAACTCGTGAGTTATAACCCACGAAAAGTAGCCGGTTTTTCAAGAAATTTGCTTTTCTGTTTTTGTCACTCCATTCCCTAGATAACGCATTAAAAATATAGTTGAGTGTAAAAAATGGCATGAAAATGGTCCACAACAGTTAGTTTTTGGACTTTGCCGTTTTTGACCAAAACTCGTAAGTTATAGCCCACGAAAAATAGTGATTTCTAAATGGCCCACAACAGTCATTTTTTGAAACTTTTCGTTTTTTAATCAAAACTCGTAAGTTATAGCAACCGAAAAATAGTGATTCTTCAAAATATTTACTTTTTAATTTTTTGAAATCCGTCCACTAGATAACACATTTCCAATATTGGTCGGTGTAAAAAATGGCTTGAAAATACTCCACATATACCAGTTTTTCTACTTTTGCTTTATTGATAAAGACTCGTGAGTTATAGCCCAAGAAAAATGATTTTTCAAAAAATTTACTTTTCTATTTTTTTTTTCACTCCATTCCCTAGATAACGCATTACAAAAATAGTTGTGTGTAAAAATGACTTGAAAATAATCCACAACAATCAGTTTTTGGACTTTGCCATTTTTTACCAAAACTTGTGAATTATAGCCCACGAAAAATTGTGATTTTTCAAAAAATTTACTTTTTTATTTCTTTCACTCCATTCCATAGATAACGCATTACAAATATAGTTGTGTGTAAAAAATGACATGAAAATGGTCCAAAACTCGTGAGTTATAGCACATGAAAAATATTGATTTTTCAAAAAATGTACATTTCCTTTTTTTCACTCCTTTCTCTAGATAACACGTTACAAATGTTATTGGGTGTAAAAATGGCATGAAAATGGTCCACAACAGTCATTTTTTTAAAACTTTTCATTTTTTAATTAAAACTCGTGAGTTATAGCCCACGAAAATAGTGATTATTAAAATAATTACTTTTTAATTTTTTGAAATCCGTCCACTAGATAACACATTTCCAATATTGGTGAGTGTAAAAAATGGCTTGAAAATACTCCACATATGCCAGTTTTTCTACTTTTGCGTTTTTGACTAAAACTCGTGAGTTATAGCCCACGAAATATAGTGATTTTCAACAAAATTTACTTTTCCATTTTTTTTCACTCCATTCCTTAGATAGCGCATTACAAATATATTTGTGTGTAAAAAATGGCATGAAAATAATCAAGAACAGTCAGTTTTTGAACTTTTCGGTTTTTTTACCAAAACCTTGTGAGTTATAGCACACGAAAAATAGTGATTTTTCAAAAAATTTACATTTCCATTTTTTTCACTACTTTCTCTAGATAACACGTTACAAATGTGGGTGTAAAAATGGCATGAAAATGGTCCACAACAGTCATTTTTTAAAACTTTTCGTTTTTTACCAAAACTCGTGAGTTGTAACCTACGAAAAATAGTGATTTTTCAAAATATATACTTTTCAATTTTTTTAAATCCATTCACTTGATAACACATTTCCAATATTGGTGGACGTAAAAAATGGCATGAAAATACTCCACATATGCCAATTTTTCTACTTTTGCGTTTTTGACAAAAACTCGTAAGTTATAGCCTATGAAAAATAGCGATTTTTCAATAAATTTACTTTTCTATATTTTGCATTCCATTCACTAGATAACGCATTACAAATATAGTTCCGAGTAAAAAATAACATGAAAATAACCCACAACAGTATGTTTTTTATCTTTTCTATTTTTTACCAAAACTCGTAAGTTATAGCCCACGAAAAATAGTGATTTTTTAGAAAATTTACTTTTCCATTTTTTTCACTCCGTTCTCTAGATAACACATTATAAATATTGGTGGGTGTGAAAATGTCATAAAAATGGTCCACAACAGTCATTTTTTAAAACTTTTCGTTTTTTAATCAAAACTCGTGAGTTATAGCCCACGAAAAATAGTGATTCTTCAAAATAATTACTTTTCAATTTTTTGAAATCCGTCCAGTAGATAATACATTTCCAATATTGGTGGGTGTAAAAAATGGCTTGAAAATACTCCACATATGCCAATTTTTCTACTTTTGTGTTTTTGACTAAAACTCGTGAGTTATAACCCACGAAAAGTAGCCGGTTTTTCAAGAAATTTGCTTTTCTATTTTTGTCACTCCGTTCCCTAGATAACGCATTAAAAATATAGTTGAGTGTAAAAAATGGCATGAAAATGGTCCACAACAGTCAGTTTTTGGACTTTGCCGTTTTTGACCAAAACTCGTAAGTTATAGCCCACGAAAAATAGTGATTTCTAAATGGCCCACAACAGTCATTTTTTGAAACTTTTCGTTTTTTAATCAAAACTCGTAAGTTATAGCAACCGAAAAATAGTGATTCTTCAAAATATTTACTTTTTAATTTTTTGAAATCCGTCCACTAGATAACACATTTCCAATATTGGTCGGTGTAAAAAATGGCTTGAAAATATTCCACATATACCAGTTTTTCTACTTTTGCTTTATTGATAAAGACTCGTGAGTTATAGCCCAAGAAAAATGATTTTTCAAAAAATTTACTTTTCTATTTTTTTTTTCACTCCATTCCCTAGATAACGCATTACAAAAATAGTTGTGTGTAAAAATGACTTGAAAATAATCCACAACAATCAGTTTTTGGACTTTGCCATTTTTTACCAAAACTTGTGAGTTATAGCCCACGAAAAATTGTGATTTTTCAAAAAATTTACTTTTTTATTTTTTTCACTCCATTCCATAGATAACGCATTACAAATATAGTTGTGTGTAAAAAATGACATGAAAATGGTCCAAAACTCGTGAGTTATAGCACATGAAAAATATTGATTTTTCAAAAAATGTACATTTCCTTTTTTTCACTCCTTTCTCTAGATAACACGTTACAAATGTTATTGGGTGTAAAAATGGCATGAAAATGGTCCACAACAGTCATTTTTTTAAAACTTTTCATTTTTTAATTAAAACTCGTGAGTTATAGCCCACCAAAATAGTGATTATTAAAATAATTACTTTTTAATTTTTTGAAATCCGTCCACTAGATAACACATTTCCAATATTGGTGAGTGTAAAAAATGGCTTGAAAATACTCCACATATGCCAGTTTTTCTACTTTTGCGTTTTTGACTAAAACTCGTGAGTTATAGCCCACGAAATGTAGCAATTTTTCAAGAAAAATACTTTTCTATTTTTGTCATTTCATTCCCTAGATAATGCATTACAAATATAGTTGAGTGTAAAAAATGACATGAAGATAATCCACAACAGTCTGTTTTTGAACTTTACCGTTTTTTACAAAAACTCGTGAGTTATAGCCCACGGAAAATAGTGATTTTTAGCAAAATTTACTTTTCTATTTTTTTCACTCCGTTCTCTAGATAACACATTACAAATATTGGTGAGTGTGAAAATGGCATAAAAATGGTCCACAACAGTCATTTTTTGAAACTTTTCGTTTTTTAATCAAAACTCGTGAGTTATAGCCCACGAAAACTAGTGATTCTTCAAAATATTTACTTTTTAATATTTTGAAATCCGCTCACTAGGTAACACATTTCCAATATTGATGGGTGTAAAAAATGGCTTGAAAATACTCCATATATACCAGTTTTTCTACTTTTGCATTTTTGACTAAAACTCGTAAGTTATAGCCCTCAAAAAATAGCGATTTTTCAAGAAATATATTTTTCTATTTTTTACACTCCATTCACTAGATAACGCATTACAAATATAGCTCCGTGTTAAAAATAACATGAAAATAACCCACAACAGTATGTTTTTGATCTTTTCCGTTTTTTACCAAAACTGGTGAGTTATAGCACATGAAAAATAGTGATTTTTCAAAAAATTTACATTTCTTTTTTTTTCACTCCTTTCTCTAGATAACACGTTACAAATATTGGTGGGTGTAAAAAAATTTACTGTCCTTTTTCGAAACTTTTCGTTTTTTACCAAAACTCGTGAGTTATAGCCCACGAAAAATAGTGATTTTTCAAAATATTTAGGTTTAAATTTTTAAAAATCTATTTACTAGATAACACATTTCCAATATTGGTGGGTGTAAAAAATGGCATGAAAATACTCCACATATGCCAGTCTTTATACTTTTGCGTTTTTGACAAAAACTCGTGAGTTAAAGCCCACGAAAAGTAGAGATTTTTCAAGAAATTTGCTTTTCTGTTTTTGTCACTCCATTCCCTAGATAACGCATTACAAATATAGTTGTGTGTAAAAAATGACATGAAAATAATCCACAACAGTCAGTTTTTGGACTTTGCCGTTTTTGACCAAAACTCGTAAGTTATAGCCCACGAAAAATAGTGATTTTTAACACGATTTACTTTTCCATTTTTTTCACTCCGTTCCCTAGATAACACATTACAAATATTGGTGAGTGTGAAAATGGCATAAAAATGGCCCACAACAGTCATTTTTTGAAACTTTTCGTTTTTTAATCAAAACTCTTAAGTTATAGCCAACGAAAAGGGTAAATTACAAAACACCTCCCTGTGGTTAGACGATATTTTAAGTTACCTCCCTAACATATTAAAACCTATTATTTGCCTCCTCGTGCTTTGGGTTTTTTTGAAAAGTAACGGAAATGAAAATATGTAACGGATTTAGTATAAAATGATAATATACCCCTCTAACAAAATTTTCCCCACTTGTTTTTGACCAATTAATCAAACCGAAGCAAACCTGGCATTCTTCCCCTCTTTCCACTTTGACAAATCCAGTAACGAACCACAACCAAGCACCATCCAATCAACGTTATATAGGGGACACACCACAAACGTGAAATCTAGACAAATGCTTCAAAGCATTCACCAAAGCAAAAGCCACCAGCAGTCCCCAAAACAATTTTATTTTTATTTTTATTTTTTTTAGAAGTTTAAAAACATTTGTAAGCTGACTATCAAACTTACACAAAGAAAAAGATACAGGGAGATGCTCAACAAATGATGCAAACCGTACAAAAAAATCCAAAATCACATATGTATATAGGAAATTTCTTCAATTTTCAAGCACCTGAATGTGCAAACAACAGGCAGCATTAGTTCAGACAGGCAAGAAAACAACAAACATGTGAGGAATCAGGCTCTAAGAGGTTCTTCAGTGTCTTCTGTGTCAACAAAACTGTGAGAATTGTATGTCTGGAATTCAAAGTCTTCGTCACGATCAAAAACCTTTCAAAAGGTACGAGTTTGAAACAACAATAGAGGAAGTTTTACAAAAGGCTGATTTCAGGAATGTGAGATTCCTTGCCAACTTCATCACTGAGGGCGGAATCATGAACAAGAGGAGCAAGACTCGAATCAGTGCCAAAGCCCAGAGAAAGATTGCTAGAGAAATCAAGACTGCACGTGCTTTTGGTCTAATGCCATTCTCTACAATGGGTACAGAACAGTTTGTACTAAACAAATCAAAATCCAATCAACCAAAATCTAGCAAAGCTAAATTCCAATAT
Source organism: Ophiorrhiza pumila (assembly GCA_016586305.1). Lineage (NCBI taxonomy): Eukaryota > Viridiplantae > Streptophyta > Magnoliopsida > Gentianales > Rubiaceae > Ophiorrhiza > Ophiorrhiza pumila. Next base: position 537,854 of record BLIW01000006.1, on the reverse strand, counting down.
AACCAGACAGGATTCCAGTCTCCACCGCACGTATCAATCAGAGGCGCTCTCAAAGATCTTCAAATCTCAGTAAAATAAGAGAGCAAACTGGACCGCCACATTCAGTGTTCCAGTTTAAACAATGTTGTCAGAATTAACACTGTTCCGCAAAACAGAAATGTTCTGACCCAATTTGAGCAAGAGTAAATGAAAATGGTTCTATGCCCCACAGCAAGAGTAAAAGAATCCACATATAGCACTGGCGGATAAAATCTGGAATTTAGGTCCCCTTGTGGCCACGGCTGACAGCCACCACCGAGTGTGATCAAACGTGCTTACCTCCGATTTGACCCGGTGGAGCAGCCTCCGAGAGCGTGAGTGTACTTTCCACATCGGCTGTGGTTAAGTCGATGTAGTCGACTTCTGAATCTCAAGTATTGTAGGCTGAAGTATTCCTGGGATTTCCGGCCAGCAGTTGCTGCCTGCAATCTAGTCGGCGACATCCAATCCTCGAGGCGGACGAAGTCACTGTCACCCAATTGGGTTTACCCAAGTCAGATCGGGACATTCCGGAGTAGATCGGGACTCTACTCAGCCTAATCCCATCGCCTTTACCTCTGAAAAGGATTGGTCTTGGAAACACAACACATCTGAGGGTTTATGCCTGTGCAATTGAAGGTTCAGACTTTAGCACCATGGAATGCCCAATTAGTATTATAATCAAACTGTTCGATGAGATTAATCAACAAGGGTAGATTTGTCTTCTCAATAATTATTTTTAAGTTAAATAATAAATTTTCTCCATCATACCTCATCTGTAGGCGAGTGATTCTAAAAACACGTTCAGTGAATGAATTTCTGTTGCTTTTTCAAAAAAACCCAAAGCACGAGGAGGCGAATGATAGGTTTTAATATGTTAGGGAGGTAAATTAAAATATTGCCTAACCACAGGGAGCTGTTTTGTAATTTACCCCCAATGAAAAATAGTGATTCTTCAAAATATTTACTTTTTAATTTTTTGAAATCCGTCCGCTAGATAACACGAAAAATAGCGATTTTTCAAAAAATTTACTTTTCTATTTTTTTCACTCCATTCCCTAGATAACGCATTACAAAAATAGTTGTGTAAAAAATGACATGAAAATAATCCACAACAGCCAGTTTTTGTACTTTGCCGTTTTTGACTAAAACTTGTGAGTTCTATAGCCCACGAAAAATTGTGATTTTTCAAAAAATTTACTTTTCATTTTTTTTACTCCGTTCTCTAAATAACACTTTATAAATATTGGTGGGTGTAAAAATAGTGATTTTTCAAAATATTTACATTTCAATTTTTTTAAATCCGTTGACTAGGTAACACATTTTAATATTGGTGGGTATAAAAAATGGCATGAAAATACTCCACATATGTCAGTTTTTCTACTTTTACGTTTTTTACAAAGACTCGTGAGTTATAGCCCACCAAACACAGCGATTTTTCAAAAAATTTACTTTTCTATTTTTTTTCACTCCATTCCTTAGATAACACATTACAAATATAGTTGTGTGTAAAAGATGACATGAAAATAATCCACAACAATCAATTTTTGAACTTTGCCATTTTTGACCAAAACTCGTTTACTAGATAACACATTCTAATATAGGTGGGTTTAAAAAATGGCATGAAAATAGTCCACAAGAGTCAATTTTTGAAACTTGTCGCTTTTTGCCAAAACTCGTGAGTTATAGCCCACGAAAAATAGTGATTTTTCAAAATGCTTACGTTTCAATTTTTTCACTTCGTTTACTAGATAACACATTTTCAATATAAGTGGGTTTAAAAAATGATATGAAAATAGTCCATAACAACCAGTTTTTGAACCTTGCTGTTTTTTATCAAAACTAGTGAGTTATAGCATACAAAAAATAGTGATTTTTCAAAAAATTTACTTTTCCATTTTTTCACTCCGTACACTACATAACACAATACAAATATAGGTATGTGTAAAAAATGGCATGAAAATAGTTCACAACCGTCAGTTTTTGAACTTTGCCATTTTTTAACAAAACTCGTGAGTTATAGCCCACCAAAACTAGTGATTTTTTTAAAAAAAAATACGTTTTCATTTTTTTCGCTCCTTTCACTAGTTAATACATTAATGATATGGATTGGTGTAAAAAGTGTCATGAAAATAGTCCATAACACCCAATCCTTGAACCTTGCTGTTTTGACCAAACCTCATGACTCCTTTCACTAGCTAACACATTTATTGGATGAGTGTAAAAAGTGGCATGAAAATAGTCCATAACACCCAATTCTTGAACTTGGTTGTTTTGACCAAACCTTATGAGTTATAACCCGCAAAAAATAATACATTATCAATATATGTGGGTTTATAAAATGGCATGAAAATAGTTCCATTCACTAGATAACACATTATCAATATATGTGCATGTAAAAAATGACATAAAATAGTCTACAACAGCCACTCTTTAAACCTTGCCGATTTTTACCGAACAATAGTGATTTTTCAAAAAATTTACTTTTCCAATTTTTTTCATTTCGTTCATTAAATAACACATTATTAATATAGGTAGGTGTAAAAAATGTCATGAAAATAATCCACAACAATTAGTTTTTAAACCTTGCCATTTTTTACCAAAACTCGTGGGTTATAACTCACAAAAAATGACTGATATTTCAAAAAATACAAGTTTTCTTTTTTTCACATCATTCACTATATTAAACGTTCTCAATTGAGATGGGTACAAAAGAAGATACAAAAATAGCCCCCTCAACTAATTTTTTGTCTAGCCATTTTTGACTAAAAAACGTGTGTTATAACTCACGAAAAATAACAATTATGAACAGAAAAACAATTAAACCAACACCACAATAACACATCCAAAATCAAATGCAAGGTCTGTTCCAAATCCGTAAAGATTCCCAAGAAACTACTTTTCCAAAATGATTTACCTCAACATTGCTGCTTCATCCAAAACAAGGTCTTTGTCTTGGTCAATGCATGACTTGCATATCTTCAAATTACAGTAGACAGAGCCTTTCCCATATAAGCCCAATTTTTCAAATTATTAGTGTTTTCATATTATAGACTTTTTAAAATTATATCCAAATTTAGTGTAGCATTATTATGTGCCAAACAATGCACCATAAAGATGTCAATCTTGCAAAAGTAAAATTCAAGCACTGTGTAAGACACAAAAGAATCCAAAGCAGAAATCTGCAAGATTACAAGGTTACTACAAGCAACACCTCAATAGTGCCCGGTCTATTAACATTGTAAACGCCATCATACAAAGATGTTCTAAACCTAATCTTTCCAGACATCCTACAACAGGAATGGGACTAAGATGGAACCTGGACAATAGTCAACCAATTCAGTTAAAGGCTTGAAGAAACAACGCAGGGTGCTTGAAAAGGCACAAATGTTAGATGAGCCGGTCTCACTCTTAATAAAATGATACTCCAAATGTAAAAACATAGACATTGAAATCACACAAGTCATACCCTAACTAACAAATACATGTTAGATTCTGCAAATCTAAGTAAATTTTAACTATCAGGAAATTGAAAGTTGCATAGCAAGACAAACAGGAAGATTACTCCTTATGGACCATATGAATTAACAAAATAAAGTTCACTACTGTGGGCATTTATGTTATTATTTATTCCTCCAATGACTGCCAATGAAAAACTCTCCGATCTTTGGAAGGAAACTTCAGAAACATAAGAAAATGAAAAAGTAACAAAACCATAGCACATCAAATCAAAGCCGGGCTAAAGAATTTCATAACATTACAGAGCCCAACAACATGCACAAGGTCAAACGATTCATCGCAAAGATCAGACTAAGCAAACCAAAAACTCAGCCACTAAAATCATTCGTGTAGACATGTATGTAGAAAAATGAAAGGATAAACCCATTACTTAATTGCAAGTTTCGATTATGTGCACCAATTCAATTGGTCAGTACTTGGCAAAAACAGAAGAGAGTGAGAACAAGAATAATATCCAACTTCTTCCTAGAAACCCATATTGTATATCCTAACCAGAAATATCTTATAATTAATAACAACAATGAAATTTCCAGTTATATCTCAATTCAAACTTCTCTAGAAGAAGAGGAAAAGAATATGCAACAACTACTGAAAATTGGAAATACTAGTTTATTAATATCAACCCAATTGACAGCAAATGGATCATATCGCATCAGTTTGATTTCAGAAAAGGAAATGAGGAAATCCTACCACTAGCAGCTTCACGCGGTGGCGAGAAGCCTAAAAGCTTCTAAAGGTTTGTCCAAATTCCCATTGAACACACAAAGTACAGAAAAAACATTGAACAATCAGTCATATCATCACCAGACAAACCTCTATGACTTATCCTCTGAATAATTTGGAAGGGCACAAATGGCAATTTAGCCATGGGCTTTCCTTCGAGTAAATTATTCATAAAACCAAAAACCATAATGATGACCAAGATGACAACTCCCCCAGACTTCAGTTTGATCAAGTACAAGTCACGGCTGTATTCTTTTAATGAGGTTTCAACACGGTCTATTTTCCTGGTCTTGGATTTCTTGGAAATTTCGCTGCTCCTGAAAGTTTTCATATACTCAATTTCTTTGGAGGCTTTGGTGATTGTGGATTTCAGAGACTTGTAGGAGTCTGTGCAGTAGATTAGTAGCCAAGATAGGAACTCAGAGTGTGGCCATAAAGATTGGGATTGCCACCACTGTTAGGCTATCAGAGTACTTCATATGGTAGAATGAAATTGAAGCCATCCTCTACTAGGAGCGGGGGCGTTGAAATTTAAGAATGAGAACATGTATTCTTTTCATTACATATCATCTAAACCCTCCTTCTATCTTTATTCAAAGAGATATTAGTAATCCAAGTAGTAATTTTAATTAGACAAACTATGCGTGGCAATTCTAGAAAAATTGATGGACAAAAAGAAATTTAAAAGACTCTGAAGGAGAATGGCAATTATTGAAAGTTGCATCAATTTCGCAGTTATTCATTGGACTATGCAAATATGTGGAGTAAGGGCAGGGCATTAATGGAAAGAAAAAAGTCTTACACCGAAAGAATTGATCAAGCCTTACGCAAAGTAGTAATAAATATCCAGGAACTGATACTCAATTATTTCTTATGTATTTCACTACAATAGACATATAAGGCAGAGCTCTAAGCAGAAGATGCGTGTCACTATTGATTGACTTTGTGAAATCACTAAGTTTTTAATGTTCACTGAATTTGTGTAATCAACCAAATTTCAAATATCACTTTTCCTCTTTCATCAAACACTAAATAACATGTTCATGTGACAAATATGTGAGGGGAGATACTTTTCATGATTTTTCCGGTTTTGGATTCACATCAGACAAACTCGTAGAGAAGACATCTTAGTTGCCCTTGCTTCATAGTTAGCCTCGACTCTCTTAAAATATATATCAGTTGAATGCAATCTCCAATCCATCTTTTTAGAATGGAAACTTTCCAAATGATATTACAACCCTATCTCAATAACAAAAGCCTTGCTTCAGAAAAGTAACGCAAATTCATATAATCAGTTTTGGGTGAGCCAACTTCAGATATTACTCCATCCATCTCACAAGTTATTTTCTTTAAAAAGCATCTTTATAAGTACCAAAAAATGTATGGACTAGATATTTCTTTTAAAACCCAAATTTCACAAGTCAAGCTTACTGTGTCCAAAACCTTTGCATCAAAAGTAAAAGGTGATGAATATACCAAATGTTTCTTCAGAATTTCTCTACACCAACAAATGCACAACATGCACATCAAACAGGAAGTCCATTTAGAATAACCCACTACACCTCAAGACATATCCTAATAGTCATCCACAAGATTTCAAGGCTACCATTAGCTACCGTTGCCTCTAAACTACATGAAAACTATTAGAGGATAAATTCTAACAGCTGAAAATTCAAACTTATCAAGGTACGAATCAGTACAAATGGAGCATTAATAACAGGGTTCATTTAAAAGGCTAGTTCCCAAAAGTACTATTAATCTTACAGCTGGCCTTACCTCACAACAATCTGCTCATGGTTTTAAAATACAAGGCATTTAAATAATATCATATGAGAATTAAGAAATCTATTCATACTTTCACGGGAACAGAAATACTAAAGTCAAAGAAATAATCTAGCCATCTATAATTTAACTATCATAGTTATGAAAACAGCAAAACCAACTTCTAATTAGCATCTAAAGTAAGAAAGAAACTTTCTCCAGTAACAGGAGGAGCTACATTCAATCAGCTACACACCAAACTTAACTCACAAAACTATCTGTACTTTCATGGAGTGGAAACAACAATGATCGCAAAAATCAATAATCCAACTTGTGCTGTAAGGAAACGTCTTGAACAATTCAAGACATTCAATCACAGCTATAGACCAACAAAAACAACTCAATTCCTAAAAAAACTTGCAAAAACTTAACAAACCTCAGATTGTCGTGGCACAACAAAATGTGAACCGAATTCAATAAATTAGACCAAAATTCACAAAAACTGCATCTTTATACAGCAAAATGAGTTCATCATTAATTTTGCCAAAAAAGTAAAGGTTCAATTTTTTTTAAAAAAAAACCAACAACAACATTAATCCAATCTATGATCAGAATCTGAAATTATTAAATCATAGTAACAAGTTTCCAACTTTGATCTCAAAGTTCAAACTTCCCCAAATAAACTTTAAAAGGTTAAAAAAAAGGTGGGGCCGTAGCTAAAAATTAAAAACATTAAATACCAAAACCGAAGCCTTTTTCGACTGGACGCGATCAACTGGATTTGGGATCGGGCATAGGGAAAAGGCCGGCACCGGCAGCTCCACGCGGCGGCGAGAAACCTAAGAACTTCTGCAGATTAGTCCTAATACTAATGGAACATAAAAAGTACAAAAAAGCCATGGAACAATCGGTCATATCATCCCCAGGCAAGCCTCGATGACTCATCTTCTGAACAATCCTCAGGGGCACAAACGGTAATTTGGCGACAGACTTCCCTTCAAACAAACTGTTGAGGAAAGCGAAAACGACGAAGAGAACAATAGCGACGACGGCACCGGACTTAAACTTGAATAAGGACAAATCACGGCTGGATTCTTTAAGCGAAGTTTCGACACGATCAATTTTCTTAGTCTTGGACTTTTTAGTAACCTCGCTGGTACCGGCGGGACCCTTCATGGTCTCGAGCTTCTTGGAGGCTTTGTCGATTGTGGATTTGAGGGATTTGTATGAACTTGTACGGTAGATAAATAGCCAAGATATGGCTTCGCAAACTACGGCGGTAACGAGTGAGATCCCCACCACTGTTAAGCCGTCGGAGTATTTGAGTTGAGAGAATAGTACTGAAGCCATGTTTTTTGAGTGTATGGCCGTCGGTTTCCGGCGGACCAATAAACCGTTGGATGATTATTGGACTTTTTTTTTTTTCTTTTTTGGGTGGTGAGGATGCTTTTATTTATTTATTTTTTTTTAACTTTTCCGTTTTGGTTTTGGGTTTTTAAAGTAGAACGTTGAACATTTCCTGTCTTTTTTTTTTTTGGCGAAATAATTGTGAGTGATGGGCTGTTGGGCTTCTTTTCCCCAGTAAGCGGCCCAGCACGCTACCATTTCTTCGTTAAACCCTGTTACTCTACTGTCAACACTATCTTCTCCGAAATTCAGCTCCATTTTATTCAGGGAATCCTCCATTGTTGAACTAAAAAAAAAAGTAATACTCCTCAACATTCTTTTTGTTCTTGTCCCTTTCTTATGTACTTTTATACTGTTCTCTTTATTTGTTCGAATATAAATTTAAGTCCAAGAAGATGAACTAAAGATAATAGTTTTTTTGTTGTGAATATTCTTGGGGATAACTGAGTTTTTTCATCTGTCTAGATATGGTGATTTTTTTGTTTTTCTATGGATGGTGTATCCATGTGAAGTTGCCCTTTTTGTTAAACATGTTTTTGCTCATGTCACTACATACCTACTGGAGTATAAAGACTGGATTTTTCTTGTTTTTTTTCTTTTGGTGTGAGAAGTGAGAAGGGCTAATTGTTCTTGCTGCTCCTGATGAATAATATGTTGTATTGTATAAAGATGTTGAGAATAAATAGCATGTTGTATTCACCTTGATGATTCTATCTTGGAAATTAGCTGATTAAGGTGTATCATGCATTGCCATTTGCTGAGCAGTTTGATAATCTGTTTGTCTTGTCTTAAAATAAAATATATGGCATGAGTAGCATATGCTTTTCTTTCCATTTTTTCCATATTCCATCTTATGTTTTTTTTTTTTTTTATCATTATTTCTAAGTTACTCTCTAGAAAACTATGGAAAAAAAGGGTGGTCACGACAATGAAAAAATATGAGGTAATTTTTTCAACTCTTTCTGCTATGACAATCTTCAAGGAAGGTTTGATTCACTTTACCATTAAGTAAATTGTGTGTCATGTAACTTTAGAGTTTTAAGTAAGCAAAACACGCGGCCTTGGTATATTGATTGTGATGTTAAGTGTGAATTGCTATGTTAAGAAACCAATATGGAAATAATATGGAGGAACAATTGCGGTAGATGTAGAGTAACAACCGACAATCTAAAGGCATTATGATCAATATTTTTAATATACTTCTACCATCTTCTCTTCTTCTAATTGTGTGGGTTGTTTTGTTATGACTGGCAGAGTTTAAAGATAAAATTGAAGATAATTTCAAGCCCGCGGATGCAAAGACTGGGTGAATGTGTAGCATTCTGCCTCCAACAATCATCTGCAAAATGCTAAACTACTGATACATTTTGAGTCCCCCAATCTAAGTAGATCTTCTCCTTTGCTTATAAACTTATGTGTCCCATGAATTCTATTTTCTCACCCACCTCTTACCTCCAAATGACACCACTATTCCATCAATTAAGACCTAATCTCCATCTACGCCACATATATGGTTGCATTAGTCAACACAATTTTGATGGTCGTCGACACTCTTCATCTTTGCCTAGATCTCCATCCATTTTGCCTTATCCTGTGCAGAACCTCCAATCAACCATTAGGGGTACAACTCCTGGGAATGATGGGACAATTTCTGTGATAAATTTTGAAGAATTAATGGAGAAGGATTGGTCTTTTCTTGACTGTGTTGATAAAAATTCTGAGGAAGAGCACAACCTGAAGACTGCTCAGATCATCTCTGCAGGGGAGATTGGAGAAACTTCAAAGGTTTTAATTTCAATTGGTTCCGAAGAGTTTGTTGATAGAGTTGTTAGCTTTTCACCTTGCAAGCAATTGCTTCTTGTTCATGACTCATTGTTTACGTTAGCATGCATCAAAGAAAAATTTGACAATGTCAAGTGTTGGCAAGGAGAATTGATATATTTACCAGAGAAGTGGGCAGCATTGGATGTTGTGTTTTTGTACTTCCTCCCTGCTTTGCCTTTTCAATTTAGCCAGATTCTGGGAACTCTTGCTAAGCGTTGTTTGCCAGGTAAATTTTCCAAGCAGAATTGATAAATTTGCCTTTTCAATCTAGATGATCTGTCAATGAATCTTATAGATGAATAAGGATAAGCTAAGTTTGCTTGTGCTGCTCCTGATACAAAATAATTCTTGCCTAGTTGAGGCCCAAATGCTTTCGCTTTTATGGACGAACAAACTTCTAAATGAACTCTGGTGGTCGATTCTGATGTTATTTACGCTTTTGAAAAGTTGCTTCCTATCTGGCATTGCTGCATTGTGTTAATCAACTATTTAGTGTAAAGCTTTAATAGGAATAACTTCCACTACTAATGCTGATCATATATTATCCAGGTGCAAGAATTGTGATTAGTCATCTCCAAGGCAGGCAAATGGTTCGAGAACAACAAAAGCATTATCCTGACGTAGTGGTCACTGAATTACCAGACAAGGTGACATTGCAAGATGTTGCTGTCAACAATTCATTTGAATTGGTGAAATTTGTAGATGAACCTGATTTTTACCTTGCAGTTTTGAAATTCAAGGAAACTAATTTGGTTAAATAGATTTTTAAGTTTTACAGTGTATACAATGGTGCCCCAGAATATTGCAAATGTCTGGTTGAAATGATTCTGGTTATCTAAATTTTGCTTAAAATTTGTCTTTAGATTTCTGGATTTTGCTTGGTTAGTCCAACTTATGGAAACCTCAACGATGGTTGAGCATCAAAACCTTGGTCCAGCTTAAAAGTCCTTCAGCTTCTACTATATCCAGGCTTCCAGTAATTTGACCAGATAAAATCTTGAAAGAAAAAACAGGCATGTGGAATTCTTGTATCTTTGGAAGGATGTTGGTACTTTTCCATTGCTAGTAGAACCTATAGAAAAAGTAGATTAGTTAAAAACAATGCTTAATCTTAATCATGTTATCATGAGACTGGCAAAATTGGCTCTTTGCCACCGATCACTATAATACTGAGAGTTGCTTGGTGCAATGGTTAGTGATATACATTACTAGTAGTACGTAGGACAATTGCCAAGTCTCTGGAAAAGTGCTGCTGCACAAAATGACCATGAAACTAGCTAGCTACTTTATGATTCACATGACAAGGCACACAATTGAGATCTCCTCAATGGTCTACAACATTAAGCTCAGATTTCAAACATGACGCATATATGAAGAAATATTTACCATCCTTTACAGAAGTGCAAGAAGAGACATCATGGCAAGAAATGCTCCATTAGCTTCAAAGAGTTTGTCTCATACAGAAAACTTCAAACATTCTGCAACTTTCTCAAACTTCTTCTCTCTAAGTAAAGAACTCTAACAAAATCAAGCAAAAATAAATCAATCAACTAAAGCATAAAACGATGCTAAAATTTTCAGAGGAGGATTATTGTGTAGCAAGTTACAGAGGTACTCAAGCTTCCATCACTCAGGAGTAGGGAATGAATCTAAAACAGCCTCCCCATACTAAGAACTTTATATCAGAAGAATGAAAACTTTATCCCATTACTTGCAGCAAACAAGTTGTACTCTTCAATAGAACTTTTTTTATTGCAATTTTGATCGCCTTCACTATCATCTGCTGATAATTTTGAAGATAAATCCCCAGCAATTTCTTGCTCCAAAGAAGCAGGTTCGGACTTCAATCCTGTGGAAAGATCTACAGGGCCACCAAAATGGAAAAGGGAGAAGCCTGTGTTTCCTGCATCAGATTTGTCGGTCTTCAAATTTTTTCGACTTTCAGCTATTGCAGGTGTTTCCACTGGTTGCAACCCAGCAGTAACCACCCTTTGTACATTGGCTCCAGCATGGGCTTCTTTCAACCCACCTAGGTTAGAGATCTTGGTAAGATCCTTTCCATTAACACCATTGCTTTGAGCAACAGATTGGTAGACCGGTACGTGACGGCGGTTAACCAGTGGAGGGGTGGGGTGCTGCAGTCCTCCATATTGTATGAAATGTGTATTACCATTCAATCCATACCCATACGGACCAGCAAATACATACTGATTGGGATTGGCAAATGCCATAAACCCATTAGTAGGAGCAGCTGGCCAAGGGAGTGGACTCTGATGATAGTAACCCATTGGAGGAGACTGAAAAATTGGAAATTGTATGTTCTGGTTTTGCAATTGTGGATGCAAAACAGGAGGTTGAGCATTCATGCTGATATTTGCTCTTCCATTGTCACCATTAGGGGTAATTTTAGAAGGCAAAGTTTCCCAGGTGTTTGTGCCTGCATTGTTGACCATCTGGCTTTTAATAACATGCTCCCCTCTATCTGTAGTCTCGCCTTTTGCTATCCCAACTTTTTGACATACAGTCGAGCCATTTTGAAGGCAGACTGAAGTATCTCTTCTTTCTGAGTTTTGGCTAGCATCTTCAGAATCTGATGAAGATGAAGATTCAGTATTTTGGGGATTTGAAGATGATGTGTTGCTGTCTCCTTCACTGAGGCAGGATGAGCAGTTATCAGAATTAGAAGAGCTGCTCATTGATAAATCTAATGTCCCACGCAAAGATCTTGTAATAGGACACAGTTCACCTTCCTCATCAGTTGCTTCCTTGTATTGCTGGGAATTTTCTTTTAGATGCAACTCATTTAAGCTGTTCCCTTCAGTTTCAGGCTCAGATTTTCTTACTTCATGCAAGTCCTTGTCCGCATGACTCGTTTGAATGGGGATCCCAGTGACGTCATCAGAACTACTAGCAAGAGAAGATTCAGAAAACTGAACAGATTCAGCAGCTTCACCCTTGGAAGCAGAACCTCTCAAAGTAACATCAGAATCCGAGTTGCTTCGGGGGTACTTCTTCTGAGATTCCATTGGCTCCCAAACTTTCTTGGTAATAGTTGAATCTCTGTGGTATGCATTGCTAGCATTGATAGTTTTGCTCTTTGATCTTCCACAATTTTCACGCATGTACTCAACTTGATAGTGGTTTATGCGGTAGTAGGGTTTAGACATGTCTGATGTAGATTCTGACTTGAAGACAGATTTATTGTCCCTCACTACTCTAGACATATGTGGCTCTGCCTTTGGTCGATAGTCGTTATATTGATTACAGCTGCAAGCATGAGGGTCGTACCTATCATGGATCCTATTGCTGGGACAAGGGAACTTCTCCCCGTACTTGAGGCCAACATTTCTAACATTGGACTTTGAAGTAATATTTCTCACTTGCTTTGTTGATCCATTAACGCTCCTTGCAGCTTCAAAATTATCACCATGGTGTTTTGGTTCATATCTGCCAGCTATATTCCCATTATCCGAGGCAGTAGCATATCGCCGTCTGTCAAACCATTTCGAGTAAGCACCCTGCTGAAAGTCTTTGCGAAACTTCAGCTTCTGACGAGAATATTTCAACTGATCAAATGGGAATGTGCTTGTCCCATCGTTTGTATTGGCAAATTCCCCTTCAGGACTATCATAATGGTTTTGCATATCTGAAGCAACCAACTCTTCCAAAAGTTGCTCATCATGAATATCTGGGGATAAAGACCCCGATGGAATGGCTTCCCCCGTTTCGCTGGCAAAGTCACCATTACAGGTTGCATTTGATTCCTCATCAGCAATAATTGTTGATTCCTGCTCTGAAATTTCAGGAACCACAGATTGTTGATTTGATTCAGAACATTTCTTCTCTCTATCCTTTTCTTTCTCTCTTAATCTCTCCTTTCTTCGAAGCTTTTTCTCCCTTTCTTTTGTTCTCCTCCGTTCCTTACGTTCTTCTTCTTCGCGTTTTTCTCTCTCTTCTTCTTCAAGAAGTTTCATCTGGCAAAACCATTTTAAAAAGAGAATCAGGATAGTTAAGATGAAGGAATTCTAACCTAAAAACTGCGGATAATCAACCTTCATTGAATACAGTGAAAATAAAGCCATTTAAAACACAAAGTATGAACCTGCTTTTCTAGAGTAATAATTTCCTTGCATGCAACATGCACACGATCCTCCAACAACTTTAGAGCAAGGCAGACAAAAATGCTGTGAGCATTTTGTCGCGCTGTTCCTTCCCTGAATGCTTTTTCAACCTGCAGATGGTGTATCTTGGGTTAGCCTTCCAATTTCGAGCATCCATGACAAGTAAATGAAGACATGAAAAGCTGAAGCCAGGATAGAAAGATCTCAAAAACAGATGTTGCATTGAACAATTAAATATTGACATCTGGATATACAAGAAGAACAAGTTGAAGCTGATCCTGTGGTTTACATACTGATGAAGTAAATAATAAACAAAATAAGAGATGGAAACAAAAGTAACCAGAAAAACTAGAATGATAATTTGCACTTGTGACTGAAGGAACCGAATAACTAAATTGAAAAATAGAATAAACAAATACATGCCTGTTCCTTGAAAATCACAGTTGCAGCATCCAATAGGAACTCTCGAGCGAGTTCAGGACTCTTCGCATGTTTTTGGGGACGGGAGCATTCACCATCAAGGTCATTTCCATCCTTGTCCATGGAATCATCATCCTAATGGTGGGGAAAAAAAAAAGTTAAAATCAGTTAAATTAAAAGAACAAAGAAGAACTTTAATGTTATGCCAGAAGTAAAGACTTGACAAAACAAGCTTCAGAATTTCACCACCTCTTCTTCCTCTGCCTCCTCAGCATGCTCAAAGAACCTTCTAATGCTTTCTCCCCGGGTTATTGTAACAAAACCATCGCCAACCACAAGCCTGCAGTGCACACACTGTTGCCCCTTTAAAGCATGAGCCTTCACAGAAAGTTCAGTGCATCGGCCATCCATTTTCCAAGCCCTTAGAGTAATATAACATGAGTTCAAACCACTTAGATCTAGACCTTTTACTTGAACTCTTCCACTCAACCCAACATTTTCGAAGTCCAAAATATCAGATTTCCCTTCACCAGTTCCAACTGCCCATTCAAAGTGATGATATGTCCCAAAGGTATCCACAAATGTTTGATGCCAATCAGCTTGGACTGTGTCATGAGAAACCTGAGAAGGGGAAAAAGGCAAAATACCATGACTGCCAATTGCAACAAGAATTTCAAGGAAAGAATTTAATACAGGAATTTCACATCAATCAAGTAAAAACAACTAAAGAAACCAACAGTTGTGCAAGTCCATCAAGCGAACATGAACAAACACATATCCAACGGGTGTCTTTACACTGAAAATGGAGAACACAAACCTCATATTGGAAGGCCGAGTCTGCCACGCAAAACCAACTGGTGCAGCGCGGTTCCCTCCTCATTCTTTTAAGCTCCTTCAGCTCCTTAAATTCACGTATCACATTCCTTCTGCAGTCTCTACAAAACCTCTTGCTATCAAACCTATATCAAAGTGCGACTTTCTGGATTAGACACATACTGGGACCCAACATTAACTCCTTTCATAACCTTACCAAGAGTCACACGTAGTACATAACAAGTTCCACACAGAGACAAGATTCAAAAAAACAAATGGCTTGTCCAGCTGAGATGATGTACACAACTGTACCCAGACGCCATATAAACATATAATTTCGATGTGGTCTTTGCCATCTAACCTCAAAAACTTGGCAATATTTTCCATTCTTTGACTCTTCCCAGCAAAGAAGAGAGATACTTAAAACATCAGAGAATCACACATGTATTGAGGAATATCTTTAAGTAATTATACTCGGAACAGCTCCAGCCATACGGCCAACAATTTCAGTTGATCCAAAATCAATTACATGTGCTCTTTGTTGCTGTTTGACCCAGAAATTTTGAGTATTAGTTTGACCTTCTTTCCTTTTAGTTTCCACTAGGGTTCTGTTTTTGCAAATTATTTGCAGCTGCAGCGTCCATTCTTAAACCAGCTCTGGCATGCCCAAGGTGACATAATCAGAGATAATATCTTAGTTTCTTAGTTGTTGCTTTTCCTTCCAACTTCTAACCATGAAAGTGAGTAGCATATAATGAACTTAAGCTGTGCAGTTGCTAAGCAACCACAATTTTACACATTCCTAAACTGGAAAAGTAACAGCAAAGAAACAAGGATATTAACTCTGATCAGGTAATAAGAGGACAATCTCGACAAACAAATCATTTCTATCAAACTATGTTTCTTAAGTGACTCACAGCATGTAACTGCTAATATATCCAGCCATTCCACTAACACTTCATCATTTTGGACACAATATGAGAGATTTCTCATGTAAACTCATTTTTGGAGGCAAATCGTCACTTACGGAACACTAGTTGCCAAGCTGCTACTCTTAAAAACAAAGTGTCCAAATAAATATCAACCATGAAAAAAGACAATATATGCAACATTACACATCCATGTTGTTCCTACACTTTCTTTTGTTCTTATGTTAGCACAATGAAGTATCAATACATTCTGTTGCATACCAGACTGGAATTGTTAGTGCGTAAAACATATGGCTCAAAGGACATAATTATGAGATTAACTTCACAACAGACATCATTTCCATCCATAAGAAATTAACAGCAATTATGTTGTTTTTTGAATTCCAGTTTCTCAGGACCTTATTAAGATTTGAGCAAGTAGGTAATGGTGATTTTGAGCACCTTTAACTAGGTTTTAGGGTCACACACAACAACTAAGCTTCTATCGCACTATTTGGAGTCGGCTATATGAATCATGTTTTGCCAACATGTTCTGTCAACTCACGTGTTCTCATTTATATTTCAGTATAACATGTCTTTTTTAATAGTTTCTTTCAAGTTCTTTTTAGGTCTTCCCCTTCTGTTTTTAATTTGAGTTAATGATTCTCTATTTTCTACAGTGCCATACTGGGGCATTTTCTACATGCCATACCGGGGCATCTAAATGTCTCCTACACAGATATCCAAATCATCTTAAGCATGCTTCTCTCATTTTCTTATTCATTGGAGCTATCTCCACTTTATTTCTAATTCATTTGTATTCTATCTAATCTAGTGCGTCCGCATATATATCTCCACATTCTCATTTCTTCTACCCTCATTTTTGTTCATGTTCATATTTAGTCGCATCCACAAAGCGTCACTGGTTTTATGGTTGTTTTATAAAATTTCCCTTCAATTTCAGGGTACTTTACGGCCACAAAGTACAGAGGACGCACTTTACGGCCACAAGGTACTGGGATGCAAAACTTGAAGATTGGACGCACTTCAATTTCAGGGTACTTTACGGTCTCCCCCTTCCCCGTTTAATTTGGGTTAATTAGGTTTCCAAAGTATCAGGGATGCAAAATCATCTTTTGAGCCGAATTCTTTCACAATTAACCCCCAAAAAATTCTTTATAAAGACATAGCAGTCAGTCATGATCAAAACTATATGTTTTGAAATGGAAAAGTCCACAACCATTTTCTTTGAGAATCAGAGTCATCAAAAGTATAAACTTTTCCACTTTCAGTGGCCACTCTAATTATCCTCTATGACAGCCAAATGCAGCAGTCTACTGCCCGCAAAAAGGTATTACACTTCTAATTGGTCAGGTTGCGCAGTTGCTTGACTGAGTCTTAAATGACATTAGATGTAAAAGCAATGGCATCTGAAGTTCAATAAGTAGTTTTAACCAGAAATAGACATCACTGAACCTCTTTCTTCCAAAAGACACAGCATTACATCATAGCAGAGATTGAAATCCATCAGAAGACAAAATAATTGGAAACAGTTGCCTATTAGATCATCACTTTACTTTTTTCAATCCTGCAAGGATTGGCACCTTCTGGAGATATTTTATACTATTATACATAACATATACATAACAATGAATACAATTCTTCCACCCAAAGGGTGTTTGCAAGTTATCGAAGAAATGAAAGGTAGAGAAGCTTCAGAAAGAAAACCTAACCACACACCTGTACATGAGTCGTTCAATAAAATCCTCTTCCTTCATTCTTAACAAAGATAGCCGGGTCTCTTCTCCTAGTGCTGACCAAAAATCTACCAATGTGTCAACAGAAAGTCTAGCGGTATGGAGTGCACATGTTTCTCTTGTTCCATGGCCTCTGCCATATCCAGCCATTCCTTGGCTTATCCATCCTCGACCTCCACCACCGCATGCATCAGGATAAAGCAACTCCCTTTCCCGTTCCCTAGCACGCGCACTGTCAAACACCTGTTTCAGGTGAAATGTAAGTGTCAGAAAGTTGCCTCAATAGAAAGAAACAGACAAAAAAGTTTGACAAGAATTTCAAGTATACATTTTGGAGACCCTTCAGAGATTTTGCATACAGGTAACAGTCCAAAAGGGTGAGCGTCCCTTCCCGGGTAGTGGTCAGACCTCCCCAAGGATGGACGGATGGATCTTGAATATCACCTTCACATCCATCAGTCCTAAAATATTCGCCATCATTTTCATTTTTCAGAGCTCCTAATCTGTCGCAAGGATGATGACTGCCTGTTCCCTCTTGTTGCAAAGACTTTCCATACATGACAATCTGCAGGAATCCTTCGAGCAGCAATCCATTACACCGAGAGCAATACATGTTCTTTCGGGCCTGCTCAAAAAGCATCTGCTTGTCAATCCTCAAGAGTTCCTGCCGAGCTTGCGGTGACAGCTCACTCCAAAACTACAAGGCAAACAAGTAAAAACAAAGGTTATTCATTACTTACCAAATTCATTGAGAGGAAATAGAATTTAAAATCCAGTGCTCTCCAATGATTACAGAAACAGTAAAATAACATTAAAAATGCAATCTTCGTGCCTTTAATGCAGTCAATACAAAACAATGGAAAACCACTCTGTTTCTTGTCGTGGACTGCAAGGGCAGCCGTAATAACATTCTATCTGCATGCTTGTAATTAGCATTCCAACTAATAATCTTCAAATTTAGAATGAAACACCAGCACCCCGTAAAAGGGCACCGCTCTAAAGATAATAAGTAAGCTTCCATACAGGCTTAAGCTCCATTATATCCTATAATAGCGCGAGTAAATAGGTAAGTCAGGTCACAAGAACACAAAGAATGCGAACACACATAAGCAGAACTTCCATTTTATCTAAATAATGCCAAAAACACTTCAAATCAAGTTAAAAACTCCAGGAACAACAAAGTTTCAACTACTCATAAATTTTAAGATCCCATAATTCAAAACAAAATCAAAAGATAACTATTAAATTCAAATGAAGTGAGAGTTCCCATATCAATGACATACAGTAGTAGGAAATACAAAATGATTCCCGAATGAATAATCTATAAGTACCTTCTGGAGCTGATTATAGCTGACGTCGTCGCGATGCTTTGACCAGAACCCATTGCTGGAAGAAAGCGTATTGAACGACACCGTTCCATTGCCAAATTGATGATCATTCCTCTGAGTAGTTGTAGCCGCAGCTACAGATGCTATCCCTGGCATATCTCAATCCAAAATTAGGTTCCCTTTTTATATCTCTCAATTCCTACAAGATTCAATTCTCCCCATCATCAACATCAATCTCTCCATTCAATTTTATTCTTCCCTATTATTCCAATCTTAAGAGGAAAACAAAACTAATTCCAAATCAAATCCAAAACCCAATATAAAAATTAATTAAAAAAACAACTATACTTTTTTTTCACATCCGATTCGTATTCGCATAAAACAGTATCTGTGAATAAACCCAATTAAATTCAGATCCGAAAATTGATTATAAAATTAAAATTCAATGGAAGTTTTTTCTTTCTTTTTCTTGCGAACCGTTGATTGAGGTGAATTGGGATTGAGAAAGATCAAAGATTTATGATCGAGAAATTAGAAAAGTGGAGAGATTGAGAAGGGTTGGGGGCGAAGGGGTTTGGGGTGTGATGAGATTTGGGGAGCTTTGTATATATATCTCTCTGTACATAATACAGTATATATATGGGCGTGGAAAGAGAGAGAGAATTTGAGGCGTGGAGAAGGAGAGAGAGATGGCATGAGTTTGTGTTTTTGGGTTAAACTCACAAAGGAAAATGGCAAAACAAATCAAAATGGAGCCAAATCTTCCTATTTACTGTTACAATTTATATTTTTACTGTTACCATTTGCTGTTGTAATTTTGGTGTAAATGTGTCATCATCTTATATGTGTATCTAAACACAAAGTATGTTGCTATATTTATATTATATTTACCATTAAATATTTCCATAGTAGTAAGAAATAACATACTATATAATAATATATATATATATATGTGCACTTACCAACAAAAAATATAGAAATCAATGTGTAATGTATAAATATGAGAGGTGAAATGGTGAATATGAATGAATAATGTTGTTTAGGTTGGGGGTTGGATTTGAGAATCTATAAAGCTTTTGTTTGAGTGTGTTTGGGCTGTTTATGGAGTGAGTCTTAATGTGTAATGAATCTAATGATGAAATTTTTCAAAATTAGCTTTGTAGCACTTTGCATTATTTGGTTAAACTATATTTAACTCCCTCGTCATGGTTCACAAAGTGTACCATTTGGCCATTATTACTAAGTAATGTTATGTTGAATGAAAATTTTCATTGCAAACATATATTGACCAATATGGATTAATTACTCATCGTTTGATGATAAACACGAGCGGTCAATTAATAAGTAATTGGTCCACATTAGTCTTTTATGTTTTTAAAGAAACTTTCACTACTCTATAAAAAAAATGGTTTACCTTAATCTTGGATTGTTACTTTACCCGTCCAAAGTACGAGACCAAATCATATTTACAATATTTATCTTGTCTTATTGTGTCTAACCTTTAAAGCAACGTAATTTCACTAAAATTATGAACTAAATGCATAAATATCACTAAAATTACTAAAATTACTTTACAATTATTACACCCTGACCAAGTAATAAGTGAACTCTATGAGGTAATTTTAATTAAGACGGAATAAAACATGAAAAATCTTGAATATAAAATTTCGTGTCCCAAAACACCACACTAGACATTTGGTCTTCAAGCCCAACTTAGGCATTTTGATATATATAGTTTGTATATCACGAGATGTGATTTGATGTTGGACTTTTAGACGGAGATGGATCTTTTGATATAATTGTATTTTACTTCTTGTTTCACTCAAATATAATACATTAAATAAATCTCGAATTATATTATTAAAAGAAACATTAGTTTAAATTTTTACAATTTTTCCTTTTACCTTAAGTCTTTCCTACTCGTCATCCCTTAATTGTTTTCATCCTAAAATTTTATTTCTTTCGCATCCAAAATACTCCAAAAAAATAAAATAAAGTTTAATGTAATGATTATGAATTTTGGTCATGTATTATTCCTGAAAGTAAGTATCACCACTGGTTCAGGTCCAACTCCATGAAACGGTTTGAAATCTAACTGTCCATGAGGGTTTGGTTATGGTTCAAAATCAGAATCGAAATCCACATTCTACTTCAATTTCAAACCGTCCCAAAAAAAAAAAACTAAATTTATACTTAAACATAAATACTCCATCAAACATATGAGTATTTCTAAATGTTCATATTTATATAAATAACTTAAACATAAAAATACATGTTATGTCTCTAATATATTTTATTAGTCTAAATTCTATACATATTTCATACCTATATTCATTTTCTACCACACAATTTTTTTTTTCTCAATTTTCTAATTCTTTTTATTTCAAAACTCTATATATTAATCCAATTCAAATTATTATTTTAATTTTATTATTATATTATATTATTTTAATTTTAATTCCTTGTTCATTTAATTCTTTAAATTCCTTTAATTTTTTATATCTAAATAAATAAAAATTATACTATATATAATTTTAGTTTAACTTCATTCCAATCAATTAACATTGATGATCAAAATGAAATAACAAAGGTAAATCCAAAAACCACCATAAACCCTAATCCTAGCTTTTTTATTTAAAAAGTATACAACATGAAATTAAAAATAAAATCGAGATCAAATTGAAAGTAGAACTCAAAATTAGAATCAAAACTGGAACCAAAAGGGAATTTGAATTGAAACCGGTAATTTCAAAACCATAATTGGAATCGCCGCTACTCGGTTTGAAACTTGAGCATCATTCTAAACATAAATCTCAAAGCAAAATTCTTTGAAGGAATTGGATTTCTTTGTGACAAATTAGCTTCCCTTAATGGAACTTTTAACTTTTGTTATTTGCCTAATAGAGTAGAATAATTATATAAAACCTAGAAATTAAGTCTATTCAATCTATTTCAATACCTCCATTGGTGTATATATATATATATATAAATGGGCAAATTACCAAATAAACTCAAAGGTGTAGTCAAATAATGAAATCCGAAATTTAGATAATAATAGATAATTAATAATGTCTCAACATCAACGTTGATTTGGTAGTTTAATCAAATATTAAGGATGGCAAATGTAATTAACCTGTATACTTACGGTAATTTTAGAAATGG
Organism: Ophiorrhiza pumila; assembly: GCA_016586305.1. Taxonomy (NCBI): domain Eukaryota; kingdom Viridiplantae; phylum Streptophyta; class Magnoliopsida; order Gentianales; family Rubiaceae; genus Ophiorrhiza; species Ophiorrhiza pumila. The sequence continues at coordinate 516,093 of BLIW01000006.1, read as the reverse complement.
GTTGGATCGATGTTATGAAATTTGGTTTTTGTGGATTCTTTAACATAACAATCCAGATTTTGGCTGAAGCAAAAGCATTTAATTAACCAGTGGCATTGAGCTTAATTTGCTCGAAATTTGGCTACAAACATTGCAAATGTTGAGGTGGAAGAAAAGATGGATGCTTTGCTAAGGTGCTGGAAGACCCTCTAAGTGTACAGTGGCAAATCTCTCTTGAGATGGAAATGTCAAATGTGTGCGGCCATGCTCTCAAATAAAACTTCGTGCTCTTCCAAAGCTAATCTTCCAGCTCTTACTAGACGATTGGTCAAACTGCATTCCATCATTTTTTGTTGGAAATTCTACCCACAACCCTTGTTTGTGTACTTCATGCATCATCTTTCTTATTGCAAATTCAGTTGCCTTCTAGCTATCCTAAACAGTTTCAAAATTTGGAAAGGTATTAATTTAATGTTCACAAGAAAATGAATAAGATGTACATTATCGAGCTTGCATTGCATGCATACTTTTCTTGGGCTGAAATTTCCTCTACATGAACTTGAACTTGAACTTGATCACACACACACACACACGTAATATGCAACACAGATTCATTTCATACTTCAGAGTGGGGAATTAGCTAATCTAGACAAAACCATTTTAATTTGCTCAAGGATGATCACAGTACGTTCTAGCTATTTTAGTATTAATTTGTGGAAGCTTTATTAAGTGTCATGATCTTAATTAGAAACCATAAAATCGCACTCAAAACACAAGATGTCAATCTGCTATGTCGATCATGTTGTCAACTTTGCACAAGTACAAAGTTTTGTGGTGTTGTCATTTTGTTGATATGCGACTGTGACCTATACAAAAAATGCCATATGTGCCTCTATTGTCGACTCGAAATGCGACATTGGCCACCCCCAATTTCTGGATGGATCCACACCATTTGTCCTTTCATACAATTTTCTCCATATATAATTGAATATACAAAATCAGCTTAATTAATAATTGGGATGGATGACAGTGGACATAACTGCCTATCCGTTTTACTTTTTTTTACTCTCTTTGTTTTTTCCACTGTTTTTTCTTGATTAATCGCTTTTAGCAAGCCCTTTTGAATCAAAAGCAAATAATTTAGGTTCTACCCGTGATTGTTTGGTTTTTTTCTGTAACTTATTGGTTCACATGTGAAAATATGCCGATCGAGTTAAAAGATGTAAACATAATTAGCGAAACTAAAACATACGCATCAAGAATATAATAATGAGTAATCACCAATCTACCATTTTATTGGGGAGTAATTTATTTGTGACAGTTTTACCGCCAACAAGGTAGAAACCGTCTTCCTTTACCTGCCAATAGCATTCATTGACACCCAAAAACCCTCCATTATTGCAATAAAGAAAAGCTATATCATGGTGGAAAACCACGAAACTTGTATTTTTTTCAAGCCACCAGAAGTCACAGAAGTATACATTCATTTCCCAAGAAAACAGGGTAAACTCCCAATGAAAATCTTCATGCATATAGAGGAGATATCTTCCAACATCTTCATCTGTTGAATGGCAGTGAACTTGTAATGCGGTTGAATTATTAGGGAGGTTATTGATGATGTAAATGTCGTATTTTTCAACAGCAGCATGTGTGTTGATGCCATTAGACTGGAAAATGGACAAAAAGATTAAGGCGGAGGAAAGGATTTTCATCATCATGGCTCTATACATTTTTGTTGGTTTGAATTAATATTGAATTGAACTACTAAAAAACTTCAACGTTTTATAAGCTCCAACCGTGGAGCTACGGCTTCCATATCATTGAGTTTGACACTTTGACTTGACTTACGAAACATTTTATCTCTATCAGTAAATGCAGGGTTGCAAATTTCAATGCCCACATTAATGTAAAATGGTCGATATATTATATATGGAATCTAACTCGAAATTTTGACCGTGGAGAGAAGAATTATCACTTATCAACAGCAAAGTCAGCAGGAGCCAGCCAGCACAAACAGCATCCCCCATCTGTCCCCCCTCCCCTCCCCTCCCCGTGGTTAAAGATTCAAACCATGCAAATATGGTAAGTCATTAAAAAAATGAATTCGTTTGTATTTCTCTCGGTCAATTGGTTTTCTAGATATTTTCTCCTACAAGAAAACAATACAAATAATAAAAAATTAAAATCACAATTTCAACGGTTATTAATTACGTATTTTTCATATATAAACTCCGTCTCACCAACGTTTTTCTCCACGAAAAAAAGGAAATGGAGAATGAACGAGGTGAAAAATGAATACAAGAATAAGAGAAGAAACCATGGAAGGCCAAAATGCCAATGTGATAATTTTATTTATTTTTTTAAAATTTTGTTTTTATAGCAAGTAGCTATCATCATCGATCTATTTGTCTATAATTAATCAATCATAAATTTTGAAAAAAAAAAAATTGGTTAGTTCGGTGATGAACGTAAAATTTCATAACCTAAATAATACAAATCGCATTAAAAATCATAAACCTAATAATATGAATCACCTAAAAAATGTGCTCTCTAATTTGAATATCTAGTGTAACAATAAATAAATAACAATAAAATGAAATGGGATTATATAGCCTCTGCTGATGTCTTTTTTGGATTTCTTTTTCATAAAATGAAATGGGATTATTTTCTGACAAAAAAAAAAGAAGATAACAATAAATAAATAATAAAAAGAGTCGATCTTTGCCGGGAGAATTGCATTAGCTACTGTCTAGTGGGTGAGAGTGAGGACTGAGGAGCCCTTTTCATCTTCGGAAAAATCTCTGTTTCCTTTTCTTTGAGCTCAGAACTAGTAAAGGTAAATCTGTGTGCCCACACTTATATTCCTGGAATTTATTTCTTTGCCTTTGTTTGGATGATTGTCACTTTATTTAAGGGCTCCTATTTCGTGATTTCATCCTCAAATTTAAGCAATCACGGTATTAATCTGTTCATCTGTGGTACACTCACCCATGCCTTGGTTCTGCATTAATGTCAGACATGAGCCTGTATATGTAGACTTATTTGGATCATTTCCGGTTACGTTCTCCCTGTTATCCTTCAATTATCTCTTGTTCTTGTGGGTTCTTGGTGTGAATTTGTAATTCGACTCTTTCAGATTTTATTTTGGGTTAAAGTTCTATTTTTTAATGCATAACCTAGTTCAGGAGGTTTAACTTTCTAAAAAATCACGCAATTCATTTGTTTCTCCATAAGTTTCTTTGCAGCCCAGAATCCCAGATTTAGAAACTCCTGGATTAATTTTTACCCGTACGTGTAACATGTTGAAGTGCAAATTTTAAGGTTTAGATTTTAGAATCATTAACGAATTAGGTGTTTCTTTGTTGCTTCTTACTTGAACCTGGTGGAATATTTCGTGAACTAAGTTAATCTTTTCGAACTTATGATGAATATCTATATGTTTTAGGAATGGGGTTCTCTTTAAATGTGATGATGCTAGGTTATAACCCCACATGGGAGAAAGGATTTTACTGCTCACCTTCACTTGAAGTGTCTTAGTACCAATACAAATTTGACGCAAGAGGTAGCTAATGGTAATAAGTGAGTCATCTGTTGGTTGTATTTTCTGAAAACTTTTGTTTAATTATCTACCGCCCCCCCCCCCCCCCCCCCCCCCTCCTTTTTTTTTTCTATTTTTCCTTCAATCTAGATCTCTGTTCTAGTTGATTTTGACCATTTTCCACAATTTCTTTAAAGTTGCCCACCTATGGGCGCTTAAACTTGGAGATATTGGGCCATTTTCTTTTCTTTGTATTTGTACTACTAGGAGTGTATCTGCATTTTCTCTTTTAGATACATGGCATAAAAGGTTTCAAATCGTGGAATAGGTTTCCCAACTCTTGGAAATCACTAGGAAAAGAGTTTTGAAATGAAATTGCACTTTGTTGATTGGTTTGAAATATCAATGTGATCATTTCTGGTCCTATGTATGGATCTAGCAAATTGTTATGGTAAATTTTCTATCGGCAGTGGTGCAAGTGCAATTGGGACGTGAAATTGATGATTTCCTATAGATGTCATTCTTTTTGGAGTTCATAAGCTAAGAATAAGTGAAGCATTGGGACAGCTGTGAATAGGTTATGAGCATGAAATTGATTAATTTCCTTTAGAAGTCATTCTTTTTGGAGTTCATAAGCTTAGAGAATGTAAAGCACTGGGATAACTGTGAATGTAAGGGGAATGATACTTGCTAAGTTTCATATCATATGTTTCGATTGTCATCCCGTTGTATGGCTGTTTGTTGAAGGTTTCTGTGGCAATACTGTCAAAGCAGTAGTTTTTTTTCCCTTAATACTCGTTGACTGTGTTGCATGGCATTCCATCTGGATGTGTTAAAGCTCACTTCGAAAATGGCTTCTAGTGGATGAAACTGCTACTTTGCTGTTCTACATATGTTGATACGGAGTTAATAACTATTGGTTAAAAGTTCAAGCTTGAAACTTTCAGATGGATGCTGCTTTTTTTGTCATTCTTTCAGTGACAAAACTCAAAACAGAGTGCCAAGAGTTCTGTTTGTTGGTTGCATATCATAGACACAATTTAGCATTTAAGACATTCATTGCACTTCCAAGTTGTTAGGCTTCTTCTCTATCAATATCTCTAAACTTATTGCACAAACAACGTGTTATCTTCGCAAAATTAAGGAGGTTGGCAACAGATGGATAGAACATGCAAAATGGATGGAGATGAGGCACCCGTTACAGAGATCTTTCATCTACCAGGAGAACCTGCAATCGTGATAAATGGCTTGCCTCCTATTTCTCCAACAAATACTGCCATTTCTGCTTGTAATGTTTCTGATGATACTAAACCACATGAAAATACTGGTTTTGGTGAATGGTTGGTTGGAAGAGAAGTTGTGAAATTGTTTGGAGGAGAATTTTATACAGGAAAAGTTACCGAGTTTGATGAGGATATGGGTTGGTATAGGGTGGTGTATGATGATGGTGACTCTGAAGATCTTGAATGGCGTGAGTTAGAACAAGTGCTTCTTCCCCTAGATATTATGGTCCCTTTGAAATCAATCGCAGCAAAAGTTATTAGGAGGCAGCAGAAATGTGTTCAGAAGCCCAATAAAAGGATGGAGCAACAAATATGCTAGGTCAGTGAAAGAAAGATAGGAACTACCAATAGAGAAGCTACCTTGAAGATGTCTACAACAACAACACTGATAAACTAAGTTTTTATCTCACTACGTGGGGTCGATTGTATAGATAATATTCTTTCTATACACATGTTTGCCCAAACGCCACTGTTGAACCTTGTTACGTGCTCCATAAAGCGGGAATTTTCTTAGCCTTTATGCGATATGTAATATGACCCATATCATTAGAGTGACGAAGATGTTTAATGTGTCAAAATTAACGTATTTGATTTTGCATCCATGAGGTGACTGCTGTGCGTGTTTTACCAACTTTATATTAGAATATAGTGCAAACAGACTGAATTCTGAAATTCAGATTTCTGAATTGCTATTGTAACCCCATCTAAGTTATCAACTTGTGTATAATCCTTAATTCTAGATGGAAGAAAAATGTCTTATTAACTTTCCAAATGTCATTATTATGTGCTACTTTTCTTTATTGCAAGGGAATAGAATGTTGAGAACTTGTCTTTGGTACATTTATCTGCATGCATTTTAATAGCGATTGGGATTGAAATGAACAAAATTTCGATGACCTATGTTGTGTTGAAGGGATAATAATCAAATTCGATGATTGATCTATTGCGTAAAGCCCGTGGTAGCAACGGAATCGGGGAAAGTATTCAGAAAAGACAAGTTCTCTTTCAAATATATAACATGGATTCTATTCTGGCAATGCAATATGCAACATGTATCCTGGCAATGGAATTTGGTTGACTCTCCCTCCTAGTACTACAAGTCTATATCATCGTACTTGGGGTTGCAAACGTTAAATTGTGTTAACAAATAATTGCATGATATGTGCAAAATCATTTTATTCCTAAATCTGAGTCACACAAGATAACTTGGGAATTGCATTTGCACGTTACATAAATAATAAAATTATATTGGAAAGTCATCCTGAATCTCCATAGCCAGCTTTTCCTTATTCCCTCTGATGTATAATCATATTATTATAATAATAAATTTGATTAATTTAGTCAATTAAAATCCCATACAAATCGCATCCCCTACGTAATTGTCTTGGGATAATTAAGTATGTAATTAAAGGGATTTAATTACTACTATAATAGTAGTATCTTATGCATTCATTTGATTTGTTCTTCCCAATTATAATTTATATCGGGAAATTCCGTCGCCCAAGTGCGTAATACTTGTAAATGCTGCAAAGGAAGGAGCAGTTTGGTCATGAGCGGTGGCGCCACCATGGCCACCACCAGCTACTGGAGGTGGTGGAGGGAGCAAGCTCTACAAATCTTCACAACCATCCTCCTCAGCCTCTTCCTTCCTCTCTCTTTTCTCCTCCTAGCCAGGCTCTCTACGGCCCAATCCCACTTCAATCATGCACTATATAATACCCATGACCCAATTTAAAAGGCTAATTAGTAAATGAGAGAAATTATAGGGACTATTTTTGCAAATTGTAAAAGAGTTGGTCTTAAGACCCATTTTTGTTTAGACTCAAGTTTCACTTTTTCTTTCTCTCATTCACTCATCCTCCTTCTCACTAAATTAGGGCAAGAGTAATGGATGGATTGAAGAGGACAAGGAACTAATTCTCCCTCCAATTCCAATATTTTTGAGGTAAGGAACTATTAAGTCTAGTTGTTCATAGTTATGTCTTTGTTTAATCCTCTAGATCAGTAAAAGTGTGAATCTTTGTCATGATAGTAAAGTGGGTTGATTAAGTGGTGGAAACTATAAATCAAGGGCAAGATTATAGGGTGATTTCAAGTGAGTGGTTTGATATTCCTTTATGTTTTAATATGATTTTGATGAAACATATTTTGAGAACTTGGTATGTTGTGATATACAAAATAATGGATTGAGCATGTGTTAATTTGTGATTTTGATATATATGAAATGTATGCAGTTACGTTTTTATTTAGCGGGTTATAGTAGCTAGAAACTCATTTGTCATTTGGCCTACCTGACGGGTTATAAAAGTCAGGAACTGGATCCAGTGTACCGAAAGTAACTTGAATCATTCTTGAGCTAATTGACAATTGACAAGTGTTCAATGTATTTGCGAATGAATTTGTGAATGTTATTTGAAAAGTGATTGTGCCACTTGCTATTGATAGGTACGTGTGTGTAGATTTGAAATGTTTCAAAAAAAAAATGTGGTTTTCCATGTGTTGAAATGCTTTGTGAAAGTATATAATGTATAATATGCTCAAACTGGTAAAGGAATGTCAATATCACTTACAGAGCATAGTGTTTGCTCATACCACAAGTTGTTGTCATTTTTGCAGATTGTTAACATTTCGGATGCCTTTTGTTGGATGATTGGAAGAGGAGAATTGGTGTTTTGTGTATGTTGTAAATATGTAGTGATAATATGTGAATATTGTAGTTGTGTAATGGTAGGATGGAATTTTGTTGGAATTGTTAATATTAGAATATGTTGATCAATCTTTTGTTTGTAGATATGTAAATAGATAGAATGAATGAAAAGGAATGCTTTGGAGTTATGGGAATGATGTTTTAGTTGTTTTGGTTGTTTAGATTTTATGTTGTTCAGAAAAGAGAAATGTATACAGACTCTGTGGAGTTTCGGACGCCAGTTTCGGACGGCCGAAACTCTTTGGGGACCGTCCGAAACTCAACAGAGAAACTTCATTTTTGTTCCAACTTTCGGACGAGAGTTTCGGACGTCCGAAACTCTCTGAGGGTCGTCCGATCCTATTTTTCTCTGCTTGTTTTCAATTTTCATTTTCCAAAACAATTGTGTAGCTAGGTTATGAATCATTGATGAAAGATGTATCATGTTACAAAGATATTGACTTGGATGTGAAAGTTTTAGAATCATATCAATTGAAGATTTTACTTTTATTAAGTGTAAACGATCTTTTGGCATAGTAAGTTATTACACAAGAGGCTTCGCACTCTTGAGATTATCATTCCAAGGGTGTGGCCGTGCCACGTCGGATTTCGGGGCGTGACACACTAGCTGCAGCATCCGCTGTTAAATTTGATCATTTCGTTTCATTTCTCGTTCTGTACGGTAACTCAACCATTCTCTATGCACTTGATTCCTTCGTTAGCATCGCAGCCTTTGTCCATGGTTTGACTGGAGGTCGAGTAACATTAATACAACTACTTTTAACCCGGCAGTCAACGGACGAGCCCGAGCCCGTGCCCGTTATTAGTTATTACACGCCATCGTACCGGAAGTCTCTACTTTGCTTGGCTTCTTCTTTGCACGTTACAAGTATGTGTAGAATTGGGCATTGAATTTGAACTGAATGGTAGCGCAATATCATTGTCTGACGATCATGGTTCCGGTTTCAGCATGCAACGAGCAAGTAAGAATAGCTTTTTAAGCAGTAATATATATAGCACTGGTTTTCGCGGTAGGGTTGCATGAGACTATGCTATTTTGGTCAAAAAGTGTAGTGAAACCAGTGGTGGACGATACGGTTCTGGGATTTACTAGCACTAGTACAAGTATTAAGGAGGAAATGAGATGGGTTGAGAGGGTTGGCATGAGCTTGAGCTTTGGTGCATTGTGGTTGTGGAGATTGAGGGACGAAGTTGATTCCCTGGCGGTTGCGGGCGATGATGAGCTGAAGAGGGATACTATTGCTAGGCTGGCTGATTATGTTGGTTTGTGGTTGTATTACTTGACTGTGTCCATTGGAGCCATAAGAGCATTGAAAGGTGTAATTTGGATCGGAACACGAATGATACTTCTATTGATGAGATCAAGAACAAGCAAGGTACGAAAGAGCCTTACTACTGATCATCATCATGATCCTGCAGCAGAAGTTGAGGAGGAAATCCAATACTCTCTCGTTTATTATCGGTTTATCAAAACGCCTCTATTTCAGAAGAAATCCACTGGCTTTTGTTAATTCACGAACGAATAGAACCAAATAAATTTCTTCTGCATTTATGGCCCGAAATCTAAAAATTACCATTCATATATACATTAATTTATGTGCTGATCTGCAATCAAGAATTAATCTAATGCTGCCTCTGTAATGGATGAACATCAACTGGGGATAATTAATCAAAATTTTATATATTAATGTTTTCAAAACTGAAAGTAAATGAAACATACAAGTTTAAATTACCCAGCAGCTAGCTCTAAGACCAATCCTGTGCTTGAAACAAAGGATGTCCTGGATAACTCCTATCAACAATGTAGAAACCATCTTGTTTTACAAACCAATCACATCTGTTAAGTTCAAATTGTTTAACACCGCAGAATCTGTGAGCCCAACAGAATTCAAAAACATCAAAACTTTTCTCTTTTCCATCCCACCAAAAGTGACAGAAGAATAGAGTGGTTGCAAAAAAATTCAGGCGGAACTTCCAATGGAACTGATCGTTGGGATTAAGGGTGTGAAAACCCAGATCATCGTCTTTAGATGCGCAATGAATAGTTAACGGCTTTGAATTCTTTGGAAGGATATCAGTGATGTTCACCAAGTATTTCTCAAAATCAGCATTTACGTATAGAGAAACTGCAGATAAGGCAACTAAAATGAACACAACTTTTATGATGCTATTACAACAACTCATCTTCAGGCGTCTTCTCTCTGCTCATGGAATCTTGCTGTGCTTTCTTCATCATCACCCTTTTATAAGGATACATTTCCAGGACAAGAAATATTTATGTATTATTATTGCAAAATAAATATAAGCCACCTACGTTGTTTGTCAGATACAACTTAAATGCATACTCTATTCATTTCAAAATATTTATTACTTTTTCTGGAATTAATTTTGGAATATTAATACATTGACCTCTGTTTGAAACTTGAAAGTAAGATTTTTTTTTTCTTTTCTTCATTTTCTCTTTAATATTATTGACGTGTATGGTTTACGAGATGTCCACAATCAAATTAAAACATTTTTTTTATTATATAAAATCATTTTTCTCTGTCAAATTAATATTCCATGGGCATTAAATCACTTAGTGAGTACGTTGACTTTTTACGAAAGAAACGGAATTATATTAAATATTGATGATAAAGCCATAAGTGGTAAATTACAATAAGAGGATGCTTACTAAGAAGAATTTAAGATGTTGGCACAACAACGACTAGGAATATTTGTCATATCGATTAAAAGTGTTATCTTATTTAATATGAGTTACATGCATATACAATTATTTAAATAGAAAAGTTTACTAAACTTTTTCTAAATATGACTTTTCGTGAATCTATCAAATTTTTTAAAAACATTACTAGTAATGTTTTCCTGTGCTAATAAGACAAAAGAAAAAATGATTGATTGACTCTCGCTAATCGCTACAACCATTTTTTTTTTTTAATTAAAAATGATCAATAATAGTACCCTAGAACTTGGGTTGAGCATACTGTTACATGCCTGCAGAAAATTGGCTAAGAGGCTCATCTCAAGTCCATAACCAGTCTATGCGTAACTCTTCTACAGCCAGAGAGACCTAAGAGATGAGCCGCAACAAAACTAGACCAAAATATCAGAATATGACTAATTATCAGTTGTCTCACTAGCCTAATATAATTCTCTGCTGTTCAAAAAAAGCATTTCCATAACAAAACTTCAGAATGAACTGAACCATCTTTTTGCACTGCAAGGCATTACAAATGACAATTTTTGATGAAACATATGTACTGCTATGACATAAATTATGGATATTCTACAACACTAATCCCAAGCACTTGTTCCTCCAGGACCATATCCCCCACCATAATTGCCATAACCACCTCCACCATAGTAATCACCACCACCACCACCACCACCACCACCTCGACTAAATGATGAATCCCTTCGAAAGTCACGACCACCAAAGCGAGCACCACCAGACCGACGACCTTTACTGCTACCGTACGAAGTCCGACTAGCATAGCGAGTCAACCAATCAGGTACCTCTTGGTTAGCTTCTTGCATCAGCTCAGCTAATGACTTTGCCATTGACATATTGCCCTCGTTAAAGAAAGCAGTTGCTAGTCCTGTCTTTCCAGCACGACCAGTTCGCCCTATCCGGTGTACATAATCATCAATGTCATTGGGAAGGTCAAAGTTGATAACGTGAGCAACATGGGGTATATCAAGGCCACGGGCTGCTACATCTGTTGCAACTAAAATTGGAGTATTCCCACTCTTAAAAGATCTCAAAGCTTGCTCTCTTTCCTGGAAAACAATAGTATCTTTTGATGAAATTATGATCAATAAAGGAGAATAAAGATCAGATCCAGGAAAGTATACAAATTGAAAAGAGTTCCAGCACAAGTAAATCAACAAACTAACCATGCACAAAAACAAAAAGAGGCACGTCTCATTTGCAGCAAGCTACATTTTCTAAGTTTATCAAATATAGTATATTATACCTTTAATGAATAATTGTTATTTTTACGCTGGCTGGCAAACTAATGCAAACCTCCTCCTTTTCCCGAGCTTGGAATTGGCTACTTATAGGCAGATAATAAGCATGCGGAATTGAATAATTGTTATAGGTTACTAATTACTTCAAGAACCATGCATCTTTGCACAAAAAATACCGAATTAGGTTTTTCCAGTTGGGTTTTATAACTCCAGACTTCTCTTATGAACCTTGAAATCTTATGAGAAATAACTCCAACACCCACAATACTTTGTCAGCCCGCCTTCTGATTTCTAAATAAACTTCTTTGGAAAGGTGAAAGCTGCAAGTGGAACATACACAAAAAAACTAATGCATACACAACTCAAGCCATATTGCAAATCTTCATCAATTCCAGCTTAAAGAAAATATTTCTGAGAAGGCAGCTTTAAAGAATATTTTAGCCTCACTACCACAATAATTTTTCCTGTATATATGACTTTTCAGGTTCCAAACTGATGAAATATTGAAAGTTCCTCATATTCCCCATTTTATGAGCTCATTTCGCAAATCAAGCACCACCATAGAAATGTGATGGGAGCAAGTAGATCTTTTAATTGGGGTTTTCTAAGCGGCTCTAAAGTTCAGGCCACTAAAGACTTAAATATTTCAATTCCCTTTATAAGCTAGTCAACAACAGTACAAGTTCGTCATGCCAAATCGAATTTAGGTAAAAAAAATGCTACCAGAAAAGCCAATCAAGGGGAGGGAAAAACCAAAGCGATTTGGGATAGCATGATTAAAAGTTTCAAAGTAAGGTTTTTGTGTAGTAGTCAGAATACAAGGAACAACACCAAGTGGCCCTCTTGCCAATCAAACCAACAGGTACTCTTGCTTTTTCACCAGAATTTCTCTTCTTTTTTTTTTCTCCCTTCCATTCATTATACATAGTTGACAATCAGGACATTCTAGCTAAATATGACTAGGGGATCACCCCGACGAAGCAGTAAAATAGGTCGAAAACATGTTAGCAAGCAAAACATATGGTTTATCCACCCAAATTTCATTATCCTATTTAACCAAGCAGCATAATGTAAAAAGAACATTTAAAACATCTATACCAATAATTTGTGTTGCTAGCAGGAAGGACTTGAAATTTTCAAAAGTCTTCACAATTTTTCTTTATACCAGAGTAACTAGTGGAACTTACGAATATAACTTTGGACAACACAAAAGCAAGATGAGGGAAATAAAGTGGTGGGAGAATAAAAAAGTTTAACATACAAATTGTTTTCCTTAACTCATTCTTGGTTACCTGTTGTGTTCTGTCACCATGAATAGTAGTAGCCGGAAAGTGGTTCATACACAACCAGTGTTCCAAGGCATCAGCTCCTTTCTTCGTTTCCACAAACACTAATGTCAAAGATTGCTGCAAAATCCGTATTAACAGGAAATAAATCAGATCCATTTAACTAAATCCCAACCATCACCAATAAATCCAATTTCTAGAGTGTGTAATGACAACCAAATATCAGAGGGAAATCTGACTTCTTTAAGAGCATAATCGTATAGACAAAAACAAATTACACATTTAATTCCAATGCCTCAGTATGAACTGACTTAAAAAGGGAGAAAGGGAGTGCATCAAAGTTAGGGGAAAGGATAGCTGATACGAAAAGTGAATACACAGTAGCAAAAGGTATGGCTACATAAAGCCAACTACAAAGGAAACTAACTATAACTCAAAATACTGAAATATAACAAGAGTCAAAACTACCTTGCCCTGAACACCATTTTCCTACAAAGGAAACTAACTATAACTCAAAATATTAAAATATAACAAGCGTCAAAACCACCTTGCCCTGAACACCATTTTCCTACAAAGGAAACTAACTATAACTCAAAATATTAAAATATAACAAGCGTCAAAACCACCTTGCCCTGACCACCATTTTCCTACAAAGGAAACTAAATATAACTCAAAATATTGTAATATAACAAGCGTCAAAACTACCTTGCCCTGAACACCATTTGCCCTCTGCGCATGAAGAAGATCCATAAGGTGACTTCTCTTGTCATTCTCAGGAACAAATTCCACTCTTTGAACAATCAAATCTGTACTTGAGCCAACTCGTCCAACAGCCAGAAATATGTAATTTGAAAGAAAATCAGAAGCCAATCTCTGCATGCCAACCAGATACCACTATTCAGTAACAAAAGTATAAATGTTAAACTTAGTTAAAAATGAGCAGTATTTTTTTTGGGGGGAAAGGGTTCCAGTATCTTTACTCCATCAAACCAATAAAATAACCAGTGTGCTTTTTTCTTTTAAGAGAGTTGGCTACTTACTGCTAAGAAACCCCACGAATTGGTGACTATTTTAGAAGTTAATTTAAATGCAACCAATATGATATTGATCGACCATGGGTCTTATGCTTAAAAGAGTAAAAGCAATGAGAAATGCTCTAGTGGTACTTGTACTCTGTCCCCACCATCACCAACGAAACAAAAAAGAATGCTCATGAAGCTCTCAGAAAAAGAAGCTAGAACTTGTTGACAAGAACTAGCGTGACCAACTAAATAAATGAAACACGCCTAAAAGAAAAGGAAAAGTTATATACGGCATGTAGCATATCATAAAAGTAATCTCCAACATAATTGATAGAATCAACCAAAAAAACAAAAAGAAAAATTCACATTTCATATAGCCAAATACAGACTTCAGAAATTTGCTTTGAAATTAAGCCAATGAAAAAGCTTCATCAGCCACATTTCAAAATTTAGGGAAAAAGAAAATAACAAGCAAGAGAACCTGTATCTCTTTTGGAAAGGTAGCACTAAACAGCAGTGTTTGTCTTTCACCTCTTGGAGGCATATCCATTTGCTCCACTACCTTTCTTATTTGAGGCTCAAACCCCATATCCAACATTCGATCTGCCTCATCAAGAGCCAGATACCTAATCATTTGTAATGAAACTTTTGCTCTCTCGAGCAAATCAACCAATCTTCCAGGAGTTGCCACGAGAATATCAACTCCTCTCTCGAGCTCCCGCAACTGCAAACATATTAAAACAGTCAGTCGCAGAAATGGAACTATAATCACCACAAAATTCAAAGGTTGAGCAGAAGGAAATGCAAAAAGTTATGGAGCAAGGACTACACACAACCGTGAAGACTTCACAAACATTCATGCTTGAGAAACTAATCCACACAATGAATGTACTCCAATCAACTGAAACATCACTAATAACTAGACAACCAATTCAGTGGAGGAGGTTGAAGAACTCTTCATATTAATATAAGTATATCAAGAATATTCGTAAAATCAAAGCTATAATGTCTGCAAACTTAAGTACACAAACTACCGCATTTATGTGAGGCAAGTAGCTGTTTATCTAAGCGAAGTGCTATGCAGAACAAAAAAACTCCTCAAAATAAACATCTTTCCTTCATTCATTTGTTTGCTGCCACACTTCTTAAGGTGTAATGCAGGACTATACCTAGCCAAAATATCAACGAGGTGAGCTACTAAGAAAAGGGACAATAAGTAGATGGGTAGGAGAGGCTGGAAACAGAAATAAGATGTGACTTTTTGCAAAGACAATGGATGTGACTTCTGCAAACCACATAACAGTAATTATAAATAAATAAGAATAAACATTTGAAGAAACAACAGAAATCAAATCTTTAAGGGTATCAACAAAACCTTAAATATGCCACCTTTAAGAATGAAGCAAGTTAAGAATATCATGTATCCATGGCAAGTTCAACAATATCAATTATAAAATCAGAAATTTCATAACATAAATTTACTACCAAATTTAATTGTCTCTTCATGATCATCAAAATAACTACTTTATAACTTTTGTTTAAGCTAACAAAAAGTTGTTTGGAGGTGCTTTCATATACTTTTCACCTCTCAATTTAGACTGTCTTTAAGCAGATTGTTCATGGCTGAAAAGTATTTGCCAGAGTTTTTCAAGACAGCTGTTACTTAATTCAACATAAACTGTGATGACTAAGTAATTACCTGCTGGTTTATGGGCGCTCCTCCATAAGCCACTACCACTTTGACACCCGTTTGATAGGAAAACTTTCTAGCTTCCTCATGTATCTGAACATGCAGGCAAGTGGCAACATTGCAAAATTATGATTGACCAGAAATCTGAAAAGGGAAACAGTAAACAAACAACAACTGAAACCAACCTGTATTGAGAGCTCTCTGGTAGGTGACAGAATGAGAGCAAGTGGAAATACTGTCCGTGTTCCGCGTGGTCTATTAGGAAGACCTGCCCTCATGATCCCACTAATTATGGGAAAGCAGAAGGCAGCCGTCTTGCCAGAACCTGTTTGAGCACAAGCCATCAGATCTCGGCCTGCAAGAGAGATGGGAATTGCATGGCGCTGTACAGGAGTTGGTTTTACATACTTGCACCTCTTTATATTTAGATTGAGCGCATCCCCTAAATCTATATCTGCAAATGTATTCACAGCTGGAGGCACATTATCCCCACTCGTCTCCACTGGAATGTCCTCATAAGCATCGAAATTAATACCCGTATTCTCCTGATCACCAAATGCAGCCTCAGCATCACCATCCACATCGTCATTGCCAAAAGGATTCACCTCCCTCTCTCTTCCCCAGCCTCCACCTCTGCTTCCCCAACCACCACTGCCTCGACCCCCACCACTATATCCCTGTCGTCCAAAATCAGCCCTAGGACCACCGCCCAACCGCGATCCACCCCCCACCGGTCCACTATACCCAAACCTATCACTACCAGATGGTGGTCCACTAAAAGACGGAGCAGGAGGCTCTGCAGCCTGTGGTCTATTCCTAAGGTGTGGTGGAACATAGGCTGACTTGGTCCCCGCAGAAGCACCACTCACACTGCTTGTCCCTGCATTTTCCCCAGAACCAGAGGTCGCATTGTCCACAGAATCTGCCCAAGAACTCCTCATTTTCCTAAAATTCCTATTCTGTCAACCAAAAGCAGTAAATGACAATTGCAAATGCCAAACTCGCAAAATGATAGAAATATCCACAAAGCTATAGATACGAAATTCCAACTCTTCGGAAAGCCTGTTAACAACAAAGAATGCATAACATTAAAACAAAACAAAACCAAAAAAAGGAAACTTTTTCAAAAAATAATACTGCAAACAACGAAAATGTAATCATCCAAACTTTCTAATCTACAACAACAAGGTAATTGGAAATAAAAATCAAAACTTCATATCGCAGAATTAACAACAAAACATATGGCGAAACAAACAAGCTAAGCTATGTAAAATTGGAAGGAACAAGTAAAAAGTTCCCCGAACATTAAATGTTTAGCTAAAAAAAAATGCATAAAAAACACAGCTAAGAAGAATTAAACAGACAAACACAAACACAAACACGGAAAGACAAAGCGGAGACCTGATATAGAGAGATCAAGAGATGCGGTGTGAGGGCGAATGCGAATATTTATCGTTTGATAAAATTTGAAAACCCTAGAGAAAAGGAGAAGAAAAAATATGAATCGGACAAAAACAGCAGAATAATCGGGATTGAAAATGCTTAGACTAAAAACGACGGAATCTCAAATCGTTTCATCATCGATCAATAGAATAAGTTGAAAATATTGAAAAGAAAAAAAAAATTGCAGAGGCGGTGAGAAAGAGATGAGAAACTTTGAGGCAGTTTGGCTCATACCGGTTTCGATTAAAATCTTCTCAAAACTTTTTCATTAAAAGGGATCTTTAAAAATGTTTCGTTTGTTGTGTTTTTGTTTTGACGATGAGTGTGTAATATAGTTTTTAAAAAAAAAAAAACACACAAGCGCATGATAAAAAATATCGCAGCACAAGAATATTAATGATATGAATACTTTTTTTTGGCCCCCAAACCAACATTTGTTTTTTTTTCTTTTTTTTTAAACTACTTTTGTTTTGTTTTGTTTTTGAGTTATAATTTGAACAAAACACGCCACATTGAATCTTCTATATCACTTCCTGTATCAATTTATAAGATTTTGACAATAATCATTTGATAGTATTTTAATTTTATCTAAAAAGACACATATCACATTTATTATATAGATTAATACGCAAAATGCTACATTAAATTATATATAGAAGATCGAAAGTTGAAAAACACTAACGGAAATTGAATATGGGGTTTAGTATTATAATTAAGGAGGAGTACTTGTATCATTGTAATTAATTGTATGTAAAGACTTTAAAGGATGGGAATTACATGATGAAGTCAAAATTTTACTTTGGAGCTTCGTTTTTTTTTTACCCCCCCCCCCCCCTCCAATAACATGACTTTAGCTCAGCAGATTGATTGACTGATTTTTACTAAAAAAGAACCCAAGAACTTTATGTTTCTATTGTAGTCTTTGTAGATGCCAACAAGGGTGAGAACCATCACTAATTAGAACAATTTAATTGTGTTTTAAGAAGAATAGTCCATGTGCTTATAATAATGCTTTCAAGTTTATTATTATTATTAATAATAATTGTCTTACATTCCTATTCAGTACTCACTTATGATTGTGATGATTGTCTAATGTTCAATGTTGTCCTAAAGAAGACAATTTCACGTAACACTGTCTTCATATTTACGTTTTTGTTGTACTTGCGGACATTTATACTATTTGTCCATTTGATTCTACGTACAACATAATCTTTTTTAATCAAGAAACCGCATTGAAGTCCATCCATGAATTTAACCTATAACCTTTCATCCATCATTGTTATTCAACTGATTAATTTTGTTATTCAAAGAAAAGGCCATCTCCCTGTGACCTTCTGCAAGTGCAACGTTAACATGGGGATTAAATCATCATGAGAAGACTAGAAATTTGGTTACATATTACAAAACTACATTAAAGTGCTACAATAATTTACCAATCCAATATGTACAGTACAGACATTGGAGGAAACACAAAAGAGCATTCATTAGTCGTTCCACAATCCCAGCTCCAAATTCTCAACATCAGCTTCACAGGCAGCTGCCGAGAGGTAAAATGCACAAGGATAAGATATAATAAAAATATATAGATGACACAGCTGAGACAATCACATTCGTGACGATTTTCTTCACTATGTAGTTTGTGCACGATGAGATTAATCTCATACAGCTCAAGTGTAACTTGTAAATATTAGACACCTTCAATAATAACTGTGCTACCTAAACCCAATCTATTACTGCATCAATCTGATTTGTTAGATGCCATAACTTTTGCTAAAGAGATGCATGGTCATAGTCTTCTAGAGATATTGTCATATATTTTGACAATTTACTCTCCTTAGCTACGTATACGTCTGATCATATATGTATTTATCTTTAAATAATAAAAAAGAGGAGGGTTTTCAATACGAGATTTAAAAACATATCTCTCCGTGGCACTAGTACTAACTACACTATGGTTCGGGATTTTAGCAGAAATTAATCAAGAGTGTCAGTTTATAATGTCTGCCAAACATCTGCGGCTTAGCATAAGAAGTTGCAATATGGAGAGATCCTATCTATAAATGGTTTTGGTGGGATAGTACCAACTAAAGAATCAACCTACCAAATAAAATTGATGTTCACTTGCTTGTCTTGGATGTAACGGTTCTTTGCACGGTTGAGACACCATCCACGAATTTTGTGCGGAAAAGAACATTGGCATTGTTGAACATGCCTTCCTTCAAAGATACAACAATAAACTGCACAAGGAAACAATACAAGAATTATATCCATTACTAAAGTTAATAACACGTAACTGCAACAAAATAAATATTTCAGCAGCCACGCAGTTATGCAAAGATGCCACTCAGTATAATGAACCTGGGAATGCGGAAAATGAGTTTTTATCATCCTTCCTATATTCTGTGTGTGACTTAGATCAAGAGCTGCATCAACCTGATAGGCAAAGAACAGAAAAATTATTGGATTTTCGATTCACAAGCATCTTCATTAAACTAAAAATAAAAAACCAAGTTATATTTTTTCAAAATCAAACCGGGAATGGCCACAAGAATTATTTTCTATACCTCATCCAAAATGTATAGTGGCGCTGGTTTGAAAAGAAGCAATGCCAAGATAAGAGAAAGTGCAAGCAGAGATCTCTGTCCTCCACTAAGCTCTGACAAGGACTGTTTCCAGACGGTTCCAAATGCAACACGAACCTCCAGACCATCCAAGAAGTTGCCACCTTCAGGAGGTTGTAGTTTTGCCATCGTACCCGGTAACAGAGTTGAAAATATAGACCCAAAATCACTGCAAGTCATCACAATGGTTTTGAAGTTTATTGTGCTTGAATTTTGCAAAATGAAAGAGCTATAGGAATATGCAGGTATAATAATACGGCAAAACCAAGCAATGCTCAGGTTGAATTACTAAATAGGATCCAATAATATGACTAGCTGATATAAGATAAAAGCTAGAAACATCTCCCTGCACTTTTGTTTTGATGGTACACCTGAAAAATGAAGCTTACCTGTTAACTTTCTCCCAAGTGACTTTCAGCGTTTCTTTTTTCTTCTCATCAAGCTCTTCTATCACCATCTTTATTTTGGA
Source organism: Ophiorrhiza pumila (assembly GCA_016586305.1). Lineage (NCBI taxonomy): Eukaryota > Viridiplantae > Streptophyta > Magnoliopsida > Gentianales > Rubiaceae > Ophiorrhiza > Ophiorrhiza pumila. The sequence goes on along the minus strand of BLIW01000006.1, from coordinate 496,083 downwards.
CTTGTCATTCTGTGACAAAATCATTTCAAGTTAAAAACTGATTCACTGCATTTAACTATTTTGAAGATATCAACAATGTTCACCTCAATAATATTCTTTTTAGATATCAAGTCATTATATTCATCTTCAGCCTTCTCAAACATGGTCATAACTTTCTTATTGACCCTTTTCTCAAGCCTGCACATCCAGAAGAAGAGTATCAAAATTGTTGGATAGAATTCTATTAACTCCTGAATCCAGGCGAAGTTAAAGTATTACTACAGTTTAAATTTTGGAACCACAAGATCTGAAAGTACAAAGTACGAGAAAATTTCAGCTCACCCTGATAACTCATCTTGCAGCTTTTGAAAATTCTCCCTTTCCTTGAGAGGATCCCGAGATGCGAAGTCATAATCAGTCCCACTCCTTCCAAAAAGTTGTTTCTCTGTTGCAATCCAAGTATTCTTCTCAATCAAATTTTCAACCTTCGAAGAGCAACTCTTTTGTTCGACTTCCATGCTCTTGACCTAAACCCCAGTATAGAAAAGAAGGCTATTTAGCATCCAGTGTAAACTCACCAGCGTTAGAGTAAAGCAGAAATAAATCAACAAATTACATCGTTTTCCATTCTCTTCTTTTCAAGGTTGGTATCCGTAATTTTGCGCTTTAGTTTCTCTTGTTCCTTGAGAATGCCCGTGATTTGTGAATCACATTCCTTCATCTTCGTACGAGCCAAGTTAAGCTCAGATTCAGCCTGATTCTGATCATTGCTCACTGAAGCAACCTGTATGGTAGAGTAGCAAACAGAATTCGTCATTTAGTGAAAACAACAATCCACACGGTGCTAAGTGTCATCATTTGCAGAATTTACCTTGTTCTTTTGAGCATCGACTTCAAGTATAAGATTGTCTACCAGCTTCTTCAGAGAATTTAATTGACTTTCCAGTGATGCTTGTTCCTTTTTAACTGCTTCCATTTCCATTACAAGCCTCTCTCGTTCATTCTCATGCCCCTAGTATGATTGGCAATGATGTCACGGGAAATGTTAAATGTGCAATCTTCAATAAAGTAACAAAATTTAACATAAGCATGACATTTTACTAACCAGAATGGACAATGCAATGCAAATCTTATAGAAACTTTAGAGAGGGAGAGAGTATTATATTGTCATGACCTATTTGCGGTGCAAAATTCCCTCACCAACTCTGGAAGGTAAGAAAAGAATTGGGGTACGTATTTACATTTTGATACTTTTATTGATCGCAACTGGGTTTAGCAGTAGAAGAGTCAAGACATGGATCATCTCCATAACAACGAGAAATACTGTGATTTTTGTATTTAACAAAATGCATTGAGAAAATCTTTGCTTCTTACTTTGTCAATATACTCCAGGGAGATGGCTGTTTCCAAGAGGTGAAGGAAACCAATATGCAAAAATGCTATCATTACAAACGAACATTATGCTTTTGTGTTTGCTTGCTGCATAAACTTTGAATACTGTTGTCTCCAAGAATATACAGTATAGCAAAAACCCAATCCAAAAGTGACTCAAAAGTCGGATAGACTGTGCAGACATACCTTGAGGGTATTTGAGGCTGACTGTATCTGAGCTTTTACTGCCTTAATTTTCTTCTCTAAATCTTTAAGCTTTTTCTCCCTGCTACCGGCATGTTCATGAATTGACTTTTCAAGAGATGAAACTTTAGCAACACAGTTTTCATGATATTGTTTCTTTTCTTTAGCTGCAGAGTTCGCTTCCTCAAGATCTTGTTTGATCTTCTTCACTAGTTCACCAAGCTAAATAACAGAATAATGCTGTTACTTGCAGAGATATTAAGAAAGATTATCAAAAACGGAAAAGATCGTCATGATTGATGGCTTGGACAATTAAAGAAGTAAAACAAAGAAATTGAAAATATTGGCTACAGTATCCAACCTTATGATGCTCATTTTGCTCGGCCCTGCTCTGGAATAACGAAAGATCATATGACTTGAGTTCCAACTGTGTCTTTAGATCTTTGAACTTTCTTTGAAGAGGAAGGAGCTCATTAATCTGGATCGTAATGATAAAACAGCATCATAGGGAATCCAGGACTAAAAAAAGAAAATATGATTGGCTATGAGCCCACAGTAAGCTGTGGTCATGCACAATGGAGTCAAAGTTCTTGCAAAGAATAGATCAAAAAAATTCAGGAGAAAAAACATATTTCTCATGCAGCAGCAATTTTGGAACATGCACAGATCAGGAAAATATGCCAATCCAATTAGAGTGATATTTAGCTAGACAAATTGGTTTGAACCTGTGTATAAGATGAGATATTATTGAAGGAAAATAATTGAAAGAAATAAAAAAGTGATATTAATAATTCGTGAAGACTGTTAGACATCACAATTGAAAGAGTTCTATTAACAACTGAGCTTAATCCTCAATCTTTGTTAATCCATTATTGCATGGTCCTGGAGAGTTAACACAAAAAAAATGTTTTTCTTAATTCAGAGAGAGAGAGAGAGAGAGAGATGTGAACCTTGGCATCGATATCTGATAGGCACTTCTGATGGTAAGAGAGTTTTGATTCAGCCTCTGCCAAAGTATGCAGTTGTCTTAACAGATCACCACCACCCCTGCAAAATTAAGTGAGCATCTCAAGAAAAATACCAAAGCACACAAGTAAATATGGTTTTTCAGTTCAAAAGGATTGAAGCATCAGAAATATCCATCAAAATGACAAAATTTCAGCCTCTCCAGTAAACTTTAGATACTGTTTATGATAAGTCACAAGGGTCTGGGAACACAAGAAGCCAATTAAATCTTACTTCCGGCTACCACCAGTCAAAAGTCCACTGGGCTGAAATATATCTCCTTCAAGAGTGACACTTGGTGTTCCAATCTCTCCACTAAAAGCCACCTGAGAACCACTGAGTAAAATATATAAGGTTGTGAAAGGGAAAAACAAAATAGAAGATGGCATGGTATCATCACAGAAACAACATGAAAACTCTAAACCTTTTAGTAAAATATGGCATGTTACCATCACAGAAGCGAACCTACCTCTCTCGCAGAATCAGTGGTTTTGCACACAAATGTCGAACCAAATACGTATTCCATTGCACTCTGTAAGGCATCAATATTTCTATGAGTATGCTGAGAGACAGGCTAATCATTCATAACAATAACAGAGAAAAATGTAACCATTTGTGTATATTTGCATGGCCATTAGAACAAATAGACATCAAAATTATTCTGTAGTGTCTTCAAAGTAAGAAAATATATTCTAAGACTGCAACAAACCAATATGACAATTATGCATTACAAACTTCTGAGATCAAATGCAGAGTGAATGAAAATAATGTCTAGTGTCAGGTTGCCAGAAAACAGCAGTTATACTTTGGGTGGGGGGGAGGGAGGGGGGAGAACAGAGAAAAAAGAAACACCAACAACAGTAAAGATAAAAGGGGTGACAGTTTACTTTCAATTCTTCATCATATCCAACCAAAGAAAGAGCTACTTCAGCATTTCCTTGGCCTACCTGTTATATATGAGAGTATTCTTCAGGCAAAGCAACTGATGGATTAAAATAGACAGAAAGTTGATCACAGATGCTAACCAGTCTAATGGCAGTATTTCTAACTCTTGTTGGGACAGGATTACTCTGAATTTTGTTGAGAGGAATAATTGTCACTCTCCTTCGAAGGCCACCATTTTGAAGAAGTTGCTTACCAGTATTTTCTGTGTCAACCACGATGTTAAATAACTTGCCACCAGCAGCAACCTGCAAAAAAATTGAAACAAGGGTCCACATAGGGCTTTGTGATCTTGATACCTAAAAACACGACAAACCAATTAGCTGTAAGATCTCTACACATGAATTACCAACCTCTAGGGCAGTCATTGCAGAGCTATCCTTCACCTTAATGAGCTTTGCAACCACACCTTTCACCCTTGTTCTGTCAAAGTTCTTCACGGGGTCATTGTATGTAAAGTCTACATTAGCCAATTGTGAAGAAAGAATTCGAATTTCATCCTTCAACTGTTGCACCGTCTGTAACTCAGTCGCACGATCCTGGCAGAATTTTGCACAGAAAAGAATAAAATTAAATCCATTTGTCATTGGAGCAATTTTGATCTCTAGATCTCTGCAAACAATCAAACATACCTTTTGTAATGTTTCCATTTGGCCTTCCTTGTATGGTAGAGATTCTAAAGTTTTTTTAACATTTTCCACGTCATTTCTCCTAGTATTGAGCTCGCTCTCAACTGCCACTGCTTCTTCCTGCTTTGACAATAACTGCTCGGTCTTCTCCTTCAGCTCTTTCTCAGAATGACTTATCTGTGTTTGCAATTGTTTCAGTTCTGTCTCTGCCTTTCCAACATCCACTTTGGCATCACGAAGTTGATCTTCAAGGCATTTATCCTCATTTCCACTGCTTTTACCAGCTAATATGCCCTAAAAGGTTGTCATGAACTTCAATCTCTAAACAAAATTAAATTCAAGAATGATTTTCTGTTCACATGCACCTACAACGTTTTCGAAGTCTTTACCTGGTACTCCTTCTCATGCTCATCCAAGCTCTTAGAAAGCTCCTCGAATTGTTTCTTGAGATCAGCTGCTCCATCTTCAGCACTTTTTACAGCAGCAGCCCTCTCTTCAGCAGATTGCTTCAGTTCGTCAAAATTTCTCTCAATCTGGTATTGTCAGGGGTGAATATTATGAAGTTAAAATAGAAAAGGGACAACTTTGCAACATAAAAAAACCTAGTAGCGCGAGTTCTAATTGAAATACTTTTGAAAATGAAAAATCCAAGTCCATTATACCTTTACAGCATTCTCTTTCTCAGTCATGAGGTTGTCCGCTTGATTTTTCAATACAGTAGTTTCCTTAACCAGTTCTCGAGAAAGGGCATCGACTTTGTTGGAGAGAAGTTTCAACTCCCCACCCATACTTGCTTCTTTTGCAGCAGTGAGTTCTGAGGCTTTCTTCTCCATCTCCTGTACTTCTCCACGCATCGTTTCTATTTTGTTATCTGTCTCCAAAATCTCCGTCTTTATCTCTTCCACCATCCTAATGGCATTATCTCTCACATTTTCTGCCTGGACATACTCAAATGCTATGCAGAACCTCCTTAATCTATCAAGCTCAGCACTGCCGTTAGCCCACTGCATATACTGCATCCTCTCTTTTCTCAACTTCTCCAGAGCTGGAAGTATTTCCTGATCAAGAAGATTGTCGATCTCATCTACTTTGCTCTGCTTTTTCTCAAGGGTTTTCAAAGCAGCCTCTTTCTTTGTTTCATACATTCTTGTCCCCGCAGCCTCTTCAAGCATGGACAGTATCTCAGGAGGTTTCATATTTAGAACTTTGGTGATACGACCTTGCATTATAAGAAAATGTGGATTGTTGACATTCAGCTGCACTGAATGGAAAAGGTTTTGTACACGACTAGGCTGAGCAAGGTGTCCATTGATCAAGTACTTGTTTCTTCCACCCACAACAATCTGAAAATATATACAAAATTCCTCAAACCACTAACTGATTAAATCCGCTTTCCAGAAAGTATATTGCAAGAACGGCATTTACTCTACTTTAGCATATACACTGTGAAACACTTAGAGACCTAGAATAGTTTGAACATACGCAGTCTATATCGAATCTTCAGAGATATGAAAATTGCAAAGCAGTGTTCATAGAAAGGAAAACTGAACTTGCTTTAGCTAAAATTGTGCCTGTCTTTATGAATTCACTTTAATGTGCCCTTTTAACAAAATTTTCCAAAAGTTAAAACCTTCCTCATTCATTTATATTTCTTTCATCTCCTAAGATTCCAATATAATTCGACATATCAGATATTTCGCTGCTTTGCAAGAAGCCCTTTTTTCTAGATTTCACCATTAAAATAATTTTTTTTTCTAAAAAGCACAAAAAAAAAACAAAGGAAATTGCTTCAATTTTAAGCTTCTTCTGAAGTTAACATCTTTTCTAATTCTGCCTCCGAATTAGCTGGTATGAAGAAATTGAAACTGAACCTGGCGAGTGACGGTGATTTCGGGGCTATCCTCGTATCCCAGAGGGCTCCGACTTCGATCGGCGTTGTCAAACACAATTGACACAGTGGCTTTGGTAATCCCAGCTTGACCTTGCTTGTACACCAGCTCCTGCAAATTAGAAGCCCTAACTTGCTGCAAATTGGTAATCCCCAAAACGAAGCAAATGGAGTCCAGTATATTGGATTTGCCGGAACCATTTAGGCCGGTTATAGCATTGAAATAAGGATCGAATCCCGATACTACCGTCCTCGTGGCGTAGGATTTGAACCCTTCTAAACAAACTTCTTTGATGTACATTTCCAACAACAATCTGGATAAAATGATTTCGGTACAAAAATTGAAATTTTCTTGGTGATTACTATAGTATTATGCAAGGAAACGTTTGTGGGATTCAACGATTGAAACCCTATAACGAGCGGGAAGCAAGTAGAGCAATGGATAGTTTTAAGGTCTGCGAAGGCGGGAAAATATTTTCACTGGCACTTTCAAATGTGTACGGTTTATTGGCAGTGACCTCCCTTTACTTTGTTATAATTACAAGTTGCTCTACTATTCTGGATTAGTCTCAAAAGTAATCCAACATGTTTCTTCAACTTCTTCTTCTTCTTTTTTTTTTTTTGGTGTGTGTGTGTGTGTGTGCAGTCCAAGATTGATGGTTATTCTATATTAATGGAATTAGTTAGTCCATCAATAAATATCATGTTATTTGCATATTTAGGTTGTCAATAATAGGTTTTCAAGTGATTTAGTTTTAGAAACATAAATGATAAATTTTGTAAAGAGATTAAATTAAAGCTACTTTGCAATGTAGGGGGCCAAAATTTTAATTAAGTTTTTTTTTTTTTAGTATACCAAATTTGCCACTAAACTTCATAGTGTATCACAAGTTCAATTTACAAATATTAATGTAGTAAAAAATTTTAGTTGTAAAAAAATATTTATTCAATTTGAATTTTAAATTTTTGTTAATATAAACTTTCTCATGTAAATTTCCATCAAAGCAAATTTATGAATATAAACATTTCAAAAATATTATTTTTTTGTAACAAATTCCACAAACAAAAATCTTTTCTAAAACTATAAAATACCACATGTAAATGGAGTCTAACTACTTGATATGTTTTAAAGTTGTTATAGACAAATATTGGAATCATTTATTATCATAGAAAACAACATTATTGAATGGATGTATCACAACTTGCAAATTGGTTTAAGCATTAGTATAGTTCACTACTAGGCCGACAATGCTTTTATCCCATTTGATTTAATGGTTGTGAATCATATTTCGTTACGGTACTTGATTTAAATTAATATGCTTATTTATATTTAAATAAAATATACATTTTCTTGTAATTTATTTATATATATTTTTTATTTTCCTCTTACTATTTTAATTTGAACGAATAATACAAACTTGAAGTGTGGTGGTAAAAGAACAAACTGGAAGATTGAGAATGATTTCAATTTCGTTATAGGAAGTTTATAAATCTGTCATTATTAATACACATGCATTCTCCAGACAAAGTGAGTTAACTTGAATAACTGACGTACTATCTCTATTATCTAATAAATGTCGTTTTAGTCAAATTTTCTTGTTCTCACATAAATGTTATTTTACACATTTTAATTAAAAAAAATGTAAAAGATTCAAATTTTATCCTTCATTCAATTTACCTAATATAGCATGACATTAATTGCATGTTTTTATTTTTCAATAAAGAATTAGAGGTAAATAATATAATTTACTCATTTTTTTTTTATTAATGTGCTCATGGTCCGAACGGTTCATAATAGGACTACTTTGAGGTGAGTTGATGTTGGAGTGTGGCTGCATTGCTCGTACATCAGCCAGCAACAAGAGTATACGATATAGTATACTTGTAGTTGTACAGACTGCATAATTTATAATTAAAGACGGGCACATTAACGCAATGAATCGCCTTGCAATAAAATTAGAGATGCGCCATCAACTAGTGAACTCTGTGATGCTGAACCCAAAACTAAAAGTCAAAAACCACGACAATTGACAATTACCGTTTTTTCTTTTCAAAACATCAAACCAAGTTCTTGGAAGGACCCTTAAAAGGGAACACCGTCTTTGACCAGTAGGAAACTGTCACTCTTGAATTTGATCACAGGCCTCAATCTGTGATTGTTTAAAGCCTTTCTTACGTTATAGTCAAAGAGAACTCCTAATGTAAACTGCTCTCACTCATGGAAGCTAAACTAAACTAAATGGGACAAAAACTTTTGTATTATCGATCCCTTTTTCTTGCATTCGCATAACATAATAAGTCTTCCCCTTTTATTCTTTCTTGTTCAGTTGTGGATTAGATATCTTGGGCATTTGCTAAAACAAATCCCACCAATATCGATATGCTGTAGGACCATTGCCATAGTTCCATTCCACGGAGGAGAATGGTTGTTTGAGACTATTTTGTTCATTTGGCTGGAACAAAAGTGTGTACTTGGTTGGATTATCGTTGTTTTCAGGATGTGTTTTGGTACGAATTTAGATGGATCAATGTTGGTTTCGAGTTCCGAGTTCCGACATCACACATTTTTAAGGCAGAGAAAGAAAAAACACTCCTTTTTTTTGGAATACATTTAATGAAGGAAAATGAATTAGGTGCCAGTGCCACTAGGGGTGATAAATGATCGAGTAGCTCGCGATTAGCTCGGTCAACTACTCGACTCGAGCTCGGTTTGACCGAGCTCGAGTCGAGTTCGAGTAGCTCGACTTCGAATTCGAGTCGAGCTCGAGCTCATATTATATGGGCTCGAGCTCGAGTCGAGCTACTCGATTAGTTTTATTTTTTTATTTTTATATTTATATTTTAGTCCCTAATGTTCAATAAATTCTAATTTAAGCTACTTATATTTATATTTTGGTCCTTAATTTTATAGTAAATTATTATTTTACCAAACTAATTTGAAAAATTACAAATACATCCTATAATTTTTTATAAAAAAATTATAAAAATTAAAAAATTAAAAAAAATTAAAAAAAATAATAAAAAAATCGAGCTCGATACTCGGTACTCGAAGTCGAGCTCGAGCTCCAAAAGGGGTGCTCGATCGAGGTCGAGCTCGAGTTCGAGTACCACCCCTAATGAACTAGAGTAGCTCGATTAGGGGTGTACTCGAGCTCGACTCGGCTCGATTACACCCGTAGGTGCCACAATTGATTTTGAGCAACCATTACCACCAACAAGTATTAAAGTGTAGTCTGTGTAGGAATGAGGTGCAAATTTAATGATACGCATAGCCTCCATTTTCAACCACAAGGTCCACAACTCTAAAGTCTCTAAAGTTAAAAACAAAAACTTCCCACAACGAAACAAAGTAAAAGACCGATTTTTGTCTTGTTCGTACTAATCCAATACTAATAGTATTAGTATTTCATTAAAATAAGAACCCCAGAACCCCAGAAGGAGAAGGTTCTTAATTCTTAATCGCTTACGGTGTGCCTGACTTTTCTCTTTCTCTGAGTGCCAGCTAAAATTCCAATGGAGTTTCGTAAGAAACTCAGTCCCACCGACCACAACCCAAACCACTGTCACCACTTACAAGGCTATTTCAAATAAATATATGGCATGGCATGCTCCCCCTGGTCGTGACCCATCCCCCATTGATAATTAATAATTACGTAATTCGATTCAAATAGAATTAGCATACCAAAAACTAAACACGCACAGGCATACATCTGTCTCTGGAGCCTCGGAGGGTGACCGAGTCCCAGTCCAAGTCCAAGTCCAAACAAAGCTTTTCAATTCAGTTTTGGTTTGTTGGGGTCTTTTCAATTTCATCAATCTCTCTGTCTGTCTTCCTCTGACAAAAGAGAAAGATCAGAGAGAGGGAGAGAACAATGGAAAGCATATGTGGATGGCAGCTGCTCTTTTTAGGAGGGATTACTTCTTGGATTGTTTTTTCTTCAATGCTAAATCTAACCAACAAAATTAGATCTTTCACCCAGCCATGGGTTTCTCGTCAAGTCATCTCTGGGACACCCGTTATTTTCAAGATCCAGGTTTCCATAATAATTCATCATTTATTTGCCGGAAATATGCATCGAGTCTGTAACTTTTCTGGGGTCTGATCATTTTTTTCTTCCGTTTTTGCAGAAATATCAGCATGGATTTTTGGATGCTTTTTTCTCTGGATTGTCTTGTGTTGTTTCTGTGCCTTTCTACACTGCCTTCCTTCCTTTGCTATTCTGGGTATGCTTTATATTCTTTTGTTTCTCTCTGTGTATCTAAAAAATTACCATCATTTTTTTTGGCGCAGCTGTCAATTTTGGTTTTATTCCGATTGGTTCTGTCAATATTTTTCACTTAAAATAATTTGATGCATTGCTGAAATTTATGGTGATTGTGTTGTAGAGTGGGCATTGCAAATTGGCTAGGCAGATGACACTTCTGATGGCCTTTTGTGATTATATTGGCAACTGTGTAAAGGTAATCCTTTTCGTTTATAGACTCATTTGTGCATTCCATTTTGTTTTCGTAAAGACTGTTAGCTTTAGTTGTGATTAGGCGTTGTATCTTTGTGGTGAACATCATTAACAGGATGTGGTTTCTGCCCCTAGACCTAGCTCGCCACCAGTAAGGAGAATAACAGCCACGAAAGATGAGAAAGAAAATGCCTTGGAGTATGGATTGCCTTCTTCACATACTCTTAACACAGTCTGCTTGTCGGGGTATGAATATTTATGTGAACGATTAGGACGTTGGAGTATATTGTCTGTATAGCTTGTGCAATTAGCTCATGTATTTTCACATTCTTGAATTCTATATTCGAGATGTAGTGTTAGGCATTAGCATTTTTAGTGCCATAATTGCATTTAGATACTTGTTAACTCTAAAGAGCTAAAACTCTACAGTCGAGACAGCAAAAGTGAGAGCTTAAGAATCAGTGTTGTGTACTTACATCTGTTAGTGTCTTCATGGGATGATTTTCATCATTTCGCTCAGTATTTCTTTCTCATTCTTAATCATTTAGTTTGCTGTTTAATCTTATTCATGTCCTTTTTGTGTCAATCCAGGTATCTTTTGCACTATGTCCTATCCTACACTCAAAATAAAGATATCTCGACAGCGTTGGTGGGATTAGCCATTGTATGCTTGATCGTTGGTCTCATTGGTCTGGGTAAGATACCACTGGTTTTGTAATTTTTTTGCTACTACTTACTCATCCAATTTTCTTTTCTCAAAGATGTAAACTGAAAGCTGTTCATTTTGTAGGAAGAATTTACCTTGGCATGCACAGCTTGATTGACATCATTGGCGGTCTAGTGTTTGGGCTGGCAATCCTGGCAATATGGCTTTCCTTTCATGAAAACATAGATTCTTTCATTGTTTCAGAACAGAATGGTATAGTTACTCATTATTTTCAGTAATTAAGATTTGTATGGAATATGATTCTATTACTGGGACGTCGTTACTGTCTTTAGAACAATCTAAAGAATTTTGAGAACCTTTTGCGATGTTGAAATTTTTAGGGATATAAATAATGCAAGGTGCATGTTCAACTTATGATCCTCAGTGTGTTCTTTAGTACTTAATAGGGCTCTGTTTTTTTTTTTTTTTTTCAGTTTTCAGCTTTTGATGAATTCTTAATATTTTGAATGTTGTTTCAGTTGCAACCTTCTGGACTGCTCTTAGCTTCTTGTTGCTGTTTGCTTACCCAACACCTGAATTTGCAACTCCAAGTTTTGAGTTTCACACAGCCTTCAATGGAGTTGCTCTAGGAATTGTAAGCACCTTCATATCTCACTGAATTTGTGTAGCTGGTTGAAAGAGAATCTGTCATGTTGATTGTCTGTTGTGCTGTTCAACTCTTATCTAATGGAAATAGGGATCTAAGATAATTTCCCAAAAGGTTTACATGGAAATTCAGAAGAAGAAAAGAGAAATAAACGATCATGCTCAAAATGTAAAAGATAAATTTTGGGAAATATGATGCAAAGGAGAACACGAAAGTGATATATTGCTTCATGGACATGATTTATGTTGGTGATATATTTGTTCTTACATTCTTGCATTTAACCTTCTCTTCTTTTCCATGCTAACATATATGAACAAAAAGGAACAAACAGAACAAAGATAAGAGTTGTAGTTGTAGACAATAACAAGAGGAAGGGGACAAAAGAGGAGGGGAAGAAGAAAAAGGGAAGATAAAGTAGTCCCCATGCCGACAGGAAACTGCATGAAGCTTGTTTTCCTTCTTTTAAATGCTTTTGTTTGTGTTTTTGCATCTTTAATTTTTCAGTTGTTTTATTTCTTTTTCTGTCAATGATTTGCTATACCCAGGTTATTGGGATTCAGCAGACCTATCATCAGTTCCACCACGAATCTGTTCCACGCATCTTTACAACTGAACTAGCACTTGTTGCATTTGTGAGTAGAGTTTTAGTGGGAATTCCTACAATACTCCTTGTAAAATTTTGCAGCAAGGCTCTTGCAAAATGGGTTCTTCCTATACTAGCAAATATTTTGGGTATCCCAGTTAAATCAACAAGCTATATCCCAGCATTAAGTGTTTCAGCCACGAGCAAGAAGTCGGATGAGACAAAACAAGCTGGTTATCTCCAAAAATTGTTCTTTTTCTCCCACCAAGAGACATTTGATGTTGATACTGGTATAAGATTCATTCAGTATGCTGGTCTTGCATGGTCTGTGGTGGATCTTGTTCCATATGTTTTCTCACTTCTAAGCTTATAATTCTTGTACAATATTGGGAAGTCCAGTCCCTACCCCTACCCTCTTTTTTCTTTTTAGCTATTTTCTTGATACCCTTTTTGGGTATGAACAGGAATGTATTTTTGTATCTATATTATTATAGGCTCTATTGTATTTCATCGAATCCTATCAAATCCTTGCACCGTTTGTCGTTGTGTACTGAAGAAGAAGAACCTGCAGTTCTGCTGCTGGAAGGTTGGACGATATTAGGTAGCTTCCTCTAATGGTTCCAATTACTTTTTTGATTCAAACCAAGATTGTCTTGATTATTCATCTTCTGATTTTGATGATAAACAAATTAATAATGAAAGAGAATTGAAACCTAAAAATAATAGCTAAAATTTCACTTCTCTACATAGTCATCTCCATGTTAAAATTCTTAAAAGAGATGAATAGAAACAAAATCAGGAGTGAAAGTAAATAACCCTTTAATTATATACTTTGAGACTCTCTCCCTCTCAATAAGCAAAGACAATAACCCCTCATAACTTTGAATTTCTTCAAGATTTGGATTTTAAGCATAACAGTGTGGATGTTAAGCTTAATAAGGACTTGATTAGCTTTGTAGCCATCCATAGTCTATCATTTTGAAGAAAACTAAATTGCATATTCCATAGTATTACACGACTGTTTTACTTTTACATCACTAGTAAATAAGACAACTTCTTGTTTTTTTTTTTTTTATTGTTCCCCTCTTGTAGGAAAATTACAACACACTGAATAAAATAGGAGAAATTTCAGTTGCATATTTATATATATATATAGCTGCAGAGGTAAATAGCAAATCCCATATGGTCAAAGAGCTGGAAAGAATCAATCAGTTGCGTTCCATTCTACCCTTCATAACATGTCTTCTCAGCCCTGGAATATGTACATTCGAGATGTAATCTCTCCAATCAATCTTCTCAACTTCAAATCCAAACTGCCTTCTTTCTTCTTCAGACATGCATCCCATCAACATACGACTGTTGCTGTTGTCAAACCTGTTCATATTGTTTTTTTCATTCTCGTCATTAGCCAGCCCACAAGATAAGTAATTACGTGCACCAAAATTAATGTACGTTGGAAGAATTTACCTTCCACCATAGAAAGTGTATCGCTCGTATAGGTTGGCCAGATACTTGGCTTGCTCCACTGATTTTCTGCACATATTTTCTAGCTTTTCGGAAATCTTTCCGCCTGGGTGAGCCATGGATGTTAGACCACTTCTGTTGATTGCTTCTCTCCAGAGGTGAGAGGAGAAATCTTCCATAGAGTTGAGTAGCTCCATTCTTGGAACATTTATGGGTGCCCCGTTTGAGTCGAGGCATGGACAGGAACTGAAATGTTCATAAAGCAGTGTCGCCAGGTCTTTGAAAACTAAAGGATTTACAACCGATGAAGCAATCTGATAGATATTGCTTTCTGATTTTCCAGCCTCCCCATGCTTTGCCATGGCTGCTAAAGTCGCGTTAACCACCATATCTGCTGGAACCTAAAACAACCCGTAATTCCGTCATAAATAATAATGTTGATATACAAAGCACAGGCTTACAAGATTAACACTGCACTGTCTGTAGAATCTCAACTTGGCAATGTGCAGCTTGATTAGAGGAACAGGATTTGTTCTTGGTTCAGGAAGAGTAGAGCTATATGCAACATAACAGTGTGGGAGTGTACATACTGATAAAGGATATCATTCAATTGCTTAAATCATTCTATGATTATGATATCTGGGAAACCAGGAAAAAGATCTACTTACAACATCAAGGACACCATTGGGGTCTGCAAGAAATGCCGAGAGCTGCCCTTTCCCATAGTACAGAACAATAGGATCCATCATCCTGGAAAGAGAGCTCTACTTTAATCCTAAACTCATATTTCTATTCTATTGAAATTTTAGGCTGTATATATCACACCTGTTTCCTTCTATCCATCCTGGAAATGGTTCTTTGTAGGTGCTCTCAATGACACTTGGCCGAACGATTACAACCGGTATGTCACCTCTCAAACTGTCAATCATCATTTCTCCCATAGCCTTTGTGAACACATATGTATCTTGCCATCCAAATTTGTTTGCCCTGAAGTTGGATATATAGATTTTAAAGTGCAAAAATGTGCTAAAAGATTTGAAATTCTTTTGAACTCTTTCAGTACTGATTACCTCTCTAAACCAAGATTTTTCATTTCTCGAGCCAGAACATCACCTTCAAGAATTTGTTTTGATTCTATGACTAAATTTATCTCATCTTCAACATTCAAGGTGGGTTGGAATATATGGTCTTGTCCATAGAGTAGACTCTCCCTTGCTATACTGTCACCAATACAAAATGGCTTTTCCATGACTGTTCCTTGTCTGAATCCATTGACATAAGCTGCATGCAAAAGAAACAAAATCTTGTGAATGATGTCTAAGTGTTCAGTGTTGCTGAACAAAAAAAAAAAAAAAAAAATGAAAGCAAAATTGAAAACTTAAAAGCTAACTACTTGAGAATTAGTAGTTACAAATTGCACAAGTTCCTGCATATGTACTTGCCTGTGGACATATGTATGAAGAGTTTAACTTTGTGGCATTGCTTCGCGAAGCTCATCAAACGGCTTGGTCCACCAGTGTTTATATCAAGGGCAACATCATATCTACAATTTTTTCAAATCCCAAATGTCAAAATTATTTTTCTGTGCACTGTGCTGATTGATATTTTGAAGTTGATCAAAATGTACAAATCATCATCTGACCTTTCATCGAAAGTTGTGTTAGCTGCAGAATTTACTATAATATCAACCTCTTTTGCAATCATATCAGTTGTGTCTTGATCTAAGCCAAGATTAGATTCACAAACATTTCCAATCACTGGAACCATTTTGCTCAACATAAATGCTTGATAGGATTTTCCATAGGTTTGCTTGAGACACTTGAAAAGTTCCGCATTGATAATCTATGGTCAAACACATGATAGAAACTTACATTTCGATAAGAATGGAAGATAGAGGGGGATGAAAGTATATATAATTAGGAACCTCCGAAAAGTATATATGATGAAATCAAAAGTGATCATTCTTACTTCATTTTTCAATCTCTCCATGGCAACTTCTTTGCTCTTTGCCTTGATCAAGATGAATATCTTGTGGACATCAGGCGATGTCCTTAATATCTTTTCTATAAGAACTGCATTTTTAGTTGAAAAAAACAGAAAACGAGAACATCAAGGCAAAAGGAGTGATCAATTCGAGTTTCTAAAGGCAAAACATGAATGGGGATATATTACAATGCAATTTCGGATCATATATACTAGAGGAAAAACTCATACCCATAAGCTTCTAAATTAAATATGATCAAAAGAAAATGATAAAGAAAGTATACCTTTCCCCAGAAATCCAGTGGCACCAGTAACAAAAAACGTTTTCCCTTGAAGAAATTTGGTGATGCCAATTCCATCCTCAGCTGGTTTTTCCACAAGGGAGGTCGATTTTCCTGGACTAAAAGGAACCAAATCCTTCACCTCAATCTCAGCCTGAGTGTTACCATTTGGAGTTAAAATCAAGCTCGTTTCCATGAGAGCTGCACTTTGATCAGCATTGATCAAACTCGATCTTTCTGTGATAACCGAAGACGATCCACTAGACTTAATGGCCTTGCCACCACTTTGGCAGTACACACCAATGCTCTTCTTCACTTTGAACATGCAACCTATTCCATGCTTATAATTTGCCAATCCCACCGCATTTCTTGATGCAATAGTACTACTCCTGATCACCTCATTGTTTGATGTAATAATATTGAAGATGGAGCTTAAAGGCGAAGCCTCCATTATTAGTGCAAATAGACGAAAGGATTGAAAAGAAATTTTTTTAAAGTATAGCCTTTGAGGTGCAAAGTTGGTTCACAACTCTCTTTACGTTTTTCAGAAAAGAAAGCAAAAGCAGCCAACAAACCAGTTTCTACAAGAAAAAGGGTTTGGTTTAATTTATAAGATGAGGGAGATAAAGAGAGTGAAGTAGTGAGGAATATACTGAGAAAAAGAAGGAGAAATATGGTTTGGTTGAAGCTTTTTATAAGGAGGGGAAGAAGAGATATGTTTTAGTGATTAAGAAGGTTTGAATGATCAAAGAATGGCTCTCTTTTTACCGCCCTACTTCACACTTCCCACCAATGGCTAAGAGAGCGGGCATTGTATTGTACCCTTCTTTTTTTCCTATTTGCTTGTTCAGAATATGTTTATACAATTGTGAAAAATGCAAGACAGAAAGGGTGTGAGAAGTGATCGAAAAGTAATGATCATCAGGAGCCATAAAGGTTGTATATGTGTAGTAGTTAGCATGCCCAACGAACACAACAAGCCCCGAAAATTGTTCGACTAAAATTCACAAATTAATCAAAGGTGCCATTGAAATGTGCATTCATAATTTTTTTATTCTAATATGGTGAACTTTAAAGATTCGTTTTGTAGTTTGATAAAACTTCCAAGTACCCAAGAAATTAATAACAAAAATGTTTATGCATTTAGAGAAAAGAAGGGAAAAAGGGATCACAATGGAAGGCTTTTATATCATTAATTTGGCTGTTTATTGATTTGTTTTGGTCACATGAACTCTTGATTAAGGAAAAGAAACCACCAATTACCAACCCTTTGTTCTATTCCTTAAAAGAATCTGGTTGCTTATCCAAAAGCAGAATTCGAACTTAATATGTAAACTGCATATCATTGAAGGAACTAAGCAGATTATGGTCTTCTAGGTGTGTCCTGAGTTGACACTTTTTTTACTGTTTTTGCTGCATAGGCTATATAGTCTTCTCCATATTTGTTTTCTAGGCATGAAAACGTACTACTACTACAATAAACTTAATGGTATAAAAAACTCATCAAAAGTGGCATAGAGGAAGAGTTCGATTCATCTCATATTTTCTTTTATAATTGGAATGACACTGGTTTTCATTTTCAAGTTTTTTTTTTTTGCTTGTAGCCTGGATTCAAGATAAAATCTTACATTCTCTTCAGAAAACGTTTCAAGGTAATGAAAAAATAAAAGTTTGTAAATTTAAAAAATAACCTTTTTTCATCATATCAAGCGTTTGTAGTCCAACGGTTAGGATAATTGCCTTCCAAGCAATAGACCCGGGTTCGACTCCCGGCAAACGCAACTTTTTTGCAAAATAATTTCAACCCAATTTTTAGCCAACTTAGTTCCAATTTCTTCCAATCTTCTCAAATGTCATATAGGAACATTTTGGTCAACTAACTTCCATTTTCTTCCAATCTTCTCAAATGTATCATATAGGAATAGTGCATCTGGTTAAAGAAACCATCCTTTCTTTTACATCAACCAGAAATTTTGCACATAGCAACTACTAAAAAATTGAGCATTTTGGATTGCTGAGGCACTATCCTTCACACTAGGTTATAAATAGTTCAAAAAGAAATGGAGATGACTAGTCACAGGAAGAACATCTAAGACAATTGCACGGGAAGCCAAATCCTTTGGATAGTAGAGCTTGCCGAGCTTCATAATCCATACTTGCATCAATGTAGCATATCCGCAACTCTTCACCTACAAAGCTGATAACTATGAGGAACGTTTTATTGCCTTGGTGAGGTAGCCAAGTTACCAGATGGTAAACAGTTGTAAAACTTGCAATCATATTGGAACTTACAAAAACAGTAACAGAAACAAATGTCAATAATGCACAGCTGAAAGCTAATCAACCACATAAAAGAACATGTATAGAAACTGATAAATCGCTTAGACTAATGCTTTATAAACTCACAAGCTAATTCACTGGATGTTTACAGGAAATATTTCAGCCGGAGACAGGAGATGATTTGGTTGATATAATGTTTTCTCAAAAAGGGCTTCAGTGTGGACTGCAAAAGCTGGTGCCTACTGTAGCAATTATCTATGTCAGTATCAAAAAGCAAATTTCCTGAGTCTAATCCTTAGCAGTGGGTAAACGTAAATCTAAACGATGCTCTGTTGAGCAGGTTACCTAAATGAGACAAAAATTAGTCTGCTTCTTTAGACTGGAATTTTCCAGAACACATATATGAGACCAGCTATGTAGGATAGAAGTCTTGAAATTTTATCTATATAATCTTAGTGCGGTATGCCCTCTTCTATGACACAATAAAGTTCAATAAGAAGCAATCATCTTGTTTGCTATTAAGAGAAAAATATATCATTTTTATGAAAGTTCTGGAATGAATTTCTTCAGCTTCCAAACAAGTGAGGTCTAGCATCTGCATATTTGTTTCATTTCCCAATGACAAAACTCAGGTGCTAAAAACTAGCAAGTTGAAGAATGAACCTGCTTCAATGTCACGGAGAGCTTTCACTTGTGCATCCACGTTTTCTAGCCATAGAATGTGGGCATTGGGATCTGGGATTAAATAATCAAATGAAACACATTAAATTAACTGAAGAAATTACTTTTTTCCTCTTCCTACTGGAAGAAGAAAATTTAGAACAACCTTCACTTGACATAGCTTTTCTCGAAAAAAGTGTAATTGACCACCAAATTGCTATATAAAAGTACAATCAACATCAGCAAAAAGAAGATCCATTTGGCCATTAAATTTCAGCAATAGGGCAGCATTGCTCTTCCCAGAAAATGGTCAATCATGAAAGCCACAAAAAAAAAAAAAAGAAATTCAAACAAGGAATGTAAAAATTGGAACTTAATTGAGTTAAGAGATCCTACCACAGTCGTGATTATAGAAAGATGGGAGGATATAAACAGCATTGCCTACAGCTGCTTCTGCCTCTACTGAAGCAGCTGCCGAAGAAAGAAGATCTTCATATGATCCACAAGCCAATTCAACTCTGAAGGCATTGATGCGTATACGTGCCAAGACACCAATGTACCATTGCTTGGTCATAACTATTATGTCAAAGATATGTGGCGTTTCCAACTTATGGCTAGGCAATATCCTAATTTTCCAATAACAAAAAGAACCAATGAAAGCTATTCCTGACAGAACACATTATGGAATTTCTGCTGCATAAGGATACATGTCAACTGCTCTGCTGTTATATCCGCATCTTGGAAAGTGCCTCTTAGTAAGCAGAATTCCTTCTCAACCTGAGAATAAATGGTTAGCCATTATGTTCCTCTGGAAAATATACAAATATATCCATGACTTAGGAAGTTGCAAATTTCACAAGTCAGCAGAAGATGCCTTTAGATTGTCTGGATGATAGAATCCATTTATTTGAAATGACCCACTGGAACAAGATTTATGACATAAATTTCAAAACTAAAATTTTAGAATTCGTTTTCATTGAACTTCAGTTAGCTAGACTTTGATGAATAAGCAATAAAAGTCATCATGCAAGTCATCAAATTGAAACAAAATATTTTCAGTCAAACTTCTATTGATAACCATGCCAGAAGCAGTACCTGCAATTAAGCACGACAGCAGTTTATGTAGGTGCACTAGTTTCTTACCAAAACAATCATTTCAGAAGATAAAGTAGCAGGCTGGAGTATGTCAAGACTACTGGCAGCTGCAACTCCAGATATAACAAGACATGCAAACCGCTTCACTAACAAAGGATACTTTAAACCATGTGTCCTGCAAAAAGAGAGTCAAACAGAATGGCAGGGATAATTTCCAGGGAAAACAATCATGATTTCTGATAATATAATAGAAACATAGTCAGGAAGAAGCTCGCTCTAAAATATATAAAAGAGATGAACATCATATGATAATGCACATAAGGAGAAGGGAGAGAAAATGTTGGAATTAAATTGACAAGGAAACAGATTCAGCTGGCAATGGATGAAAACACACAGCTAGGAGTCGGATAATATAATATGGAGAGATGGGGAGGGGTCAAGAATGAATATGAACTTAGTTTTTAATAGATTAACATGAATTTCTTTGTAACCATAGTAAATATGTAATGAATACTCATAGTCACTTTATTGTGCTGATGGCATGTCACATTGTCATTTGAACTGCGATACATAGCCACAAAATGAAATTTTGACACAGTGTAACTTCTGAAAATGTTTTCCATTTCTCCTAATGATACAATATTGCATCATAAATATATTTTGGATGCGGCCTCATGAGCATTAGCATCAAGCAGATATAAGAAAAGCAAAAATGAAATGAGAACTTAAGTTAAACATAGCTAGTAAAATTCAAACCTAATAACAAAAATTAAAAAGGTAAATTAGAAACCACATACTGGCAATAATCATTAAATCTTGACCAATTGGCTCTCTTTTCAACTTTATGAAAAACCTATATGAAGAGATTAAAAGGCAAAAATTAAATTAGAAAAAAAACTCAAGATGGAAGATGAAAGAGACAAACTTTGTGGAACTTATAGATTAAATAGTAAGATAATGCTGGAACGATTTCTGCAGTTTAGCTTCTTCTTTTCTTTTTTTTTTTCTAAAGATGTAAAAGATCAAGACAAACCACAAAAGGTAGTTAGGATAGGGAAGCAAGACGATATAGAACATAATTCGTGTCAACTGCATGCTAACGAACAAATAGGTACATTATTAGATTTATCTCCTTTTCCCATATAAAACTGTGCAAGTAATTAGCTATAAAGGTGGTCCAAATCAATAATGGAACTTTTAGGATCTATGCAAAGTCATGAACACTCAAATTACCCCCAATTAAGAAGCTAATATCTCCTTCTTGTTGAGAGCAAAGGCAAATGCATAGCAAAATGAAAAATTTCATAAATGTTTTTTTTCCCAAAATCAGCCAAAGTTGACACCTTTTGCCAAGTAGTTAGGAGTTCTTTCATACCCTCACATCAAGTCTTAATCCAGTTTTTCACATCCACCACCTTGCTGGAAAACTTTATGTACTATCACCACCATTACTTCTCGTTCACTACATAAAATGCACAGATACTTAAACATTGTTTATGATGGTTATTTGCTGCAACAATTTAAGGTGTTAGCTTCTTTCATTGATAAAAAAGAACCACGATGCAAGTATAAAGAGTAGGCTTTTCTTCTCTGTTTGAACCAAAAATCAACAAATAGTACACAACATTAACCATTCAAGCTAATCCAAGTTTTCCTCTCTATCTGGATAGTGTATGTTCCTTTCACAGGAACCCAATTACAAACACCTAATAAACAATTCAATTCACCGAACCCTCCAGCTAAACTCGTGGGTTTATCTGATTCTATAAACAAACACAAAATAAATTCATAATCAAAACAATTATGGAATTCATAACGTTAAACGTATACTGTCATAAAAGTCGACCTCAGATTGGGCTTTGCATTCGTCGCTGCAAAATTGGACATGGTCATTTCTTTGACAAAGGGTCTTATCTGGAAGCTTTTTAAGGCAAAAATAGCAGACACTCTGAAGTGAAGAGAAAGAAGGGTGGCTGATAATGGGTTTGGCAGTGTGGATGAGTTCCCCTGATCCGATACTTCGCGTTGCAAAAACACCTCGACCGGCTGTGTCGGTAAATCCGACTCGGATAGGAGGGGGTGATGATGAGGAAGAGGATGGTCGATTCAGTTGGGATTCACGGTCAGTATCACCTGTTCCGGGAGTGATGGTGGCGAAGGAGGAGGACGAATGGAGGAGTGGCAGTGGGTTCTTGTCATGGCGGCGGAGGTTTTTGAATTGGGATGCCCAACGGATACTGAGCCGTAACATCTTGGCGCCGACTTAGGAATTTTAGAGGGAAAAACGCAGTACTTACTATATATAGATCTCCATTTAACCGGTTTTATTATCCGTCGCGTTTTTAAATATTGTCATTTTCGGCCAAAATACATGTGTTATAGCCCTTAAAAATGTAGGGTTGTTGCATAATATGAGTTTTACTTTCTTTCACACAATTCACTCGAGTAATTTTTCAAAGTAGGATTCTTTTTAAAAATTTTCTAAGACTAGAATTGTTTTGAAGTGGGTTTCTAAAAATGTGAACTCGTATTCACGAAATGTGAACTATGGGAATAAAATATTAAAATAACGAATTAAATATAATAAAATTAAATTAAAACATAATAAAATTTCATTTTATACATAATTTAATTATTTTTTAAAACTATCCGGATGTCCGGACTTGGCATCCGGATACCAATTGGTTGATCCAGATGCCACATCCGGACAATGCAACTTGTGTCCGGATGTGCATCTGGATCAGCCAATTGGTATCCGGATGACACATCCGGATGATACAACTTGCGTCCGGTTAAAAAACCAAACTCGCATTGGGTGGACGCAAGTTCCTTTAAAACACCTGAACGACTGTTTTCGCTTCTTGATATTGCGTCTGGATCAACCAGTGGGTATCCGGACGCACATCCGGACGAGACAAATTGCGTCCGGTTTTCTCGTCCGGTAAAATAGTTATAAAAATATATTTGAAAATAGTCGTCCGGTTGTTTTAAAGGAACTCGCATTCACCCAATACGAGTTTAGTTTTTTAACCGGACGCACATCCGGACGCAAGTTGTATCGTCCGGATGTGGCATCCGGATACCAATTGACTGATCCGGACGCAAGTTGTATCGTCCGGATGTGGCATTCGGATCAACCAATTGGTATCCGGATGCCAAGTCCGGACGTCCAGATAGTTTTAAAAATTAATTAAATTATGTATAAAATGAAATTTTATTATATTTTAATTTAATTTTATTATATTTAATTCGTTTTTTTAATATTTTATTCCCATAGTTCGCATCCTGTGAATGCGAGTTCACATTTTTAGAAGCTTCAAAACAATTCTAGTCTTAGAAATTTTTTACAGAAGAATCCTACTTTGAGAAATTACTCCCCAAACTAGGAGTCATATAT
Source organism: Ophiorrhiza pumila (assembly GCA_016586305.1). Classification (NCBI taxonomy): domain Eukaryota; kingdom Viridiplantae; phylum Streptophyta; class Magnoliopsida; order Gentianales; family Rubiaceae; genus Ophiorrhiza; species Ophiorrhiza pumila. The sequence goes on along the minus strand of BLIW01000006.1, from coordinate 472,552 downwards.
TGCCCTCTAAAACTTTAATGTCATCATTGACCCATCAAACTTTTTTAATTGGTTCTTTTTTTTTAATTATTTTTTTAAAAACTTTATTTATTTGATTGGTTTTATTCAAACAAAATTGGAGAAAGATGCATATAAAGGATAACAAAACTTTAAATCTAATATCAAGAAAATATTTAGGTAATTAAAACAGTTTTCTCACAAAATATATCACTTTGATTATTAATTATAAACAAGTTTATCAAACATAAATATGTGTATGCCGTAGGCTTTATATAATTAATACGCCCTTGTATATGTTTTGTTGGAGGTGATCCATCATTCTTTCGTCCTGCTGATAATGCATTAATATTGCTTAGTTGGTATTATTGAACTTCCATTTCATAATAAAACTATAAATATCTGATTAATGAATGATTAATTAGTTGGCCATGAATTTGTATTGTAAATGTGCAAATCATACAAGCACAAAATATATGGGATTAATTTACTCGTAGATACAATTAATACAAAATTAAAGATCATCTCTATTATATGTATCAAGTACTTGAAATTAAGCAGTAACATCTTTGTATACACAAAACAAAGGATCACCCATACTTATATATAGTAATTAGTACCCTGGTCAATCATATATATATATATATATAATGTTAAAAGCAGTACGTAGTAGTCCGTCCTAGAGAAATTAGTTAAGCATCACATGATTGAAATTACAATATTAATGAATGATTTTCATTGATGCAATGGTGATCTCCAGTCCAGGTTTTCCTCTGGATAGTCTTTCTGCAGTTCTTGTGGAGAAATGAAGCAATCCATTGAAAGGCCTGGAACATTAAAAGCAAGATCATCGATGGTCCACGTTTCTTCCATCCTTGTGAATGCAGGGCCAGCCTTCAAATTGTCTCCGAATCTTGTTATGACCACAGTTGATTGGCCTGAATGCGCAATCTTCACTCCTTCAACACTGCGGTAATCTTCCATTTTTGTAGCCATTGTGGTTTCCCAATATGTGGGAAGTGAGCCAGGTGATTGTATCCTTGTCAAGTATGAGTCCTCTAAATATATCAGTAAGCCGCTTCTTTGGCTAAAGTAACCAAAAATCGCATGCTTGATCATCTCTGCCGTGTTATCGCTGCGTTCAACTAAGTCTGTGTGATTGGCAGACAGTTTTAGCGCAAAGCAATCGACTCCAAAGATTTGCTTTTCTCCCATATACTCTGCCTGGGAGAATATACTTGCTATGGCCATCGGGTCTAGTCCCTGGTGATCATGAATAATAATAATTAAGTTGATCGATTTCACAATGAGCAACAACATTAATGTACGTACTACATCATATATATTCTATTACGTACAGCTGATAGTAGCTAGAGATTCTTGATCTTGAACAGGCATCTTATCGTATGTTTGAAAATAAATGTTCTTAGATAACTATCTTGAAAGAAGTTTTGTGCATGCATGGCTTACAATTTATGATGAGAGAATCAGGACATTAATTTAGAATGCTACAAATTGTTGTCAGGATTAGAAATGGAAGTGAGATGATAAAATGTTCCCCATTGAAGGGATCTTTCCCAAATACATTGGGCTCCAATGCCTTCCACTAAGATTTAAGGGAATATTCCATGTCAAAGTTAGTGGTTCATAATATGGTGTATATGCTAGAAAGTTGAAACTTGGGGCAGGAAAACATGGAAAGTAACCTTAGCCACCAGTCAAATTGAAGAAATATCTACAACTTTGGAACAACTCATGAAGAAACACTTTGCATGCATGTTAGAGGGGAAAGAAAAGAAAAGTAAAGAAAGGTTGAAGATAAAATAACAAACAAACTGAAATTAACTTGCAACTAAAGCGTTGATTTACTTAGATATATACAGGGATTCTCCGAGCCCGAGGAAATTAATCAGATTAATTAATTCTTGCCTGGAAAGAACGGCGAAGAGGGCGACAGCCACCTTTAGCTGCATGAACGCCAAGCCAAGGGGTATGACGCCAAGCCAAATTGCCATCACTACCAGCCACAACTTTGTGACCCGCAACTGCTAGCTCAATAAGCCATTTGTTAGGTAGCATTTGCCACATAACAAAGCAACCCTTTTGTAGAGAAGCGTTGGACAATAATGCAGCTGAGCTAGAGGTAGAGCTAGCCAAGCCTCCTCCCCCTAATCCTGCTTGATCATGATGATCAACCACCGCCATTGCCACTTTTCCCGTGGCATAAATATTCTTCACTACTCCCTCAAGATTTCTGCATCCGGTTGCTGCTATAAAATGTTGTATAATGTATTGTGCTGAGGAGGACACCTAATATATATATATATTCGTAATTAATTTGAATAGAAAAGAAAATCAGAAAAAGAAACTATATGGTTAAGTTAAGGAAACCGATCGAAATTTCAAAGGCATTTAAGAATATTGTTGGACGAGGAATAAATGTCTGTCTACTCATGACTCGATCTACTTGAAACTGTTAGCTGCATTAAACAATTAAGAACTGATCAGTACACAACATACAAAATTCACAGCTTGAAAATGGAATCTTTCTGATTTTACCATGTGCTGTGTTTTCTCAAATCGCACTGGATCATACTCTTTTTGGAAAGAAAAAGAGAATTGGAAACCATTTTTTTTTTCAGATAAAAATAAGAGTGAGGATTCTTCGCTGTAAAACAAACAGTAACCATAGGATTAGTAGAAAGGTCAAACCTTCTTCACATGGTGAGTTCCATCCTTGTGATGCAAAAACAAATATTTTGGTTTAATTAATCTCTTGAAAAGGGATCGATGTTAAATAATTAACTCATTATTAATTATGGAAAAAGCACAACTACTCAATTAATATAGTCTATCAATCAGTTTAAAATATGTAATGAGGGAAGCAAAATGGAAAATTCCTTCACATTAATTTATGCAGAATATTGGGATTCTAAACGATTAAAGAGACTCTTATTGGATACATGACATAGTTAAGAAAACTCGCCTCCAAGAATGGGAGAAAAACAAACTCATGAACAAATTAAATAGGGGCTTGTGCTTGTCTAAGACATGAGTTGGATCAAATTAATAGCTTCTTGCAACAACAGTATTATATATCTTGATGATCATGTAGCACCATATATAACAGAATGTTACTTTGACTTTACGAAATACAAATGCTGCCCAGATTCATTGCAGAAACAAGCTAATTAATTAAGCTTAATAATAAAAGAAAGAAGAAAAAATGATCAGTAGTCCATTCATATTTCATAGTGCAGATAAAAAGAAAAAGTAGCAAACTTACTTCAGTGATGGGGTGTTTGGGATGAACATGAGACAAAGGAAAAAGAGGGCATCCAAGAACACTTAAGAGGATCCTGAGGTCTGATTTCTTGTTGAAAAGCTGCAGGGAAAAATGGGTTCTGAGCCATTTTCTCCATGTTTGTGCTTTGGTGGAGCAGTTGTTGGAATCATCCTCATTTATGGGCTCTTCTGATAATGGTGCAAGACGACTCATATTTCTGATCCTATGCTTTCCAATTCCTTCTACACTTTTCGTCCTTGTAGTTCTTCCCTTTTGTACTCAATTAAAGATGAGAATGCATGATACTACTGCTAATGGTTGCAGAGACAAGAAGTTGAGGAATATTAAAGAAAAGAGAGAAAAAGATAGCAGCAGTGGAAAGCTGCTGATGAGAAGAGTTGAGAATAAAACAGGAAGAGCACTTAGACATGAGAGAGATGGGAGGGAACATCTGGGGCTGCTTCCCAATGCTCAATGCTTAAATTAGCATGCACTGCCACTTCCTGCGCGTGATCATCACTTCACTACGTATATACTTACTCATTTATTTAATAAGTGTCGTTTAAAATAAATAATATAACTTATCAATTTTTTAATTAGTGTGTACATATTTAAAACGATACTAATTAAAGAATTAGAAAGTATATACATTAATATTTACCCATCTAACTAATGTAATTAATAATTAAAATTTATTAGATATATTTCTTATAATTAAGTACACAGATATATAATATTTGATCTAAAAACAAAGATATATAGGAACCAATTAATATACAAATTAAAGAGAATGAGTAGCTAGCATGCATGTCGTTGATATTGTTTGGCTAATTATATTCACAACTTTTTTATTGGAGCGGATTCAATTGTTTTGATACGAATGGAAAAACCATGGAACATAGTTAAAGATACTGAACAAATCTAATAGTTGGTACCACATGTAGAATTTCTACATTGCTTGAGGGAAGTTAACATAATGACTCTTGACTCCCCAATGTGCTTTAAAGATGAAAGGGAAATCCCATCTAAAACAAGGGAAGTAATTAGAGTATGAAGGATCGAATTAACCAAACCAAAATTCAATAAGCAAAAATATATTTGGGAGTAGAGGATTACAATCACAAAATCTCAAGTATGTCACAACTACCATACAACACCACAATCCGTTAGTCCACGGAATTCTCAAAGCCGCCGAGATGGCTTTTTTACACAACACACCTCTTTGAGGTTTCTCTCTCCAACTCCTCACTTATTACAAAGATCCCTAACACCCTCTATGTATAGTGTTAGAGATTTCTTAATTCCACACTTTCCTAATCCTACCAATAACTAATTAAGAAACAAATACTAGTAGGAAACAACTTTAAACTTAAGAAACAAAACATATTAGGAAACCACTAATTAATAAAAGTTTAGTTTAATTTTCCAACAGAGTAGTTAGATTAGAATTTCCTTCTTTTAGAAAATGTAAATAATCTAACTTTAACTCTCATGATTCAAACTTTTATTTTGGAAAAAAAAAAAAAAAAGAAGAAGAGCATGCATGTCTCAATGTGAATGAATCATATATATATATATAGTTTTAGTACTGGATTACTTGGCAATGAAGTTGCATGGAAATGTATGAAGAAAGAATGTCTGAATTAAGTGGTAAGTGAATATCCAGGAAGAGATTCATATGGGCTCTTTGTGCATTTAACTTACAAATTAAACTTTACAGATTGGACAATGCATGCTGAGTATCTGCATGAGCAACTATTAATTTGACCTTAAATTACATATATATTGTGCAAATTAAACTATAATTGCATAATGTTGAAACCATCATTATTGAAGTTTGACCCATGTGGCGATGGAATTATCATCACTATACTCTTACAGTGCATTACAATAATCTACGTACATTCATGACATGACAGGGCCTGCAGATCATCGAAGAAATTAGTAATCTTTTATTGTAGAAGCAGATGTTACGCCAAAAATGGTGACAACTGAATTTCAAATTCTTTCCAGACTGACTGTTGTTCTCTTCTTGATGCAATTTGATGCTATAAAAAACAAAAAGAAAAAACGGGTTCCACACAACTCAACATCTCCAAGGAATTAATGCATGTTGTTTGTCTCTTGATCAGGATACGTAGCTTAATTTTGAAATTTGAACACACACAAGAAACTTAAAACACTGGGACAAATTAATTAAAGAAGAACATATACAGTATTAATCCCCCCACCCCCCGCCCTTTTCAGTTTGATTTGATGCACAATTATGCAAGACGCATGGTCCACCTCGATCGGAGTGCACATCGATCCATTTTTTGTGTCGTTCCCCGGCCATTAATTAATTAAGTTGGATCACCTCAGAGCTTAATTGCTTTCGTTTTTAATATTGTGTTTAATTTACGAGCCTGGGGTATTGCGCTAAATGTAAAACAAACCAACGTAGTTGGCATCCTGTCAAAACACAAGAGTAGAATGATTAATTTAGTACAAAAAAGATTACCTTCCAAGTTCCACTTGAAGCAGTTTTTTACATTAATATGTTTGGAAATTCTAAGGTAAGCAGTAAAGTTAACTTTTTGTTTTTTTTAATTTAGTTCCAAGTGCTTGGCAATCATATCAATGAAATCTTTTAATAAATAATTAGCATTGGGAGTCATAAATTAATTAATCAGTACTCAAGTTATGTTACTATTTGGTTATGTAAAGTTAAATTGATTATGGGATAAAAGTTGGTTGGGTCATCAGTCATGGCTGGACTTTTGAAGGAACCCATTCTTGCTCATTGCATGTAATTATTATACAAGAAGTGAAGTGACTGAGATCGATGGTACTTAAAAGCCAAGATTCTATTTTATTTTTATTTTTAAAAAAAAAAACCCAGAAAGTTTTGAGATTGAAAAGCAGTCCATGCATATATATATATAGTGTATAAATATTGTGAAGAAGCTCTGAAGCTAGGTAGAAGATGGCGCGTGGTAGTGTTGGGCATTGCATACCAATATTAGGTTTAGTTGGAAAATAGAAGGATCTTTAAAGGGAGGCAAGGCGGGCAAAGTGTCATCCTCAACCTCCTTCCCCTCCCCTGTCTGTGTAATTATGTCCATTCTGGTAGTTGGGTACACAAAAAGTGGGAAAAGGAAAATTTTCCATCCAATTCCAATGCAATTCTTCGATTTGGTTTGAGAAATACTACTCACTGCTTGTAAAAAAAAGGCATCAATATATGTAACTTTGTAATTTTACCAGTTGATTCCAAGAATTGAACAAGAAGCAGACTTTAAATTCTTGGATGTGTATAGGTTTGCATCTTTAATGCCAACACAACTTAATATGTACGAAATCAATAGTACAATATGGTTAGTGAGATAGGATGTGAACATCTTAAATGTGCAAAGTAGGAGTATACTACACTACACTACTCCCATAGTCCCATTAGATTTTGTTTTTTTTATAAGTTGTACTTAGTACTTTTTATATATATGCCAATCTTTATTTGGAGTAATCAATAATGAGGTCCCGTTCACTAAATTTAGCAACAGTACAACCCTTTAATGCTACTACTGTATATATAGTAACTGTATTGTTGCTAAAGGGTTGTACTGTTGCTAAATTTAGTGAACTGGAAGTGAAGAGAGCAATATCAACGGCAAAAGATTGAATGAACAACCCTACTATCAATTTGAGATTGGATTAATTAGCGCATGATGATGAGGGTGGGATTGATTTAAATACTGCAACAATCTTTAACTATGCCATTATACTTACTGCTGATTAGTTGCGACGGACTGTTGTTAATTATTTTTTACTGCTTTAATTTCAAAGAAAGAGCTTGCAATTTAACATTACAATGAAATCCAAAATGTTCAAATTGTTGAATGGCATAGGATTATTTTGGCGTTTGAAATCCAATATGCCATTTGATTTAATTTCCCAAAATGGTTTAGAGTGTGCATAGTATAGTATAGGGAATATATTCCTTCATTTAACGACAAAAGCTAGCTAACATCCCGAAATGTGTGTGTGCGTGTGTATTTAGTGTGTTGGCCACTGATACATCCATTTAAATAAACTCCTGCTTCATTCAACTAGAGGCTTCTTCTTAGCATTTCCCGTTGGGTCGAAGACAATAATTCAACTAGAAACTGATCACCTTGGGTTTGGCACTGATTTGATGAAACCCGGACTGACTGCATGCGCAACATGTACAAGATTACAAGGAACACAGCCCTTGTTCATATTCTCAGCATATTGGGCTCAGTCCCCCCAGAACCACTTGTTGTACAATGCATGCTCAATAGGGGCCGAAAGCTACAGAAAGAGATTTGGGATTTTGCTCCACCCATTCTCAACCTCCTCCACTATATGACCACTGCAACAATCCCAACAACATTTGTTTGTTTTTAAGCCTGTTTTACTATATATGTATCACCCACTTAAAATCTCTCTTTACTCTTCCTTTAATTCTTGTAACTTAATCTCTCTATTTTATTTTTTTTTTTGTTGTTTTCAAAGACGATTCTCGTTTCAAATCCTACTCTATTACATACGTATCCTATTCCGAAGTGTTGAAAATACTGGAGACAGGCTTTTGAATATTGAGAAAGAGAGTTGCTGTTAGGGGATTCAAACCCTGACACTTCAACTCCAAAAAGCTTGGAAGTTTTCAAGTGGCCACTTAAACAACCCCAAATGATTAATATCTCTAGAAAACACTATAGATATCTTCATATCCCTAATAATTACCATTATATATCTAGTTCTCATCTTCTTCCAAAACAAAAATGTACAAATTCATAGAATACAAATTTAACTCTCCTTATCATTGTCATATATTATATATTTACTCTCCATATATATATATATATACACTATAACTAAGCTTGTTTGTTAGAAACAAATTAAAATAGGTAATCTACCACAACCAAAAAAAAAAAAGGAAAAAGGGATTCATATTTCATGGTATAAAACATAATGAGTTGCGCAGGTTCGTATATGTACTTGAAAAACATAGATACAAATTAACAGCTAATTAAGCTGAAATTCCTCCGGGATCGGGGACTGGCATGGGGAGTATATATTTTATTAGTAACAAGGAAAAAACTAAATCGGTTTAAATTAAGGATGAAATGCAACAAGAAGCAATAAATAGGAGTCATTTTTTTACAATTTTTCGAATGGAACAAGCAAACAGAATCTCTCTCTCTCTCTCATCACGATATAATTAAAGAGAAAACAAAGATGAGAGTGATGATATACAAGTGATACGTACGTAGATTGTTGTTGATGAATAATTGGATATATATTTGTACGCTTCCTTTTCTTGTTGCCGTCTTCAAAACCTTTTTCTTTTCGTATTCTTAATTTATATATAGTTGGTTGATGCTTTATGTTTTGTCCTTATATTAAATTGTTTCTAGAAGCATATATCATGTTCGTTTTTTGTATCGCATTAATAATAATATTTAGTCAATCATATGTATTTGGTCCTAATTTACACTTTAATTAATTAACTATAATACATATATTTGGTGCCACAAGTTTCAGAGGATCAAATCCATATGTGCCAAAATACCTCATAAAATTAATATACTCCATATATTCAAAAGATTGATCTCATTAATTACCCCTTTAATCTTCAAAATTAAAACTTCGTTACCGTATCCTTATAATTTTTTTTAACTGATATAAAGATGAATAATTAACGCAGTCGTTTCAACTGCTGTCTTTGAGTTTTATTCATTAAGTTTATAGATTTCTCTTTTCTTTAAAAAAAAAAAATCCTGTTTTTAGTATAAAATTTTTAGTACATAATATAATTTTATTTTTATTTTTATTTTGTTGTATTTTGCTGTAACTAAATATAAATACGTTTCTTGACAATACGTGTTATGATCCTCCTCGTTGCTCATAAAGCAGCATATGATAAATGTGTTGCATAAATTTCTTTTATTTTCTTATTCTTTAATAATTATATATGTACACAAAAATCTCCAACTTAATTATTAATTATATATATGGCTATTGAGTGCAAGATATTAAATCATATATATATATATACACCATGAAAATCTTATATTTAATTGTATAATAAAGACGTTACTTCCGGTGCCCAAAAAAACATATACGATGTAATTAAACTTGTTGATGATAACATTAGTACTCGCCCCGGAGATGATAATTAAACATGATCAATATCGATATTCCAATCACGTTTCTTTAATTTAATTAATTATTTGTGAATTTTTTTTTTTATTTACTTCCAACTTGTGAAAGCAAATTAAGGTAATCTAGCTTTTCCTTAATTGATCCAATCCAATTTAATTTATAGCAGTAGCTTGCTTTGAATCGTGTTCCCACTTGGACATTGATGAGCGAGCAATGACTTATTAGAGTTTATTTTTAACATTATCATCATGCCACTCTATGCTGTGGAAACGTATCATATAAACATATAATTAATGTCACGATCTCCTATTGTCAAAAATCATATGGGAGAATATATATTATTTATTTTACTATGATTAGAGCACATCAGCTATGTATATGTAATTAAATATATACGTATATTCAATCACTAAATTTTTATTTCATTTTGAGACTTTAAGCCATAGAAAGAGATCTTGCAAGGCTTCAAACTTCAAACTCGTGGTGTTGACGTTATTGTCCAATTAGGTGCCACTCTAAATCTGCTTTAATTTTAATACCAAAAAAAAAAAAAAAAAAAAAAAACACACTTCTTCAACGTACGTACCATCAAAAAAATAATTTGATTGGTATATATGACTAATATATATTAGGGTTTTCCATATTCCAAACCATATTTTATCCGGTCCATAACTGTTTCCAACTCTCTCACAATCCTAACAGAGTCATAGTAAACAAATCAGCATTGATATGATCGATGTTGGGATTTGATCACATAACACGTAAGTGTTTTTAAATAATTAATGAGAAGACTGGCTGCTACATCCATCGATCAATCACTCGATCATGGAACCATTTGAACTCGCTGCATCACTTGGATCAATTGAAAAGAAAAAGTATCAAATTTATCATTTTTTTTGCGGAATCCCACGTAATTAACATAATGCTTAGAGAGGTTGGATTCATGAATCATGGTTTGGAGGGGTCAAAATTACATGATAGAATTTATATTTTAATTTTTGAGGTGCAAAATTTTAATTTCTTAAGAATTCAATTGAATTTCTTAAAATTTTTAAAAGAACCTAAAATAATTATTCAAATCTCGGAGCGGCTGCAGCCCCTCGATCCGCCTCTTTTAATATGCTTAATTAATCAGTTTGTTTTTTTTTTTCTTTTATCAGAAAGCGACACATGCATGCATGCAAATTAATGAATGGGTGTAAATATTAGAGATCGAGATACAAGTGTGGTGTATTTAGTTTGATTGATTAGGGAACATACGTTGTAAATGGATGGATAGATATGGTTTCCGTTGTGTTGTGTGAGTCTGTGACTAGCGCGGTGGCCTACATATGTAAATCCGACATTATTAATGTTGATTAAAACTCACTAATTAAAGAAACAATTAATTAGGATCGATGTTTTCAATTAAACAACATTTTCCCATATATCAAGAAAATGACACTTTGTATCATTATTCAACTTCTTCTTCTGCTTCATTTTGTTTTTTGAGATGCATTACAATATTATCATCGTCATCTTAAATTAATTAAAAATGTTTTCATTATATAGTAGTTTCATTCATATTAATTAGGCGGTGCGTGCATTCATTCATTCATTGATTATACACTAACAGTGTCTATAGAAATACTCGAAAATGTTGAAGAACAAAATTAAGCAAGTGCCATTGTTTCTAACTAATTAATTCTACCCAGATCCAACTAGGGCAGAGGCCGCGTACCGTCGTACATATATATGTGGCGAGCGGTGTGGCACATTGTTTTAACCTTAATTACATGAAGTTACAACATTAATTATTAATAAATAATTAATGATCATCAAGATTTAGTTGATACTCACATCAATATATGTAGTAGCCAGCCTATTTTAATTTCTTTTTTCTTCCAATATTTAAGGCCAGAAAATTTGATCTAAATATATATAGCTAGTAGCTATAACCGAAAACCAGTTTTCAAAATGAAAAAAAAAAAAGAAAAGAAAAGTTGTTAATTAAATAAATACCTTGGAATTGGATGGATGGGCTACTTAATATAATCATTATTAATATTGCTAGTTTTCAACTTAATTCAAGCAATAAACAAATAAAATTAAGCACCTACTTCAAATTAAAGATCGTGAGTTAATTGGTTCTAATAAACTATAAGGAGAGGAGACAAGAAATCCTCAAAGTTTCAAACTTTTAGCATTTGGAGGAATTAACATTTGGAAACTACAGTATTTTTATGTTGTTTAAACTGCAAGTCTTAAATTAAGCGAGTGAGACGAGGAATGGTTGGCGTTTTCCTTTCGGCTTTTAAGGCCCCAAAATATATAAAGTGAAGCTGTAAATTGACTTGCGAGTCTTCTTCCATATGTACAGCACTCATGAGACTCAACACTGCCCGCCGGCAAACTAATAAGCTATACCTTCAAAAAAACGAACAAACACTAAAGCCATGCCAATCAACTCTCTCTTTTTAACTCAGTGTCTGGGTTTTTTTCTGCATATTATTTTGCAAAATAATTAATAATAGATCGATTAAGTTGCCGGTGATCTTTTTATTTTTTTTTATAAAAAAAAATACAAGTTAATTAATTTAGAGCTTAATTAATTAATATTCGGTCTGCTCTTCTCCCTTAATTCCGTTATGACTTGGAGGCGGACAGACAGATTGAGTTGTGAAAGCACATGGGGTTGAGGAAATTATTTCCGAGTAAATTAATAAACAAAGAAAAACACAACACTAAAGCCAAACAATTAAGTAATATTCGTATATATAATTAAAGTTCAATGTTTAAGGTCAGTTCATAGTAGTAGTAGTAGATGAAAACTAGGAAAACTTAAATTCAATTAAAAAAAACTCAACGAGGAATATTAAATTAATGATCCATCCATCTTCTCTTATCTACCATGCAAGTTTGTGTATATATATATATATATATATATATTCGGGGAGACAAATTTTGAAGTTGTTAATAACGATGGATCGATCATGATTAATCATGGAGACAAAATTGAAGGCACATGGACATAATTCTAATTAATTTCCAACTGCCACAATCTTAAACAATTACTAATTACTAAGTTACTTGATGATGGCTGCAATTAGTTATACTTACAACAAATATAGTATTGATGATCAAAAAATAAGACAATATCCTTTTCTTGAGGATTTGTATATTAATTTTGATTGAGATACCTTCAGCCACTTAATCCTAGCTATTCTGTTCCTACATTTTAATTAAGAAACTCACAATTTAACTGTCCCACCGACTTAGAAAGGCTGATCATTAATTTTTAGTTTAATGGTATATATGTTTGTATAGCCCAGAGAAAGATAATTATATAGAGACGGATTTTAATTCAAATTTTTCCCATAATTGATGCTGTAAGTTGAGAATTTTTAGTACAAATTAAAGCAACTCCATCGTTTCTTCAACTTATATATTTCTATATATTCATTATAGCTAAGCTAGGATCAAGCTAGCTAGTCCATCATTTTATCAAACTTCAACATATATATATGCACGTACATGTATATAGTTTGTTCATGTACGTGTCAAATGTATGATTGTATCAGATAATGATAATCATTGTTTTGATAAATGCCCATATATTTTTAAGCTTAATGAAATAATATTCCTAAAAATCTTTAAGAGATTGCATAACAAAATTAATGTGCTAAAAAAATGTAATAGCAGTGTACTCCCTCCGTTTTCTAATAAGTGTCGTTTTAGCTCTCATTTTTTGTTCTCAAATAAGTGTCATTTTACAAATTTCAATGCAAAAAGTTTAAAAGCTTCCACTTTTACCGTTTGTCCCATTTATCCATATAATGTTATTTAAAAGAAGAGACAGAAAGTTATAGTTATAAATATGGGTAAATAAGAGAATTTATAACTTTTCTTAATTAATTAGTGTGCACATCTTAAAAACGACAATTATTAGAGAACAGAAGGAGCATACAAGTTTTGAGAAATATTGAAACTTGAAGCCCAAAAACGTTCCACTGCCACTGCCCACTGTTTAGAAGCGTTTTGAGAGGATTGGTTTTGAAAATATATATATTTATTCTGGAAAAAATATATATATTCTCACCAACCTTTAATGAACCAAACATGTAATTAATCCATGGAATAATTGATGTGCTAGCTGGCGAGTAATGTTTGAGTTATTCTCATTACAATCACCACCAAAACCATTTTCTGTGCATTCTTAATTTTAGAGCCTGTCTTGCAAACCTCAAAATCATGCAAATGCGATATTCAATTATTACAAGACTTAACAGTGTGCGTGTTTCAATAATTCCTTTTGTTTAGTTTAAATTTTCAGGATGTTACAATTCAATAATTAAAAAAAATATATTTAAAGAAGGAGAATTTATATACTTTTCCACTATAGATTGACTACTAACCAATTTGGATCACAAGTTATGTACGTACATGATTAGCTACACTTTAATTCCATTGTTTGGTTTTGCCAACCATTTATCAATTCCATTGTTTTGTTTTGCTATTGGCCTCAAATCTTGACGTCTTTGACTTTTTCTTAAATTTCTACTTAGGATTGGTTGTATGTTTTTGTTGCAATATACAAGTTGTCGGCTATTACACTTTTTTCTTAATTTTGTACTCATAATTGGTTGCATGTTTATATTGAATTATACAACTTGCAGCTTATTACATTCACCTCGTTTTTGCGTTTTCTCAAATTAGATCCATTCTATTCTTGGTTGGTTATATTACGTTATCACGAGCGTACTTATAATATTCTATTTCATTTCTTATTTTATTATCTATTTCATTATATTGATATGAATTTTCTATTTCATTTACTGTATACATGTCACATATATTTAATTAAAACTCTACCTTATAAATTGACTAATGAACTCTAAAGAATAAAAGTTAATGAAACCCAAAACGCAACGGAAATATTTATTTGCATTTTATCTTCACCAAATATTGAAACCTCAACCCTAAAAAGTGCAATCACAAAATTAGACCCCATGGAAGTTGACTTGGCTAGATCTATTGGAACAAGTTGAGCGTAAAATTAAAAAAAGTGGAGTGAGTGATATTTGGATATTTCATCATCATAGATTCATAATTAGTGAAGATGCGAAGCCAATTTGAACAAAGGGTCGTCTAGTCACCTTCAAACTGCAGCATGCAACATGGAATTGGAATATTGGATCACCAAAATCCAGCCAATGCTACGGTACTTACAAAAATGAGGAAAAAACAAAACGGTGGGAATATTGAAGGCGATGGTTTATGGCAAATGGCCAACTTGGCTCCACCATTGATGTCCATCTTGAAATCAATCAAAATAAATAAAAAATTATCCAAATCCAAGTCATCCGTCATCCCCCTCCAATGTTTATCTATTTATCCACCCACGTGGCATCCCACAAGTTTCTTCGATGAATTATGAAATTTATTATCAATTACACATTGGTGGGGATCCACACAACCCCACCGCCTTATGGCCTTATCTTCTTTTTTTAAAGTTTTAAACTTTAAAAAGGCTTATGTGAGTCAATGCGTGCTCCCTTCCTCCATCCCCCCATCCCCATCTTTGTTAAGTTTGTTTGTCCTCTGCTCCTTTTTCCTTTTTCTGTTCTACTAGAACACTGTTTCTAGAAATCTTGCTGCCACTGCTTGTCTGAGGTTATCTCATCGTAACAACGGTGAAGTCCTCAATAATTATATTCTTTTTCTAACTCTCCTAAAAAGTTCGACTCAATTATTAAAATTAAATTTAATCAACTTATATTCAGTCCTTTAAAAATTACCAATATTAATAAAGTAAGATTAAAAAGGCAATACTCTCCTCAAATAATTATAGAGTTAATTTTGTATTTTAATATTATAAAAATACCACAAATTTGTACGTTAGACATGATAGCATAATTATGAATCTCATATTTTTTACGGTAAGATACACTAAATTTTATTCGTTTGACACCCATCCCTTATATTTTGAATTACAATAATTAACTTTCTTGAATTTCTTTATAAATTAAAAAAAAAAATCAATAATCACAGTCAATTATAGTTAAGCGGTTACCAAGGAGCTAGTTCATTCCAAACTTAATTGAATTATACAACATTGAATAATCACTTCCATAACTTGTTTAATTAAATAAAATCAATAATCATGCTAAAGATAGTAATGAAAATATAATTTTAACGAATTTTACAATACCCAATTCACGATAAAAGAGTGGACAAAAAAATAATTTTAACCCAGTTAAAAATGCTCAATTTTCAGAACACTAATTTCAACTCAATAAAATTGTTCAATACCAATTAAACCATTGAGTCAACGAAAAAATAATTACCTTCAACACTAATTAAAATGTGGAGTCAACAAAAAGATAATTTTAAGGGTTAACCCTGCTATAATTATTCAATACCTGCAACACCCAATTAAACCCTTAAAAATATGGGATGAAATTAGTTAATATGAAACTCACTAACAATAATTACTTGTTTTAAGATTACTTTTACCATTTTATTATCTTATATTAAAATCATGTATTCAATTCCAATTCACTGTCATTAACGTATTAGATTAATTATTATTAAAATTAAATAAAACTAAGAAAGCTAAATGTTGTAATTAGAACTATAAGGGGGTGAATGTGGAATGTACCAATAGTCTATGAGGTTTAATGTAGTTTGCCATATTTTTAATTAATTAAAGGATAAATGTTAGCTAACTAACAATAAGAAGTTGTTAATTGTAATTATTTAAACTTGAAAGTACATTTTGTAATTTCACTAATTAATAATGCATAAAAAACCATAGAGTGGCATATTGCCTCTTAGGTTGTCCATTTCACGTCCATTACAGAGGAATCAACAGAAGATTCGATTTGGACTGGAAACAAAAAACTAACCAAGTTTGTACACAAACCACTTTTAAGACAGATACCTTACTTTATGTTAAATATCTTACATTAACATTTTCAGATCCTAATAAACAGACATAACGCCAAGATGCGGTTCTATTATTGCCATGATTTTACCAAAATAAGAAAACGTGGATATCTTTCATATATGATCAATGTACCAGAAATTCTATTGTAAATATGGAAATAAAAGATTATTGCATTCTTCTTGTATCTAAAACGTGATTATTGAGAATATAAAACGTGATTTATGTATGAAATGACCAATTAATCACAGGTGAATTAAAATCGCAATTAATTCCATTTCATATATGAACCTGCTTGACACGAAATCAGTCGTTGAATATTTATTAGTTCAATGTTTGAAGCAAATTGGTGAGTGTTGTGCAAAGAAAATCAAGTGAAATACATTTTCAGATCATATATAAAAATTAAGCCAAAGGTTTTCAACGACAATGAAATAATCTAAAGACAACAACGTTGAAATTTTTGTTGCCACGCAAGTAGTAGAAATTGATTGATGTGTAAATCGGTTGAAAAATTGAAACCAAAAAAAAGGAATAAATGAGAATTCAAAAAAATAATAAAAAAATCCAAAATAAGAGCGATGAATGAAGATATTAGCATCAAAATTTGTAACTCAGCAAAGACTGATTGAATGTAATGAAACCGATGAGCGGCACGTGGAGAGATCCAATTAGTCAGTCGACTTTGGTTTTTTTCCACAAATTTTTTTAAATGTCAGTCACTCACTCGACTTTGCTATAAATATCTGGATCTCCCCGAAAACTCAGAACTCCCAAAATGCGCTTTTTAATCATTCTGTCATAAGACAAATTGTGCTTATGCATAATACAATAAGAGTACACCCTGAAAGGCTGAAACGGTGCAACCCCCCCCCCCCACCATATTAATTATTAAAGTTAAATAAAAGAAGAAGAAAAACAAAAACAAACAGAGAGAGACCTTCTAGAATCTCTTTCATTTGTACTACTATTATCATGGCTCATCATCAGGATGATTTCGTAGAGCTCATCCCGGGGTTGCCGGAGGAACTCGCTCTCGAGTGCTTGACTCGGTTACACTACTCGGCTCACGGGGTGGCCTCCCGAGTGTGCAAGCGCTGGCTTGGTTTACTCCAAAGCAGGGATTTTTATTATCACAGGATCAAATCCGGCCAAACCCACAAGGCTGCTTGCTTGGTTCAGGCACTTCCGGCTCCTTCCGATTCAAAACCGGTGGGTGCTCCCAGTTACGGGATTTCGATTTTTGACCCGGTGAGTGGGACCTGGGACCGAGTTGACCCGGTGCCCAAGTACCCGGGCGGGTTGCCGCTCTTCTGCCAGCTCACGAGCACTGAAGGTAAGCTCTTCGTCATGGGCGGGTGGGACCCATCGAGCTGGGATCCCGTGAAGGACGTCTTCAGGTACGATTTCACGACTCGGAGGTGGACTCAGTGTGCTGACATGCCTTCCGATCGTTCGTTCTTCGCCGTGGGTGCGGCGGAGGGACGTATATTCATCGCCGGAGGGCACGACGAGAGCAAGAACGCCCTTAGATCGGCGTGGGCTTTCGACATCAAGGGCAACGAGTGGACTGAGTTGGCTGGCATGAGCGAGGATCGGGACGAGTGCGAGGGGATAATGATCGGGTCGGAGTTCTGGGTGGTGAGCGGGTACGATACGGAGAGTCAAGGCGGATTCAAAAGCAGCGCCGAGTGCTTGGAAGTGGAGACGGGTGAGTGGAAGCGAGTGGAGGAGGCATGGAGAGTGACTCAGTGTCCAAGATCATGCGTTGGTGCGGGGAGAAATGGTGAATTGACGTGTTGGGCGGAGTGCGACTCGGCGGTTCGAGTCGGGGCTTGTGGGGTTGACCTGGGTGGGATGGCCCTGGTGGCGGGTTCAGCTTATCAGGGTGCGCCCCACGGGCTGTATTTAGTAGAGGAGAGTAACAGGGGAGGGCAAAATGGGAATAAATTGAGCAAGGTGGATGCGCCGGAGGACTTCTCTGGATTTGTACAATCCGGTTGCTGTGTGGAGATTTGATGATTTGATTGGAGTTGTGGTTTTTGTTTTTTTGATTTTGTAATGAAATCTTCTTCAATTCAATTGAGGAAGAGCGGCTTGAGTGGAGTACTCTGGACTAAAATGTTAGTAAATGTTTTTTACTGTTTTGCATTTTGCTGCGGTATTTTACTAGAGATAGAGAGAGAGTAAAAAGTAAAAAGTGTAGTAGCAGTAATATTGTGGATATTGGGTGATGATGGAGCCTGAGCCTGGAGTGGATGATGTTTTGAAATTGAAATGCTGCTACCAGTAACTATACTAATGATATTTGGCATTGTAAATTAAATCTGTCGTTGCTGTAGCGCTTATGATTCATATCTTTATCTGAATCCCTTTCTTGATAGTTTTTGATATCCAAAGAGTT
This sequence comes from Ophiorrhiza pumila, assembly GCA_016586305.1. NCBI lineage: Eukaryota > Viridiplantae > Streptophyta > Magnoliopsida > Gentianales > Rubiaceae > Ophiorrhiza > Ophiorrhiza pumila. The sequence goes on along the minus strand of BLIW01000006.1, from coordinate 453,775 downwards.
TTATTAGTTGTGGTTATGATGTTAAGTATAATAGTAATAGAGGAAATTGGAAGATTGATGGAAACTGGAAAGTAAAGTAAAGAGGCATTACTAACTTATGACCAACATCTTACTACATTGGATCATCTCAAATGAAGTAATCAAGTAAATGTGGCATGTTTTTACGAGGATCGTTGCATTCACTGCTATTTCATTTTACAACAAACATTTGTTACACTTACACATGCACTATTTGCACGTCACAAGGGGAATGGCACATTTGAGTGAGTTCCCTTGCTGGCATAGTTTTGTTCTCTAACAATTGTGGTTTTAATTTTTAATTTTTGTTTTTAAATATATTTCATTTTATAAATTTCAATTTTACTATTTCTCTTATTTATCTATATAATGTTATTTAAAAGAAAATAGAAAAAGTTATAATTATAAATATTTTTTTTAATTAGTGTGTATTTAAAAGGCATGATCAGGTCCACACATTTTAGGATTATTTGTGGATTATGTATGTATGAAATATGAATGGAGCAGTGACCAATCATGAGTTTTAAGCACGTGAGTGACACACAACTTGATAGTTGATACCATTCACGTTTGTATTCACCCAATCCCAATGTTACAAAGTGAAAACGATGACATCAAAATATTATTATTAATCCTAACAAAACAACCCAAAAAAAAAAGGTATGGATATGAGTAGAAGATTTTGGTGTCGAGTTCGAGGATACAAGAAGGGCATGGGCATACCGCATATGGATGGATAGACCGACAAACAAAGTCTATATCTATATATGAAGATTCGAGATGCTTAAATTTGGTACCTTAGTAGTAGTAGTAGTAGTATAACAATTGAAATTAATAATAATGATTTATAAACCAGTAACAGGTGAACAAAAACATTTATTAATTGGCAATTGGGCACCCCACCAATATATCTTCCTTAATTAATAGGTGAAAGAAGAAGAAATGATGATAATCAAATTAAGCTTTCCAGTGAAGGGGGGGTATTAATTTGGATTTTGAATCGTAGAAACTTATTAGTTAATTAGTTAGTTAGTGAGATGAGTGGAGAGATGGATCTCCTTCTTTCTACTTGTGGTGTGTCTGGTTGGAATCTGGATCATTACAAAAATGATATGAAATGGTGTATCATTACTTAGTTGTGCACTTGTGCTCTAGTTTTTTCTTTAATTTGTGTTCCAAACTCAAAAGTTGTGGACATAAAGATGCAAAATAAGTTAATTTTACCATACATCTTTCACTCACAAATTTTGCAACAATTTTCAAAGCAGATGCCTTTCTCTTTTTTATTTTTACAATAGATAAAGTAGAAATGGAAGGATGGTGTTGAACAAGTTGGAAGTATTTGAGAATTGGAGATGAGACCCTCACTCATATCCATATCCATCGCCATCGCCATCGCCATTGGTGGGGTGGTGGTCAGCAACCTCCGTGTCTTCTTTTATCACTATTATTATTATTATTTATGTTTTTCAGGTCAGTTCTGGTTTGCTGATCATCTTAAACCAATTCATGAAAAACTTGTATGTTTTAGCCCCTTAATGCAAGCTTCTAAATTATTCATCTGTAGTGGCACACTTCTTGCTTGCCCGGTGCCCAAGACATAGTCTTTGCTCAATTTTATTTTTTTTATATAAAAAAATCCAAGTGAATTTCTTGCAAGTTTTAAAGCAACTTTTTTTTTTTTCTTTAATTTTTCCAGTAGTTGACTTGAATAAGTCTGCCTGACTCCATTGAATTGAACGTGGAATTGTCATTAGTAAGATAGATATGATAGGATGTTGATGTTGTGAGATTTTGAAGGTTGAATATTGAATGAGTTTGTGTTATGTATCGTGTTTTAGGGGTCAAATATTATTATTAACAAAAGAAGATAACATAGTCTTTGCTTGTTTCTACATTTACATTACATAATCATCTTAATCTTAAAAGTAAAGCAGCTGCAATTTTTACAAGTAGAATGCGTCTGGAATCTCTAAGCCTTCAAAGCTTTGAAATGGTCCCGTTGTCCTTTCAAACTGAAACAAACTTACTCATCATCAGTAGCTAAAGTTTTTTTATGGTCCCGACGACACCACGCCCAGAAGGAAAACAACATATGGAAAACGGCGTGCGCGGAGGAGGAGGGCTGTTCTGTGTCTAAAACCTCTCCTCTAAGGGACTACATTACAAGAATTCGAAGAAGAAGTAAAATGGACCCAATAATTTGTCCAAAAAGAAAAGCTATGGCCTATGGGTATGGGGTACGGGGAACAATATTAGATAATCTGTTTAATATTTATATGATTTTATTTTGTCTCGATTTAAAATGACGTAGTTTCATTAAAAGTTGAGACTAAATACATAAATATCATTAAAATTGTTTTACAATTATTATACTCTAACCAAAATAGTAGTGAACTCGTATTTTTAATTAAAACACAATAATACAAACAAAATATTTAACATAATATTCCATGTATTGGGAACCCAGCAGCAGTCAGCATCCAATAAAATGTTCAAACTTCAAACTTATCATCAGCTTTATTCAATGTTTAAGCTACTTGGACCAATTGTGTTTCTATTTTCTTAAACCAAATGCTTTAAATGCAACTCTACTTCCCATGATCATTATTCATTTCTGAAAATCAGGATAGATAATGCTAAATTATTCAAATATATACAGGACTCCTGCAATATCATTCTCTAAACCACAAACAAGTGAGTGGGGCGGGGGGGGGGGGGGGGGGGGTGTCGTCTTTATCCTTGTTCGGCTCTGATTTTTTCCAAAGCTGGCATTTATTACTCAGTTTGATCCCCTTCCTATTCAGTTTGGATAATTGACACCGACATTCATCATCTCCACTCCAGTACCAGATGATAATGTCTGCTGCATTTATGTTCCAACATTCCCTGTTCCCTCCCTCGGCTGCTCATTTTTACTACAACTACCAGGTCCTACTTAAAAAGATGATGGGCATATCACAAGACTATGATCATGTAAAAATCATTATCCACTACCTACAACTATACGCAGGACCAAACCCTATTCAATCATCATTTGATCCGCTACAATCATACTGATACAACCCTATTCGTCCAACTCTACTAATTCCCTCTACAAATATCTTTACACATACGCACGACTCCGGCTTCTTGAACCATACGGAGACCTTGAGTAAGACCCTCTCCTGTACCGTCTATGATCTCTTGGAGAAATGGACCTGCATTACAAATTGCAATGTCTCAGTGCAAGCACCATCGTTATCATTATTACATAGGCCCTTGGAATGTTGGACCAATTACCTTGAGTAATATCTGTTAATCTGTAGGCCTGGTACAAAGAAAATATAATCGTAATGATGGTAGGAAAAGAATGAATATCCGAGGCTCGTGTTAACCACAATTTCCTTAAAACAGATTCCCTCCTTCCTGTATGAGTGTTGAAGCTTTTACGAGCGTCTGTTTCCCAGGATACAACGGATTCGTAAAGTCTGTTTGCACCTAACAGCTTTACCAGCGAACTAGAACTTTAAAGGTTTGATGAACACCCAAAAATAGAGAGATTTATAAGAGGAAGGTGTCACGCCCCGAATCCGACGTGGCACGGCCACATGCTTTGGAAATCGGATCCAAACGTGCGAAGCCTCCTGTCCAAACAGTTTTCTATCCCAACAGTACATATACAAAGGCCACACGTTCACAATATATTCAATATGTACAATCTCTAAACCACATTTCCTAATGAACAATATGTACCATCTCAAATCCACATCTCCAACATATAACATTCAAACCTATATCTTTAATACATGTCACATCTCTCTCCAATCAAAACATTATATATACAACTATACATTTCATCAACAAAAACCATCTTTAACTATATACATCATCGTCAAAATCAAATGTTCCAATACTCCAATATCATTCATTAAAACAAAACATCTATCTTTGATATATGACACATATTCATCCACAAAGCATTATATATACGGCTTATAACCCAATGACGTCATTCAAACTCAAAACAGTACATTTTCTTATAAATCATTCACAATCTATATACATCAACATCCAAAATATCTACGACAATATCCTATTATCTATACATAACCATAATGTACACAAAATAGCTCCCTCCACTTCTAGTCATCCACGTAACCTGTACAGGAAATCTTAAAATCTGCAAAAATGACAATAATAGTGGTATGAGCAAACACTATGCTCAGTAAGTGATATTTGACATTCCTTTATCGGATTGAGCACATTATACCTTATATACTTTCACAAAGCATTTCAACACATGAAAATCACATTTGGAAACGTTTCAAATCCACACACACATATACATATAGCAAGTGGCACGATCATTTATCAAATCACATTTACAAATACATGGGTATTTGTCATTTAGCTCATGAATCATTCACTTCACTCTTGGGTCAAAATACTGGATCCAGCCCTAACTTTTATAACCCGTCAGGTAGGCCAAACAAAGGGGTTCCTAGCTACTATAACCCGCTAGGAGGGCCATAATCAATAATTTGGAACATGTTCCCCCCAATCGATCGTTAAACATTCAAGAGCTCAAACATTTCAAAATTATTCAAATCATTCCTCAAAATGATTTTCATTCACAAAAGCCACTTACATACATTCGTTTACATCAAAATCATAATATAATACATGCTCAATCCATTTTCTTATATCACAATATATCAAGTTCTCAAAATATGTTTCATCAAAAGCATATTAAAACAAAAAGGAATATCAAACCACTTACCTTAAGCCAATATCCAATTTCGCACTTGATAAACGATTCCCACCACTTAATTACTTCCCTTTTTCCTATAAAACATATACATGTAATAAAAGAACAATCAAATAGAGCCTAATAACTCTTAGACACTATTCTTAATCTTATTAAAGCTCTCTAATTATTACAAGAATAATTTAGGAAGAATCCTTCTACATTTGAGGACATTTCACCTTCTTACAATTCTAAAACCCATTCATATAACACTTGAAATCCATTTGATAACTTCTTACATGTCTAATATGTTCAACAACCCATTTTTCCATAAACCCATTTACATCTTACTCTCATAAACTTTCTTCAACATCATATTCTCACTATTTGACTTAAACTCATCAATACATGTCCTATACTTAATCAAATGTATGCTTAAATCCTTAGATTAGTGTTAATGAACTTATAGGATTAAAACCCATATCCTATCACAACATAATTTCAAACCCTTATTATTCTTGAACACTAAATAAGGAGATTAACTTGGATAAATAAGCTAGATAGATTCTTTACCTTAATGAGAGTGAAGTTTGAATGGAAATTGAGCCCTTGTCTCCTTTAATCCATCATTCCATCTTGCCCTAGTTGAGAGAAAAGAATGGAAGAAAAATGAGGGAGAAAAGATGAAAAAAGAGGCTGAACTTCAGCCAAAGAAATGGAAGGGGTTTAAGATCCATTTTGTCAAATTGCTAAATAGTCCCTATACTTTTTCTTATTTACTAATTGGTCCCTAATATGGTTAGGGGTATTATAGAAGGAGTTATTGCAAAAGTTCTAAAGTTAGTTCTTATCTCTGCATAAGCTATATTTATAGATGAGAAAAGAAACCTTTGGATTAACTAGAAACTCTTTATATTTCCAAGAAACTTTTCAGATTTCAAGAAAACTCTTCACATTTCAAGAAAACTCTTCAGTTTTCAATAATGAATGAAATTCATAAACTCTTCAGTTTTCAATGAATTAAATTCATAAACTCTTCAGATTTCAATACAGAATTAAATTCATAAACTCTTCAGTTTACTGAATTAAATTCAGTTCATTGAATCTGTTCCATTATGAAGAAATGTCAATCCAACAAAATGTGGGGTTGATCAGGCCCGCAAGTTTTATTCTTTTTCCCAACCACTTGAGAAACCAATTTCTCATTCAAAATAATAGCTTTTATCCAACAATATCTTCGTCTAGGTGATGGCAAATAATAATCAGGACTTGGAGAATAGGTCCTTTCATAATATGGTGACTGAGAATAACGATGTGAGGAACGCCTCATATCATTTGTCCGACCCTGATCAGGATTTATTTCCAAATAACAACAACAACAACTAAGCTTTTTTCCCACTAAACGGGAGTGGCTATATGAACTTTTTCCCACTAAGCGGGAGTGGGAGTGGCTATATGAATCACACGTCTCCACTTTGCTCCGTCAAAATCATCATTACCAAATAGTCAAGTAAAAAAAGAGATCTCAACCTGTAGTTGAGGCAATTATTTTCAAATTCATATCCACCCGAAATAAGCTGCACATATATATCCTGTGTATGTTCGCATGCAGGTTATACTTTTGGACAATAAAGATTAAAAGATTCACTTATAACGTTCTCTAACCCTCATTTCTGAAGGTTTTTTTGCAGTTTTCCTCAGCAAACACAACTGTAAGCTCTCGCCCCTCCAGATGAATCTGATTATCTGACCATCCATTTGATATTTGGCTTCAGCTGCATCAGCAGGGTCTAAATACTGCACAAAACTGGCACGTCGTTTAGTATCAAATTAAAATGCCTACTTCAAATAATACAAATAGCAACGTGGAAGTAGGGTCGATCCCTCGAGGAACGGGTACACAATTAACTTTAGTTAATTCCACAGTGTAACAATTCAATTTAATTTTATCAAATTAAATAAGCTTAAAAAATAAATTATCTAGAATTAACAAAAGAAAATCACAAAGATTATAATCTATCAAATAAGCAAAATCCGGCAAATAATAAATCCATGATAATCAATTTTAGATCGGTCCTAGACTCACAAATAAATTAACTTTTACAAACCAATTGGTTATAGATTACCGAGAATCAGCTCTGACATAATCCAATTTTTCCTTAATAATAGGTAATTAACAAGAATCAGCTATAAATTAATTACCCCTAATTAAATCTTAATTTAGCTGGAATCAGCCAACACTAAATTTAAAGATTTAATTGCATTAGTAATTAGAAAAACCCAATTTTAGCAAATTACAATCATCAACAGTATGTCATAATTTACTAATCTTTAATTCCCTCCTACCTGATGGTAGTTTTACCACTTAATTAATTAACCAATTAATTACAGATAATTAATAGGAAATTAATTTAGCATTGCATTAATTAAAATAATGTGATCAAGATTAAATTAATCTCAACATATTCATTAAACACAGGGAATTTCCAGAATTTATCCAAATTAATTTAATCAAAGCATTTTGGTCTCACGATCATATTTTAATTAGCATTTCATTATTAATGCCGGAAAATTAAATTAAGCTACAGACATATTTAAAAGAATACTTAAACTAATTATTAAATGTAAAACAAAAGTAAAATAGATAAGGGTTAAAGAAATCTTATTGGTGTTCTGGTGAGAACCACAGTGAAGTAATTGGAAGCTGGTTGAACTCTGAACTGAACTCCAACTTTGCCACTGTTAATCCACGAATGATTGCTCCTGAACTGGATTGGTACTTTATTTGATAGGATATACTTAACTAAGAAAATGATTTAATTTAACTAAAAGAAATACTCATGATTTAAATTGGAAACAAGACTTATCATTTTAGAAAATGTCTTCAGCTCAATACACGAAATTAATGGACATAATCTTATTAAGAATTTGATTGAGTTCAGAATTCTTATAGAAAAGTAAGACAATGATTAAACATCAAAATTAAGACTTTTAATAATCTAAACTTCTAGGCTCTGGACAAAAATTCGATGGTATTGATCCAGTAGTTATCCATAGGGCTGAGAACGAACACGAACGTTCACGAACAAGCTCGGGATCGGTTCGATTAAAGTTTGGCTCGAGCTCGTTTATTTAATAAATAAACGAACACGAACAAGATTTTAGGCTCGATTAATAAATGAACAATAAATGAACACATCGGTGAAAGCTCGTTTATGTTCATGAACAGCTCGTTAAAAAGCTCGTTTATAGCTCGATTAAAGCTCGTTAAAAGCTCGATTAAAATATTAATTATATAATATATATTGTACTTATATACTAAATATTAGAAATAATTATATTTTTATATATATTTATTAAGTCACAAATCACAATATACGAGTGTTTGAATTGTTATAATAAGCTAATATTTTATAGGCGTTTGAATTGATGTATTTATTTGAGTGAAAATTTATGTTAAAAAATTATACAATTGTAAAAAAGTTATTGTTTTTGTGAGAATTTTGAATTATTTAGTTGGTGTTGTTTCTTTGAACAATGTCTGTTGTAATTTATTTTATTTACATTTGAATATAACTAATAGATTGTGTTAACTATTATCAAAATATTTGATAAATTATTGTATCGTGATTGAATAATCTTACTTGTGCAAAATAAAAGTGATAAAAAAACATAAAAAAATTAAAAAAATAAAAAAATAATTAAAAAAAAGTAATCGAGCTCGAGCTCGAGCTCGGGCTCGAATAAAGGCTAAACGAGCCGATCCCGAGCCGAGCTCGAGCTCGAAATTTTGTACTCGAGCTCGAGCTCGAGCTCGAGCCTGAAGAAAATTAAACGAGCCGAGCTCGAGCCCGGCAAAGCTCGGGCTCGGCTCGGCTCGATATCAGCCCTAGTTATCCATTGCAAATTCAACTCGATCACTTAATTAATTCAGTGTACTGCTACTTAAGTGTTTAATACAAGTAAACTTGCATGTCTTAATTCTTAAGAAAATATGCTTTAACAAAACAGTGCTTGAAGAAAATTCAAAATAAATACAACAATTCAAGATGAATTCAAGCTAAACGGATATAAACTAGAATGCGTAAAAGAATTCTATCAAAATACTGAAATAAAATACTTCAAAACATTCAAACTTAATTCGGATAAAATTAAAGACAAGAAAATTAAACTTGAAAAATTCAAAAGAATTAAAAAGATAGAATCGGGGTTGGGTAAATTTCAAACTAATCTATCCCTTCTATTTATAGGAAAAAAACACAACCCAAAAATCCTAAAAATCTTCAACGTATTCCTGCTTAAACTCCAGAATCAAATCTTCCAATATTTCAGGAAACAAATTTGATAATCCCTGAAAAGCTTCACTCGTCTCAACAAATTTAACTTGACTACTTCACAGGTTCTTATCAGCAACTTCTACTCCAAGTTTCATCATTTACCACATTAAATGTTTTTTTCCTCATAATCTCCATAAAACCTGCACAAAATACGCTTATTATTGCTAATAAAACAACTTAAGATATTAAATAATAAAACCTAAAAATTATACTTATAAAAAACCAAAGCCCTCGTGGTTCCCCGCAAGTTTGCATTTGTGTCAGAAGAGAAGAGAAGAGAAAAAAAGTTAAAAGGAAGTTCCTAACAGCAGCCATTTAACCACAAACAGCATTTTTGGCACAAATAATACCAAAAACATTTATCCTGATTCACAATCCTGGAAAAGAAAGTTATTTTGCCACCATTATCCCAGCAAACATTCTAGTAATGCAATTATACGCCTGCTAACCTTGTGAATGCCAAGATTTCAAGACTTGAACTTCTTCATATTTCTGTTCATAACCAACTTCCTTCATCTTCATGTACATTAACATCATCTTGCACAGAACTCTAATTACTTCATGTCTTCAACACTTCCAATAGTTCAAAATAAAGAAAAAGGTACACATGCATGGTATAAAGCAGGTGGGCCATTTTTTCAACTATTTAATTTTTCAATATGTAAAAATACTGTATTTCCAACTCCACATATTGGGATAAAGACTTAGCTGATGGTTTTGTAAATCCTGTATTTCAGGTTTCGTAATCACAAAACAACAATACAAAGCTAACGCTATTCTCACCCTATGTAGTAATCTCAAGGCAAATAAACGTCCTTAAGGGGACCGTATTCCCCAAAAGGCCGGCGAAGATCTTCAAGTCGCAAAATGGCATCAACGAATGGCATTTTCATCCATTTTTTGGATAATTAAACAATTTTTAGCCAAAAATGAAATTTTTTGGCATAATGTGACTTTTTTACCCTAATGTTAAACAAATATGGTGTTATATGGGTAAAAATCAAGTTTTTCCTCCAATGTAAGCATCAAAAAACTTCTTAAGCTTCAGAAATTCAATTAAATTTTTTTTTTCAACAACAATAGACTCAGGTCCTTCAGAGCCATCTCTCTGAACTACAACAATGTGCTCATCACAAAGGACATTACAAAATATTCTAGAGAGAGGTCATTTAAGAGTTTGTTCCATTCATTGTAGCATTCCTCGTGATATACATTAGTTCTATATATTACATCATATGAGGAAATGAATCAAAACCAACATCTATCAGAGCCTTCACAAAACATAGACAACTGAATGCCCAATCATTAAATCTTCGTGTGCATGTAACCCCAATTCTCATTTCATCAAGGAAATGATTTCAGCAGCTTAAAGCATTTTGCCTAACTAAACACTGATTTTGATAGTTGCCAGCATAAGTTTTGTCTTCACAGTAAGAATCATCTGGCAAAAACCTAGAACTAAGGTAAAGGATTTAAGGTTATTCTATCCATGACAGTTTTTGCAAAACTAATACTAGTCCAAATATTTTCAACGGGAAAATACACATTTTAAACAAATTCTCTAACTGCACAGATCTCATAAGAACAAACCTACAATCACGGTGAAGATTGCGAACTAAGAGACTAGTAGTAAGTAGACATGACCAAATTGGCGGTTCCGATTCCGGAATCAGAACCGTGGCCCTACGGAATCGGAACCAAAACCGGAACCGTGGCCCCACGGAACCGAAACCGGAACCGGCAAAAAAAAAATAAAAATTATGAATATTTGATATTTCTATACCACTTCATTTTCATCACATATTTTCTTAGTTTTCTAATCTTTATATGGTAAGTTTTAACGGTTATAGTTTAAGGTTTAGGGTATTATGAGCATTTATATATTTTTATTTCTCACTTATCTAATCCTTCATAATTCTATTTCTCTAAAACCTCCATATATTAGTTCAATTTCAACTATTAATCCAATTATATTATGTATCAACTTAATTTTCTAATTTATATTATCCTAATTCTATTTTTATATTATGCTAATATATTATTTAAATTCCAATTAATAGTTCGATCACTCTCAATACTCTTATTCTTTCTATATCTTTCTTTCTCACTTATCTAATATTCATAATTCTATTATTCTAAAAGATTCATATATTAGTTTAATTTTAACTACTATTCTAATTATGTTATTATATTATACTAGTTGAATTCTAATTAATAATTCAAATATTCTTATTATTTTTATATTCTTGAATCTAATTTATCTAATTCTTCCTAGTTCTATTATCTAAAAACTATATATTAATTAGGTTCAATTGTAACTATTATTATTCTAATTATGTTATTATGTTGTATTATTTGAGTTTCAATTAATAGTTTAATCATTATTTCAATAGAAATCAAATTTAAAAGTAGGATTACAATCGAAATTCGAAACTAAAAATGGAAATTGGAACAAAACCAGAACCGGAACCGTGGCCATGGCTAGTAGTAAGATCCTTCCCACGACCTCTATAGTGACCCCTTGGGCTGGGATTTGGACGTTGCCTGCTATAGCCCCTACGAGGAGAAGGGCAGTAAGTATAACTTGTATCCCTCATTGTTCAACCCGTTTCCAAGCAAAAAAGAAAACATAAGCAATTTATAAAGGTGAGAGAGCTGACTATAAATGCAACTTTGTGATCACATCCCATCAATTTTGTGCACTGTTAATGCTGCATAAACGCATTAAAGAAAGAAATCTAAACATAAACAATTTTTTGGGACAGTTTTCCTTACGATTACGTTATGTCTCCCTCCTCCCACGATTGCATTTGCATGTTTGCATGGATCAAATCGCTTCTTCGTTTTGGATGCAGTAATGGATTCTCTAGAAGCTCCTCTACGTATTTAACTATTCTATATTTAGTTTTGTTGGGCCTTTTATTTCCGCACTTACCAGGACACAGCCCATTATTTTATGAAGTTTGCATCTCTATATCACTCTATTCAGATTGTCAACAGAGGCCCAATCACTGCAAAATACATGTGCCTAGTTATTGTTTTTTTTTTTTTTTTTGGAGATTTGGTTATGAATTATAATGTAAAGCGTGGGAAATGGATAAAAAAAAATTATTACCTTATTGGTGCTTTTAAAATTATAGGTTGTCGAAAGAGAATTAGATGGTAATTGATAAAATAAAAAAGGGGGTCATTAGCACATATCTATCGTATTTAAAATGTCTTTTTTGTTTGTTAAAGTAACTAACAATTTTGATATTACATTTCCCCACAATATTAGTTTATCACTTGCAAGAAATAAAGAAGGATATAGTACTGCTTACTTTATTCACTTCATTAAAGCATTCCTGCTCATTCCCATGCAATAACATTTTGCAGCTTGTCTAATTGTAACTAATAGATTGTAATTGTCTGTAAGTAATCGATTTCAAAATTTGGAAGAGAAATAAGATATTGCGTCAGATTAGCAACGTTAAGTAGTATATCCCTTAATTGATCATACTATGAATATCTAGCTATGTTTGAGAATGCATGCTTATATTTATATATATATATATAAGTGAATCAAAGTCTATGATATATCCACGTTTTTCACGAGCCAGTCAATTGAAATTAGCCACTGATGAATATGAGGCTTGCCTCAATGGTTCATCACTTAGTCACTAAGTGACTACGTTGTGTTGGAGGTTAAGAGTTCAATTCATGACTTCAACAAATTCCCTCTTATTTCTGGACAAATAGGATAGAGGAATATTAATTTTCAAGGGGCACATATACTAGTGGATAAAGGCTATGGTACTTGCGCCACAGAAGTGAGCTCGTGTGGAGCCGGTATTTACTTCCTCAGGGTGGTTAGGGGCAGGTTGACTTTAAGTCTGTACAACGTAAATTGAAATTTGGATTATAAAAAAAAATAAAAATAAAATTGGCCACTGATCGAGCTACACGATCATCTCTAGAAGACATCTACTTTAATAATTGATTGCCCATTGCCCAGCCCCACCATGCACTCAACCACCGAAGACCCAACTACGATACAAAATGAGAGGCCATTAATCATTTCTCGCACAAGACAAGACTCAGATATTTCTCTATATTTACATAATAAATATATAGTATTAGTATTACACACCAATCAATCATTAATAATAGCACAGATTCACAGAACATACTATAAATATACATATACGAACTACTTCAGTTGAAATAAATTATATAAATTAGTTTACACATTTCAAACTGGATTCATTGATTTCTCGTTAGAAATTTAGACACATATATGGCTTCCATTTGCAGCTTGGTGCGGAAGAACTTGCTAAGAAGACTTGTCAGCTCCTCTACTCCTCCTCCTCATCCACTTGGAACTATTAATATTATGTAAATTTTTATTAACTTCAGTACCTATATATATATATATATATATATATGTGTATTGTACAAGACTGATCAGCTGCTATAATTCACTAATATATATATTCTTTGTACTTATTTAATTTGCTTTCCTTGTTTTTTGTATATAATTTGCAGAAGATGTAGCACCACCACCAGTACTGTCCCAAAAAATCAGCCACCGAGGCCAAAGATCAAAACAAAGCCTCCACAAACACATGGCTCGCCGCCGTCCGGTTCCGGGAATATTGAAAAAATTCAGAACAACAGAGATGCAGTGTTTACCAGCGGCTTGAGGGCTAGGGAGGACAAGATCAATCACCCCGCAAACAGTCGATCAATTAAGAAAAGTTGAAACAGTCGATCAGCTTAAATGTTACTCATTAAGGATGCTACAGTTTGATCTTAATTAATTAGTAAGAGTAATATGAAATAATGTTTGTGTAAACCTTCTCTTTCATTTTGGGGTGAAGTTTTTTGTGTATGATTTGGAAGCTCATAATGAACGAATTAAATATCACTACTCAAATCGGTTTTATTTTATGCACTTTCTATTTTGCTAAATTTGTAGGATTTGTTTCGAGACTATATATATTTAGTTTTTTATTGTGTGTACAGTGTACTACTACATGGGATAGGATTGACTTTAAATTAGATGCTGGATCAAAATTCCAAAGTAAATAATCACACATATAGTAAGTAACTGAATTTCCAGTAATCTCAATTTTTTTGTTTCAAAAAACAATTGAGAAAAACTCTGATGAAAATGTTTCATACATGATGCGGGAGTTAATAACAATTTCAACTCATAATAAAAATGACAGAAATTTAGAATTACGATTTCAACTACCATTAATTATCCGTTTCATATATAAAATGCGTCTCATAAATGAGACCGTTTTACGAGAGTTTTTCTCGGAGAAAAAAAAAAAACAGTCACATACTCACATGGATTTCAAAGTCTCGAACTCTACATTAGTTGTTTCTTACTAATTTGTTATTTGTTGGAAACTTGTGTTGCTAATTAGCTAGATTTGACTATCTAGTTACCAATTGCAGCCTGAGGTACTCCGTACTTGCAACAATTATTCAACCGGAAAAATCTGTTGGCTTTTGTTGTTTCCTGATCACTTTTAAATCTTCTTTCCCGTTTTGTATTTACCACACTATTTGATAATGCGTCAATAAAGCCAAAGGCCAAAAGCAAAAGCCAAAAGAATTAAGTGTGAGTTTTTCTTTTTGCATTTGACAGGATATATACCCAACTCGATATATTCCCATATTGCAGTCCCCGGCCCGGATGCAATCGAAATATAACAAAAATAATAAGTCGTGAATGACCAATCTTAGCCCACTTTCACTTTCTCTAAACTTGATTTAAAGTTTCCTAGGTTTGAATCACTTTGGTTAAAGGCTAACATAATTCATTTACCAAAATATTTTTCTAATAAAAAAAAACTAAATCCCCCCTTAAATCATCTCTAATATTATTAAAAAAAAAATTGATACTAAATTAATTTAATACTTTGTAAAAAAACTGAGGTAATTTGGGAAATTTGATACAACCCGACAAAATAAAATAAAATTAAAATATTTGAAATGAAAAATAACTCGAAATAGAGAAAGAGATCTTTGTTAGAGTTTGTTAAAAACAAATTTACCATAGCCCTATTTATAGTTGAAACTTCCAACGAATTTAGAAGTAATTCAATATAAAATCCTCTTAACTCAAATTTCAATTTAAATTATCACGTGTGAATTGTTATAGTATGACAATCATATATTATCCCTAACAAAATGATTCAAAAAATTAAAGAAAATGATTAATTAAAAATATATTATGAATATTATATTGTGATTTTTGAGACGATTTCACACTAGTTTTTGCGATAAAAAAATAGGGATACATGCCAACTGATGAGTTGTGAGAGTGAAGAGTAGTGTTGTGTACAAATGTGTATATTTCAATTAAAAAACAAGGAAAGAAGAAGACAAAGAGTTTATAGTAGTTTAAATATATTTTTAGAACACTTCACATCCACCACCTAAATTCTCCAACAGTGGCGGAACTAGAGCGTTTTTTTAGGGGGGGCTTAACCGTATTTAGAAAAAAAAAAATTCAGCGCTAAATTATCAAATTAATAACCATAATAATAAAAATATAATATATACACATATCAATAAAATACTTATTTTTTTTAATTAAATAATTATAATTTATAATTTTAAAATTAATTAATCACAATTCACTAATAAATATTTAATTACGATAATTAATTATAATTCACAAAAATATGCACACAAAAATTTAAATATTACCAAAACATAAAAATATAAAAAACTTACTTACACATATTACTAAAAACTTGCATAAAAAATTTAAATATTAATAAAAACTTAAATATTAAAAAATAAACATAAAAACATACAAAATTACTTCAAGATATTACATTATTACTAATTACTAAAAGTTTAAAAGCTAACATAAAAAATTTAAATATAAGTAAAAACTTAAATATTAAAAATATAAGGCTGGTGAAATGTGCATTTGTAAGGCTGATTGCATTTGGTTTGGACTTTTGATTTTGAGGCATGGTCTGCATGGAAACAAGGGCTTCTGGTTTGGGCTCCAGATTCTGATTAAAAAAAAAAAACACTTAAGTAAAACGATGTCGTTTTACTTAAGTGTAAAAAAAAAAATAAAATTGAAACATTCTTCGTCTTCTTCAAAAGGCTGGGCGGCGCCGGAGGGCGGAGGCGGCGGGACAGCCGGTACTAGAGGGTGGAATATAGATACTACCCCCTTGCTCTCCAAAACAAAGAGGAGGCAGACGCATCGGCTCGTCCCCTAGTTCCGCCATTGTTCTCCAATATCATGTGTTCCCATGTACTGCTCAAGAGTTGTAAATTTGTTGAATCTTGAATGATTATATTAATATGCATTGTAATTTTAGTTTAGCTGGTGAGAAAATCATAACATTAGGAGAAAAAAGAGAAAAAAAAAGGAAGCCATCATCAAATTGGGGTGGTTAATTAGTGAATTCCAAACATTAGAGGGAGGTAACTAATAAATATATATATATATATATATATATACACATTGCAAACGAGTCACAAACTCCCAAAATTACCTCTGCGGCGTCGTTTAAGTGGACCACTGTTCCATTTAACGTTTCTAATCTGAACAAATTCTTAAAACCCTTCTAAACCCCTCCACCGCCACTCAGAACGATTCTTAAAACCCTTCAAAACCCCTCCACCGGCACTCAGCAACCGCAAAACCCCACAATCGCAGAGAAGGAGAAACAATTTGGAAGTGATAATAATGGCGCCTCCATCCAAAAGACCCCCAAACGGAAAATCATCAAAACCCACTTTGAGTAATCTTCAGAAACCCTCCAAGAAACCCTTCAAATCCAAAGGAACCATGTCACACCACGCCGTTTCATCTCAACCAAAAGCTTCACCCGCCCTTCAACTCGAAGACGATGTCCCCGACTTCCCCAGAGGTGAGTGAGCCCACTTTCGGTTATGTCTCTGTTTCTCATTACAACATGTTACTCTTTTCCTAAAATAGGCTTCCGTAATATTACCAATGTACATCAAAAGCTTAAAGTTTTTAATGAGGATACGGTTAAACAAATGAGAACTCACAGGTTGAAGAATTCATAGAACCCGAATTCTGTTCTGTGCGAATTCATGAGAATTTGTTTACATATTGTGTATTCATGTTTTTGTGTGTGTCACTTATGGGTCAAGTTTGCAGCTTTGAGATTGTATAGGATATGCATACCCCATACGATGAAATATCAATGTGTACGTGTATTATGCAAAAACTAACTTGAAATATTGCGTATATGGATTAGTTTTCAGCCCCCTTATTTGTTATACGTATAATTCTAGCCCTATTTTGGTGTTTGTATGCATACTCTGTGTATCATAGGCTGGCATTATCAGTATCTAGGTGAGTTTCTTTTCTGTGTTTGTTTAGGAGGACTCCATATATTGGACTCCATATATTTATATGCATGCTTGGGAATAAATAATTTTTGTTTCTGAATTGATATGTTTTGGAAGCTTATGGTGTTTTGCGTTTTGAAGGTGGAGGGAGTTCATTGAGTAGACAAGAGCTAGAGGATGTGAGGGCAGAGGTAGATGCAGAATTTGAGGCAGAGGAGTCACGGTTGAAGAACAGGAGTAAAAAGAAAAAGAGGTTGGAGTGGAGAAGTCAGTCAGTGGAGGATGATTTGGGATCTCTTTTCGGTGAAGCATTTAGTGGAAAATTGCCTAGATTTGCAAATAAGATCACTTTGAAGGTTCCTTTTGTATTCTCTCTTTATTCTCAATACTTTAGGCTGACTTCTAATTAAATAGTAACTTAATGAGTATGGAGATACCAAAGAAAGCGGTAACAAGTTAGGAAATGATGGTAAAATAAAACATTTTGTAAATTGTGGTGGAATCTGCTCTTCGTTCTTTTCATGGCATCTTTCTCTTTTTCTTGTTAATCCCCTTGTTATATTCCAGTAGTTGCATAGTGGTCAGAAGTTTAAATACTCAACTATTTCATGTGTTTTCAGAATATTTCTCCTGGAATGAAGCTTTGGGGTGTAATTTCGGAAGTGAGTGACAAAGATATTGTGGTTAGTCTTCCAGGTGGTTTGCGAGGGTTAGTTCGTGCAAGTGAAGCATTTGATCCTTTTACAGATGATGGAATACGAGGGGTATTTTGCTTCTCAAAGATTCTTTCATGTTCATGATTGATATTAGCTTGAATGAATAGCATTCTGGTTCTTTACTAATCGCTAATTTTAATTTCTTATCAGGATGTAGAAAGTAATTTTCTTTCTACGATATATCACGTGGGTCAGCTTGTTTCTTGCATTGTGCAACAAATGGATGATGATAAAAAAGAATCTGGGAAAAGAAGAATTTGGCTCTCCCTTCGTCTTTCTTTACTGCACAAGGGATTGACTATGGAATTTATTCAAGAGGGAACGGTAAGCAGCTTTTGTTTTGTTTTCCATTCTTCTGTTGGTATTGTTTCTTTGTTTGGTTAATGACTTGATAACATTTCAGTACAACAACAACAACTAATCCTCTATCCCACTATGTGGGGTTGGCTACATGGATCATACTTCGCATCGTATTCTGTCTATACACGTGTTTTCATTTATATTTAAATATAACATATCTTTTTTTATCATTTCTTTCCAACTCTTTTTAAGTCTCCCCCTTCCCCTTTTAATTTGAGTTAATGTTTCTTTCCAATTTTAGATAGCATTTCAGTACTTAGGAAAAAAATGATGCAATCTCCTTTGAGGCCTGACATTTCTTTTATTCTTTACTGTTCAAGAAATTTAATCAGTTATCAGTTAAAAGGTGATAGAATTGCAACAATTGTTTTCGTGAGTTAGGTTTTTGAGATATTTAATATAATCTGGATATTTATCAATAAAATAGTGAAATTTTTTTGAAAGGTTGTTAATTTTGTGTTTATTACTTAGATATTGCTGCATTTTACTGAAAAGTGTCTTTGTAAACAAAATAATTGTGCCCCTAGTTTTTGAGAATAAATTTACCTCTGCATTTTGAAACAATAACAACAACTAAGTTTTTATCCTACAAAGTGAGGTCGGCTATATGGATCACATTTCGCCACCTCACTCGATTTAAACTCATTTTCTCATTTATATTTAAATATAACATATTTCATTTATATTTACCTCCGCATTTTGAAAACCTCAAGCAAAACTATCTGCATATGCTTGACTATAAGAACAAAAACCTACACTTTTTGTATCTTCATTTACTCTTATACATACTTTTTTGAGAAGTATTTGTAACAGAGCTGTTGGATATAGTGATAAAATTTCATCCTCATGGCTTTTTTTGGACTTGTAGTTTTTACTTTTTGACTTTCTATGCTATCACGTTTCTTCAGTTAGTAGATCTATTTTTTTAGTTTTTTTCCTGTTGCCATCTTTGCAATTTTTCTCAGCTCATTGCTGAGAAAGTGGAAATTATCTGAGTATGTGACTGAATTTGATTGGGTTGGACTATTTTGGAACTAATGATTTTTAATTTCCAAAATAACGAGATCAAATTGTCAAGTTCTGAGACTTTCTATTGCCTATTGGTACAGCATTGTTTGAGAAGTATCTTCGCTAACGTTATGATGATTCTAGGCATTTATAGCTAGCAAAGTGCATGATGATCAACTTAACGGGAGTTAAGACTCCTGTTACTCCTTATCTTTATATGACCCTTCTTTCTTAGTTCTATCTGTGAACCAATCAACTATTTAATGTTGAACAGGCATTCAAAACTAACCTTCTGCAGATGACAAAAACAGCATTTGTCTCAGTTGACTGTGTCTATGTTAAACTCAGTTTCTTTGAAAAGCTGGATGATTTCTTCCCCTTCACCCTCCTCCATTTTTAACTTTCTGGTCCTGTCTTTCTACACATGCATGTTCTTGTTGTAAATTGTTTAGCTGGTTAAGTTAGTTGTCCATTCTTGTTAATCTTAGTAGTTTTTCTTTATTGTTCATTTGATCGTTGTGCTTCTTGGCAAATGCTTGTTATCCCCTACCCTGATTTTGTGAGACAAATTCTGACCAATGGTTTGTTTTTCCTGCATGATATGTAGGTTCTCAGTGCGTATGTGAAAAGCATTGAAGACCATGGTTACATACTTAATTTTGGATTGACTTCATTTACTGGATTTATGCCAAAAAGTAACCAATCTGGTAAACAGGATGCTACTTACTTTTGGGTTCACACACATGCACACACACTCACACACACATTTACCTTCGTATCCCCCACCTAAATTTTCTTAAGATGATTCCAAGTGTGTTCTGTAAGAAACTCATTTTTGCTTTTACAATTTGGCTTTTGTAGTTTATTACTTTTTCAACAAGCCCTTGGGCTACAGTCTTTTAATTGCGTATTTAGTCATGCTGATAGTCTTTATGATAATGTTTTTAAAGCAGTCACAAATCTATGTTTCCTGTCATTCAGTGGTTTGCAAGGCCAAATTCAGCTTTATTCGTGTATAATATTCAAGTTCATCATCAGCCTTTAAATTACATTAGATATATATATTTAAGAAGAAATCAATTAGCAGCTTCTATTCTGAACCATGTATTGTCGAATGTGAAATGGGCTTTTCTATTCATCACAGAGAGTAACGACGCAGAAGTGAAAGTTGGGCAGCTTATTGAAGGGGTTGTTAAAAGCATTGATAAAAGCCGAAAACTGCTGTATGTGAGTACTGACTCTGATGCGGTGTCGAAATGTGTGGTAAGTTGGCAGTTGCTAAAAATCAAAATACACACCTTTTGAATATCCTGGTATTTAACTGGATCGTTTTACTCTTTACAGACCAAGGATCTTAAAGGCATCTCAATTGATCTTCTCATTCCAGGCATGATGGTTGAAGCCCGTGTGCGGTCATCTCTTGAAAATGGAATTATGTTATCATTCCTTACATACTTCACAGGAACTGTAAGTCTTGTTGAGTCTCGTGTTATGTTGATATAACCTATATCAATGGGAGAGTGTCTGGTAACTATAATGTTTTGTTGTTCCACACAGGTAGACATATTTAACTTCAACGAAACTTTCCCTACTTCAAAATGGAAAGATCATTATGCTCCAAACAGAAAGGTAATGCTGATATGTATCTCAATCTTCATTTGAGAATGCATGTTGGATCAATCTTCATTTGAGAATGCATGTTGGATCTGTGTTCCAAGTTTTCCTGTATGATAAAAGACTGCAGAAGTGGAAGTTGTATGTCATAGAATTGTAATAATAGCATATTATGCATATGCTTATATTTATCTAGTCTTCTTTGCTGTGTGCTGTTTGTGATAATATGTTGTTAGTTATTGACATGCTGCCGTATTCTGTTATTCTCGTGTACCTTTTCTTTTATTTATAGAAACACTTGTTCTGTTGATATAGGTCAATGCTCGGATATTGTTTATAGACCCATCAACTAGAGCAGTTGGTTTGACACTGAATCCTCATCTAGTTCATAACAGGGCTCCACCTACTGTAAGTTAATGTGCTCTGACAGTTTTGTTTTTCTCAAGTGCTACAAGCTGCAGAAAACATTCTTAACATTTCTGGGCCTAAAAGCTTCTATTCTTGTATGACTGTTGACTGCTTTTATGTAGCATTCATCCTTTGGGTTGTTCTCAGTTTCCTGTAAGCCCAATTACTCTGACCATTTGAATTTGATTTACGAGCTGAGGGAATCCAATTATATAAATGAGATTTGACAAATAATTTCATTCTGCAAATTTTTTATACTGACTGCTGGTTTTATTGCAGGTGAAGAAAAAGTAATGTTGCTTCTTATAACTCTTTACATTTTACAATTTTATGTCTGCCATGCACTGATACACCGCTGTACACGATGAACCTCTTTTAAGTAGTGCAACAGTCTTAGATTTTTGTCGTGCTTTACAAACAAGGACAACGGAAGTAAACAACTAATCTAAAATATGCATAATATAGCACTTGACACTTATGCTTGGAGGTTAATTTGTTAGATGTTTAATGTTACTGAAGCCTTTAGTCTGCCAAAACACTCTGTAAAAGTTTTGTAACATGTGGACATGTGCTACCGTTGTGTTCTTTCTTAAGATTCCTGGCCTTTACCTGTTTTGCTGGATGCAGATGCTCCACCTCCTATAAGTGAAATTCAAGTGATTGCATTTAATGCTATTCTTTCTGAATGAGTGTATGTGTGCAGCTGGTTCAAGCTGGTGATATTTTTGATCAATCAAAAATAATCAGAATTGACAAGGCTTCTGGCCTTCTGCTGGAAATTCCCTCTTTGCCAGTACCAACCCCTGCATATGTCAATGTAAGTTTACCAGAAATATCACGACACTTGAGGGATATTTTGATATTTCTACCCATGAAATTCATTTTCTGGCAACAGTTTCTTGTATGCACTTTATTTTATATTGTGCTATTGCCTTTTTGTTTGCTGTAGGTTTCTGATGTTTCTGACAAGGAAGTCAAGAAGGTGGAGAAAAATTTCAAGGAGGGAAGTCTTGTGCGGGTTAGGGTCCTTGGATTTAGGCACTTGGATGGACTTGCCACTGGTACTTTGAAGGTGTTTTACCATTTCTTTGTGGATAGATTTATATTTTGCACTATTAACACACCTAAATATTTGTAGGGAGGTAAAAGTTAGTCAAAATGCTGCTTTGAGTAGAATACTCACGGACCAAAAATCTAGGAATGTTGGAATCACTCCTAAAAATTGTTTTATTGAAACTGATAATGAGGGGTTTTGAACTGCAACTTCAGAAAATGCCGAATAAGAATGGGAAATTCCCTATTTTGAGTTTTTTGAACTCTTGACAATGAGAACTAGTCTAATCCTTTACTCATCAAATCTAGATGAATGAGCAGCCTCTGATTGCATTTAAGAGGAATTTAGGAGGGAATTCGAATTATACACTAACCTAAGCAGATACAGATGGGATCTATAAATTTGTATTCATATAAAAGAAATAACAGCTTATTACTATAATTTGTGTCTGATAAGCTGGCTTTTGCACTTTTCCTTGAGCAGACTAGTGCCTTTGAAGGGACAGTTTTTACCCATTCAGATGTAAAGCCTGGAATGGTGGTTAAGGCTAAAGTAATTGCAGTTGACAGCTTTGGTGCCATTGTGCAGCTTGGTAGTGGTGTGAAAGCACTTTGTCCTCTTCGTCATATGTCAGAGCTTGATATAGCAAAACCTAGAAAAAAATTCCAGGTTTCCTCCAAACTATATTTGAGATATTAAAAAAGAAGTGCTGAGTTTGCTTGATAATTTTTTGTGATTCTGTCTTTTACGGGCTTTTGACTTTTTCAGGTTGGAGCTGAACTGGTGTTTCGTGTTCTCGGTTGCAAGTCCAAGAGGATCACTGTTACACACAAGAAAACTCTAGTATACTTCTTCCTGTCTAAAGTTTCCTTCTGTTCTTAAGGAGTAAATTGCCACATGATTCATATTTATTACACATTTTTGCATACATTAATATTTAGTTACTATGGATATATATGAATGTTTATTAAACAACCCTCAAGATTGCTGTACTTTTCTTTGTATTTATGATTTTGTGGCAGTAGTTCTCTTATACCTCTGATACTGCTAAACTTTCGATTTATTTTTGAAGAAACTATTGTGCATTTTTATGCAGAGCGAACTATTTTTTTTTCAGCTTATCTCTTACATTTTGTTAGTTTTTTATGGCTATTGGATTTGATAAACTTCACAGAGAATTTGCAGCGTTAGGAGAACTATTCAGTTAATGCTTGTGATATTGAAAGAAATAAAACTCATCTATCCTGCATACTAATTGCTATGAATTGGCTTCTATTTTTTAATTGCACATGCCTAGGGGTGTAATCGAGCCGAGCCGAGCTCGAGTACACCCCTAATCGAGCTACTCGAGTTCGTTAGGGGTGGTACTCGAGCTCGAGCTCGATCGAGCACCCCCTTTTTGAGCTCGAGCTCGAGCTCGGCTTCGAGTACCGAGTCGAGTATCGAGCTCGATTTTTTTATTATTTTAATTTTTTTTAATTTTTTAATTTTTTTAAAAAAAATTTATGAAAAATTATAGGATGTATTTGTAATTTTTCAAAATTAGTTTGGTAAACTAATAATTTACTATAAAATTAAGGACCAAAATATAATAATAAAAAATAAAAAATAAAAACTACTCGAGTAGCTCGACTCGAGCTCGAGCCCTTATAATACGAGCTCGCGCTCGACTCGAATTCGAACCCAAGCTACTCGAACTCGACTCGAGCTCGGTTTGTCGAGTAGTTGACCGAGCTACTCGCGAGTAGCTCGATCGTTTACCACCCCTACATATGCCTTTTCATGAAAATTTCTTTGATTTTGACTCGGCAAAGTTTGCAATTGTTGTTCCCTGGTTATCTTTTTCCTTGTGGTTTTGCTAACTTTGCACTTTGCTATGTCGCAAACTAGAAATGGCTGGACTGTTATTGTGAATAATAAATTTAAAGTAAACGAGCTGCTAACTTGGGGGAAACCTGTGCTGAAGTGCCAATACTCTGCTGATTAGCGCATTTGATTCGTATTTACTATGGGTATTTGTAACATTGTGAAGGCCCCAAAATTTTTGCACATTATTTGGTATTTTCATGGGTTCATGCATCTGTAGCCAATCATAATTCTTTGGTGCAACAGCCGTTACTAGTTAAGTGCAATGTTCAAGTCCCATATGTTGGGGAATTAGATTTATGGTGTTGTTATGAGAGGTCATTTGATTACATATTGTTTGCTTAACTCTATTATTTTCTGTACAGAATCTGTTCTAGATGCATATCTAAGGCAAAAGTTGGATCAGTGAATCCTTAACTCTTTCATATATGCATGATCGTATAATTGCCATTCTCTTATTGGATAAATGCAGAGACTGGTTTGTAGTTTTGTTGAGGTCATCTATTTTTCCTGTCTGTAATTTTTATTCTCCTTCTTATATTTCCCAGGTGAAATCGAAGCTTGAAATTCTTAGTTCTTATGCTGATGCTTCTGAAGGACTACTGACACATGGATGGATAACAAAAATTGAAAACCATGGATGCTTTGTTCGATTTTACAATGGAGTACAAGGATTTGCACCAAGGTTTGTCAGTTTATCTTGAATTTATCTTTGGTAACTTTTACTGGACTGGTTGTTGCCTTTTCATTATTGAAAAAGTATGTCAATTTGTTCATGTCATTGCTTGTTCTTGTGTTCAAAATTGTTACATCATGTTATTGCCCCAGCATTGAGATTTCTGTGTTATGGTCTTGTGTAGCGTTTTTATGTTTCGAATTTTCAACTTATCATTGAAGTATATGTTTGTGATGATAAATACATTTGTAAGTTATGCCTTGTTTCACTGATTTTTCAAGTTCTTTGGTTTGTGTTTGTTCAAGGTTGATTACTCACCATGTACTGCAGTGAGGCTCTAAGTGTGAGATTTTGAGTAGAACTGATTTGATTGCAACATTAAATTATTCTCAAGCTAACAGTTGATAGATGAAAGGAGCTTCCTTTTTATAATTGGTTTGAGAATGGAAAGATTTGTCATAATTGATCTTAAATGCCACACATCAAGTAATATATGAAGCAACTACCGTTTTATCTGTATCTTGATGTACTGGTATGCCTCTTTTTGTGCAAGCATCACTAAAATGTGGGAAATCTTCGATAACCGATCTTGGGATTTCGATCCAAAGTCATGATATGATATCCTACATTTCCTCGAAGTTGTTTAGAAAAAAAGAATGATGAGTCTGCTTCATGTGGTTTATGGTTTTTAGCTTTTAAGCATTTTCTCTTTTATGAGATCTACTCAGCCTTATGACTGAGCACTGGATTTGTGGAAATGAAACGAACAAAAAGAAATTGCTACACTTCTAATATGGCATTGTTTCCATTTATGATGTTGTAGCCAGGAAGACTAACAAATAGCTCTTTTTGTTTGTGCAGATCTGAAGTTGGGTTAGATCCTGGATATGACATAAGTTCAATGTATCATGTTGAACAGGTTGTAAAATGTAGAGTCACTAGTTCTATCCCTGCCTTGCGGCGGATCAACCTTAGTTTCACTACAAAACCGAAAAGGTTCGTCACTTTAATCTTTGAGAGAATTAGTTGATTGTTTATTGTTGGTCTCAATAAGTATCTAGGATATTATCTGGAAATTATATTTAATGTACTTTTTAGTGATTAAAAAGGTTGTTGATTTTAACTGTTTAGTTTGAGATTTTTTTCAAGCTTTTCCTGCTCTAGTAGAAAATAGAGGCGGCACAAGAACATTGTACTTTTCTACATTACCTTGGAATGCAATTATGCTAGAGTTTTTCATGGAATGTCATGTGTAACGCTCCAAAGCTGCTGTTCGTAGTTGTGACTGGAGTTTTGTATACGTGTTTCTTTTGATAGTTCAAGGCAGTCAGGATATGTTATTTCCACTGGTTCAAATTTTATTTTGTTTGTTTTAAATGCCCACGATCGATGAGTGATGCTCTGTTAAATTTTCTGGTAAAAATCATGTTATGTGAAGACATTCTGGGATTACTTTTCTTTTCTTTAGTTAGTGTTTTATTTTTCCTCATATCTTGTTTTAAAGCTTCATATATGTTTTGGATTTAGTGTTTCTACGGCATATGCTGATGTCATCAGTCCTCAATTTCTTCAATCTGATGTACTATTTACTTTTTTTTCCACGTATGACTCAAATTTAATGTATATTCACTTTTCTCCAATGAAATAAGGAATATATTGCTGTAACATCTGTGGATCAGTATTAGTTGATGGTGGGATTTATTGGCTTTAGGATTCTATTTTGCAATTGAGTATTTTGTTTGATATAAAAGGGACGGAGTTTGTTCTCCTTTTAGTCTTTCCATGAAGTTTTGTGGCTCATGTGTATGCTTTCATTGATTGAAAATGATGGATGAAAATACTAAACTTGAGCATTCGAAGAACACATTAATTCGTAACCAAGGATGATATTTCATCCACTGGCGCGGATATGTTAACTTTATTGCAATCCTGTGTTTTACATGATTGTGATGTCATTATGTAAATTTACTGTGTGACCTGCAATTTTCATGATTGACATGCCATTATGCAAATTTAGTGTTTGTTTTGATTTACTCCTTTGGTGTTGCACTCACCTTTGGAATATTACAAGTCGCTTAACTAAATCCTAAGTTCTTGTTTGCTAAAATCAATAGGATTGCTGATGATGATGTGGTGAAACTTGGAAGCCTTGTCTCTGGAGTTGTCGAGCGAGTAACCCCTCGTGCAGTTGTAGTTAGTCTTACTTCCAACGGTTACATTAAGGGTACAATCTCTTCGGAACATTTGTCTGATCACCAAGGTTTGTATGTTTTATTCTTGATTGCTTTTTGAAGTGCACTATTTTTGAAATGTTGCTGTTTGTCACTGTTTCCTTTATATTTTTGCTATCTTATGCCATAATAACTTTGCATTTCAGGGCTTGCTGCTTTGCTGAAATCACTTCTGAAACCTGGATACCAGTTTGATAAACTCTTGGTTATAGGTACTTTCCCAATTTTTCTGCCACTGTTCACCATGCATCTCTTCATGAGCTATTTCACAGTTTCTTGTTAGTTTGAGATTGTTTTCAAATTGATGGTTATCTAATTCTTCCTGGTTGTGATACTGTGATCTAGTATATACAAAGTTTTTTTATCTGTCCTATACACACATTTTATCTAAAATATTGGTAAAACCTGAAAAGGTGCAATGCATCTTTGGTGAGTCTGCATGGATACTCCGTTTAGTATATGCCTGTAAATATGGATGTCTATGGTATATGTTTCTGTTCATTCATGTAAGTTTCGTAAATGCTTTCTTTGGTTTTCGGAGCTCTTTTAGCACTCTGTTCTTTTTCTCCCGTTAAACATTTTCCATGTGGATTACCCTTTTGGTGGCTTCAAATGCGAGTTGCAGCTTGTATTCTGATGCCCCTATAAAGATTTTTCAACATATCAAGGTGGACAAGTTACCTGTTGGAATCCTGTAAATGCCAAATATCCTATTTTATGTTTCTCATTTGCTTAGATTGAGAATAAAGAACTCTCAGTCCATTTCCCAACCAGTGGAAAGCTAGAATCCACTGTAGATATTTTAATATAAAATGAAAATTAAAAAAAAACTGGAAACTATAGTATCTTATGAATGCTTGAAGTGCAGAAAATTACAAAATCAAGCATAAAATTATTTTGTAATTACATACATGAATTTAAGAATCTCTCCCCATTAAGTTGGGGACAATGATGAAGCAAAAAATTGAAGTGGATGGGTACTGAATCTATGGACTTACCATTTGGTGCCAATCAAGCTATTTATATTTTCTGCAACTGGTTGCACACCATTTCTCTGCAACATGCAGTAAAAGATAATTGCATAGCTGTACTTTGCAGAGCTTTTCTTTATGTATAAGTGAAGAAAATAGTCAAAAGTGGTTGAATTGTGGCAGATATTGAAGGCAGCAATTTGATACTTACGGCTAAGCATTCACTTATTAACTCTGGCAGCGAGCTTCCCTCAGATATCTCACAAGTTCGTCCTCACTCGGTGGTGCATGTAAGAAATTTTCTTTGTAGAGTGGTGTGATTATGTGGCCTGCTGCAGCTAGATACCTTTTTCTGGCATTACGATAGCTGTTCCACTAATAAGAAAAGATATGATACTTGTTAGTCAAAAGGGTAATAAAATATGAAGTGATAGCTCAATATGTTGTGTTATTGCTTTCTGGTGCTTCAGCTGTCTAACCAATGATGAATTTTGCTTACAGGGATATGTATGCAATTTAATTGAAACTGGTTGTTTTGTACGCTTTGTTGGACGTTTAACTGGTTTTGCCCCGAAGAACAAGGTATAAACATTCTCTTGGTTACTGTTCTGATTTATGTTCCTGTGTAGCATCTTGCCAATGCAGTCTGTTCCTGTTTTGATTATGCTGCTTAAAGTTATCATTCATCTGTCATTGAAGGCTGTAGATGACAGGAAATCTGATCTTTCTGAAGTCTTTTGCATTGGACAATCTGTTCGCAGTAACATAGTTGATGTAAGTTAATAGTTTCAAATGAGTTTTGGTCTTTGGAAATAGTGCACATTATTACAAAGTCTAATTGCAAGTTATCTTTTCCTTCTCTTCTCCAGGTTAATAGTGAAACAAATCGAATAACACTCTCTTTAAAGCAATCAGTGTGCTCCTCAACATATGCTTCATTTATTCAAGAATACTTTCTCTTGGAAGAGAAGGTGATCTCTGACAATATCATACTGATAACTCTTTTTTATGAATTTTCACTGATGATTACATTGTGGTTTTGTGAGCAACAAGAAAATTTCTGCACTAGTCGTTTTTCGCTCTTGCATCTAACTGTACGTGTGGTATGGTAAAAGGACTATAAATAAGCACTGGTTTTTGGGCATGGGAATAGTTGCAAGTTTCTCTTTTCCCTTGGAAATGGTTCTTTTCATCTCTCCAGGTTAAATATGCATTACTAGTCACTTAGTAATAGTAAATGTCCTCCAAATTAGATCCATTATAACTGTTCATTATTAGACAGTATTCTAGTCGCAACTAATATACGAAGCAGATAATGACATGTTTTTTAGAGATATATTCAGAGCAAATAAATGAAAGATGCTTCTTTAAGAATTTAGTCTGGCATCCTCAAGGTCACATGCTAGTTGTAACTAAAATTACAAAAATGTGTGACATTAGTGTTTATTGCTCATATGGGCCTTACCAGCTTTCAAACACTGTCAGATATTAGTTAGATGTTAAATATTACAGCTTTGATGTCTTCTTTGTACTTGTGAGGTTATTTATGGCAAGAGGCTGAACTCGGGCCAGAAGGAAGTTCTTGTTGTCTTAGGGTCCTTGGAACTTTCTTTAACTTGTGAATGAATGGATATAAGAGATTCTTGTAAACCTCGCTTGATTTTGAGCATTGTCTATATGAACATGTCAGAGCAAAGTGTATGGGAATTCCATTGAATAAGAGCTGTTGAAAGTTATAATTGTTGTTAGTAGATAACATTATTTTTTTAATAGATTTCAGGTGTAAATGGAGTGCCACGGGAATAATTCATATATGTGTATTGTTCTGTGCCATTGGTTGACATGTGATTCAAACAGAATATTACATCAAATTCAGGGGGTATACTTTGTAAGGTCTTTTGTAAAAGTATATTGCCCTGATTTTAAATCAATTTAACATGTAGCTCATATTTCCTAGTGCTTAACATGTAATATATATTTATTTTGTTTTACCATTCTGTTTTTTTCCAGGAGTTGTTGCAGCTCATGTTTCACTGAACAGTTCTATTGTTGAATGAAAACCCAGCTATTGCATTATTCCCTTTTTAGTATTTTATACAGTGAACTATTCCCATTCCAGGGTTGGCTTTCTTGTGTTATTGCTTGTGGATTTCTTCTGAAGTACTCAGTATTCTATATTTTGTTGTGGATATACAGGCAGGCAAATCCTTAATTTGTTGACAATACTTTAATCAGAAATCTCATTTTCCTGCTGTTGTAGCTTTTGTCTGCAACTGAATTTTCAAGTACAAATTTTGTTGTTACAAGCTAGTATTTTCTATCACTTAAATGTTGGCTGTACACCTTTCTACCTTTTAATGTCTTGGAATAGATGTTTTCCTATGATATCATGCCTGAAAAATTCCTAGCTCTTGTTTCATTTCTGGTGACTTTATAACATGGTTTATTAATTAATCTGACTCTCCTTTCTTCATAACTCAGATAGCCAAACTGCAACTGCTGGACTCTGAGAGCAGTGAATTAAGTTGGATCAATGAATTTGATATTGGTGGTATAGTTGAGGGGGAAGTTAATGAAATAAAAGGTTTTGGTGTTGTTATCAGCTTTGAGAAGCACAAAGACATTGTCGGCTTTATTTCCCAATATCATTGTAGGTTTGGAAAATCCATATTTTTTTCCTTTATTTGTTTGATTGGGCTTTGGTTTAGTTATTTTTATAATTCTTTTCAGTGAATGGCATCACGGTGGAACCTGGCACCACTGTTCGAGCTACTGTTCTTGATATCTGCAAGGCAGAACGCCTCTTGGATTTATCTTTGAAGCCAGAGTTTGGTGAAAGGTCAAAACGTGAGGGTTCTGATGTTCAAACTAAAAAAAAGGTTTCTAATGTTATACTAATGATTATTTTGCAAATATTTTGTTTTTCCAGTTATTATTATGCTTGTTGTGTTTGTACTTCTTTTTTAAAGAGATTCTGAAAAGATGGAATTAATGGGGCATCAAAGATGTTTCTACTACATATTTTTCCTTTCGAAATAATCTTCCCTGTTATTTATATACGTGGTTTATTTGTCAACTGGAGTTCTTTTTCATGGGTATTTTCCTGGAGGCAAATTTCTGTTGCAACTTTATGTTGATGGAACTCTCCTTTAGGCCTTGTTTTCAACTTTGCAGAAACGCAGAAGGGAAGCACATAAAGGGTTGGAGGTGAATCAAACTGTTCATGGACAAGTTGAGATTGTGAAAGAAGATTACTTGGCAAGTTTTTTTCTCGCCCTTCTGTGTTTGGGTTATTTTTGTGTTTTCATTAGTCCAATTTATTTTCCCTTTCCTCTCTGGATTCTGAATTGGCAGCATTTTGAGAACTCAATGGCAAATTTTCGTTTTGTTATGCAAATTCCGGTTTGCCCAAAAGGAAACTTTCAGATCCTGATGAACTAATTTGTAATTTCTAGTGTGAAAATACTGCACAAACATGCAAATTTCCTCCTAAAAGTTTTTTGATACTCAACGAGGGCTTAAAATATTTCATCCTACTGGAGTTGTTGCTACATTTTTTTTCCTGCAACATAGGTTGCATAATGTATGTACATATGTTAATTTCCCTCACAAGAATTATTGTATGAAATAGGTTCTATCAATACCTACATACAATTTTGTTTTGGGATATGCATCGGTTGCTGACTACAATACCCAAAGACTTCCTCGAAAACAGTTTGTGAATGGACAGAGGTAAATTACCTTTTCTACCCTTGTGTTGTTTGAATGTGCGTATTCCATGATTGTTCTTGCATGTCAAGAGTTTTTGCTTTGTACCCGATGCATTGAGATTGGTATTTCTTTAGGTTAAAATTAGGAAATGGAACAAACAGAACAGAGAATCTAAAATGGAGTTTCTTTGGAGTGATACCTAGTGACGATAAACCCCTCTTTGGAAAAATCTGTTCTTGGCAAGATCTTTTGTATCTAAAACTGCAAGTGTAGCTGTTGATGTACTCAAAAGAGAGTGCAAGTACTTTTCCAAAGATAAGCTATTTTGGAGCTCGAATAGGATGCCTTAGGAGTCCTTATATAATTAGAATTTTCAATAAGATCTTAGTTTAATGGGTTTTCAGTGTTTTATGGAATTTTATTTGTCAACCTGTTTAGTTAATTCTGCCTACTTTGTAAGATCTTATTTGGCTCCTGTATGTGTTAGTATTCTAGCATCTTGTCTGAAAGTTGAAGTAGGAATTCTATTATTGTTTGGATTTGAATTAGAATGGGAGTATTCTCTTTTATTGGAGGTGATAAATTCTAGTTGAGGTAAGAAAAGAATTAGGATCTTGTGAAGAATGTAAAGTTTTCTCACAAGAGGGAGGTGTTTCAACTTAATAAAATTCTTGGTGACTTTTAGTGTCTTCTCAAAAAGGGTTGTAAGATGCAATCTAGCCTTAGGGTGATGCCAGAAGGTCTCCAAAATAATTCATTGGTTTTCCCTAGTTGTTTTTTCCTTTATGAATTTTATTGCAGTTTATTAACAGCTATTAACTACTACCAAATTATCTGTTTCTTGCGCATTCTAATCTTCAAAAAGACAAGAAGCTTTCTTTGAAATATGTTTGGCTATCAGCAGTACTGAATGTGGACAGCAAATGTTGTATACAACAACAACGTCTAAGCCTTTGAATATGTAGACAGCAAATGTTGGATGCCCCAACATATTCAAACTTTTCAATAGGAAGCATTAAATAAATCAATAACGACATATTATGCCATGCAATTACATGGTTCCTAGATTGAAGTTCTGTTTGCTTAATGTTTGGGAGCAGGGACAGTTTGATCCCATATTTTAATGAAGGTATTTTTTTTTGGGGGTTGGTTTGTGGAGGTTAATGTCAGCTGTTGCATCTGATTGTGGTATGCATCCTAGATAACCTTGTAGTTTTGGGCAGTTTTGACTGTTTGAGAGAAGTAACTTCTTGGTATTTTAAGGAATTTCTTTACACCCTTGGATAATAAATGGCTAAAGTTGCACCCTATTCACAGTCTCTTCTTCCAGACTTCCGACAGATGATCTTAAAAAAAAAAGGAAAGAAAATAATGTATCATTTCATGCTTCTCTTGGCTTCAGATTTGAGGTGGGCTTTGAACTCTTCCATATCTGAAAGCGAGGAAATATTGACTGTAAACTTTTACTAACTTAAGGAGAGACTAATAGTAAGCGAACTTGCACAATTGATATTTCATTGAAAGTCTATCTTTACTAACTTCTGTAAGGCATTGGAGAATTAGGAACTAGATCAAGAAAATATTTTTGAAATTTTGCATCACGATATTTGTTTGTTAGCTTCTTGTTTGTGTTTGGCAAGCTGTAGTGCTATGATTTTTATGACATCTCTATTTTCATTATTTTATTGTCTTCAGTGATTTTCAGTCATTATTATTTAAGCTCTAGGTTTGTGTTACTTTTCGCAGCATTATAGCCACAGTTGCCGCTCTTCCAACTCCATCAACTGGGGGAAGGTTACTACTGCTGCTGAAATCCAATAGCGAAGTTGTGGACTCATCCAGTTTAAAACGCACAAAAAGGAATGCTAGCTTTATTGTTGGTTCTTTTGTTCAGGCAGAGGTGGGGATGTCATTGGACAATTCCGGGGGATTTAAGATGCACTTATCATTCTATTACCAGTTTTTAACATTTGTTTTGTCTTTTCAGATTACTGAAATTAAGCCTTTGGAACTAAGATTAAAATTTGGATCAGGTTTTCATGGGAGGGTACACATAACGGAGGTAAATGCTCATGGAAGTTTTTCAGCATAAGTGGATTTAGGATTTATGAGAATATCAATTACTTTCACATATCATGTTTCTCTTCATTTGTTAAGGTGAACAACTTTGGCCATTTTGTTAAACAGGTTACTGATGATAGTCATCTTGAAGATCCCTTCAGTAACCTTAGGATTGGGCAGACAGTCACTGCAAGGATTGTTTCGAAGTGTACTCGTAATAGAAATTATGAATGGGAATTATCTCTGAAACCCTCCTTGCTTGCAGGTAGCAAATCTTTCTTCCGTATCTTCTTTTGCGAACCAGTTTTGTTAGGCTTTTTTCTTTGTTGTCCCTTATTGGATGACATGCTGAATTCCATTCAACATAGGATCTTGGCGGCAGTTTTCTTTCTATGCTTAAGGGATCTTTGTCGAACATTTATGTTATTAATAGGTTATAGGTAATCAGCCTACCGCTTACTGTATTGGAATTTGAGATAATATACTAAGAACCGATGGAACATTTTGCCTTGCATTTATTCATTTGTTGACGAAGTGCTTATCGGCTATTGAGAGAGGAATTACTAATTTATAGTTGGATGAGCAAAGTTAGTTGTTCTTTTCAAGATGATAAGATTATAAACTGCATTTAATCAAAACATTACTTTAATGATGGAGAATCAAAATTTCTGTAATCTAGAAGTGAAACTTTAAGATTTTCAGCGAGAAAGTTTGTTGAAGTCTTGAAATGTGGCGTTGATAAACTAGCCATACAGTTGCATTTGCCAATGCTTTTGCCTCTCTGGGACGTTCTTGATGCTGGAAAAGTTCTTCAGTGGTGTACAAACTGTGCTCTGAAACATTGAGTCATGTTGATCTTCTGAATATCGATGCAATTAACTGTTAATCGCAAGCTTTGAGAGAACCAATTTCACATGGTAACATTATTCCCTTGGTAGCTGTTTTCATGTGTTTCTCGGGGTTCAATTGCAGAAACGTTGTTTCCTGGAAATCTGATTTATATAGTTTGCTCTATCTCATATTGGATATCAATCCTTTTTGGGATGCCCACTTTCCTTTAGTAGAAATTATAATATATTACAGATTACTTCATTTCATTTACTTTATACTCTAAAAGAGGTTTTTCTTTTAGAGGCAAAAACCCCAAACTCGGTGAGGGGATGCCAGCCCCAAATTTTATAGATTTATGGGAAACACGAAGTGTCCCCGTGTGTTTCCCACTGTCTCCTTAGGTTTCAGTAACTGGCTTGGTGCCCACAAGTTTGCTTTCTTCTTTAAGTATTCTGTGTTTTCAACTTTTTTCATAATATCTATCTCTTGCAAGATGGACTTGGGGAATGTTGTACTAAGTCTATCAGAACAATAAAGCCGTAAACTTAGCTGCTGCCACTCCAATATAGTTGATCCAATTTCTTCCATATCCAGGTTCTGGTGAAGTTTTGGAGGAACTTCTGACAGAAGATTTCAATTATCCAATTGGTGGAAGTGTTTCTGGCTTTGTTTATAAAGTGGACAAGGAATGGGCATGGGTGACTGTATCTCGAGTTGTGAAAGCACAATTATATGTTTTAGATAGTGCATCTGAGCCTACTGAACTTGAAGAATTTGAGAAGCGGTTTTACGTGGGCAAGGCTATTTCTGGATATGTCATGAAAGCAGATAAGGAGAAAAAGTTGTTACGTTTAGTCCTGCACCCGCTTCCTGTTGATGCAGATAGAACTCTTAGTCTAATTGGTGGTAGTTCAACTAGTCATTTAATTGAGAATAGAACATGCCATATTGTTGAAGGTGGGTTTGTGGGTGGCAGGATTTCTAAAATCCTTCCCGGTGTTGGTGGCATTCTGGTTCAAATTGATCAGCACCTGTACGGTAAGGTTCATTTTACTGAGTTGACCGAGTCATGGGTGTCGGATCCACTCGTTGGATATCATGAGGGTCAATTTGTAAGATGCAAAGTCCTTGAAATCAGTCATTCTTTGAGGGGCACTTTACATGTTGATTTGTCACTGCGGCCAACTTTGGACTATAAGAATCATGGCAGGTATGCTTAACGCTCCCTTAGTGTGTTCGTAGCATGATTTCAGATAATGATGCATTCTGCCTTCAGGTTGAACTAAGTCTTAACTAATTCACGATCTTTAACCTAGTAATGCCAAATAGTTGGAAGCTGTTCCTACGTTATTTTTCTTCATGTTTTTATTTCGTTTTCTGCCAGTGGGTTTAGTTTGAATGATCTTTGAAGACCTACTTATTTGAACGTACCATGTACTGTCACTTCATCAATCACATTTTTAAGGACTCATACATATTTTAGAGTAAAGACTCGCCTTGCTATCCATGCATTGGCTACGACGTACCATTTGGGTTTATCACAAATAGACCCAAGGTGTTATCATGTGATAATAGATGTTATCTTTTAATTGTAATTAGTTCTGTGGAACATGTTTCATTTATTCTTTCTTTCATTGATTTTCATTGTTGAACCTAGCAATGTAGGCCACCAAATTGT
This sequence comes from Ophiorrhiza pumila, assembly GCA_016586305.1. Taxonomy (NCBI): domain Eukaryota; kingdom Viridiplantae; phylum Streptophyta; class Magnoliopsida; order Gentianales; family Rubiaceae; genus Ophiorrhiza; species Ophiorrhiza pumila. The sequence continues at coordinate 417,160 of BLIW01000006.1, read as the reverse complement.
CTTTTTTGTTTTTGAAGTTGTCTACATTTGCTAGTAGAATGAAATCCATCTTGGAAGGCGAAGTTGTTGGTCAATGTTAGTATGCAACTAAAGAAATAATGGTATTTTGTTTTGGGGCTTAACATTTGGCACTGTGCAGAAGATAGTGACAGGTTGTTCATAGACAAACTTGCATTGCCTGAGCTCAATTCCTCTCAGAATGTCCACTATCCAATGATTTTGCAGGGTGTTTTCAGAAAACAAGGATACCTGAAAGAAGAAAATATGAACATTGATATGAGTTTCTCTGCTTAAATCTGAGGACTTAGCTTGAAGAATGTTAACACAATCTGATGAATACAATAGTGTCACTTTATTTTTCCTACTAGTTGCTGCATCTGTTCCTTTTTTCTAATTTTTTTTTATCACACATCAAATTCAAAAAGTTCATAATTTTTTATCACCTGATTTAAGTGAATGGCCTAGAGAAAATGTGATGTTGAACACCATTTTCATTCTTGTGTATAGTCTTACTGGGTAATATTGCATAATCCATTGTACCTTTTCTGCTTCCGTATTCACAGTGTCGATATTCCTTGTTTTCTATTTTTAAATGTTAATTCTTATTACAGGAATTCTTTCATCCCCCGCATAGAGAATATTGAAGATCTTAAACCAGATATGGTTGTAAAGGTACTGCAAGCTCTTGAATAGAAGTGATTGAGAATAATTACCTTAACCTTAACTCCAACTGATAGAGTTGTTTTGAACTTAAGGTTTATAGGAGGAGAAAACTAGTTCTCCTATGGCATGAGACTGAATTAGCTCATTTGGGATCTTTACTATCCCAACATGAATTGGGCGGCCCAAAGAATTTCGACCTTTAGGTAGCCTGTCCCACTTTCAGTTGCTTGTGCAGTTGGATTACCCTCTCTTTTCAAGAAGGTAGTTAAATGAATGACTGGGACTCTTCTGGTAATTGTGTACTCAAGAGTGAAAGCTATTTCTATTAAATAGCCCATCTCACATAACCTAGGACTTGATTCATTATGAACTACTGGCCTGGACAATGTGTAGCTCCACTATAAAAGGACATGCAGCTCTAGGGTGGATTTTTGCTGGAATATTATGAGTTTGAGATATTGTTGTGAAACCATATTTGGACGAAGTGATGCCCTATCTTTCTATGCGCCATTTCTGCCCTAGGCCTGATTCCTAAGTTTCCCTTTATTTTGTTCCTAATTCTTTATTACTTACTGTGCAATCTTTAAAATCAAGTCTTTTTCGTTCAATTTTAGGAATCAGATTGGTTTAAGGACTACTGGATTGCCAACATACCATTTACTTCCCATTCTTTCACCAATTAGGAATCAGATTAGTAGGCCATTGTTCTATTCCAGTAGCATACCTTTGGTCACCAAGCTGTGCTTGGTTTAACATTCTAATCTTTTAACCCTTCTCTTTGTTTGGGGCTATAGTAAAATTATTTCTCCACCAAGTTTACAGTTGTCTTGGTTAATTCACATAAAAAAGATCAGCAACCCTCTTCTTTTGTCTCCAAGTAGTTTTTTCTCCATATCTTCCCTTTCTCCTTGCCATGCTCAACCCAGCATACTGCCACCCGTTCCCTTGGCCCACTCCTTCCTATTCTTCAATCTCTTGCTCCATTCTATTTAGTACCTCATCCCTTGGTCCTTGTCCATCGCCATCTTTCCTACTTCCCCACATTACATGCTGTTTTCTTCCCACAACTCCATATTCATTTTGAATTACTCGTATGTTCTTGCCAAGTTTCTTGTACCTCTTAGGTCTAATAAATACAGCCCCAATGCTATTTGATTTTAGTTTAACATTTGATTACATTTTTAATCTACCTAATTGCCTACAACGACTACTACCCTTTATCCCACAATGTGAGGTCGGCTATATGGATCATATTTTGCTATCATGTTATATCTACACACGTATTCTTATTTATATTCAAGTATATTATAATTTTTAATAGTTTCTTTCCAATTTTTTAAAGTCTTCCCCTTCCCCTTTTAATTTGGGTTAAAGATTCTCTATTTTCTACACGCCTTGTTAGGGCATCTAAAGAACTCTTATGCACATGTCCAAACCATCTTAAGCATGCTTCACTCTTCTTCAATGTGCAGGATAACCCCAAGGGGTTGGGGGTATTTTCTCATCTATTGATGCTATCCCCACTTTCTTTATAATGTATTTAATCTCCCTCATTGCCTAACGAAGACAAAAAATCATTTGTAGGTATTGTTGGAGTGACCTCTTAGGTGCCATAGACAATGTTAGAAATTAAGTATTGTTCTGTGAACTTCTGGACTCGTTAGTGATTGATCCCTGAGGGAGTTGTTTGGTCTTAAGGATTAAGTGGTCATTTGATTTTTTTTGGTTATCAGAGGGAGTGAATTATTGGATATTTTTGGTTGACAAAAATATCAATCTTGTTTTTTTCTTTAACACTTCACAATTGCTTGTGCCATTTGTTACAGTTATATTCTGCTTGAAATTGGTAAAAGTATGATGGATCTCAGTAATTTTACTAATTTTTTCGTTGTGGCTATTCTAGGGCTATGTGAAGAATGTTACTCCTAGAGGATGTTTCATTATGATATCACGTAAGATTGATGCGAAAATCCTCTTGTCAAACTTGTCTGAGGGCTATGTTGAGAATCCAGAAAGAGAATATCCAGTTGGGAAACTTGTCACTGGCAAGTATGTATTCACTATTTTATGTTTTGTATGGCAGCTGGTGATGACTGTGTACTGAGAGGCTGATTGATTGCAGGGTTGCATCAGTGGAGCCATTATCCAAACGAGTTGAAGTGACTCTCAAGACATCCAATGCAACTGATGACTCAAAATTTGATATAAATGTGTTACATAATATTGCTGTTGAAAATGCCATCTCTGGAAGAATAAAGCGCATCGAGTCTTATGGGTTGTTTGTTACTATTGATAACACGAATCTGGTAAATAGGCAGTCAATTCTCTTCTTGTGCTGTTGTTAATGCTTATGATGAATTTCTGGGTATGACTAAATCAAGGTGCCATTGATACTTGGAGTATGAGCTGTCTTTTCTGGAAATTAGAAAGCAATTTAGCCTAATCCATATTAAAACTCTATTTACTCATTTCTTCTATTGAAGATTTGATACTCTCTTTATGGAATATTATATTTCTATTGTAACTGTCCTAAATCTCCCCCTTCTGCTTGCTAATGCCTTAGGGTCCATTTTCAGCCATTCTCAAGGTAGAATCACTTTTCAAAAGTGAAAACAGAGGGTTAAAAGGTCAACCATTACATCCTTAGAAAAGCTACCTCCTAAACATTTGAATGCTTTTTGGCATCTCACGTAGACAGTATTCATGATGTTCAGATAAAAGGTTGGAAACTTCAAATCGAAATGGATGCATTTCTTTCTATGAAGTATACCTTAACTGTTTTTGGACTTTTGGGTTGATGCTGTTTACATTGAATTTGAACTTACAATAGAATTGCGGCCAACAAACATCATCTTTAGATGATAGTTTTGTTTAATATAAGCAGTTTGCTACTGCTTCATGTTATTTAGACTTTTCTTGCAGGTTGGATTGTGCCACGTCTCTGAGCTTTCTGATGACCGTATAGACAACATTGAAACAAAGTTCAAAGTTGGGGAGAAAGTCACAGCTAAAATTTTGAAGGTAAATGCACCGAAATTGCTTATTTAGGAGTTGCCGATATTTTGCCCATTTCTCTTTATTGGCAAATAAGAATGATGGTAGTTGCAGCAAAGTTTATCTTGTGTGCAAGCACTGCCCTGGTGTATTACACTAAACAGGACAGAAGAGAAAATATGACGCTGGAATCTACTTTCCATTAAGGGCCAATGTTTAGATACCCACTTAAACTATTGATGACTTTAAAATAGCAAAAACTGAGAAATTTTGGTTTCACAAATATGAAGTCTGTGTTCCTCTGCTTTAAAGCTTCTTATTTCTAGTGATTTGTGATCGCACAATGTGTAGCAAAGTTAGTTTGTAAAATAGGGTCTGCTAGGTTGAAAAATCAAAGTTGATTTAGGAACATGCTCTTTAAGCAATTAAAAAGCTAAGATTGCCCATACATTATTTTTTACAGTGGTTTCTGATCACATAGTGTGGGGCAACCTTAGTATGTAAAATAGGTGTGATAAGTTGAAAAATCAAAGTTGATTTATGAATGTGCTCTTTAAACAATAAAAGCTAGATTGCTGATGCTAATGTTTTTCCAAATTTTCAGGTGGATAAGGACAGACACCGTGTTTCTCTTGGGATGAAAAATTCATATTTCACGAGTGATATAGATGGTAAAAAAATTACAGAACAAAGGCCAAATCATGCTATTGCAGAAAATCATGTTTTTGAAAGCACTGAGGTGATAATGTTGCCGGAGACTAGTGATTTTAGTATTCAATCTGCAAATGGACAGCATCCAGTTCTTGATGAATTGGAATCTAGGGCTTCAATACGACCACTCGAGGTTCCTTTGGATGATATAGATGTCTCAGATGGAGATAATGTAGTTAGTCAAGATATGGAGCATCATCTTAGTGGTGCAGATATTATTGATGAGAAGAGCAAGAAACGAACAAAGAAGAAAGCGAAGCATGAGAGGTAGTAATTATCTCGTGGCATTTACTTTGTTGTCCTTTTCTGGATTGGATTCTTTGACAAGTAATATCAGTTAGCAGTTTTCCTATCTGGTGTTGAACATTCTTTTGTTGCTAAACCTGTATGATTCAGGGAACAAGAAATTGAAGCTGCTGAGGAGAGACTTCTAGAAAAGGATATCCCAAGAAATGCTGACGAATTTGAGAAGCTCATTAGGAGTTCTCCTAATAGCAGCTTTGTATGGATAAAGTACATGGCGTTTATGCTCTCTATGGCTGATGTTGAAAAAGCACGTTCTATTGCTGAGAGGTAAAAACGTTGATGTTTTATTTATTTTTTTTTTGCAGATTGCTGTTGACATGGTTATACATTTTTCACATTTTTAGCAATTATAAAAGCCCGAAGTACAGAAGCAGAAAGTAAATAATAAGCTTGCGTTAGATTTGGAAAATACACAGAAACAGAGGTTACATGAAAGGATTGAACCTAAATTGCAGCTTTTTGGTTCCTAACTGATGAAATATCTTGGTGGATATTTCTCTTTCAAAAATAACAAAAACTTGGGTAATAGACAATTATATGGGGCAACTATGTCACAACGAGTTTTTGTGCATGTTTTAGCTTACCATGCGAGAGATAATTGCCTCTGGGTGATGAGAAAGATTTTTTCTGGTTTTCGGATTATTTTGACTCTGTTTATAGGACTCTATTATGGTGTTTGTGTCAGTTAAACTCTTCAATGTAACTTAGTAACTAGAGCCCAACAAAGGGAGCCAAGTGTTTTCTTGAATATAAAGGTTCGGTGTGCCGTTTGACATCTTCCTATGCATCTCATAGAAGTATTTCTAGAGATAAAAATCTGACACATAAAAAAGATTCTTTCCACATCTTTAATGTGCTTAATATTCCAATACTGGGGCATCTAAAGGTTTTCTACGCACATGTCCAAACCATTTTAAGCGTGTTTTTCTCATTTTCTTATCTATTGGAGCTACCCCACTTTCTTTCTAATACACTCATTACTTATTCTATATAGTCTAGTGTGTTCTTATATCCATCTCAACATTCTCATTTTTGCTGCCCTAAGTTTTTGAAGGAAAATCACTGATTATGGTTGTCCAGTTTGACATATTATATTCGCGTGGAGATGTAATTTCTCTTAGTTTTGTAATTCAATACTTTTTTATTTCTCAAGGGCTTTGAGAACAATAAACTTCCGAGAAGAGTCTGAGAAGCTGAATATTTGGGTTGCATACTTCAATTTGGAAAATGAATATGGGAATCCTCCCGAGGTAATTTAAGTAGAACCACCACGGCTTTAATGATTGTTCAGTGAGCTTTCACTCTGTAACATTCTTGCTTTGGATAATACTGGAGTTTTCTTATTTGAAAATTTTCTTTAGGAAGCTGTTGTGAAACTATTTCAAAGAGCATTACAGTTTTGTGATCCCAAAAAGTTGCACCTGGCTTTGTTGGGCATGTATGAAAGGACTGAGCAACACAAGTTGTCTGATGAGCTTCTTGGCAAAATGACCAAGAAATTCAAGCATTCGTGCAAAGTATTGAGATAAAGAATTATTTTCATTAAGTTTTCTTTCATTCGTGATTATTGTTATAATTTTCTTGGGGATCCTAGTGTTACAGTGCTTTTAACACTGTTGTGATACAGGTTTGGCTAAGATGGGTTCAAAGACAATTGCAGCAAAAACATGATGAAATACAGAAGAATGTAACTCGGGCTATTTCATTTACCTCGGCATAAACATATTAAATTTATCTCTCAGACGGCTATTCTTGCTTTCAAGTGTGGGGTCCCCGAGAGAGGGCGATCATTGTTCGAGGGAATGCTCCGAGAATATCCTACAAGGACCGACTTGTGGAGCATCTATCTTGATCAAGTAATTGTCTTAACAACTCTGATCCTCAAAACACAACTGCCAAAAAAATAAAAGGCAGAGAGAGAGGCAAAGGAAGTTTCTTTATTCATCTAGTTTAATTGAAATGCTTTTTCTCTCTATTCGCCTCACTAAAAATTGTCAAACTGAACAGGAGATCCGACTGGGTGATGTAGATGTGATTCGTTTATTGTTCGAGAGAGCTACTAGTTTGAGCCTTAAATCAAGAAGGGTTAAGGTACCTGTATTAACCATATTAATATGTTTATATCATTTTCGTCTCCACCAATTTCTTGTTTCAGTATCTGCACCCAATTTGGTGATTGTGCATTAGGTTTTGTTTAGGTTGCCTTAAAATTTGTTTGGTTTTGATGATTGCAGTTCTTCTTCAGAAAGTACCTGGAGTATGAGAAGTCTCTTGGCAATAGTGAAAGAATTCTGTATGTGAAAGAAAAAGCTATGGAGTATGCTAAGAACCTCCAAGCTTGATACATTTTCATCCTTGTCTGGTGGTATCTTATGTGTTGGTAAACTTTCCTACATGATTCTTCTGCCTGTTTGGTTGAGGAAAGATCAAGTAATACCCACGAGGACATAGCGTTTCAGACAGTCTGTGGGAATAATTTTTGAATGCCTCAATCGATCAGTTGGTAACATATTAGATTACAATTGCCTGGATTTATGGTTTATAAGCTCGGATCGGATCATCCGTGCGGAACTGCTGGCCAATTCAGCAAAACATGGCAGCAGCAGATGGTGATTTTTTTCCTTGGACTTTGACAATGTGAAATCTTGGCCACTAAAAAGACCTGCAAAGTGGAACGGAGGCGTATGGTTTTCGCCCTTAAGAACTTGGGAGATTGAATACTTGATTTTCTTCTGGATTTACCTTGTCTTGATAAATTATGAGTTATGACCAGTGAAACATTTTCCCAATGTTGTATGATAATAAAGCATGGAATAGAATCGGAAGGCACTCAATTTTGAGTGATGAGAAAATTATTTAGATCCTTTGTTCTGGATAACTTGGCACTATAATTATTGAAAGCCAACTGGATTATTCTCACATTTGTACTTCAAACAGTCCATAGTTAATTACTGTAAATTTTTTAATCTTTGTTTTAACCACAATTTTTTCTGAATACAATACTATATCTTTTTATTCTTATTTGGGGTGTGCAACATTATAAATTAAGCACAGGATTTTGCTTCTGTTGAATGATGGTACCCTTGTTGAGCCCCAACAATGTGCCGGACGATTATGGAAGCCGTTACTTTGGGTCCAAATGAAGAACCTCCTTTATGGCACCGTAAAAGCAGCGCATAAGCAGTGAGCTGCGGAAAATGTCCTCTGTCCGCGAGGATTATGAGGTTGGCGTGGGCAGGCTTCATTTTTCTCTCCATGTAGCGTGCAACTTGTAGCGGTACAAAGATATCGTTGTGAGTTTGAATAATGGTGGTGAGAACACGGACGCTTTCCAGAACAGGTCTGTTGTCATCAAGAAACACTGTTCTTGCAACATCCAAGGCAATCCTTGGGTCCATCCTTTGTAAACTGCCTTCAAACTCAGCTATTGTTGCACTGTCGTTCACGGCAATGGCCATAGGAACGAGATCAACTATGACGAATTCGTAAAACTAGCCATTTTTGCCAAAAAAATGTGTTTTATAACTTACAAAATTTGGTAATTTTTAAAAATTTTCAACTTTTCATTTTTTCCCCACCATTCATTATGTACATTTGATATGAATGCAAAATAGGCATAAAATGGCCAACGACGACCAATTTTTGAAACTTGTCATTTTGGCAAAAAAATAGTGTGCTATAACTCACAAAAATTGGTCATTTTTCAAAATTTTTAACTTTTCCTTTTTTTTCACACCATTCATTAGATAGCACATCGTCATTTGATATGAGTGCAAAATAGGCACAAAAACGACCAACGATGACCAATTTTTAAAACTTGCCATTTTGGCCAAAAAAACGTGTGCTATAACTCACAAAAACTGGTCATTTTTAAAATTTTTAACTTTCGTTTTTTTTTCACAACATTCATTAGATAGCACATCGTCATATGATATGAGTTCAAAATAGTGACAAAATGACCAACGATGATAAATTTTTGAAACTTACCATTTTGGTCAAAAAAACGCGTGCTATAACCCACAAAAATGGTCATTTTTAAAAATTTTCTAACTTTCCCTATTTTTCACACTATTCATTAGATAGCACATCATCATTTGATATGAGTTAAAAATAGGTACAAAAATGGCCAACGACGACCAATTTTTGAAACTTGCCGTTTTGGCCAAAAAAGGTGTTGTAACTCACAAAAATTGGTTATTTTTCAAAATTTCTAATTTATCATTTTTATCACACCATTCATTAGATAGCACATCTTTTATTTCATATGAGTGCAAAATAGGTAAAAAAAACGGCCAATGGCGACCGATTTTTGAAACTTGCCATTTTGGCCAAAAAAACGTGTGCTATATAACCCACAAAAATGGTAATTTTTAAAATTTTTTTAAGTTTCCCTAGTTTTCACACCATTCATTAGATAGCATATCTTCATTTGATATGACTGCAAAATAGGCACAAAAACGGCCAATGGCGATCAATTTTTGAAACATGCCATTTGGCCAAAAAAACGTTTGCTATAACTCACAAAAATTGTTCATTTTTAAAAATTTTTTACTTTCCCTTTTTTTATATCATTTATTAGATAGCACATCGTCACTTGATATTAGTGCAAAACAGGCACAAAAATGTCCAACGATGACCAATCTTTGAAACTTGCTATTTTGGCCAAAAAACGTGTGCTTCTCACAAAAATTGGTCATTTTTCAAAATTTCTAACTTTCCCTTTTCTTGACACCATTCATTAGATAGCACATCATCATTTGATACGACTGCAAAATAGGTACCAAAATGGCCAACGGCGACCAATTTTTGAAACTTGCCATTTGGCCAAAAAAACGTGTTCTTATAACTCACAAAAATTGGTCATTTTTAAAATTTTTTACTTTCTATTTTTTTCACATCATTCATTAGATAGCACATCGTCATTTGATATGAGTGCAAAATAGGCACAAAAATGCCCAACGACGATCAATTTTTAAAACTTGCCATTTTTGCCAAAAAAACGTGTGCTATAAACTCACAAAAATTGGTCATTTTTCAAAATTTCTAACTTTTCATTTTTTCACACCATTCATTAGATAGCACGTCGCAATTTGATATAAGTGCAAAACAGGCACAAAAATGGCCAATTTATGAAACTTGCTATTTTGGCCAAAAAAACGTGAACTATAACTCGAGAAATTGGTCATTTTTCAAAAATTCTAAATTTTCCTTCTTTTTGACACCATTCATTAGATAGCACATCGTCATTTGATATGAATGAAAAATAGGTACAAAAATTGCCAACGACGACCAATTTTTTTGCAATTTTGGCCAAAAAAACGTGAACTTCTCAGAAAAATTGGTCATTTTTCAAAATTTTTAACTTTCCCTTTTTTCCCACCATTTATTAGATAGCACATTATCATTTGATATGAGTGCAAAATAGGCACAAAAACTGCCAAAGACCACTAATTTTTAAAACTTGCAATTTTGGCCAAAAAATGTGTGCACGTCGCCATTTGATATGAGTGAAAAAACAGGTACAAAAATGGCCAACGGTGAACAAATTTTTGAAAATTGTCATTTTGGCCAAAAAACGTGTTGTATAACTCACAAAAATTGGTAATATTTAAAAAATTTTAACTCTCTTTTTTTGACACCATTCATTAGATAGCACGTCCTCATTTGATATGTATGCAAAATAGGTACAAAAACGGCCAACGACGACCAATTTTTGAAAGTTGCCATTTTGGCCAAAAAAACGTGTGCTATAACTAAAGCTCTCCCCTCTCTCTAAGGTTGCAGCTCAGAATAAACAAAAATCTCCACTAGATCTGTCAACCTAAAGCTGAAAATCACTCCTTTGAAGCGAGATCTGAGCAAAACAAAGACCCTTCGGCCTCTGGCGGAAGGGTCCGACCACGATGGTCAGGGCAAACTAATATCGCTGCTGGACATAAACGACTATGACAGTTTCAGCGGCCCAAGACTCTAAAGAGGTGATGGAGTTCCAATCTGGTTCTCATCAGCAACACTCAGCCATCTTCATCAACAAACAGCAAAAGGAAAGGCTTACTGAACCTTTCAAGCTTGCTTTGGTGGGAAAAACTTTCAAAGGAAGCCTGCCATTGGAGGAAATCAGACAATCTCTGAAGCAATTCCGAATTAAGAGCGAGGTCAAAATAGGTCTCCTTAGCAAACGACATTTTATCCTCATATTTGCTACTGAAACTGACATGACTAAGGTCTGGATAAAAGGGTCTTGGATTGTAAGAGGGATTAGAATCAGAGCTTCAAAGTGGAAGCCGGAGTTCAGGCGGGAGAACCCATCATCGGTAGCTCCGATATGGCTGGCGCTACCGGATTGCACTGGCTAGGAACGTTGGCACCCCAATCATGATGGACAACCCCACTACTCTCTTAACAAGACCAAAAATCGCTCAAATTGCAATCGAAGTAGATCTTCGAAAGCCAAGACTCAAAAAAATTTGGATCGAGGATGATGAAGGGGGGTTTTGGCAACAAATAATCTACCAGAAAGTGCCACTTTTCTGTCTCGAGTGCTGTCAATTTGGCCACGACGCTCACTGCTATAAAAAGTATTCGGCTGGTAAATGTGTTGATCAACAGATGGAAAAGATAGACATTAGGCCATCAGAAGACCTAGTGTTTGTGGAAAAGCTGCAAAGGAATACTGTGACTACTCCCCAAATGAAGAAGGCGGATACCTCCGAACAGTCCGCCACCTCTGGATTAGAGTTAATTGTGTTCAACTCGGCAAAAACGGTGGAGGCCTCCCCAAACTCAACGAAGGTTCAGACCCTCAAGGAGGATCATATTCCAATTCAAGGATTAAAGACTCTGAAGAAGAAGGCAAATTCTGAACATGACACCACTACTGGATTAGAGCTAATTGTGTTCCACTCGGAAAAAATGGTGGAGACATCCTCAAGATCAATTCAGGTAAAGGTCCCCAAGGAGGACCAACTATTGATTCAAAATTTGCAGATATTCCGCATGCCACCCTCCAATTTACTCAGAACCGTGTCATGTCCACAATTGCGAAAACAATAGATTGATGATCGTGCTGTGATTAAGGGCAGTCCAGAACCAGAACTGACCCAAAATACAATGATGACAGTTGATTCTCATGGCAAGCTTATCAATGTTGACGATGTACAAACCATCAAGGTGCAGACACACTTCGAGGAGCAAGTATCTTTGAATACCTGCAAGAAGCACCAAGTTCAATCTCTAAGTAAAACAAGAAGATATAATCTTCGCTACCAATCCAAACAGTAGATATATAATAAGAGAGAAAAACAGAATTCAAGGAGGAAGAAAAAGAAAGAGGAAAAGAGGGATGATTTACTGTCTTGGTACTCTGATTCTGATACTCCGGTTGCAAATGGAGATGTGATGGCGCCTGTAGAAGGTGAAAGCTTGGTTAAATGAGTTTTGTAATGGTGAATTGAAATGGTCGTACTGCAAAAATTATTTTGTTTGCTGTGTCTTTGATTTACTGTGAAGTGCTTTTTTGGTTTAAGCTTTTCATAGTCATTGGATGGGAGTTTCAAAAAATTCCATATGTGTTACTTCATTAAACTGTGTGAATTAGTTGCACTTTAGCTCGTTGTGACTATGTCTCTTTGGATCAGGGCTGCTTGGCCTGAGGTTAATCTTAGCTTGTGATGTTTGTTATCGATCAGATGTCTTCTGTGTGTCTGTTCCTTGGTATGTACTTAAATTTTAACTGTGTTGCTGTGGCAAGACTACTGTGGAAGCGATTGGTGACGAGTGTCGGTGATACGAAATCATGTGTGATCACATATTCCGGAAAATCCAAAGTACTTGTTCCAATTGTTAAAGATGAATCTCATGTATGGAGGCCTAGAATAAGATGGAGAATAAGCCTCATGTTAGTCCCAAGGAGGTCCGAGACTCAAAAATGGGATAACAAAGGAACTCATGACAAGAGGCATCAAATATTGTTTGCTGAGAGATTCTGCCACATTTTAATTCTGACGGGATCAAGGTGAAAACACGCCGTGAAGTTGCACGTCATGTAATGACGCGGACAATTTCGGGAATTTTAGTATTTTCGTTTTTTTTAGTTGTTTTGGGTTTAATTGTATTGGGCTTTATAATTAATGTGTTATTTAATTATTAAGGTCCATATTTAATGTAATCCAAGTCCAGTTTGTTAGAGATAGTTTAGTTTACTTGTTTAGAAAGTTAGGGTTTTATTTTTTAAGCCTATAAATAGGCATATTATTCAATTGTAATAGATAGAGTAGAATTTTGAGAAATAAAACACAGAGTTGTTTTTTTTATGTGAGTTGTTTTCATGAGGAGGGAATTCCAATTTACATTGTAGGTTTTAGTTCCTGAGGAGGGGATTAAATCTTATGCGACTGTCTCGTTGTTTGTTGGTGAGGAGCCATCAAATAATTGTGCATACTGTCATCCTACAGAGATAGGGTGATTCTACCAGTCCAAATTGATTTACGAAAAGATCGTGGACGCTATTCCGCAACAACTATCAATCTACGTGAGGAGCGTGGTGAAATCGTTATCAGTCAGATTGCTTGAGGGTTCAGTGTTGGATTAGGAAATAGATGCTGCCAGCTAGAGGATGGCTGTGTGATGTGAATAGGTTTTGTTTTGGCTTTGGGAAGCTCTGATGGAGGTGAGTTTGAAAGGGTGCTAATGTGATGGCAAGCTTCAAATAGCTGCCAGTTTTGGTACTTGGAAAGTTTTGGAACTATGATGGTGTCGAGGGATAGTTACAGAGTAGAGCATACTGTGGTTACTGGAATGCTGAGTTTTGGAAGTGTGGGTAAGGAATAAAATGCTGTGATTTGGAGATATGGGTAAGGGTGACTTGGAAAAGAATTTGGAGGAAATGGTTCGGATAAGACTGAAGATCTGGACAAAATGGAAAAAGGAGGCATATATTTTGTTTTCTCTTATAGTTGCATGGTCATGAATAGTGGAACTATGATTTTGAATCACCAATTACTTCGTAGAACAGTTTGCCTTGGATTGAAGAACTATTTTACTTTGTATCACTTGGTCCAAAGTAATTTAGCTCTTAAATTCCATCAGATAATTAGGAAATACAGAAAATGCATGGAATGAAATTTATCGCGTTTATGCTAGCTTACATGTAATGGAGTAGTACTCCAAGTTTATCATTTTTACTTTTCTAACGGTGTGCTAGGGCATATCTAGCACCGTCTTTTGTCGTCTTTTGTTCAATATATGTATAATGTTGTTTAAAAAAAAACGTGTGCTATAACTCAGAAAAATTGGTCATTTTTCAAAATTTTTAACTTTTCATTTTTTTCACACAATTCATTAAATAATATATTGTCATTTGATATGAGTGCAAATAGGCCCAAAAATGGCCAATGACGACCAATTTTTAAAACTTGCCATTTTGCCCAAAAAAATGTGTGCTTTAAGTCATAAAAATTGGCCATTTTTTAAAATTTCTTACTTTCACTTTTTTTTTTCACAACATTCATTGGATAGCACATTGTCATTAGATATGAGTTAAAAATAGGAACAAAAAAGGCCAACAACGACCCATTTTCGAAACTTGATGTTTTGGCTAAAAAAACATGTGGTACAACTCACAAAAATTGGTCATTTTTTAAAATTTCTAACTTTCCTTTTTTTTCCACACAATTTATTAGATAGCATATCATCATTTGTTATGACAGCGAAATAGGTAAAAAAAATGGCCAAATACTACCAATTTTTAAAACTTACCATTTTGGCCAAAAAAACGTGTGCTATTACTCACAAAAATTGGTCATTTTTCAAAATTACTAACTTTCCATTTTTTCACACCATTCATTAGATAGCACATCGTTATTTTATATGAGTGAAAAATAGGTAGAAAATGGCCAACAAAGATAATTTTTTGAAACTTGCCATTTTGGCAAGAAAAATATGTGCTATAACCCACAAAATGGTCATTTTTAATTTTTTTTAATCTTTCCTAGTTTTCACACCATTCATTAGACAGCACATCATCATTTGATATGAGTGAAAAATAAGTATAAAAAGGCCAACGACGACCAGTTTTTAAAACTTGCCATTTCTCCAAAAAAACTTGTACTATAACTCACAAAAATTGGTCATTTTTAAGATTTTTTAACTTTCTCTTTTTTTCGCACCCTTCATTAGATAGCACATGGTCAATTGATATAAGTGTAAAACAGGCACAAAATGGCCAACGATGACAAATTTTTAAAACTTGCCATTTTGGCAAAAAAAACGTGTTTTATAAAGCACAAAAATTTTAAATTTTTAAAAATTTCTAACTTTCTCTTTTTTTTCACTCCATTCATTAGATAGCACATCGTCAATTGATACGAGTGTAAAACAGGCACAAAAACGGCCAACAATGACGATATTTTTAAACTTGCCATTGTGGCCAAAAAACATGTTATATGACTCACAAAAATTGGTAATTTTTCAAAATTTTTAACTTTCAGTTTTTCCCACCATCCATTATATAGCACATCCTCATTTGATATAAATTCAAAGTAGGCACAAAAATGGCCAACGACGACCAATTTTTGAAATTTGCCATTTTGGTAAACAAAAACTTGTGCTATAACTCACAAAAATTGGTCATTTTTCAAAATTTTTAACTTCCCATTTTTTCACACGATTCATTAAATAGCAAATCATCATTTGGTATGCGTTCAAAATAGTGACAAAAATGATAAACGACGATAAATTTTTTAAAATTTCTATTTTGCCAAAAAAACATGTGCTATAAACCACAAAATGGTCATTTTAAAAAATTTTCTATCTTTCCCTAGTTTTCACACCATTTATTAGATAGCACATCGTCATTTGATATGCGTTAAAATTGAGTATAAAACTGGCCAATAATGACCAATTTTTAAAACTTTCCATTTGGCCAAAAAAACGTGTCCTATAACTCACAAAAATTGATCATTTTTCAAAATTTTTAAAACTTCCCATTTTGGCCAAAAAAACACGTGTGCTATAACTCACAAAAAATGGTCACTTTTAAAAAATTTCCAACTTTCCTTTTTTTCCCTCTATTCATTAAATAGCACATCGTCATTTGAACAGAATGCAAAATAGGTAAAAAAAATGGCAAACGACGACCAATTTTTTCGAAACTTTCCATTTTGGCCAAAGAAACGTGTGCTATAACCCACAAAAATGGTAATTTTTAAAATTTTTCTAACTTTCCTTGGTTTTCACACCATTTATCAGATACAACATTGTCATTTTATATGATTTAAAAATAGGAACAAAAAAGTCCCATGATGACCCATTCTTGAAACTTGCTGTTTTGGCCAAAAAAATGTATGCTATAACTCACAAAAATTGGTCATTTTTCAAAGTTTCTAACTTTTTCATTTTTTTCACAACATTCATTAGATAACACAATGTCATTTGATATGAGTGAAAAATAGGTAAAAAAATGGCAAACGACGACCAATTTTTGAAACATGCCATTTTGGGCAAAAAAACGTATGTTACTCACAAAAATTAGCGAGTTTTTAAAATTTTGAACTTTCCCTTTCTTCAAAACATTCATTAGATAGAACACCATATTTTGATATGAGTTCAAAATAGTGACATAAATGACCAACGACGATAAAATTTTCAAACTTGCCATTTTGGCCGAAAAGTTGAGTGCTATAACCCACAAAATGGTCATTTTTTAAAGTTTTCTAACTTTCCAGAGTTCTCACATCATTCATTAGATAGCACATCGTCATTTTATATGAGTTAAAAATAGGTAAAAATGCAAAATAGATAGCACATAGTTATTTGATATAAGTGCAGAAAAGGTTTAAAATGGCCAACGACGACCAATTTTTGAAACTTGCCATTTTTAACAAAAAAACGTGTGCTCCTCACAAAAATTGGTCATTTTTCAAAATTTATAGCTTTCACTTTTTTTAACACAATTCAATAGATATCACACCATTCATTAGATATCAAATAACGATGTTATAACTCACAAAAATTAGTCATTTTTAAAAATTTTAAACTTTTACTTTTTTCCACACCATTCATTAGATATCACATCGTGATTTGACATGAGTGAAAAATAGGTAAAAAAACGGCCAACGGCGACCAATTTTTTAAACTTTCCATTTTGGCCAAAACAACGTGTGCTACAACTCACAAAAATTGGTCATTTTTCAAAATTTCTACCTTTCACTTTTTTTAACACAATTCAATATATAGCACATAGTTATTTGATATGAGTGCAGAATAGGTAAAAAAATTGGCCAATGACGACCAATTTTTGAAACTTGCATTTTTACCAAAAAAACGTGTACTATAACTCACAAAAATTGGTCATTTTTCAAAATTTGTAACGGTCCCTTTTTTCACACAATTCATCAGATAGTACCTCGTCAATTGATATGAGCGTAAATCATGCACAAAAAGACCAATTTTTTAAAATTTCCATTTTGGCCAAAAAAACGTGTGCTATAACTAACAAAAATTGATCATTTTTAAAAATTTCTAGCTTTCACTTTTTTTTAACACAATTCAATAAATAGCACATAGTTATTTGATATGAGTGCAGAATAGATAAAAAAAATGGCAAACGACGACCAATTTTCGAAACTTGCCATTTTGACCAAAAAACGTGTACTATAACTTACAAAATTGGTCATTTTTCAAAATTTTTAACTTTTACTTTTTTCGAACAATTCATTAGATAGCACATCGTCAATTGATATAAGGGTAAATCAGGCACAAAAAGGCCGATGATGACGAATTTTTAAAACTTGCCTTTTTTGCCAAAAAAATGTGTGATATAACTAACAAAAATTGTTCATTTTAAAAAAAAATTAACTTTTACTTTTTTTTTCACAAAAATATTAGATATCACATCCTCATTTGATATGAGTGAAAAATAGGTAAAAAAACGGCCAACGAAGACCAAATTTTTAAACTTTCCATTTTGGCCAAAGAAACGTGTGCTATAACTCACAAAAATTGGTGATTTTTAAAATTTTTTTGCTTTCACTTTTTTTAAAACAATTCAATAGATAGCACATAGTTATTTTGTATGAGTGCAGAATAGGTAAAAAAAATTGGCCAACGAAGACCAATTTTTGAAACTTGCCGTTTACCAAAAAAATTTGTACTTATAACTCACAAAAATTGCTCATTTTTCAAAATTTGTAACTTTCCTTTTTTTGGAACAATTCATTAGACAACACATCGTCAATTAATATGAGCGTAAAACATGCACAAAAAGGCCAAAAAAGGTAAACGATGACGAATTTTTGAAACTTGCCATTTTTGCCAAGAAAAAAAATGTGTGCTATAACTCACAAAAATTGGTCAATTTTAAAAAGTTTAAACTTTTAATTTTTTCACCCCATTCATTAGATATCACATCGCCATTTGATATGAGTGAAAAATAGGTAAAAAAAGGACCAACGATAACCAATTTTTTAAACTTTCCATTTTGGTAAAAAAAACGTGTGCTATAACTCACAAAAATTGGTCATTTTTCAAAATTTCTAACTTTCACTTTTTTTAACACAATTCAATAGATAGCACATAGTTATTTGATATGAGTGCAAAATACGTAAAAAAAATTGGCCAACGACGACTAATTTTTTAAACTTGCCATTTTTACAAAAAATAACGTCTACTATAACTCAAAAAAAAATGGTCATTTTTAAAATTTTGTAACTGTTCATTTTTTCGCACAATTCATTAAACAGCACATCGTCAATTGATATAAGTGTAAATCATGCACAAGCAGGCCAACGATGACGAAGTTTTCAAATTTTCTATTTTTGCCAAAAAAACATGTGCTATATAACTCACAAAAATTGGTCATCTTTAAAAAATTTTAACTTTCACTTTTTTTCAAACAATTCATTAGATATCACATCGTCATTTGATATGAGTGAAGAATGGGTAAAAAAACAGCCAACGACGGCCAATTTTTTAAAATTTCCATTTTGGCCAAAAAAACGTGTGCTATAACTCACAAAAATTGGTCATTTTTCAAAATTTCTAGCTTCCACTTTTTAACACAATTCAATAGATAACACATAGTTATTTGATATGAGTGAAGAATAGTTAAAAAAAATGAACAACAACGACCAATTTTTGAAACTTGCCATTTTACCAAAAAAAGCGTGTACTAAAACTCACAAAAATTGGTCATTTTCAAAATTTCTAGCTTCCACTTTTTTAACACAATTCAATAGATAACACATAGTTATTTGATATGAGTGAAGAATAGTTAAAAAAAATGGACAACAACGACCAATTTTTGAAACTTGCCATTTTACCAAAAAAAACGTGTACTATATCTCACAAAAATTGGTCATTTTTCAAAATTTGTAACTTTCCTTTTTTCACACAATTCATTAGACAGCACATTGTCAATTGACATGAGCGTAAAGTAGGCACAAAAAGGCCAACAAAAGGCAAACAATGACGAATTTTAAAACTTGCCATTTTTGCCAAAAAAACGTGTGCTATAACTCACAGAAATAGGTCATTTTTAAAAATTTTAAACTTTCACTTTTTTTCACATCAATTATTAGATATCTTATCGTCATTTGATATGAATGAAAAATAGGTAAAAAAATGGCCAACGACGACCAATTTTTGAAACTTTCCATTTTGAAAAAAAAACGTGTGCTATATTGAGACAAGTTGTCTTGAGTAAACACCGTTGGTATTCACTTGTGGTCTTTCTTCTGTGCTTACATTGTATAATCTTAGTTTCCTGCGTTTACATGGCGTTAAATGGGGGAAGAATTCTACTACTTTGGTATTTACCAAAGTAGTTGTATTCTTCCCCAAGCACATTACTGTCATGGTTTGAATATTGATATATATGTAATAGAATAGGACAGTAAAGTTATTGCATTTACTTCGAATCACATGTAATGGAGTAGTACTCCAAATTTATTGCTTTCACTCTTGTAATGGTGTAGTCGGGTATATCCGGCACTATATTTTGCCCATATATATAAATATATATTTTTGGGGAAAAAAATGTGTGCTATAACTCACAAAAATTGGTCATTTTACAAAATTTTTAGCTTTCAATTTTTTAAAGCAATTCAATAGATAACACATAGTTATTTGATATGAGTGCAGAATAGGTAAAAAATGGCCAACGACGACCAATTTTAGAGACTTGCCATTTTTACCAAAAAAATGTGTACAATTCAAAAATTGGTACTTTTTCATTAGATAGCACATCGTCAATTGATATGAGCATAAAATATGCACAAAAAGGCCAATGATGACGAATTTTTAAAACTTGCCATTTTGGCCAAAAAATGTGTGCTAAAACTCACAAAAATTGGTCATTTTTAAAAATTTTAAACTTTTACCTTTTCACCCCATTCATTAGATATGACATCGTCATTTGATATGAGTGAAAAATATGTAAAAAAGGGCCAACGATGACCAATTTTTGAAACTTTCCATTTTGGCAAAAAAAACGTGTGCTATAACTCACAAAAATTGGTCATTTTTCAAAATTTCTAGCTTTCACTTTTTTTAACACAATTCGATAGATAGCACACATAGTTATTTGATATGAGTGCAGAATAGGTAAAACAATTTACCAACGATGACCAATTTTGAAACTTGCCATTTTTACCCAAAAAAACGTGTACTATTAATCACAAAAATTGGTTATTTTTCAAAATTTGTAACTATCACTTTTTTCGCAATATTCATTAGATAGAGCATGTCAATTGATATGAGCATAAATCATGCACAAAAAGGCCAACGATGATGAATTTTTAAAACTTGCCATTTTTGCCAAAAAAACATGTGCTATAACTCACAAAAATTAGTCATTTTTAAAAAGTTTTAACTTTTCTTTTTTTCCCACCATTCATTAGATATCACATTATCATTTGATATGAGTGAAAAATAGGTAAAAAAAAAGGCCAACGACGTCCAATTTTTAAAACTTTCCATTTTTGCCAAAAAACGTGTGCTATACTCACAAAAATTGGTCATTTTCTTAAAAATTTCTAGCTTTCACTTTTTTTTAACCCAATTCAATAGAGAGCACATAGTTATTCCATATGAGTGAAGAATAGGTAAAAAAAATGGCCAACGACGATCAATTTTTAAAACTTGTCATTTTTACCAAAAAAAACGTGTGATATAACTCACAAAAATTTGTAACTTTTTCTTCTTTCGCACAATTCATTAGATAGCACATCGTCAATTAATATAAGCGTAAATCATGCACAAAAAGGCCAACAATGATGAATTTTTAAAACTTGCCATTTTTGCCAAAAAAACATGTGCTATAACTCACAAAAATTGGTCATCTTTAAAAAATTTTAACTTTCACTTTTTTTCACACCTTTCATAAGATATCACAACTTCATTTGATATGAGTGAAAAATAGGTAAAAAAACGGCCAATGATGACCAATTTTTTTAAAATTTCAATTTTGGCCAACAAAATGTTTGCTATAACTCACAAAAATTGGTTATTTTTAAAAATTTCTAGCTTTCACTTTTTTTAACACAATTCAATAGATTGCACATAGTTATTTGATATGAGTGCAGAATAGGTAAAAAAAATGGCGAACGACGACCAATTTTTGAAACTTGCCATTTTACCAAAAAAACGTGTACAATAACTCACAAAAATTGGTCATTTTTCAAAATTTGTAACTTTTCCTTTTTTCGCACAATTCGTTAAATAGTACATCGTCAATTGATATAAGCGTAAATCATGTACAAAAAAGCCAACAATGACGAATTTTTAAAACTTGCCATTTTTGCCCAAAAAACGTGTGCTATAACTCACAAAACTGGTCATCTTTAAAAAATTTTAAAGTTCACTTTTTTTCAAACTGTGGTCAATAGCTGCTAATGTTAGGCTATTTGACCATATCACAAGCTCAAAACAGCTTTATGTGTATGTAATGCAGATGAGATCTGCCATTATCTCACTGTTTTCGTTCACTCTTGGTGATTCATAGTTACAATCTTTGTATGGAGTTTTGGTTATATTTGTAAAAATGACAAATTTTTTTGAGTTATATTACACGTTTTTTTGTAAAAATGGCAAGTTTCAAAAATTGGTCGTCGTTGGCCAGTTTTTTTACCTATTCTGCACTCATATCAAATAACTATGTGCTATTGAATTGTGTTTTTTTTTTTTGGTTGGCTAATCATCCCATTTGCGGGGGGCGTCACTCCCTATCTTATTGAATAAGCAAAATATTACACAAGTTAATGGCGGATATAACCATACCATTATATTACAATTGAAAAGCCGTAAATAAGGAGGACTCCTCTTGTACAATAAAGCACCTATGTTAGAAAATGAGGAGAAAAGTCTCCTTTACATCTTAGTTCTTGAGTTGCAATGAGATTCATCTAAGAGGCTTCGTTTTGTGTAAGATGATAAGCAGGGCTTTGCTACTATATAAAGGTTTTTTAGTCCAAGGACGGCCGTTATATAGTTACAAACCACTGCAATTCATCTTACACAAAACGATGCCTCTTAGATGAATCTCATTACAACTCAAGAACTAAGATGTAAATGAGACTTTTCTCCTCATTTTCTAGCATAGGCGCTTTATTGTACGGGAGGAGTCCTCCTTATTTACGGCTTTTCAATTGTAATATAATGGTGTGGTTATATCCGCCATTAACTTGTGTAATATTTTGCTTATTCAATAAGATAGGGAGTGCCCCCCCCCCCCTCAAATGGGATGATTAGCCAACCAAAAAAAAACACAATTCAATAGATAGCACATAGTTATTTGATATGAGTGCAGAATAGGTAAAAAAAATGGCCAACGACGACCAATTTTTGAAACTTGCCATTTTTACAAAAAAAAAAACGTGTAATATAACTCACAAAAATTTGTCATTTTTACAAATTTGTAACTTTTCCTTTATTAGCACAATTCATAAGATAGCACATCGTCAATTGATATGAGCGTAAAACATGCACAAAAAGGTCAATGATTACGAATTTTTAAAACTTGCCATTTTTTTCCAAAAAAACGTGTGCTATAACTCACAAAAATTGGTCATTTTTAAAAAAATTTAACTTTCACTTTTTTTCACACCATTCATTAGATAACACATCGTCATTTGATATGAGTGAAAAATAGGTAAAAAAATGGTCAACAACGACAAATTTTTAAAACTTGTCAATTTGGTCAAAAAAATGTGTGCTATATAACTCACAAAAAATTGTCACTTTTAAAAAATTTCTAACTTTCCATTTTTTCCCACCACTCATTATATAACACATCGTCATTTGATATAAATGCAAAATAGGTGAAAATTTGGCAAACAACGACCAATTTTTTTGAAACTTTCCATTTTGGCCAAAAAAACGTGTATTATAACCCACAAAAATGGTTATTTTTAAAAATTTTCTAACTTTCCCTAGCTTTTACACCATTCATTAGATAGCACATTATCATTTGATATAAGTTAAAAATAGGTATAAAAATGGACAACGACAACCCACTTTTGAAACTTACTGTTATTAGGGTAATTTTTCAAAAACATTGATTCACCTTTTTTTACATTAGTCACTAGATTACATGTTTTTAATTTCTATAAGTTGAAAATAGAATATTTTTCGCCAAAAAAATGTGTGCTATAACTCACCAAAAAATGTGATTTTTCAAAAAAAAATTGAATCCATTTTTTTTCTTACATTTGTTACTAGATTGCATATCTCTAATTGTTATGGGGTGCAAAAATAGCATTTTTTTCACCAAAAAACGTGTGTTATACCCCATGAAAAAGGTTGATTTTTCTAAAAAAAAAGCTATTTTTTTTTTACATTTGTCACTAAATTGCATGTTACTAATTGTTATGGGTGCAAAAATAGCATTTTTTTGCCAAAAAAACATGTGCTATAACTCACAGAAAATGTTAATTTTTTTAAAAAATTGATTGCCCTTTTTTTTTACATTCGTCATTGGATTCCATGTTTCTAATTGTTTTGGGTGAAAAAAATAGCATGTTTTTTGCTAAAAAATGTGTGTTATAACTCACGAAATATGGTGATTTTTTAAAAAAACTTGACTCCATCTTTTTTCCATTTGTCACTAAATTGCATGTTACTAATTGCTATGGGTGAAAAATAGCTTGTTTTTCGACAAATTTTTTTTTTTTACAAAAGTCATTACATTTCGTATTCCTACTGGATATGGGTGCAAAAATAGCATGTTTTTCGGCAAAAACGTGAGTTATAACCCACGAAAAATGTTTATTTTTCAAAAAAAATTGATTCCCCCTTTTTTTACACTAGTCACTGGATTGCATATTTTTAATTGTTATAAGTTGAAAACAGCATGTTTTTCACCAAAAAAAATGTGTGGTATAACCTACGAAAAAATGTGATTTTTCAAAAAAAAATTAGAATCCATCTTTTTTTACACCAGTCACTAGATTGCATGTTTCTAATTGTTATGGGTGCAAAAAAGCTTGTTTTTCGCCAAAAACGTGTGCTATAACCCACGAAACAATGTGATTTTTCAAAAAAAAAATTTGAGTCTATCTTTTTTTACATTTGTCACTAGATTTCATGTTTGTAATTATTATGGGCGAAAAAAATAGAATATTTTTCTCCAAAAAAAAAAGTTTGTTATAGCTCATGACAAAATGGTGATTTTTCCAAAAAAATTATTCCCACGCTTTTTACATTAGTCATTAGATTTGCATATTTGTAATTGTTACGGGCCTAAAAATAGCATGTTTTTCGCCAAAAAAACGTTTGTTATAACACACAAAAAATGTTGATTTTTCAAAAAAAAAATTGAGTTCATCTTTTTTTTACATTAATCACTAGATTGCATGTTTCTAATTGTTATAGGTGAAAAAATAGCATATTTTTCGCCAAAAAAATGTGTGTTATGACTTACGAAAAAATGTGATTTTTTAAAAAAATTAACTCCATCTTTTTTTTATTTGTCACTAAATTGCATGTTACTAATTGCTATGGGTGGAAAAATAACTTATTTTTCCCCAAAAAAAAGTGTTGTAACCCACAAAAAAATGGTGATTTTTCAAAAAATTGAGGCCCCATTTTTTTATAGAAGTCATTATATTTCGTATTCCTACTTGATATGGGTGCAAAAATAGCATGCTTTCGGCAAAAAACGTGATTTATCACCCACGAAAAATGTTGATTTTTCAAAAAAAATAATTCCCCCTTTGTTTCACATTAGTCACTGGATTGAATGTGTTTTAATTGTTATGAGTGTAAAAACAACATGTTTTTCACCAAAAAACGTGTGGTATAACCAACGAAAAAATGTGATTTTTCAAAAAAAAAATTGAATCCATTTTTTATATCAGTTACTAGATTCCATGTTTCTAATTGTTATGGGTGCAAAAATAGCATGTTTTTCGGCAAAAAAAAACGTGAGTTATAACCCATGAAAACTGGTAAGTTTTCAAAAAAATTGATTCCTCCATTTTTTTTACATTAGTCACTGGATTGCATGTTTTTAATTGTTATGGGTGCAAAAATAGCATGTTTTTCGACAAAAAAAAACGTGTGCTATAACCTTTCAAAAAAATTTGAGTCCATCTATTTTTACATTATTCACTAGATTGCATATTTCTAATTGTTATGGGTGCAAAATAGCATGTTTTCGTCAAAAAAACGTGTGTTATAACCCACGAAAATGGTGATTTTTCAAAAAATAAATGATTCCATCTTTTTGTACATTAGTCATTAAGTTGCATGTTACCAATTGCTATGGGTGCAAAAATAGCATGTTTTCTTGCAGAAAAACGTGATTTATAACCCATGAAAAATGGTGATTTTTCAAAAAAATATAGTTACACTTTTTTTTTTACATTAGTCACTATATTGCATGTTTCTAATTAATTGATATGTATGCAAAAAAATAGCACATTCTTTGGCAAAACAACGTGTTTCTAATGTACAAAATAGTGATTTTTCAAAAATTTGAATCCATCTTTTTTACTTGAGTCACTGGATTGCATGTTTCTAATTGATATGGGTGCAAAACAAGCGTGTTTGTCGAAAAAAAAGTGTATAACCCATTAAAAACTGTGATTTTTCAAAAAAATTGAGTCACCCATTTTTTTACATTAGTCGCTACATTGCATATTCCTAAATGATATGGGTGCAAATAGCACATTTTTTTGCAAAAAAAAAAAAGTGAGTTGTAACCAGCAAAAAATAGTGATTTTTTTTTTTTAAAATAGATTCCCCTTTTTTTTTGCATTAGTCACAAGATAAAAATGTTTGGACAACAAATTTTCAAAAATTGACAATTTTGATAGACTATAACACACGCATTTTGGGAATAAATAAAAAGTTTGAAAAATGTGCCTAAGTCAGCCGTTTTCGTGCCATTTTTTACACCCGTTTCACTTGCACGTTTTAGACTAAAAAACGTGTAACCCACGAAAAAAGGGTGATTTTTTCAAAAAAATTTGAGTCCATCTTTTTTTGCATCAGTCACTAAATTGCATGTTTCTAGTTGTTATGGATGCAAAAATAGCATTTTTGTTCCGCCAAAAAACGTGTGTTTAACTCACGACAAAATAGTGATTTTTCAAAAAAAAAATTGACTCCGTCTCTTTTACATTCGTCACCTAATTGCATGTTACTAATTGTTATGGGTGCAAAATTAGCATATTTTTCGTCAAAAAAACGTGAGAAACCTACGAGAAATGATGATTTTTCACAAAAATTTGATTCCCTACTTTTTACATTAGTCATTAGATTACATGTTTTTAATTGATATGAATGCAAAAACAAAACATTTTTGGCAAAAAAAAGTGTGTTATAACCTACAAAAACTGGTGGCTTTTTAAAAAATCCGAGTTCCTCATTTTTTACATTAGTCACAAAATTTCATGTTCGTAATTGATATGAATGCAAAAAGGGCACAAATTTGAGGCTTAGTGTTTGGCAAAACTTGTCTAAGGTCCTGACTGTAAAGGTAAGGGTTACGGCCCACATTACAAGCTATAGTATTATGTTGAGAAACATAATCTATTTCCTATCAAGCATATAGGATGATAAAAGAGGTATTCTATTATTACACAGTGTATATGATCCACTCACAGCTATCTTTCGATTAATGCTATGTCATCTGCAACATTTTCATAAAGTATATGTAGAGAACTCGACCACCCCAACGACAGAACTTACTGAATAGCTCGGCAATTCTCCAGTCATCAGGCCCAAACACAGACAAAACTCAGAGGGAGAAGACACTGCTCGAAATTTGTATCTACATTACATGCAATAACATAGGCAAAACTGCCTCTGGAGGAGGGTAAGAAGTAAGCCACAAAGTTGCTATTCCTCGAGCTGAACTGCAGAAAATGTGTGTCAATTGTGGGCATCCAATGGTACTTACCTCTAACCATGCTATCAGCTATTTACAATTGATTAACCAGCAAGTATACAAGTAATTTACATGCAATGATTTTACACTTGTGTGATTAAAGAAGTGGGGAGCACAGGAAAAGAAAAATATGCGCACTCCCAAAAAGTCTTCCAGAAGAATAGATCCCCATCATACTTCTTGACGATTTAACATCCGCCAATAGCCATGCCAACACCTAGAAAGCAGGATTTCACCAATATCTTCTTTATGGGTATTCAACACAACCACCACGAATTCATTGCAAAATGGACTCAGAAGAATCAACTATGAACCATCTGTTTGCCAATTTCATCAGAGTTTGCAAGACCACTTGTATGACAGCTTTAGGATCAATTTAAGGCGTAATGAACTCTTTCAAGTAATCGGACAATCTGATTCACAGTTATCCGCGGAGGTGATTGCTTTGTACTTGGCATAACTTTATTTACCAAAGGGGGAGGCAATGCTAACACAGCCTCTTGTTGCATGCTCGTCAGTTCCAAGAACTGAGCTAGCATATCACCATCAAGCATCTTCCTTACCCCAACCTGTTAATTGAACAAGATGAAAAATACACAACAAAAACACACACTGAAACAAAATGGTACCATGCCCGTGTGCAATTCAATATCACTTAACATATGACAAAAGAAAATAATAATTTGCAACATATAGATCAGGCAAGTACACCAAACAAACAATAGGACTCTTTAACATAAGTGAAGCAAACAATAAGTGGATTAGTTAAAAGCTTGCAATAAGGAAGTTGTCAATTTTAATACGTTTATGCCACAGGATTCCCATCTTAATTCTTCTATAACATTCTTTAGTTTTCATTTTCATGTCTGAAAGTTAGTTGTTCTCGGCTACATGAAGAAACAACTATATCCATTTAGATAGAAAAAATTCAAACTATACATTACTCATATTTCTACAGTGGACTTTTATCAAGTTCCAAAGAACACATAGCAGATTGTGTGCTTCTCTTACCGAACTTTCACAGCCACGGAAGTCATTATGTTCATTTCCTAGAATTGGAGCAGTCAACGGATGAATCACAAGTCTAGTTTGCACAGCCTCTAAGAGTTCATATTCTCTCCTGCAAATGGAAAAAGACAATATAGAATCTGTTCTACAAGAAAGAAAAATCTTAAAATACATAAGCTCATCTTCTTCCTTAACAAGACAACTACATGACCAAAAAAAAATTATAGGCCACAATGAAATATTACATTTCTCATTTGTGAAAAAGAACTTCTATTTTTGTTAAAGTGTCTTTCAAAATAATATATAAATCTTTCTCATCTATTAACTTCTACTTTGGTGCTATACTACATTATATAATTGCAATCACAAAAAAGGGATCAAGGAAGTCACAGATCTAGTTTTTTTTCTGTTCTGCAAGAAGATTGATTAAAGGTTAAAAGGAAAAGCAACACTACTGTTTCTTGGATCAGAAACACCCCGAGACAAAGCAATTACTAATGAAACTAAGAAGTACAACATATACAATCGTACAAAGAGATGTGAAGGCCCAACTAAGTTCCTATTTCATAAAACTCAATATCTGAAAGTTGAAATTCACACAAGTTCAAGAATTTCATAATTTACTAATTTATAAACTAAATAACAGCAATCTATCACCTTCTTAAATAGTTTGATGTGCAACAATATGGAGCGAATATAGCATAAGGGTGAATTGCATACCTTGTAACAGGAATGAAGATTACAACACTCCCTAACAATGTACTGGCCATAATACTATTATGCGATAGGTCACTAATAGTATTAGCTACAGCATACCCCCTTAACACGTCATCTCCAGGAAGTTTGAATGAGAATGATCCCTGCATGGTAAATCAAAAGGTTACTGTATACAAAAGATAGAACCAACAGTTATTTTCTTCAATTAAACAGAAAGGTATATTACATGTCACATAAAAGCTAACAATGAAGTGTAAAGGAACCCAAAATGACATAATCTTCCAGCAGGATATGCCACACCCAACTCCGATGGTCTCCACATCCCAAAACACAAGAGGATGAAATAGACACATGCCACAGCAATCATCACATAGAACACCAGGAAACATACATCACATTCCACTGGCCCGATATCATAGCACATAAGCCTTGTACAAGTATGAGGACTTGCTTGCTTAGATCTATCAAGTGTGGTGGATGGAGCAGATTAATTAGACTATAAATATACATTATATACAAAGGGTACTAAGATTCAAGTATTAAACAAGTATGAGACAGGTACTGAATATCACGTGAAGCAAAATGCCTAAAGTAAACTTCAGAGTGTTGTCTAATTAGCCTAAAATGCCCAATCAGAAGGGGCATTGAATTCTCATGTTCAACAAAAACAGTAGACCGCATTGCTTCTGTATTTAACAAAACTCAACTGTCATAAACTTCTAGCAACAGTCAGCACACATTTATTTTCTTACAACATCTGCTCCTCGTAATAGATTATTCTTTAGTCTCCTAATTTACTCTGCTTCAACCATTCCTATACCTTCAGCCATCTTCCCTAACTGCAGTCTTATATTAAGCAAAAACTCCCTAAATGTACCAACTTATGGCTGCTATACAAAGATCAATCATTTAGATTAAAGTTAAATCAATCAGCAAAAGTAACTTTTATTAGAGGATGTCACTCTTTTCACAAAGTATACAAGTAAGATCCATTCTTCAAATCTACAAAGTTTTTAGCTACGATACAAACATTACCTTCCTGATGCTCATGGCTATTTCACCCATATGATATGAACAACTCAACTTTAAGTTGCATTCTGGACTTGCATTATCTGTAACATGAGTATAAAAGTTAACAAGAAAATTAAAAAAAAAATTAAAAAATGCAGAAGCCAGAAAGAAGAGAAATGGTAAAAGAAAATATCCCGGACCCGGAAAAATCATCTTGAAAAGCAACTTGTTAATCCAGGATGAAGATTTTATTTGCAAGTGGAAAATTTGTGAATACAAGAAGTTGCAATTTCACTATGATAATTTTCTGATGATTCAAGAAACAGAGAAGAAATAGTAAGAGAACAAGCTAATTTCTCAGAGTGAACAGATGCTAAATTGGTCACATCTTAATAGAATCTATCAATAGATAACTAACAAATATTACAATCACAGCATTGAAAGCTGTGAAAGATGAAAATTTACCCTCTAAATGGTTTGAACAGGACAAGACAGCAATACTTCCCTTGCGGTCTGTAACAACAGCAGTATCAACATCCATAAGAATGCAGTCAGCTACTAACCTCTGCACAGGATCACAATAGATTTGTTCCAGTTTCTTTGTGTCCTGCAAAATAACAGCGAGATGAGAAATAATCCAATGGTAGAAGAGCAAAATCATGATGCACATTTGTAAACTTGTGGTTTCATACTGAAGAGATCCACTACTAGTTCATTCTCATCCAAATCCGACAAGGTATTTCTCTATATTTTTCATTCTACCTACGCCAGCATGAAATATGATGATGAAGTAGTACAGAAGCAAGAACATTCAAGTAATTACATTCATTGTATAAGATATCTCTTGTTGATCCAAAAGAATTATTTCATTCATTGATAAACTCACTTCTAATGGTACATTACAGTAACATACGACAAATATCCAAGGCATAAAACTTAATCATTTTGTATCTTGGAAGTTATTGTGTCCTATCAAATCTATAATTTTTCCCATTTATTTTTCCTTAAATATATCAACTGTTTTATTCCTAAGATGTGGTAATCAAAGCTTAATTGTCTGAGAAATACCAATATGCAACTCCCTACAAATTAATTATGACTTTGATTATATTGAAGAAAGAGAAAGTATTATAGTTTTCTTAAGTAAAACGCAATGTCTAGACATTCAAGTTGTAGAATTTTAATAAACAACAAAAACACTCTGAAACTGAAGTTGAAATGGGATATACTTGTTCTGCAAGTGTTACTAAAAAAGGAGAATTAAAACACGATAGAAAATTGCATAGCAGAACCAAAGAGCAACTGCTTACTTCATTATAAGAATAGAAGAGAATGCCGTCACGGCAATCACCAACAGCAATTCTGGTTACGTGGGAAGTTAAAGTCATTATCACGAAGCGAGTTCTTCCTACAGCCAACCGTCTCACCCTTTCTGAGTTATCATTAGGAAAACTACAGACATAGAACTGAGGAAAAGGACAAGAGATGTTACTTTAGAACCAGTAGCTACAGTCACTTTTGACTCATAATAAAGCAAACAGATAGAAGGATTATTCAACTTACAGAATTACCGGCAGAAGCCAGGAAATAACGATCAAGAAAAGAGCAGATAGCAAGTACCATTCCTGGCCAGATGGTCGAATAAGTTAATCGCAAATGCCATGCTTCAGATTCTTCAAGTCTAATACCATCACAGCTATTATCATCAGGGCTGCTACAAAGACTACCACCAGAGAGCTGTTCGGTATTGTAGCCACCAATTTCATGAAATGGCGAACTTCGCTGAGAATATGAAAAAGTCTTTGAACTGAATGTCATCGAACCAGTATCTGAATTTTGTCTATGTTCAAGGCATAGGACTACCAGACGGCCCCTTGTACTGTTAAAATAGCTTCTGTTAATACTATGCACTAATGACACAATCTTCGAAAAAACATTCTTAACAAGATAATAATCAAAAGCAAGTCAATTTAATTCAACTTATAACCTCACCAACAGCATCAGCACATTACCACACAAAAGTGATGACAACTTGACAAGTAGTGGTGATAACAAGTATACATTTTTTGTTGAAAGTGATAACATAATTCACTATATTGAAAACCTGGAAACAAAAAAAATGGCAGAGTATTTTAGAAGATGACGGTTAACCTTTCAGCTTCACCGCTGGGCATTATAGCAGGGCCAGCAGATAGGCTTGTTCCAACCACCAAAACATGTTCATGTCCAACCTTCACCAGTTCCATGCATTTACCTGTCTCACCAGGTTCAAACTTAAATGATGATAGTAATGACCCGCTGAGAGGATCTACACAACATACATCAGACGAATACGAATCATTTTGCAATTCAGTCCTCAAGATGAGCAATAATCTGCTTTCGCTGTGGTATAAAACTTTCCTAGGGGTGCCTCCCAGATGAAACTTCTGCACATTAAGCCTCTTACTTGGCACCATCTCCACCTAGAAGATAAATAATAAAAAAATCACCATTGCAGAATACATGTAATATCTAAAATCCCCGCCAAAACCAAAAGCATCATTTTCTTCCAAATCACAATCAAAATTAGAACATTTAAAATCAATACAAGTGCTTCATCCATATAAAGATAGAGACACTCAAAACTAAATTTGCTAAAAGGAAACATAGAAGAAATGTAAGAAGCACTAGCTCAATGTTACAAAGATGTAAGAACATTATAAAAATGCAATATTTTTCTGAAGAGAATCCCAAAGCTGTAACAAACTGCTTAACCACAAATGCCTAACTGAAATTGCAAGACCACAATCTAGAATGTGGTTCAGTTCATTTTGATAGCACAACACAGTTTTTCGATGATCGAACCACAACAGACATGCTCCCCCTCGGAATCAACTAAATCACTCAAAAAGTTCTCACACCAACAAATGTCTAATTGAAATATAAGGTCAAAAATCTGTCTATATAGTTCAGTTAATTTTGCAGTAAAACACAACTTCTCACTGATCAGACCACAGGCAGGCACACATTCCATGGAATCAACTAAATTAATGGAAAAATATCCTCGTTTCTTGCCAGAGGAGGCTAAACAAAGAGAACTTGGAATATGTATACACACAAAAATCATATTCACAAGCACACAATATACAAACATATAGCATACACTAACACCATAGAAAACATCCATAAACATGATACCATGCCAGAGTCAGGCCTTTTGCAAATTCAAGCAGAAAATATACCGGCATTAAGTGCTCTAGTATTAAGTCCTCATAATGAGGAAGTTGCTAAAAGGATCACTAAGTGATCAATAAATAAAACAATTGATAATATTGCTCACCAAGTGAAGACTATTCTCAGCAACAAATAAAATCCCCTTGGGACACTCAACTGAACAGACTGGAGTAACATGTGTAGGAGGTTCAAAAGGGATGGATGTATATGAAAGGCTATGCCTTGCAGTGTGCAATAACCAAGGCCTGTCACTCAAAGCAATTATGTCAGCATCAAGGACATCTTTTAACGGAACCAGAAAAGCAGGAGTAATGCCGATGCGACGGACAGCAATAAGTTGAAGTTGGACAGGAAAGCTGTCTCCTGTCCTGTCTGACAAATTTGACAAAGATCTGAGGGAACTTCTGTAGCTTGGAGATGTAATATTTGCTAAAGCTGAATTTACCAAGCAGGAGCTCATGGTCATCGACTCTGATGAAGAAACTGCTGAAGTAGGAGGCCATTCAAATCTAAGTACCATACCGTTCCTCAATCCTGAAAGAAGATAAGGCCGATCAACTAGTACAAGCCTTACATCCTGAGGGATACAGCCACTAATGATAGTTCCAATACTATTTGTCAGGGAAATAGTCCCAATTGCAAGAATTTGTAGGCCCATTTCAGGGACAAACGACAAAACCTCCACCGAGGGTTTGTGTGTGCCGATAATAATCACACTATCAGTCTCCACTCCAGTAGGTAATGCAACAACAGCGGCAGTTTGTCCATCCATTCCAAATGCCAACAATTTATGCTCTAGATGTGTTGCAGGTACTGAGATGCAGGACAACTCATTTTGCAGCCTAACTTGTTGCATTTGAAATATTTCGTAGCTGTAAATCGATAAAGACCTGATGCCAAGAATGAACAGGAAGCAGGGACTAGAGGTTGCCACTGCTATCAGATTATGCCCAACAGCACCTAGACTTATGCTCATGTTATCAGGGCGCCAAAATGAATGACTTGGAGAAGATAAAGAAATAGCTTCAGATTGATCAACTTTATTGGGTATACAGAGTCTAACTGCATCTTGGTGGATTTGTACCAGTAAACCATCAGCCACAAGACCACATGCCAATGTGCAGACGTCGGGCTGGAAACCAACTGAATCAGTCACATCAGAAAAGCTTACTCCAACAGAAAGCACCCTAGTCTCTTCAACAAATGATAACACTAGGAAAGAATGATAAATATCACTAATTTTCATCTTGACAGCCCAAGTGCCAGTTACCCCTTGGTAAACAGGGGCTGTTTTCAACAACTTGTCCACACTGATACCACTTCGTATAATTCGCAATGAACCCTCAGGTGCCATCCCACAGCATGCAAACATTTGGTCATGTTTCTCGTCCTGGTAATCAACAATTGACATGTCCAAAATTGGAGCAATGTTTTGAATTGGACTTCTGTAACATAGCCCTCCATCTTCCAGCTTTAAGACCATCCCATCACCCATGTCAACAATAGCTGCCACAAACCCACCCTCAATCCACAACAATGCATTGGATGGTAAACATTTGTAAAGACTGTCTGACAAGTTTACTTTCAGTCCATCAGAGTCAAAAGAAATTTCAAACATAAAAAGATCACCAGAGTCTGCACTAAAAATCATCCTAGGATTGTCCATATTTCCTGGCTCCCAGCTCCATGAGCAGACATAGTTGGAACCCGGTTTTACATTAGTGTCAGCATCAATGTCCATGGAATCACTATTATGCATGTCACTCAATTCCAACAATGCAGATGCTGCAACACTATACATTCCATCTTCATCAATGATATCAGGTATTCTAATTGTCTCAGTTTCTTCTGAAAAATTTTGCTCCTCTGCTGAAGTTGGTATAAAATCTAAGCTAGTTCTATAAACAACACAAGCGTTGTGAGCATCCCTAAAATCCATTAAGAGTGCATCACCTGCTCTAAAAAGAAAAGCCAATCCATAGGAATATGGCACTTCAGCAATATGATGAGCTAACGGTCCAGCTTCATCAAAACGGAATATTACATGCACTGCCTCCTCCTTAAGATTCCACTCTAACAAAAGAAGTTCATTCCGATATAATGACATCCTCCTGCACCAACAAAAGTGAACCTTGTCACAATTTAAAATTCAACAGTTCAAAGGAATTATATCAACAACAAACAAATGAAGAAAACATACATTAACTTATATGAGCGCAAGCATTGAGTAATGGAAATCTGACTCATATCTCTCCTAAATACACTTTGGCATCGTACCTATTTAGAATAATTGCTACTAGAGGGTTCTGCTCCTTAGTTTGTTGGCGAAGATCTTTAGAGATAAAGCACATGCTCCATATAGTACCACAAACAATTGGAAAACCTTTCTCATTGCTTTCATTCTCAAGAGGCAAAAAGATTTTCTAGAAAGAAAAGAAAATTTATGTTTAGACCTAAATCAGAAGTATCAATAACCAATATTAAATCACATCACGGCATTAAAATAATAACTCGTCCTATAACCTTATCAATAATATCGCTGCCAGAAGATGACACTGAGAAAAGAGCCAATTTGTCCTTGTATGCACTAGCAGCAATGAAACAACCACTGCCAGAAGCGAGAAAAAAAAAAGTTAGAAAGAAAGAAAAAGAAAAACAATAATAACATGGTCTGTAAAGTAGTTTGTCCATCAGTTTTTTAACCAAGGAATTTACTTGGAATCAACAGCCAGCATCCTTCCTATTTGATCCATCGAGTTTCCAGGGGATGAAAGTTGCATATGCGTTAAAGGGAAAAACCTACATGAATAAAGATTACAAAAGTAAGCCTTCAATGGATTACACGGTTAAAAGTGATAGGAGATGAAAAACAATCTATGTCAGCACTACAAAAGCATGTTTATTCCAGGATTCAAGAAAACTAGAGTAAGATTTAAGTGGTATATGCAAATTAAACCTGTGCATTTCATTGCAAAAGGTGAGAAAAGACAGCTTCCCTGAATCAGAAATAACGATCAGAATGTCTTTCCCTGCGATCTGCAAAAGAATTAGAGCCAAAATAACAAAAAAAAAACTCGAAAATTTCTAAATGGGAGCATTTTATGAGCAAAATACCTTTGGGCTTCGTGCCTGAAATCTCTCATTCCAGGGGAGGACAGCAATATCTTTTATTGTGCCAAAAACAGGCTGCTCACAAACAGATTGCATAATTCCATCTTCATCAATAATCACCAGCTCTATGGATGTCTCCTGAAACAAGTGCCATTGTTTATATCAAAGACCACATGCACTATTGGTGGTACAACTGAATAGAGGTAAGTTGAATCTGAAAGCCTTACAGTGTTGAGTAGAGAAAAAACTTAAACCATACCACACCACTAGATTGCACCTTTAGAACCAAACAAATAACATGTTAAATTTGATCGCATCAAGATCCATAATAGCAACTCCTCCAACAACCCCCCCCCCCCCCCCACCCCCAGGGTCCTCAAGACAGGGCCGAAATTAAAATTTGAAAATAAAGCTTCAAAGAAAGGATTCTCCAGTTTTCAATCATGTTATGGCTTATAGATAATTTTTTCCCTTCGTTTGGTCTGCTTTACCTAATCCTGACAATACTTTTGTTAGGTTTTTTAGCACTTCATGAATTACACAGCACTGAGTATTTCCACAACTAGTATCCACCAGCAAAGGCTCTTCTCTGTCAGGTAACTAAGGAAGCTTAGCCAGCAGTGGAAACCTCAATAGAAGTTAGCTTTGCAAGACCATCATGTCAAAGATGCATTGCATGCATATCCTGCCAGCAACTTTATAACAGCCCATCTGAGTGACCACCACATCCACCCAAAGCTCATCAAAAAAATGAAAAATGAAAACCTCACCTAAATAACTTGATCAGCTTTTTTCTTCAATTGCATGGTAAAACTACAAAATGAGCCTGCGCATTATTTTCATATGTGCCTCCAATTTGTTCTTCAATAGAGTTTGTATCCCCTGATTCTCCAAACCTCCCATTACAACCTATATTTCTCCCATTTCTTCAAAGTTCACCTCCTCCACCAATATGAAAGATCCTTAAACCACACCCCATTATTGGCAATTTCTTGGCATCCAGTCATGCATGTTTGAATTTGAGGCAATTAAAACAGGTTTGACTGAGCTTGCTTCGACACCTTGATCTGCCCTCACCCTCCAAGATAAACACTCCAGCTTATGTTCAGTAGAAGGTACCACCAGCATTTAGATATTGCTTATCCAAAGGCTAAGCACCCCAAATGATATTAGCTTCAGAGAAAGAGTGCACAGTATTATAAGCATCCTAAGGTTGATTACAGCTTCTCTCTCCCCCACTCACACATTCCTGCTACTTTTTCTTTTCTTATTATGGACCGGTAGAGCAATTTATTCCTTTTTACCAGGTGTACACCTAACAGATTATGTCACCATGCCAGATAATTCATGAATGAGAAACTAGTTCCTATGAGTCTCCGGCATGTACTTGTTTAACTCGTGCATACAGCCTACGCATAAACATGCCTCTATTGACTCAGTGATACGTTTCGGCAACCAAGACAAACACTGAAAA
Source organism: Ophiorrhiza pumila (assembly GCA_016586305.1). Taxonomy (NCBI): domain Eukaryota; kingdom Viridiplantae; phylum Streptophyta; class Magnoliopsida; order Gentianales; family Rubiaceae; genus Ophiorrhiza; species Ophiorrhiza pumila. The sequence continues at coordinate 379,565 of BLIW01000006.1, read as the reverse complement.
GTAAAAATGAGAGCACAGCACCACATGAAATAGTAGTAAATTAAAGGCCCAATCATAAAGCATTCAGGAAACAATGATAAGACAATTGCTGAGCGTTCTTGCACTTTTTTGAATTTCTGAAACTGTTCAAATATCTATTCATTCACAATTATTCAAACAAAGAAGTTATGCTCTCTACTATGTTTCTTGAGGACAAGCAACCGGAGATGATCCTTTATGTTTGAAAGGCTAGAAAGTTACAAGATTTTATCAGTTTTCTTTAAAGCCTAAATATGAAGGATCTCGCATTAGTTTATTCAGGCATTTACAACCATCTTTATCACCACAAGCTCTGATATTGAAGCGGAATAAAATAGTAAAAGAATGAAAGGGAAATATGAAAATTTTAGAAAGTTGAAAAACAATGGCACCTTGCCAAGAACTACATCGTTGGAGAGAGGGGTGCGGATGTGGCCGCAGACAATTTGAAGAACAACGCTGCTTCGGAGAACTGTCTTGGCCAGGTAATAAGCATGTTGGGAGGATGCAGCGGAGTCTGATTCTAACCTCCTATTTCCCGGCCACGAAGATGACGATGATGGCGACGACGACTCCTCGTCCGTAACCGCCATTTTGGTGGTTCAATTGGAAATTGCGATTCGGAATCCAGAGAGTCCAGAGTTAGGGTTTTAGAAGTGTTCGTCGTTGGATGAATGAATTGATAGAGAAAAAAGAGGGTGACGTCATGAATATGTTAGAAAATAAAGAAATGGAATTCCTTTTCTAGACAGTAATCCTCCATCTGCAGAGGAAATTTTTGCCCGTTACTTCTGCTTTTCTTCTTTTTTTTTTTTCTCACTTTATATCGCGTGAATTTATTTCAGTGAAAAAGAGATTAGCCCAGTGGTTAGGGAGTTAGTTAGTTAAGTTCCCGAGCTAACTAAATCCTCTCGAGTTTGTTTGTGAGGTACAGGTCTAGAGTTTGTTTGTGAGGGTGTGTGTTAAAAAAAAAAAAAAAAAATTCAAACCCTATATGTAAATCCTCTCGCGTAAAATATAGTAAAACACTTAATTTATTGACTTATGTAGTGCAAAATGCAAATTTTCACTCAAACTACTGTTTTTTTTAAGAATTCTTGCAAAATATTAGCAGTAAAGTAGCTACTCGCTAGATATGATCACAGTTCTGAAATCGTCGGTTAGAATTTTGGTTTCGATTTGATTCTGATTATAGTTACGATTTTGTTCTGATGTTGATTTTTATTCTAATTTTAGTTTTGATTTCGATTTCGATTTTAATCCTGCTTTTAATTTTGATTTCTTTTAAAATAATAATTGAACTCAATATATAAAGTTTTTAGAATAATATAATTTAAAATAATTAGACATGTGAGATTGAGATATATAAAAGTAATAATAATATTGAAAGAATAATTGAGATTCAAATCGAAACTAAAAATCAAAATCAAAACAAAATCATAACCATGCTCAATTGGAATCAAAACCTAAATCGGAATCGGAATCTAAACCGCTATTTGACAGTTCAATTTTGATTCCTATAACCACAAAACTAACAATCGAACGATTTCAACCGTGGTGGTCTAAATCTAGACCAAGACCTGGACCTAGCCCTAGCCCTAGCCCTAGCCCTAGCCCTAGCCTCAATTTTGTGTGAAGTATTACTGTTAGTGTTTTACCACATCCATTTATCTCTAACCTGGCCCCAAGTTACATGGCTTCTCCTATGGTGACCTCAAACCACCATTGGTCCTTTAGTATTTGAGGGTTTCGTGTACTTTTCAATTGACCCAGATATGGATCTTGCTATCAAACTAGTGGGCTCATATCATTGTTATTTGTTACCATTCAAGCCCAACTCTGAACTCTACGACGAAAGGAGGATACACTGCAATATGAAGGCTTGGACTTGGAGATTTAGTCTCTGTTTGGTTGCAATGTTTTTTTGATTTATTTCACAAATTGAAAATAATTTGTTTGTTTTTTTTTATTTTTTTACAAAAAATTTTAGAACTAAAAATAATGTTAGACTAATTATTTTTGCTTCAGCGAATTTCAATAATAAATAATTATTTTTAACACAATTTTTCTACCAAAACAAACTTATAAAATATTAATTCAAATTTAAATTTTAAAATTTTATTAATAAAAAATTTTCTAATACAAATTTCAACAAAACAAACTTTATCAAATCAAACACTTAGAAAATATTTCTTTTTTATAACAAATTCCAATAAAACAAATTTCATCATAAACTTCAAAAATACCTTAAAAAAGGAGCATTAATAATTCTAAAAGGTTAAACCAGTCTTCAACTCCAAAAAAAAATTTTTAAATGAGTCGAATGCAGTACTCTCTGCGTCGGTGCTCTCTTCATGACAGCATCTACACATAATAACAATCGGTGCTGCTGTTGTCTCGTCCCCGCAGTCCGCAGACACCAAATCCTACCAACACTTATTGCCATTTCTTTTATTGGGATAAACATGGCTAGCTGTACCGCCTGTACGGCTGTACCTAGGCTTTAACAATATTTTTTGGGGGTTTTGGTATGCATGGTTAATTAGATTTGCATTCGGATATAGCTAGTCGGTTAATAGTGAAGGGCCGGGCCACGCGTCTTTCGCATTTAATTGCAGAATGATGAAGAAAATGGTTGAATTAATGCGTATGATCATTTGTAAAATTATATTTATATATTTGCATGCATGACAGCTTGAAGGATTGAAGAATTAGTGCACATATGATAATATGAAGGATTAATAATTTATGGAAAACATACATGTTTTAGTGTGTTAAGTTGATGATGCACCTGTAAAATCATGCATGCATGCATTGATAACAAAATAACAACATTAGGCAGCCCATTGAGTTAAAGTTGTTGAAACATGAAACCCCTCGGCTTCATGCAAGAGAGCCAACTGTACTATGTTTTTTAAGATTAATAAAAAAAACATGTTAATTGTTAGAATAATAGCTGATATAATATATAGATATAGTGCAATGGATGATGGATGATGGATGATGGATGATGGATGGATGTCCCTCAAAATTACACACACTGCAGCAACAAGAATTACAAGATGATGATATGGTGAATTGAAATATGAAAATGCAGGAGCATATAGAGTAGTCAACAGTCATGAGACATCACCCCGGCAGACGAAGTCCTGCAAACTTGTCATACAATCCCAAATTGACGTTGAATGGAGAAATCTTCAAATAAGCCCCGACCGTCAATCCCACTCCCGCTAGATCGAAGTTTATCAAATTCACTCAAATCTCTATAGGAGACTTTGATTTTACAATGTAACAAGACAACGACCGGAGCAAAAGACTTTTTCTTCGCGAATCACGGCCCGCGGGGCTACACTACATGACATCTTTGATCTTACCTTAAAATACAACATATATTTTGAATATTGGCTACTTCTAATGAAAATGGAAATGAAAATGGAAATAAAAATGCCCCAAGGCAGGGCTAGCGTGGCCATTCGGAATTTACAACTTTTGGAGAAAATGGAAATAGAAATGGTGCGGCTGACTGGAGATTAATTACAAGAATGCACTGTAATATGTGCTTTGTTCTAGATTTTATATTAAAGGCCAAACCATTTGATCTCTAAGAATGCACTCTAGTTTCTGCTATCTTTCCATTTGATCTATATTCTCTACCACCCCATGATCCAAAACGAACAACTTGTCAAAGACAGCCAAGATTGAAACAATATTTATTTTTTTTAAATATTAGTTGCATGAACATTGATGATAAAATCCAAAAGTTTCATTTTGCTCCATTTCGAATTTTCTATTACTTTAACGTAATGCACTTGAAACTTCCTCGTGTAGGCAAACACGTGGTTGGAAAATAGTGCATCCATCTCTTACTAGTAGTACATTTTCTCAATCCCCTTAAAGTTTTCACTTATAAATACAGTAGGATTACAGAGAGTTTGTTAGATAAGCAAGGATACCCAAGCCATCGTAGCCCTTCAATAAATTTGTAACGCACAAATCAGTCGACTTCTTTTGTGATAAAGAGTGAGAGGAAGAGAGAGAGAGAGTTATTTAACGAAAGACTCTTTCTTTACCTTAATTTGCATCCACATTAAACGCTCTCTCTCACATTCTTCTGTTTTTAATTATCTTTCAAACTACCGTTAGAATTCTTAAGTATCGATTCCTTCCTGGTTCCTGCCATCTCCAAAACTGTCCCTTTTTCTTTTTACATCTTCTCATTGCATTTCTGTGTACAAAATCTTTGATTAATACCTGTTGTATATAGCATATCCTTATTCAAGATAGCCATATAAGGTAAGAACAAGACTAGAGCTTTACGCATTCTTCATTGGTGTTTTCATTAAATATCTGTGTTTATCTCGATATATAGGGTGTTGCTTTTTTGTTATACTAGTGATGTTGTTAATGCTTTATGGGGTGGAATAAAGATTCTTCATTGGATGCATATGTTTTTTTTTTTATGATTAATGGTTTGATTTGGGTCCTGGAATATTTAAACATAATTTCTTTTCCTTGGATTCTTGTAGCTATTATATATTGTCCTACGCGAGAATTGAATCTACCATGAGGTGGCCATGGGAATACATACTTTTGAAGAGTTGTCTTCTTTATAATGGGATGTAACGTCTCCAATCTTTACTGGCAGTGGCAGATGCTTGATTGGATTTTTGTTCTCATTCACAATTTCTTTTTTTTCCATTCTTTATAGTTAAGTTAGTACTATGTGTTTAGGATTTTTCTGTTCTTGGGGATCGGGCCATCGGGGGGTTGCAGTGAATACGTGTTATATATGAGCCATCATATATTCACTTTGCTGTAACATGTTTCAGTCCTTTTCCTTGTGGTGTTGGCGACTTAGAGTTAGCGATTCCCAGCTGATAATTCATAGTCACCTAACTAACAGTGCATGTTTAGACTTAATTTGCCTTAAAAATAGCATCTTTATGAAATTTGTAGGTAGACTAATTAATGCATCATTGTTTTTCATTTATGCAGATTAGATTCTTTGAAGGCTTCAATTCAGACATCCCTACATTTTTTTAAAGAGAAATGGGGATGTCCTTTTCGTGCTCTTTATCAGATGATTTGGACAAGAAAATTGAATCCTTATTAGTTAGAAAGATAAGCTTTGGCAGTGATGATGTTAGAGCAGTGATACGATCTGTTAGTTTCAATGGTAGTAGAGACTCTGAAACAGCACCGGTAATGAAATCTTTTGGTTCAGGAAAAATGATCCTTGAAGGATCTTTAAGCTTTAAGGGTCAAGAATTAGAGACCAAGATATCAATCAAGGCTCCTGCCTTGGATATAGAAAATAGAGGAATGATTAGATCAGTCAATAATAGTAAAAGCAAGCAAGTCCCTCCCAAATCACCAATGTCGGAGAAAGCTATCCCAGTATCCTCCTCAGAGCCTGGAGATGACAGATATCTAGCTGCTCTGAAGTTGCAGAAGACGTATAAAAGTTTCCGAATCAGAAGGCAACTAGCAGACTGTGCAGTTCTAGTTGAGCAAAGATGGTACGCATCAAATTACTGGAGCATCAGGCACCATCAAGTGTGATGATGAGCTTTTCCCATTTAATTAAGTTTGCATATGATGATTTGATAATGTGCTCATTCAGTCAGAAAATGGTATAATTTTATTTCCAGGTGGAAGCTACTAGATTTTGCCGAACTCAGGCGCACTTCTGTGTCATTCTTTGACACTGAGAGACCTGAAAATGCTGTTTCAAGGTGGTCAAGAGCAAGAGCAAGAGCAGCTAAGGTATTGTTAATTAAGAAAGATGAAATTAATCTGCTTGGTTTCCTTGTTGTATCCTCGTAGTAAATAATTTCCTTGACTTCCATTATTATCAGGTAGGGAAAGGTTTGTCAAAAGCTGAAAAGGCACGCAAACTTGCTTTGCAGCATTGGCTCGAAGCGGTGAGTTCCTTTTCTAATGAAGGTTTAAGCATCAAGATCTCTACGTCGATCTCTTTAATTTGTAAGACACTTGTTGATTTCTTTGTTCAAAATAGATCGATCCCAGACATCGCTATGGCCACAATCTTCAATTTTATTATGTCAACTGGCTCCACTGCGAGAGTAAACAGCCATTCTTCTATTGGTATGATGACCCTTTATTTTATCAAGATAACAATTCAGAAATGAGAACAAATTTCTTCATTTTCATAGTTAGTGAAAACCCGATATTTGTGTTTGTTCTTTTGTGATGCAGGCTTGACATAGGAGAAGGTAAAGAAGTAAATCTTGAGAGATGTCCTCGATCAAAACTTCAGCAGCAATGTATAAAGTATCTTGGTCCGGTGAGCTTCAAATTTTTTCTAGATTAATGAAAAGATCAAAAGCTGTCATTAATGTCATTGAAACAAGTACAGAATCCTGATTTATGATTACAATTTACAAGAAGAGACATTTACTACAGTTGAGGGATAATTGATGAGAATCTCTTGAACCCAATATCAATCAGAAAAGTAAAAAGAGTACAGGAGTTGCTGAGATAATAAACAAACATATTTATTTGTTTCAACAGATAGAGAGGAAGACATACGAGGTTGACATAGAGGAAGGAAAGTTTATGTATAAGGAAAGTGGGCAGCTTCTGGATACTAGAGGAGGCCCTGAGGATGCCAAGTGGATCTTTGTTCTCAGCGTGTCCAAGGTCTTGTATGTTGGGCAGAAAAAGAAAGGAGTGTTTCAACATTCAAGTTTCTTGGCAGGTGGGACTACATTATCAGCTGGGAGATTAGTGGTTGAAGATGGGATTCTAAAGGTACAGAATTCTTTCATGTGTTTATTATGCAGATGAGAGTTTCATCATTTCTAACCCCAAACAACAATCTGGATGTCTCAGGCGGTGTGGCCTCACAGTGGGCATTATCTCCCAACGGAAGAAAATTTTGAGGAATTTATGTCGTTCCTCCAGCAACACAAAGTCGACCTGAGTGCTGTCCAGGTAGAAGAATGGCTAATCTGTCTCCCTTTCTTTGCAGTTTGCACCATCAAATATAGCAAATGATCGATTTGGCCTTTTTAATTTTTATTTCAGAGAGCCCCTACTGATGAGGAAGATGGCGGCCTTGAGAGAAAACAAAGTGGGTTTGGCCTTCGTACTAGCATATCCGAACCTGATTTCAGTCGCACTGTTGAAGATCAGAATGCTAAAAACTCAGATAAGGAGAAAACTAATTTAGGCAAGAAATATTGCGAGGAACCGCAGATATCAAGTTTGTCTCGAGGGCTTCACTCAAAAATTTCATTTCTTGAAATACCAAAAAGGGTGGATGTGTTGGAGTTGTTTAAGAAGCAAGAGCACCAGCAGCATCTACAGGAAAGTGGCAATGAAACTCCAACAGATGGATATGAAACAGCTGAAGAGAACCTTTCTGATTCTGAATTCTCAGTTTCCAAGGAAAATTTATTCGACGAGGATAGCGAAGAAGAATATGAAGACGCCGTCCCAAAAGAAAAGATCCTTAAACGAATATTTTCGCACAAGGGAATGAAATCATTACAGTTAGGCAATCAATTAACTTGTAGATGGACAACAGGAGCAGGACCACGGATTGGATGCGTCAGGGACTATCCTTCGGAGTTGCAAGTTCGGGGTTTGGAGCTGGTGAATCTGTCTCCAAGAACTACATTTTCATCCCCAAGGAAATCCACTCATACGCCTAAGCATGGTGGTCATGCTCATAATTTCATCGCCCCACGCAAAAGCCCGCTTGCTTCATAACAACATAGACAATAACAGATGATTATACTCACTCAAGTGTAGGGGTGTGGAATAGAAGAAAGGAAATCCATCTTTGCAGTTTGAGATGAGAAAAATAAATCGTTTCCTAATCTGCTTTGTTCTCCTTTTTAGAGTAGGGATAATATTATTCTTTTCGTAAGTCTAATGCATTACTCTTTTGGTAGATGATCATCAAGGGAGAAATGGATTCTAGTTTGTGAGAATCCTTTTAATCTACCAAATTATTATTATTATTATTTTTTTGTGATCATACAGAATAAAATCAAGAAAGTTTCCTCATCAGGATAGTACCCACCAGGTCATCTTCTTTTGTAATTTCTCCAGTTACTTGAGGTCCTGTATTTGTTACTCGCCTTTTCCGACTCCAAAGTGTTGGTTATCCCAAGAATTTTATGAGGAAATGAGAATGAACTTTCCATGGGAATAAAGGAAGCAAGCCCAAAGCCAAAGGAATGACTTCTTGTTTTCGCCATAGGAGCAGTTGGGGTTTGTTGGTCTAACTTGGCAATACCCTCTTGAGGGAATGATTTGCACCATTGCCTCATCTTCAAAAAGGGAAGACATTGACGGAGAATTTTACTCCCTTTGGTCTCTAAATCACGCAACAATACGAAAACATAGAGTCATAGACTACCCATTTTCTTGGTCACGTTCCACTTTTTTGGAGTATAAATTCCGCTTGCTTGGAACACGGATTTGTAAATTTGTGTCCCTGGACTCCTAGACAGCTCTTGCCCTGGCTTGCCGACTTTAGAAAGTTACAACTTCGTCAACTTATATTGGGACTCGAGAGCTTCAGAATTTCCTCATTCTACAGGTCTTGATTTTTTCTTCCCACATGCATTTGAGATTTTGGAGAAAGTTAAGAGTATAGATATGCACCCTTTGGACTCCTTCGTTATTTCACCATCTTATTCTTTAAGAAGAAAAGAGCGGGTCATCAGATTTTTATAACAACTTTCTTTGGTGCTACAATGCTGCTCTTTCTTTCAGGGAGGCAAAGTATAAACTTATACAGCTACATTTTTGCATAAACTAATACATTCTATTGATGATCAAAAGGCATTTGCTAATAAAGGTCTCTCGTTGAATTTTACAATAATGGACAGAGATTTACAAGAAAAATTCCTTCATTCCGATACCTTTCCTTTCTTGCTACCTGAGTCGAGCCGATTCCTTACAGAAGTCCACTTTTCCATAATTCCAACTCAAGGAAGCACCCAATGAGACTTAGAAAGAGGGTAGGAACACCCCCACAAGCAAAGCAATTGTCAGACTGAGGTCTTGGATGAATAGCTTGCAGCGCTTGAGTACCTCTTCCAGGCACATATTTGAACTCTATCTTCGTGCTAAATACTAAATGGTTAAATGAAAGGAAATATTATGTACTCCGAATAAAAGAGATTCCATATGAAACGATAGAATGCTGAGATTGCTTCCTGCAAGATCAAATCATGATTAGAATCACTCTATCTTACCCTGCATTCTCCATTTTGGAATAAAGAAAGCAGTACAAATTATTTTCTCTAAATGCCTAGTGCCAATGGAAATGATTTCCGGCAAGTTCAAGAGGATAAGAGGTTGAGACTACAAGTTTTATTATCCCCAAACCATCTAGAGCCAAAAAAGATTGTTTACTACAATGTTAAAGAGCATTGTCTGTATCCCTACATTCCCTAATTTGAGATGATTGACCAGGCAAAGTTCTCTCTCGCAATTCCAACTTGTAACTTTCATGGTCCATTAGTTACAATCACAAACTAAAATTTGTTAGAGGATTTACTACACACACCACCCTTTAGTGTCCAATCAACTCTATCAACCGAGTGTACATATTTATAAGGTATGTCCTTATTGAAGCGTGACGAGGACAAATCAGGATTAACATAATGCAGACCAGAAACAAACAGAAGCCGTGTGAACAGTCGTCTAGATCTTAGGGTTGTAATTTGACACATAGGGTTCAGATGGGAATGGAGTGGCACCACCTGTGCACATTCATTTGAAAGAAAAATAAAGCTGTTAAAAGGTTTCATAAGACTCCAGAGCCACCTCCCACCCACCAACCCATGCAACATAGCATTCATAAATATGTTGATACACCTATGAATGTTAAGGCTCTAGCTTTCAGAACCTTGAATGAAGGATTAATAGAACGAATGACTGACTCACTTCACAACAAAATAGCTCAGCAATGCATTATTCACCGGCTTCCTAAAGTAAATAAACAATGAACATTCATGAAAAATATTTATGCAATTACCTGGGTGTAACTTGCTCTTTCCAGTAGCCATGCCTGCAAGTAGGGGAAAAAAAATCTAGTATAGAAATATGGTTGGACAGCAAGAATAGTTACAGAAACTCCTCATGAAGTTCATAAAGGATATCGAGGAAGATTAAACTGGACCCTAAACAAAGGATCAAGTCAATTTTCTAAAACAATTCATACTCAAGTAAGACTGGTTTGGTAACCATCTGAAAACATCTCAATACATTATGGTGACTTATCTGATTCCATTTCCTTTACCAGCATTTTAAACAATCTATCTACATTATTCTTGCAATTATGTAAGCAACATAGTACCTGGAAAATTAAACTCAATGCCAATGCTACATGTGTGGGAATCATCAAAATTCCTCTGAAAGCCTGAAAAAATGTCATGTGGAAGAATCATGCTCAGGATCAATGTTTATCGAAAAAATTCTGGTTCTTGATCTTCATGCTTATTTGATGGTAAAACTTAGAGAGAACCACAACATAAAATAATTAAATGACACAATCAACAATGCAACCCATAAGCTGAGCTTAAAAGAGTCATTCACCTGAGGCAAACAAATGGCTGCTAAAACAGCACCAATGTAATTTATTAATAAAAGCCCAGAACCAAGAAATGCTATATTTCTCACACCAAGCTTCGTTGCTAAAGTGGATATCTGAAACCTGCAGAATGATATGAAAGGGAAAAAAAAAGAAAAAGAGAGTAAAGCAATGGCAGTCAGTACCTTTCCTATAATTACGGCCAAAACAGAAGATGCAACAAAAATGGCCACTATTTTTTTGGGCATTTGAACCATCCAATGGAAGCAAACAAAAGAAAGTGCAGAAAGAACTTTGTAGAAACTGGGTGCTGCAGCTACGATTGTATTGCATCATCATAACGATAAGATATAAAGAGAACAGGCATTTTATACAATGTAAAACAGTAATGACAAGAATATCAAAATTATGTATCATAAGGAACTATCTAATGCTGTTCTTGTACAAAAGTGACTTACTTGCGGTCACCCTCCACATCTGGAAGATCCTTAGTTATGGCAATGACCAGTGCAAACAATGTTACAAAAGTTGTAATGAAAGCCACGGGCGAGCTGGGGCCAAAAGTTTTATGTCAGAATATGTCTAAACCAAAACGACCAACAAGTACATTGAACTTCAAACCATTATTATTACTACACTAATTGAGGCCTACTGACCGGAAAACAAGATTTTAGACCATTCAATATAAGACTTGATCTAGTATAAAGATATGATCAATGCTTATACCCAGTGAGTGAGGCCCCCAGTTAGATATCCTGTTGCCCCTTGTTATGGGAGATAATGGGGGAGCGTCATTATATGCTTTTACTGATATTCAGCACATAGCATCGTTCACAACTCACCTCCACTCAAATTTTAGCCCAAGAGCAGCTCTTGTAGCATAATACACCCCATAGTTAAGAAGGAAACCGCGAACCTGCAAAAGTAAACCTATTTGTAACTATTTCACAGTGGATAAATTTAAAAACTCCAATAGTAATCCAAAATGTGCGTATGTCTAAAGTGTTAACAGGCGGAAAATCTTCTTTTACAAGTTAGTATGTTAAAAAGTCATGGTAGATACATCATTCAAGTTCCATGTGTCTATATTTTTCCTACAATTCTTGGTGGGTTTGCCAGAAAGTTGATTGGGACAAAGTGGAGTAGCAACAGGTAACAGAATGGTAAATATGTGTGTAACTGTGTTTTCATTCCATTTCATGGCACATCTATAGTGGAATATATTCACAAACAAGTAGGAATTCATGTTGGTGACTCATCAGATCCAAACCAACATAAAGCTTCCATATCTTTCTTGAGTTGCAGCAATTAAAATAAACCCAAGTATGCCATCTAAAGAGAAAAGAAGATAAGTTCTCAGAATTTGCTGGCAAGCAAATTCTGCCTCTGTATCTTTGCAATAGAATAAAGTTACAACTTTCTTAGGGATTTACTACATGTCTCCACCCTGGTTTCGCATCAAACTTTTCTGTCCGAAGTTTTGGATATTAAGGCAGAGGGTGGAGGTTGAAGTGAGCCAAACTGAACAAACTGAACAAACTGTAGCAATTTTTTAAAGATTTCTACAGAATTTCATCTTTTTATCAAGGATTCTGCTTTTAATGTCAGTTCTTACTTCTGTTGGTTGCATCGACAAGCTTTTTTTGTATGGTAGATACTATATAAGACTTTGTCTGAATAAAGGCAAGACAAAGCTTGGGAACACGAAGGATAATGATCATACCGTGGCAATTATAAGAAATGCAACAACTGGGTATCTCTTCATGCGAAATGGGGGAACAGAATAAATAGTGCCGAGGAAGAGGCCGAGGCAGTAAAGGGCTGTAATAAATGGACCAAAGTTCGTTCCAACAATCACAACACCCGCAATGGCAAAAAAGAGTACTAAGAGCCATGCAGATTTAACAGAAAGATCTCCCGCAGCTATAGGCAAATAAGGTTTGTTTACCCTGCCATAAAAAGAGCACAAGATGAAGAATAGCCATAACCAAAAATGTCATCCTAGGGTGAAACACTAGAATGCATTGAGTTACCCCCTTGTACATATTCAAGGACAAAGCCAATGCTCAAGGCTCCTTCCTAGTGGAAATGCAGAGTAACAGATTCTGCATAAAAAGTTAACAGCATATACCACTTGATTTTGCTTACTTGTCAATACCAATGTCATATATCTGATTAATGCCCACTATATAACCATTTCCGCATATAAGCGCAAGAAGACCAGATATTGCCTTCAACAGAAGTGACCACTTTATCAAATGTGGGTTCTCAATAAGAGCTCTTGAGACTAATGAGCTGGCAACAAAACATAAAATGAACTTCAGTGAACTGTAAATGGAGGTACACTCGTGTATATATTCCCATAAATTAGAGAAAAATTAGTGTAATGACAACTTACAAAGATCCTAATGCTGTTCCTCGAATAGTATGAGGCCTAAGAAACCTCCAGAAGGCATCTTTGAATTGTGAAACTCTATTCAACAAGGAATCGGAGGATCCAGCAGTACCAACTTCAGAGCATGCCTAACAGTATATTTTTCAGGTCAAAGCTATAAATCAAACATTTTGTCCCATTAAACCATAGTAAGAAGACAAACCATGTTATTCCGTCCAAAAAGATTAGCATTAGCAGAGGACTAATGCAATCATACACTTCAACAATATCATACTTGAGGACTGATGTATATTATTTGAAATATAAAAATCAAGATCTCTTTCATTAACTTAGAAACTTCAATGTAGATACCATTGCTTCGACTGGAAAACGGAAGACCTTGGCCTTTCCTTCACTGACTTAAAATCATTTCTAACCAACGAAACACAACAGTTTACTGAGAAATTACTACAACTAAAACTAAAGGGTATCACTACTCAAAAATCTCAGTCGTTGGTATAGGCACTTCACCGTCTTCCTAATTTGATTTTAGCAAATGACCAAGAACACACCTTTAAGTGTTTGCTCAACCTTTCACAAAAAAATGACCAAGAACACACCTTTAAGTCTCTGTATCACAAAAGTAGTCGGGCCTCTTATTTATTAAGTTAAGAATCTTATCTTTTTTTTTTTTTTTTTTTTTCTCTTTCAAAAGATCTATTAAAACGATTAGCAAAAAACATGTCATGTTAGCATTCTAGTTTTATAATTTTGGCAATATAAAGTTTCTTTCTTTGGTCCTTGCAGAAAGAAAATGACGACAGCCTGTTGTAAATGGAAGCTGAAGTTTCAATTATGGAACCCTTTTAACCAAACAAATCTAATTTTGAGGTTCTTCTTAGAAGAACTCCAAACGTTTGTTTGCTTAATAAAACCCGAATCCCTTTAAAATTAATGTGACTGACATTGCTTTATCACAGCAAGCAAAGGAAATAATCAAATTTCAAATACTAAAAAGAACAGACATGTGTCCTCAACTAAATAAGTGACATTGAATTGAGGTTAAAGAAAAATAAATGCATAATTTATTACGGCTGTGCTTTTGCAAACCAAAAGGAGCTGAATTTATCCAAATAGAAAAGTGAAATACCCAGATGGAAATGCGGCTTCGGTATGCAGTTGAAGTGGTTCTTGAGGATGTTTTGTGAGTGAGGATAAACCCAGTTGAGGATGACAAGTTGTGGGAAGAACTGAGTGCAAAGTTTGCAGCTTTGGTTCTGGGCCATTCAAGACAGGGGGCAGTTATCCGGCAGCGACGAACTTGTTGGCCAATGGAAACAGCTGAAATTTGGTGGGAGGAGGAAGATGAAAAAACAAGCTCCATCCCCGTGGGATTGGCGGGTTTAAAGATTTCTGTAATCCAATTCTTCCTGAAAATCTTAATCAGTCAATGGTGCTCAAATTTTTGCAACTTTTTCAATTACGTAGAATTTTTTTTTTTCTTTTTGGGAAACTAAAATAAAAAGAAATTATTAGTATAGTACTATTTTGTTAGTGCCTGAAAAATACGAGATAGAAACTCTACAAAGTTTACAATTTCAAAAAGGACCAAAAAATTATTTTTTATATACTATTACATTCCAAATATTATGTCTAACACTTCACAAATTTTACTTTTGTTAAAAGAAAACCAAATGCTTCTGCACTAAACGAGATTATAAAGAAATTCTTGAGCAGGCAAGTGCAAGTATATACTATAAGTATATTTGTAGCAAGTTGTTCTTTGAATCAAAATAATTTTTTTGGCTAAACTACATTATATTTGGCCATCCAAACTAGTAATAGAGGATGATAACTTAACAAGGTTATAATAATAAGAAAAAAAAAGAGTGATTTCTTTTAATAATGACAATTTTAGATACACTTTAATATATGGTTATACATTACTCATGAATACCTTCGTACGCATACCATTTGTGTTAATTATTATCTTACTTATTATAATTTGGTCAAAATTTTGCGAGTTTAAACGGGTTGAATTACCGGTGGGCGGTTATTTTTGCTAGTTGTAAATGAAGTTAAATTGTATAATGTATAGTTGATAATAATGTATGAGTGTGTAATATGGTTTGATTATTAAAATTTTAAGGAAAACAATTAAAATATAAGAATTAAGTCATGAATGTTGTACTAACTTTTCTTTAGTGGGAATTTTATAATTAAAAAGGGATTACATTGCAAGCCCACATAATTAGGAAAACAATTAATTTCCAAGCCCACATAAAAAAAATTATTTTACATGGCCACATTCCATACAACCAAACATGCCCTAAATAGGGTATTCTAGGGTTTTGCTGATCCTATAAATAACTCCGTGTATAAATAAAGAGCCTCTCCACTTCGAGGAAACACTCTATTAGTTGGACGGCCGCCTGTTAGCTCTACGATCTCCGGTTTTTGCAGGTTTCCTTTGCATCTTCTCTCTGCACTTTCTAATTAGTGATTCTCCGTGCATGTATAATTGTATATGGATGTGCTCTTTTGCTTCTAATAATGCTCATTATCCCATTTTTTTAATCGCTGATTTTATTTTTCACTGCTACATGTAATACAATTTGTACTGTGTCTTCGTTTGTTGGTTGGAATTTTTGACGGAGAACATTTGATATCATCAATTAGAAATTAGGGTTTTTTTTTTAAAAATAAAAAATCGCGCCTTTTGGATTCAGTTTATCTCCGAAAAATTAAACCTTTGTGAGTGAGACATGCTGAATTTAAAGTTTTAGCTTTCGGTGGTTTGTGGCAATGGATTTATCGTTTAGTTTGCTTATTTTGATTTGGATGATTGAATAAATAAAGTGATTTGTTGACTAAAAGATAACCTTGGCAGCGCATCAGTATTGTTGTCGAATTTCGCTTCGTTGATTGCTCCTTGTTAATGAAGATATTGTTTAGTTGTGTATAAGCGTTAAGGTATTGATGGAAGTTATTTGGATTGAAAGGCGTTATCTATATAGGTTGAAGGTGTATATAATTTGCCAAGATTATCTTTGAATTCTGGTTAGTTAGTGTATGGTTACTATTGTCCATGTGGATGTGGTAGATGTTATGTATTAACTTTGGTTTAGGGCTTTGGTGTGCAAGAATTATTCTTTTCTTTATAATAGTTGCGAGGTCAGTTGTGTTTTTGTCTAGATATCACTTGCTTGCTTACTATTGTCCATGTGGATGTGGTAGATGTTATGTATTAACTTTGGTTTAGGGCTTTGGTGTGCAAGAATTATTCTTTTCTTTATAATAGTTGTGAGGTCAGTTGTGTTTTTGTCTAGATATCACTTGCTTGCTTACTTTTTTGAATCTTCCTTTGTTGATCATCTGTTAAGCTAACAGAATGGATTCTCAAACCAAGCATGCTGTTGTGGTGAAAGTGATGGGGCGTACTGGCTCCCGTGGACAGGTGACTCAGGTGAGAGTCAAGTTCCTTGATGACCAGAATCGATTCATCATGAGGAATGTCAAGGGACCAGTCAGGGAGGGTGATGTTCTCACGTTGCTAGAGTCCGAGAGAGAAGCAAGGAGGTTGCGTTGATGACTCTCTGAGTTGTGCTTGCTTGTCATTTGTTGAAGGTCTTGAACGAGGCAGAGATTAATTAGTTGTGTTCTGATGTAAAACTGAATGCAGTTTTTTGCTTTTGATATTTGTGTTTTGACTCTGTTGGCTACTTGGCTATAGCCTTTAGTTATGGATCGAGTTTTGTTGAGTTTTAGGTGAAAAATGGATTGCGTGGCTGTGTTGCTTATTATGATACCTACAATGTCTTTTTTTTTTCTCTTAAAGAACAAATCTTGTTTGATATTATATTGGAAAGCATCCTGTCTTGATTGGAAGGCTTCATTGAAGTTCACCCTGTCTTGATTGGAAGGCATATCGTTTTACATCCATTATCCACCTTAAATTACAGAACTAATTGCTGTACTTGTGATGGTGAACCTAGTTGGTTGCTTTGCCAAAGTGTAGCGTTCCTTGAAGCGGAGCTGTGCTGTTTAAAAGAAAGAAATAACGAAGGGTTGTCTAGGTTGCGACTGTCTTTGTGATAATGGGACTACGGGGGATTTTAGTACGAATCAAAGAGTTTTGTACACCTAAACTAAAATTGGAGCTTCAGTCTCAACTCAAAATTCTCAAAATAATTGAAGAGCTTCATAGAGATTTAGTATAAAGTTTAAGCTAAATGTTATTATGTATGCATTAACTATAAAAACCACTACAAAAAATGCATCATACATTCATATGAGGAAGTGTATTGTTAACGATATATTCATACTAACAAAAAATGCCCATAATAAAAAGTCCAATTGCTCAAAAGCTGCTAGCCGCCTCACTCATGAGTCATGAAGCACAAGAGAAGCAGCCCATCCCTAGTTTGGGCTCAACAATATAGTATAACCCGAGACGAATAAAGGCCTAGACAGCCCAAAGCCCAGCTATTCTTTAAATGCCCCTAGCTGGATCTGGATATAGGCAGTGTTAGGGTTTTTGTTATTATTTCCTTGATATCTTCCAGCTGCGCGCCCTCGCCCTCGCCCTCGTTGTAGCATTCCATTTCTGAGGTTCTCTCTTTTCTCTACATTCTATATAGATATAGATTTACCTGTGCTGATCTTTGATTGTCTTCTTAACGATATATTTTTTGTGCTTGTAGTGCAGCACTGCAGAGCCAGGCCAGGAGATTCCAAGCAGAGAAAGCAATGGCGTCGGCGGAAGTAGCACCTGCAATTTCTCTGGAGAAAGACAAGGTTCATACTGATGTTTTACTTTTTAACCGATGGACATACGATGACGTTCAGGTTCTCCTTCTACCTCTCTCTCTCTCTCTCTATATATATATATATATATATATTTCATTAGCATTTGTTGTGTATAAGCAGAGAGGTTAATGTCGATTATTGATCCTTAGGCTTTACATTTATGTGATTCTTCTGATGAAATTTGCAAGAAACTTCCTTTCAAGCGTCACGAACTTTAAATTCCACAATAAAGATAATAGCTTTACATTCTGTTATGATGCAATTTTGATTTTAGTTGTAATTGACTCTTGGTTGTTTTTGATTTTGTTTGATTGAGCGTTGCTTTGTCCTTGTCCTAGAAAGTAGCGATGCAAGCAGCACTAAAACTGTAGATTACCAAAACATCCTGCTTGGTAACATTTTATTATCCTTAGAAATACAGTTAGCTTGTGTATTTCACACAGGTGTTAACTAGACTTCTATACCTATATACATTCTCAACGTTCACAATTTCCTATTTGTTTTGTTTTTTCATTTTTCAGTTCTTTTTTAGCTTTGTCTTGTTTGTCTGGAACCTTTGTTTTACCTTTTTAATTGAGTATATTGCTACTTAATTGGCTTTCTCTGCTGTTGTTTATGTTGCTGAGTAAATTGGACCACTATTTTTATCGGATTGTAATCCTAAGTAAATTTCAATGCTTGTCAGTTGCGAATTATTTCCTAGACTCGTTTATTTGTGACTCTATTGATAATATTTCTGGATGTTTTGATTGTATTACAGATCAATGACATCTCTGTTGAGGACTATATTACTGCAACTGCTTCCAGGCATGCAACCTACATTCCCCACACTGCTGGCAGGTACCAGGCCAAGCGCTTCAGGAAGGCACAGTGCCCAATTGTGGAGAGGCTGACCAACTCTCTAATGATGCACGGTCGGAACAACGGAAAGAAGCTGATGGCGGTTCGTATTGTCAAACATGCCATGGAAATCATTCATTTGTTGACCGATTCAAACCCAATTCAAATCGTTGTTGATGCTGTAATCAATAGGTATAAACTCATTTATCCCTATGATGCTGTAGCCAAATCCATGTATTTACAATACAAAAAGTTCTGACTAAATTTTATGATAGCAGTCTATACTAGTATTTGTTGGGTTCATTTTGGTTGTATAATCAGGTCCATCTTTCTGTTGTCAATT
This sequence comes from Ophiorrhiza pumila, assembly GCA_016586305.1. Lineage (NCBI taxonomy): Eukaryota > Viridiplantae > Streptophyta > Magnoliopsida > Gentianales > Rubiaceae > Ophiorrhiza > Ophiorrhiza pumila. The sequence continues at coordinate 360,605 of BLIW01000006.1, read as the reverse complement.
TGTGATATTCATTTTTTTACTTGGCTTTTCCTTGTGAGTGTGTAGTGGGCCTAGAGAAGATGCTACTCGAATTGGTTCAGCTGGTGTTGTGAGGCGTCAAGCTGTTGATATTTCTCCACTTCGCCGGGTTAATCAGGCCATTTATTTGCTGACAACTGGTGCCCGTGAGAGTGCATTCAGGAATATCAAGACTATTGCTGAGTGCCTTGCTGATGAACTCATCAATGCCGCCAAGGGATCATCCAACAGGTATGGATTTCAGTATTATTGTGCTACTCCTTTTTATATTTGTGCTGTTGATTAGGTTCTCCAGAATTTCGTAATAGCAAATTAATATCGTAGCATGAGATTTGAAGTTTGTCACAACCTTCATAAATGACTAATATATAACTTTCTCATCTTTGCAGCTATGCCATTAAGAAGAAGGACGAGATTGAGAGGGTTGCAAAGGCCAACCGTTGAGATTGGATACTAGAAACTCAGAGAAAGTTTTGTTTTGTGTTTTCTGTTTCTGTCATGATAGAACTTTTTAGAGTATTATTATTATTATGAATGGAACTCCTCCGTGTACTATTTCTTTTTAACGCATGGATTGAATTTTATCCGGATTTGCTTGTGCTAAAGCTTGCTGCTGCACAAGAGATTTGAATAGATTTTTAAGTTTTGAAAGTCATTTGGTAACTCTTCATTCAATGGGACGGTTGTAAGGGCAGTTTACAAGTTTTGAAAGGCATTTAGTGTTTTCTTGATGCTCACTTTTGACCTTTAGTTTCTATTGCGTCATGAACTAAATGCTAACACGAGGTTTTTACCAATGGCGGCGCAAAGGAAATGGTGGGACTAAATATCGAGGCGGCAGTTGTCTGGATCTTTTTGATATTTAAGAATGGTGTGGTGTGTGAGTTTTATATGTATATATGGTCATATATTCATCATAATTGGAAGATACGGCTTTTACAAGGGTGTGATGAACAATAGAAGACGGCTCAACACAAACTACTATTCAACTTGAAGACTCCCAACGGTGAATTGTATGATATCTTTTATCTGAGATATAAATAGCTTCATCTCTAAATTATAATGGTGCATTGTATGATATCGTTTACCTGAGATATAAATTTTAGTTGGGTTGGAGAACATTGTTATTGGATAAATTATGCATAAAGGATGAGAAAAGCACTCATTTTGCGCCAACAAAGCCTACACATAATTGAATTAGAGATTAGCAAGAGAAACCTTAAAACATATTTTTGTTGTATCTATGGTCATATAACTATATTTACTGGTTGAACTGTTGCAAATAATATGCAAGTGTGCAAGAATGATGCCAAATGCCACGAAATGAACAAGAGTATGATTTGAATTGGAATTTCAGCAGTTGAGGAGGATTCTTATTAGTTTATAAAATGAATAGGTAAATGAAGAAAATATTGGTAAGGTAAGTAAATCAAGAGGAGTTGCATAAAAACAACCATGCATGGAGATGGTGTTATTCAAAGGCTGTGTGGCATGGATGATTGATGAAGGTGGAGTTCATTAATAATGCAGCAAGCAAAACAAAAAAAGTAAACTGGAATGATGCAATGCAATGGTTTATTAATGTTAATATTCATTGGGCGGTTGACTTGGTAGTTATTATTATATATAAGGCAATGGGGAGTAGTAGTCTAACTCTAACCACGCCCAATCTTTCACGTCTTAACTAAATAAACATATCCTTCAAGTTAAAACTTATAGAATAGCTCAATAGCAAGGCAAGGAAGGTATCATATATGTATGCAGATTCTACCTCTTCCCAGTAGGTCAAAAAACACGGGTATTAGGCCAGTGGCCCTTTGGATGGTTTGCATTTTGTGTTAAATGCAGTTTTAATTATTTCTTATAACTCAAATTGATGCTTTCTTTCTTTCCTTCCTTCCTTCCTTCCTTGTGAAAAAGGAAAGCTGAACAAATACTTATGATGATCATAAGATGCTAATTAATATTTCAAACACAGCATGCAACAAACCAACAACCACTCTCTGTTTTTCAGAAATTTTGCAAAATTGTCAAGTCAAATTCATGAAACCTGCCAAGGCCAAGCTACCCTCTGACCTCATTTCTTTCATTATTTCAAGAATAATTAATTGTAAAACATTAATCGCATCTTTCAGTAGTCGTTGATCATTATTTATTTATATAATGTTCTCATCAGTACAAAGAATTGGTAAAAGGAATAAGTAGAATGGTCTGAATAAGACATTCTGTCTTCTCCATTTTACTTCCTCCCATTCCCATCCACTACAAAATTAGATTTTTTGTATCCTAAAATAGACAAGACAGCAGCCACCAGATATATTCAAGCATCCATATTCTTTACTTTTATTATTATTAGACTTTGTATATATTTGTTCAGCAACCATATATATATATATATACATATATGCGTTTCTCAACGAATAATTGATGTTTGACATACAATTGTAGTATACGGGAAGGAAAGAAACAATGGAATCATCGATCATTATGGAATATTAATAAACAAATAATAAAAAAAAAAGCCATTTCCAAGAATTAATGATCCATTGCTACTGCGAATACTGCGAGTCTGCGATGATGATTAATATTGTGAAGGGGCGGGCATGCAATTGCATTTGCATGTTTCATTGCTTCTTGTCTGTCGGTGACGTAAATATAGCTGCGTGAACGATAACATGATGTTCTTGTTTCTAGTCTATGTAGCTCATTGAATATCAATCCCTCTTCTTCTTCTTCTTCATTATTATTTATGTTACGGAAGAATAGGTCATTATCTGCAAACAGCAAAACAGGGAAAAAGAAAAGACAAAGACAAAAAGAGGTCATTATCAATGGAAACCATTGTTATTGAACTCTAGTGTTTTGTGATCATCTATTCTAGAGGATTCATAATATGCCTCCAAGTGGCAGCATTCCGTGCCTTAACCATTATCCTTTCTCCACCATATTTGACCTGGTTTAAGACATATGGAGGCGACAAGCACAAGGACTATGAAAAACCTTAACTATGAAACCTGCAGCAGGGATCTTGGATTTATTTGTTCGGATAGATACAACATATTTATTAATTAATTAATTATAAATGTTTTCTTTTCTGGGTTGGATTACCCTATTTTGTAATCTAAACTCCTCTTATCTTATCTGCATATACATGTTTCATCCTTAATTTTGACAAATTAAATTAATTGGATGATGATCAAAATATCACTTGCGCATCTTATCTTTGAACGCGGAATTTTGTTTTACTTAAATCTATTCCCTGAAACCATGCATGATTCTTAATTAATTATCTTAATTTTGATGGAGCTCTTACCATTACATGATCATTCTGTTAAGATTTAAGATAAGTCTTGTTGTTAAATTCATCCTAGTTAGTTCCGAAATTTCTCTTTTTCACTTAAAGACTTACTGTGTGTGCGCGGAGATGGAGCATTTCTCAGTTTCAGGGCTCAACGAATTGAGTACAATGGATGCACAACATTAATGCTCATCATGACTTTGGTTTCAACACCTCTCCCTGTCTTTCACTTGCATTATCAAATGACTAACGCATCAAATTTTCGAGTAATTTGCATTTCACCATCGATTAAATTCCTTGTCACATACTAAAGGACAACATGGTGACTTAAGAAATCGTTCAAGAATCTCCCAGAAAGTATTTTGCAATAGTCTCCCTATCGGGTCTTCTTCAATTCCGTGGATCAAAAAAGGTATGTTTTGTCTTTATTTCAAAACGAACCAAGTCTGCAACGCAACAAAAGGATCTGCAGATTCTGCACAATATTTTTCTTGGTTGTTCTTTTGGGGATTGAAATTTTGAAATGGCTTCGATTGACGGAGTCTTAATTACTAAAATAAAGTTGGCCAACGTTATCATACTTCACCAGTAAACCGTTTATTATAACCTTGAGGGTTGAGGCGAGGCTGATCAATTTTTCTTTTCATACTAAACAATGGAGAAAAGTTTGCACTATTTGACAAACAACTAATTAAACAAGTTCAATGGAGAAAAGTTTGCACTATTTGACAAACAACTAATTAAACAAGTTCTGAACCCACCAAATCCGGGGAACGAAAAATTAAAATGAAAGGTCTCTTTAATTCCTTGTATCAATGACTTTTTCGTCATAGAGAGGCAGTTAGAAATGGGGGATTGATTTGTTTATAAGGGTACGGAGAAGGTGACCATCATTATATGACCAAATGCAACAAGACAACCTCAATTGCACCTAAAAATAAACTAACATAATGTCATCATAAGGCAACAAATAATGACCTCTCTCTTTCTCTTTCTCTTTCTCTCTATGTATATATATATAATGTAGAGAGCCTCCCTCTTGGACAACAAGAACATCTGTATCTATACAAAGTTCTTTAATCAGCTCAAGTTGGATGCTTTAACACCACCTATTGGCTACTACTATAGATATAATCTCTTTCCTTGGAGCCCTTTTCTTTATATTTCCTCAACTCGAATTAGTTTGTTTATCTTCCTTGCACTCTCAAACTCTGCATCAAATGGAGATTCACTTCCAACAACCAGAGCAGAAGTGTCCGATCCCACTACCACTTCATAAGATGAGCAAATTCAAAGGCAGAAACAGAGGAAACAGTAACAACAGCAAGTATGTTGGTGTGCGACAAAGGCCTTCCGGGAGGTGGGTAGCCGAAATCAAAGACACTACCCAGAAAATAAGGATGTGGCTTGGAACATTTGAAACTGCTGAAGAAGCTGCTCGTGCATACGATGAGGCTGCTTGTCTCTTGCGAGGAACCAATACTCGCACCAATTTTGTTACTCATCATGTTTCCCATGATTCTCCTCTGGCTTCAAGGATCAAGAATCTTCTCAACAAGCGAAAAAGCGCAAAGCTTCCTAATGATTCATTAACCAATATGTCCACTACTACTACTACTAATAGTTCTAACAGCACTAATTCTTGTAGTCCCACAAGAAGTGTTAGTGTTGATAGCAGCAGCGTTGACTCAATCATCTCATTTGATGAGAAAGCACAAGATGGGCGTTTGTTTGATGATGCTTACAAGCCTGATTTGAGCAACTGCAGCAGTGAAGCATTTGAGATGAGGAAGGAGTGTCATTCAGATAATCAATCAAACCTGTCTTCGTGGGGATGGGGTTTCCGACTAGTACAAGATTTTGATCATCGCACGTTCGCCTTCTGTACAACTCGAGATCATCAATTGTTAGACTTGCCCATAATCGATGCAGGCTGCAGTCTACCTGAAACAGCTGATCAAATGGAGTTTTCAGAATTTGAGCGCATGAAAGTTGAAAGACAGATTTCAGCATCACTTTATGCTATGAATGGCGTACAAGAGTACATGGAAACTGTTTGTGATCCCATTGAAGCTCTTTGGGAACTTCCTTCTTTATGTTCTCTATGATGCTAATCTCAAGTTAATTTTGTCCATCGTAGCATCATCTCCTGATGAGTTCATAAATTCTTTTTATCGTTTTTGTGATTCTTTTATATCGTATAATGTTCATAACATCTCATTTAGTCCAGTACTAGCACTGGCACTGGTCGTTTCCGTGCAAAAGAGGATAAATGTTCAGAGGAGAGGTCGTGCTGCTTGAAATTAACTAAGAAGCATACTAACTGCTGAATTTTAGCGGCTGGAAGGAAAGCTTCTAAGCATCAATGCCGATGCTCTCTAAGCAATCAATCGGTTTTGACTTGAAAAATGCCGAATTAAATGTTTGTTACTAAATTAGTCTAATTCTTCCAACGCATCATAGACAGATGAGATATTGTTGTAATTTTCAAGAGTTATTGGCTACTGAACTGAATGAATTCTACATCCCCAAACTGCATAAAAATCTTCTTTTAAAATAACTAGTAGTATGCCATCGTTGTTTTCACAGGCTTAATAGTTAGTATTGGGGCAAAGACAAGGCCTCAAACTTGGGATTTCTGAAAACAAAAAGCAGATCATGTAGTAGTATGCCCTCATCAACTTCAAAATTTAACAAGAACCATCTTTGTAGTATGTGTATGTGCATGTTGGCTACCTGGGGAGGTCATTTCCAATGTTTACCATTGCCATACAAGAAGACCATACAATTGAACGGGTGATAGAGAAAATTGTAATTTGATGGATTCTTGATTTCTTATTGCTGATTCATCGAGTTACTATCCCAAATAGGATTCCAAAAATTAAAGAAGATACAAAAAAAAGAAAAGAAAAAAGGGTTGCACTAATTAATGAGCGCTGGGTTACACCTTATGCCCTGCCCCAGCAGAAAGCTAAAACTTATGCACATTGACACACATAGCCGGCCCAATGAAACAAAAAGAAAAGACAAAAAGGATAGGCTGTAGGCCTGTAGCCTGTAGGCATACATAATACGTAACAAAGAACGGGGATGAAAAATGAATATAAAGAAGTGGCTAAAACTGCAATGGGCGCAGTGAAGGCGGTGGCTATTATCTCCTCCTCCGGCGACAATAACATAAGGGGCTCTCTCCAATTCTTCCAGGACTCTTCCAGTGGTATCTTTCTATACTGTTTCATCTACTTCACAAAGATTTTATCTTTCTTTTATTGTATCTTATATATATATATTCTTGAGTTGATTATGTAAACAGGGGTGACCCATGTCAAAGGCAGAATAACAGGGCTTACTCCAGGCCCTCATGGCTTTCATATTCATGCTCTTGGTGACACCACCAATGGCTGCAATTCCACTGGTATGCGTTTTCCGCACAAGTAGCTTATTTGACTCACTAAGATGAAGTGCCAGCTCATTCCAAGTCCCAACTGTTTGTGTGCTTCTTATGTTGCTAAAAAAGATTCAATTTTTGTTCTTGTTTAAGCTTAATTCAAGTTGATTGTGTGCTGCTTATGTTGCAATAGAAATGTTCAATTTTATTTCTTTTTCTGGTTTAATTCCTCTAAGTAGAAACTTTGTTAGCTTTGCTGTTTCTATGCTATGCAACTCTGAATGTTAAAACTATCCCTTGCATTGGGTCCAACAACCAAATCATTCTCATTCTATACACATCAAGGAAAGACATCAATCCAAATTCCATCCAAGCTTCTAAAATAATAGAACAAGCAATTTACTAATATCTAAACGCCTTTTGCCTAAGACCTAGCCATTACCAAGCATATGCGTTGAAGAAATCACAACCTGGGCACATGTATTATTAATTCCAGCTAGTAGCATTTCTGTTTCTTTATTTTAGTGAATCACTCCAAACACCACCTGAATTTTTCTTCTTTATTCTCTCAAGACCATTTGTAAACCAAACTTTAATTTTTGGAGAAAAGACATTAAATATTGATGATACTAGACAAAAGTTTCTTATTTTGTATATGTGCTGTGTAAAAGTCCAACTAAAGCTACCAAAAAATCGCAAAGTGATAAAAATTGTTGCTGGATGCGGTGTTCTATCATCTGAATCGTTTGGTTGAAAACTTTCTGAAAGTCTGATATTTTCCTGTCGTGGAACTCTAAGGACCTCATTTTAATCCACTAAAGAAGGATCACGGAGCTCCATCCGATCAAAATCGTCATGCCGGTGATCTGGGGAACATTATCGCTGGTCCAGATGGTGCGTCAGTAAGACATGCATCTTTAGATTTGAAATGAGTCAGTAAAAGCTCCTCTGACAATATTTGGTTCGTATCTTTGCATGGCAGGAATTGCTGAGATATCAATCCAAGACATACAGGTTTTGTGTTATCATGTTGTTCTGCTGTTTAATGAAAGTTTAACTCGTTTCCTTTTGTTATTCTGAAGATAGCTTGGTCTCATTTCCTAGTTTTAACATGATGATAAAGGGTGAAAACTGATTAATTTCCTGAAATACCAAGGTCATGTTCATATAAGTTAGGCAATTTGATATGTAATCCTCCAATACTGATGTGTAATATGTTATTCCAAGTGCAACATTGTTTCTGTCGTTGTCTTTTCTTCTTCTATGCTATTTCTCTTGTCAGTGTGTGCAATTGAGCTGTAATTATGTGGGATTATCTTAGAATTCTAATATTCTTTTTTGTATTTCTTACTGACAGGTACCGCTACATGGTCCACACTCTATTCTGGGTCGGGCAGTTGTTGTTCATGCTGATCCGGATGATCTGGGAAGAGGTACGGCTGTTTCTACAAGGATATTCAATATCATAACTGAATCTGTAGACAATAATTTTGTTTAGTTACCTTCAAAAAGATCTGTTATTTTTTTTCAGTCATAGTTCTTGAGAAGTATCTGAAATAAAATAAAAAAGAAAAACTCAGAAATGGAGGTATATTGAAGAGTATTTAATAAAATTTAGCGATTTGTTGTCAAAAGTTGTAAGACTTGACTCCTTGCAGTAAGCATGCATCAGAATGTCCTCAACTTGTTTTCTGATAGTTTCTCTACTGCTATGATTTTGTTCTTTTATCACATTTAGTGTGAGAATTTCTGACCGCTGATACTTTGTAAACATAGTTTTAGCCTCACTGGCACTTGGCTAATCATTGTTGCTTACAACAGGTGGACATGAACTTAGCAAAACAACTGGAAATGCCGGTGCAAGAGTTGGTTGTGGTAATTGCATTTAACCGCTTTCTTCTAGATTTTAGTTTTATCATCTCTTTCTTTCTCTGAAATTATAGTTGTCACTGCATCATGTAGTTTACTTCATGCTGCAAACCATAAAAAGACCTAGGTTTGACCTTTTGCAATCCTTCACACTTCATCACTAATCTTCTTTCATACGAATGAAACGAACCCAAAAAAAAAAATTGAATTTGGATACTACAATGGATTTACTTTTTAGTCTTAACATTTGTTTTCCTGAATAATGACCATGCACCATCAAGAAGCAAAGATAAGATCTCGAATCACTTTGGATCGCAGCTACCGCAAGCTGTTAGAATTAACATGTTTCCATTTATGTTTGACAGGGATTATTGGGCTACAGTCATCCGTTTAGGATGAATTCCTTTCTTCAATGCTTACATTCCCCTATGTATATTCTCTGGAATTATTGGCTTTAACCATCTGGATTCAGTGATATGCATCCGCACGTCAAAAGAAAATTGGTTTAGCAAATTCTGGATGATTTGTTGGAAGTTTACCATATTATTTTGTTAAAACTTGAACATGCATTTCTGTACTTGCTCTTTTTGTTTTTTTTTTTTCTCCTCTTTGTTTTTTAATGTACATCTTGGAGGTTTTATAGGTAGACAAGGTGATGTGAACTCAAAATAAAATGAACTAGCAGGAAGGAAGAAAAATGGCCAGATATATTTTATAATTTTTGTGGGTGGTTGAATTTATTTCAAAATTCGAATAAAGTCCTATTTTGTTTCTCGTTTAGAATTTGCATTTCCCTGGCTGCAACGGTGAGTTCTATCAACCAACCAATTTCTGATTCAATGTATATCAACAACTAGTCAGCCTGGCTATCTATTGACTTGCTTAGAAAATCAATTGAAGTTATGTGCTACGATTGCAACTTCCCTTTTGCCTTTTTTACAAACATGGCAGAGGTACAGCAAGTACCTAATGATGAAATTTCAAGCCAAAAAATATTTAAGCACAAACCAGCAATAGCAGGCTTGGTTCTTTCGAATTTTGGGAGCATACAGAAGTGCCACATCTCACTGAAAGTATTGTCATAGCACTATAACCACCACATGGTTGCTTCTGCAACTGGATAACAAGCACTAAAAAGTTAATTTGAAGTGTACTTGATTCACTTCAGATCAAATTAGTTTGTAACGCCGAGACTCTTTAACACTAGGTGTTAAGCAAAACCATACATGGCAAATTCCAGTACCGCACCTTCAACCACGCTGCGGAATCTCCTACGAGGATTATGAACTAAAACCCAAATTAATGCACTGTCATAAAGGAAACAACAGAGATTTCAAACATGCAACTTCAGTTCTGCACATTCAGTTGCAAATTTTGAACTTTTTGCATCTCGTCTTATCCCCTTAGCCAAGTGTTTCGGTAAGATGAATTGTCACGTAGAGATGCATCATGGGGTTTATATTCCATTATATAGCTGGGTGGAAGCTTCAAATGTCGTTTAATTGCATCTCTCAGTGCCATCACAGCCTGCAAGACAAAAAATTGATTAATAGATTATGACTACTCATGCAAAATTGGTCAGCTGAACGATGAAAGCAGATGCCTTTTGATGATGCAGGTTTGAAGCTGACCTGGTGATCAGATGCATTGCGGTTCCACAGACTTAATATGTCCTCATTGAAACGAATGCTCAGTACAGCTCCACAAATGTTATCCCCGTAATCAAGTTGGTCACCAACTAAAGCCAAAACCTGCATGTTATTTTAACGAAAAAGAATTTACAAATTTGCTTTAACTTGGCAGAGAAGTAGCATCTATTCAGACACTGGGCAAAAGTCACTTATAACAGTTCACATTTGCATCTACAGTTGCCCTGCTATGTTCCAAAACACTATTTGACTTGCAAAAGAATTCGACTTTCTCGCGAAAAGTTAAGCATGAAGATGACATGAAACGTAAATGCAACAGGCACAAAGAAGCCTGGATATTCATTTCACATCAAACTTAAAGATTAACTTGTGTAACCATGCTAATAAGAAAAGATGATCCAAATTTTAAAAGCAGTTCTCTCAGACGATATGTTAGGGATGGGGGATAGCAAGTTCACTTTAGTTTGAGCAAGAATGGCAATCATACCACAAACGTTTAAGGTTCTAATCACACTAAGGGAATGCTAGCATCCATTTCAAAGTGCTATTAGTCTGGATATATGATTTAAACAACCAAAAACCAACGGATGCCATAGACATCAATAGCGATAGACAAAGAAAAGAAAGGATGATATGACAGCATAAAGTAAGCAGCTTTGGCCTACCAAGTCTTCCCAAAAACGGCCTGAAATAGCTTTCTTAAATCGAATAATCCACTTTCCACCATTGCAGTTCGCAGAATCCTGTGAAACATGATGCAATTTTTTTTATACCAAGAAAGGATAGGGTGTTTTTTTTTTTTTTTGTGGGGTGGGTGGGGGGTGGGGAAGGAGAATGTGAAACAAAGTTATTTATGAGGACAAGTCCTATATATTACCTCCCACAGAGGACGGATACCCTCCTTGAAAAGATGCAAATCAGTTGGGCTTGGCAAAGATGATGGGCGAGCCAAGTGGCAATAGCTGACCCAGAAACCCTCCACCTACAAGCAGCTCATCTTAAATAGAACATACCAAGGAAGGACAAGCTAATTGCTGACATATGAAAGCCATACAAAAAGTTTCAGCAAATCAAAGTGGGCAAACTTACAGTACTAAAATCCACTATCTTTTTTATGTTGTCCTCATACGAAACTTGAGTACGAACTCCGGGTGTCCGGCGTGTATACCAGAAAACAAATTTGTGCTAATCATCACATTAGAATAAGGTAAGTAGAGCTACAAACAGAAGTATATCAAGATTGACAAACTTATCATAAAAAAGATGCGGCATAAGACGAGCATCCAAATAAATCCAGTAGTACAAGAAAAGATCCCTCCAGACTTGTATCTTTGTGAATCATGTAGAGTCAATACAGTCACCAAACATTATGTACAGGAGTCAACAATAGAACAGACACCTTAGAAGCAGTATCCACAGAGCTTCCAGATCACTTGAAAATAACCAGTAATAGGAAGCAGATCCTTCCAAATGTATTAATGGCTAAAAAAGATCTTAAGTAACAAATTCCATGAGATAAACACAGTGCGAAAGGGAGAAAGAGGAGGGAAGACAATTCAAAGAAATTGGCACGTTACTGTTAACTAAGTCCTAATGAATGCCCATTGGCATTACAATCACAAATTCAGGATAGTCCAAAAGATTGCAAAGCAGTATCCTACTAGACTAGATGACCGATATGTTCCCTATCTGAGGTAAGAGAACTCATAGCACGCCTAATTAGTAGGGTAATGGAAATTTACACATTCCCCCTGGATGGATGTCTTTTTAGGAGAAATCAAGTTGGGTATATGGATTGGTGACAGAAACAAAAGGAATGGACCATCCAAACACCAATATGAATAATGAATGAAGGTTATAAGCACAAATGGAGGAAACAAATATGGAATTAGAAATATATGAACTCTAAAATCTGTCCACTGAAGAATTTCAACATATACCACCAAGAAAAGGTCTTTCTTGAAAAGAATTAATAATTTGATAGCTTTCCAATACTAATTTTCTTTTTACCATAAAAACAACAAAGTATGAATTCCGATAACTTATTTACCAAACGTTTCTAACATATGTTCTTTACGGAAGAAGCACAACATATGTTCAATGACGAACATAAAATTGAAGCAACACAGTTTACGGAATTAAAAAATAAACTCAAGGAATTAGCAATCAAACCTCAGAAACAGAAAAAGAATGATTTTTTACGAAGCCCAAATCCGAAGAAACAAAAATATAATTGAGCAAAATGGATGGAACAAAAAAAAAAAACAGACCTTGAGAGGATGGAGACCGGCTTTGAGATCGAGAGCAATGCGTTGGCGATCTTCGGCTTCTTTTTCTTTAGAATCAGAAGTGGAGGTGATGATGAGGTTAAGGTCGGTGTTGGTGTTGTTGAAATCGGAGGAAATGAAGCTGCTGTTGTTGCCCTCCGAATCTTTCTTCTCCACTTCCATTTAAGAATTCTCTTTCCAATTGGAAAAACACACAAAAGTAATAAAAGCCCTAATATTTGATATCAGAAGTGATGACAGAGGCGGTTGTAATATAATGGGTGGAGTGGATGAGCGTATTAGATTAGGGCTCCTTCCGGAATTTGTCAGTATGTATGGTACTTGGTAGAGTAGAGCTCCTATAACTATAGTGTTAATTTTCTTCCATTAAGTTCTTCCTATTCTAATTCTTTTCTATAAATGTTCAACATTTATTAGTTGTTATCTTTTATTTTATTTTATTCAAAATTTTGGTAACTAAACCAATTAAATTAAACATCCACCTACATCTACTCTTATATATAATATATATATTGGTAAAAAATAAAAATTATTTACACCTATTTATATTAAGACTGTTAAAACTTTAAATGATTTGGTTTAACTAGAAATTCTTATAAAATGGGTTCATATTAGAATTTGACGTTCTAATTTTCTATCACATTTATTGTCATTGAAAAAAGTTATTTTTTTCTAAGTAATTGGCGATTGACTCCCTATTCATATATAAACGTACTCCGCGTTATAAGCCTTTGGCACCGCGTTATAAGCCTTTGGCACCATGTTTGGGTGATAATATTCCAAGATTTGATTGATAAGCAATTGCCTCAATGGCTGCCTTCCCTTAAAAAGGGTCAACCCAAAATCCCCTCTATTTTTCAGTCAAACCAAGATTATAAAGATAGAATTTTTTTTTTCTTTGAGAGTAATACTAGTTTTACCTCGTTTAGTAAATACCACAATAGTAGAGATTTTACATGATTAGTAATTGTGGTTGGGAGTTTGCGTTGTTGTTGCCTTGAGTGTTGGTGGTGCTTGCTGGCTGTTGTTTTTTTTTTTTTTTTTTTTGTTTCATTCGCAACTCTTTCTCTCTCTTTATGACTTTATATATAAACATATTTTCTTGGGTTTTTGCGCAAAATCCCTTTTTGGATTAGAAGTGACCTGCACACACTTTCTCTTTCTCTTTCCTTTAATCGGTCTGTCTTGAATTCTTGATAGAGAGGTTTAAGGAGATATGATGAAGATGAGATATTTCACAATATTGATCTTCTGCAGCTGCGTTTCCTCCATTCTTACCTCCGCATCTTCTTCATCACAACTCCCTATGTGCATCCTCCCTTATGCATTTCCGATTCTTTACACCCTCCGTTCTCAATGCCCTCTTTCCATCCATCCTAAATCTCTTCTTCATGTAAGATTCCAATTCTTTCTTCCTCAAGATTCTCTCTTTTTTTAATTTTTTTTTGGTCAAGTTTGCATACGGACCACCTTCTTTTTTCTTTGGCTGGCAAATTTATTGGGATGATTATATGTTTTATGCATATTGAATTTGACGATTCATATGTCTGCTGTTTCATATTCATATTTCTTGCCGGTAGATTTGTTGGATTTTTTAGTCTTTGACTCAGTCATATTATGCTTCATTCGTTCCGGTTGACTTTCCCTTCAATTTCGAACATTTTATTGTTTACTGTTTATGTTTTTGTTTTGTGGTCTCCTCCCGGATTTGTAATAGGCTTAAAGTTTCAACGAGTGGGATTATGTGTGTGTTTTCTTTTCTTTCTTTATTTGCTTATTTCCCGTTTCACTTGGTTGTCTTATTTCCTTTCTATTTTGTTTTAAGGATTTTTTTTATCTGAAGCAGATTGCACATTTTGGGTTTTGGGAAAGTAAGGAAATTTTAAAAGAAGATGATTCCTTTTTCTACTTTTTGATTCTATGAGTACATGTTTGTGGTATTGAATAAAAGGATATGCAAAATCACCGCTCTTTTTTGAACCTAGTAGCTTCAGATGACCCCTAATAACACAAGGATTCTCCATGTGGAATGGTTAGCATTTGCTTTCGATGGACCGTTAGGTTAGTTAGCTTGAAAGATTAGCTTTCCTACAGCCTTTTCCCGTTAAGTTCAGGTTTACTCAGAGCTGAATTGCCGTCATTTCCTATCAAAAGGAGAAAAAACGTTCACTGACATGTATATAAAAACTAGAGATTTTGTCAGTTCTACCCTGTTTAGATACCAAGATGCTCCTGAACGTATGTAAATTTACTTTTTAGATATGCTGAATAAGTGTTACTGATGAAAAGACGAAGGTGTGAATTCTCAAATACTGATTTAATAAATCACTTAAAGGGAATCCAGTTTTATGAGACTGTAGCAGAGGTTCATCTTACCAAGTCTATAGCTTTGTGGCATTTCATGTTATATTAAGTTCATTGTGATTAATTTTGTTCCAACAGGGTGATCTTGCTCGTATGCAGTTTTTTAACTTAAGCTGTTTAGTTTTGCCGTCAGGATGCTCATGTCTTTGTCTTTTTGTTTTTCATAACTCCTTGACTATACAATTTTGATCTTTTTTAGTTATGGCTTGTTATGGAGAAGTTATGGAAAATGAACTAATCTTTAATATATTTCGGTTTCCATGTTGTATTCCAATACTGAACCATGCAAAGGTCACTTGTATGTGACCTGTTTTTATTCCAAAATCAGTTTGGCATTGGCTTGTTCTCAAAGAGAATATTATTTTTGCCCATCAGGGTAAAAAGTTCAATGGTTTCTTTGTATGTGGAATGGACTTCTATGTTTTTGTTCCCTCTTAAAATAGCAACCATTCTGAAGAGCCTAAAAAAGCACAAAATAGAAGTAGAACAAAAGATAGAGTTCAGTTGTTGACTGCATAGCATTGTTTGCAACATGCTGCCTAAGTAAGAAATTTGGTGTCTAGACACTGCTCGACATTGATTGTGGTTGTGATTGGCTATTCTATTGTCTTCCTCAATTATTTTTGTCCTGACAGAAAACGTTATATCGTGATTTGCCATTACTTTCAGGTGAATGGTGATTTCCTTGAGAGAGCTCTAACCTCTGAGAGGAGAAATGGTTACACTGCTGTACTTTTTCATGCTTCATGGTGTCCATTTTCCCAGGGTGCCCTTATGAGCTTTGATGTGCTAAGTTCTATGTATACACATGTTGAACATTTGGCAGTAGAACAATCTTCAGTCATGCCAAGGTGAGAATATGGTTCCATTCTCGTTCGTTCATATTAAAGTCCGTATTTTTGTGATCTTGCTCCATGTCATTAATGGTGTGTTGGAAGAAGAAGCAAGTATTATTCTTTAATTTTTGAATCAGAGAAATTATTTTTGATAAAAATTGAAGATATAAAGTTTTGCTGCGTTTAGGTCGCGTTTCTGCTTCATATTATTTTGCTATTAGTGTCCCCAAAAACAAGTACCAGTACTGTTTCAGGTCTGCTAAAAGAGAAAGTCATCAGAAATTTGCTACTTAGAGCTCTTCATTAAACTTTGTAGCACGTTTGTCTTACTGGCATGATATATGTGTTGATATTGTTAAACATCATGTGGGTTCTTTGACTTGGCCATATCTTTTGGACCTTACTGATCCCTACCAATATTGCACAACGTAAATACAGCCGTTCTCATGGAACATCATAGTGTTGATGAGCATTAACTGTTCTAGTTTTGCATGCTACCTCACACCTGAGTCTGTTTGACATAGTTATTAACGAATATTATATAGGTGCAGAAGTTTCTTAGAGAGTTATTGGGTGCAAGCTTGTCATCTGGGTTGTTAAATCTGATTTTATGGTTTCCTTTGACTTTTTAGAGATCATAAAAATTATGTTTTTGTTGTCTGCTGAGCTGCTCTTTGTGGATCTTTTTTCAGCTTGTTTTCCAGGTATGGCATTCATAGCTTACCAGCTCTATTAATGGTAAAACAAAACTCTAGAACACGATTTCATGGCTCTTATGATCCTGACGCTCTTATTGGATTCTACAAGCAAACCACAGGTAGGCTTTTCCTTTTAAACTTAGAGAACTTGTACTTTTTGTGGGAAACTGTGTAGCCCTGGAACTTTTATTGGGAAGCTGTGTCTAGTTCTTTCTTAGTCAATGAGTTCGTTGCTGTCATACATGAACTTTATTCAAATGGTTGCTACAACCCACTTGGTTATGTCATTCAGTGTCATGGTTTACTAGTTGATGGAAGGATGGACGCTTGATATGCGTTTGGTAATTCTAGCTGGCATGCTAGGGCCTTGTGATATGAGTTAAATTTTTTTGTTAATCTCCTAAAGTAAAACAAGAGAAGTCAGTTTGTGGATCTCCAATGTGTCATCAACTAACATTAAGTTAATGCTGATATTTCGTTTTCTGGTGTATAGGAATTGAACCAGTTCAATATGTTGCTTTGAACCAGTCTGACAGCTCGGTAACTTGTCGAAAGTCGATTATGCAATCATGGATTGGATCATCCACGAATGAGCTATTGGCTAGAGAACCCTACCTGATATTCTCAGTTTTGTTCATCTCTCTAAGGGTTGTTATGTATATAATGCCAAGAATGATCCTGTATTATCTCAGACCTATCTGGGCATCTTACCGTTCTCGTGTAAATATGGAAATTTTTGGGGAGACTAGCCAAATCTTGGGCCGGATCCTTCATATTATTGATTTGAAGAGAGTATGGAGTAAGGTGAGACTTTGCAAGAGCAGGAAGTTCCACAGGGGTGCAAGGAATGCCAGAGTGTGGGCATCATCCTCATTCATCTAGATTGTCATCCTGAGGAGCACACGAATGAACTCTTCTTCCCTTCCCCCGTCCCCCAGCCAAGTGCTTCGGAGAAAATCTAGGTGAGAAAGGAAAAGGCTGTAGCATTGTCCTGTTTTGATGATTCTCATGTAACTTTTAACATGTAAAACCTCTAAATGATGGAAGAAGCTTTTATTTTTGTGAAGGAGAGGTTTTGTTGTAGCGAGTTGTATTCCTCAGTCCTCCTGCATTGTATCATTGTATGTGAAAACGAAAACTGGGAAAGAGAACATCCTACTTGTAATATTGAAATCAAAATAGATTACACTGTGTATATTGTGCAATGAGAAGCATTGTATTGTGAGGAAGCAGTTTTACGTGAGACTGCTTTGTTTGTGTCTCATCTTTACTCATTTGAGCTTTGTAAGTGGTGTTGTGTGTGTGTGTGTGTTGGTGCTTGTAAAAGTTTATAAATTGTATGTTTGACTGCACACATAGCATTAACAGCAATGAAAATAAGGAAATACTAATTGTAAGTAAGGAATGGTGGAAACTTCCAGTTGGACAGTTGGGAGTGTTGGAGCAGAGAATGAGCGTAGTTGAACTTGCAAAACGTGTGGTGTTTGTGGTCCGTGTCCGTGTCCGTGTCCTTGCGGTTGCACCACGTTCGTAGGAGCATTGAAGCATTTCACCTTTGGGACGAAAACGAAAACGAAAACGACAACATTGATTCCTCACCCTTCTATTAGAGGTTCTTTATTAAGGTTCCAACGCAAACGTAAAAATAAATAATAAAAGAGAGTGTAAAGGAAAAAGTAACAAGACAAAGATTGGAGAATTAAGTGTAGGAAGGAGCTGTAAGAGTGATACATGTTTGATCCTCATCTGAGCAACATACTAACATCATAACAAAAGATTAAAGTGTTTGGCTTTTATGATTCATTCATAAATGATAAAACCACCATTGGTTGTGTTGTGTAACTTTGTGTTGTGTGGCTGTTTGATTCCATGCATAACTTTAATGGTTGGTTCATTTAGTTGTATTAATAAAAATCTTGACAAAAAAATGCCTCTACTCTCCCTCTCTCACCTTGCCATTGTTTATTATGCTTTACTTCAACTTTATTATTGAAGTTAAATAAATTTAATTGGCATGAATAATATCATACAAAAAAAAATCCAATAAAAGATAGATACCTGCCCCACTGCCCCATCCCCATGGACACTTGTGTCTACTATATCAATATCATCATTTATTGTCTCTTTGGGGTTTCACTTTCCATCTCTCACCATCATTCCATGCAAACTCTCCCAAGCAATCCCTACCCTCTTTACATATATATTTTTTTAATGCCAACGAAAAAAAAAAATCAAAGTGAGATTAAATTGGAATCTCCCAAGAACAAGTCTCTTGTATGTGGAAACTGGGAAACTTCTTTTTATTTTTTCAACTTTTCTATTGAGTGATACCAAGAAGAATAAGAGGAGAAACAAACATCAAGATTCAAGATGATGTTGAGGGCTTTATTTCTCTTTTAACACCAAATTGCTATAGTTAAACTTTTTTTTTTTTTTTTAATGATGGAATTGGAGTAGCAGCCCCCAATCAAACGGCTTTGAATCTTCTTTATCATTTGGTGTAAACTCTGCGTAAACTTCTCTGTAAATATAACCTGTCTTTTTAGATAATACTAAAACCTTATTTAGTGATTATACACGTTTCTTTTTAGATAATATTAAAATCTTATTCAATAATTAGTGAATCTATAAGCGATCATACACCGTTTCTTTTTAGATAATTAGTGAACTTATAAGTGAGTATATACTAATAAAAAATTTATGTAGTGATACATGTACTAATTTACATGACTGATATAAGAGATATATTGCCCAATCAAATTATTGAAACTTGAGAGGAAATGGATTCCTATAAAAGTGGGACCATCATCCATTTGTCACCATTTGAAGGATAAGCTTCCATTCTTCTAATCACATCATATAATTCTACTATTAGAGTATAGACAGACTAAAAGCATCTCTGAATGGAAAAGCTTTTGGGCTTCAAACTTGAATCTTTTCACTCCATGAGATGAGGAGGAGTTGCGAGAAGAAGACAGTTTAGAGGTTGAGGCGGTGGTAGTGTCCTGCTCTGATTACTATTCCTACACTGCACTACAATCCATGAAAGCCACCTTCTTTGAACCCAATCACCCTAACTCCAAATCTCATTATATCTCAACCATCCCACTCTCTGTCCTTGTAATTGTGTAAAACAACAAACCGAGATGGAAGATCTTGAAGAGTGGCAAGTCCTCCCTGAAGATGGATTTCTTGAAATCCATGATGATGGAGGGAAAAAGATTTTCTCTAGGAGATATTACGCTGCTTCCGAGAATATCTTCAAGAATTACTTTATATGTCCATCTCCAAAACAATCTTCAAAATTCGTCGAATCAACAGAAAAGGCAGTCAAGGTGCCTAATCAATTTGTACCCGTCCCAATTCAATTGGAGGCAGCACCGATACAGGGGCCCCAAGACGATCAAGTATCGAAACAAGTCCCAACTCGCGAGATCAATCTCAACAAACCATCGTCTGCTCTTCTGCTCCCACTGCCAGAGAAGATCAGAACACCCGAGGCCGATCAAGATCTGGTCTCACAAGTTTTCTTCAAGAAGGAAACTGAATTTGTCGACATGAAAATGGATTCACCCAAGTCCAACAACAATAACAACAGCAGCTGGGGAATCAAACCACCACAAATGGTTCAATTCCAGGAAAAAGGCGAGCCCTTTAAGGTCCCTGGTGATGAGAAAGTTGATGAAGAAGAGATGATGAAGACACGTACAAGTAGCATGGTTGATGGTGGTGCTGTTGATACTGAAAAAGAGGTTGCTTGGGATGAACATTCTGGTGGGCTCAATAACATATTCAAGTGGAGCTTAACGGGAATTGGTGCTATTTGTTCATTCGGTGTCGCCACAGTTTGCATCTTTGCGTTCGGAGGGCTCATGAAGAATACCAATAAGCAACATCAACAGAATCATCAGAAGCTTCAGTTCCATATTTATGCCGAGGACAAGGTATGCAAATCATCATCTTGACGTTTTCATATTGTAGCTCCATCGCGTAAAGTATGAATCTTTACCATTTAATTAAAGAGTGATCTTCTGAGATGGTGTATTAGTTAGTAATTCTTGATTTTATTTGTTTGTTTAAACTTATTTTTGAAATGGGAATTACACGGAGTTATAGTTTTGACAAGATTAATTATTATTGTGAATGTTGAAGAATTCCCACATTTTTTGTTAGCACAATGAAAACAGGGGTGGTGGCAGGACAATCTTTTAGTAGTTGATGAAATGTGGTATAATCTGAGAGAGTGAGAGTCTCTCTTACATTTGTTTGGTTTTTGTTTTACGAGGCATATTTGTAGAGGTTGAAGCAAGTGGTTCATCATCACGCAACCAAATTGAACGAAGCAATATCCGCAGTAAGAGGAATGCCCCTGACCAAGGCTCACATCACATTTGGTGGTTATTACGACGCTCTGTAGTCTAAAGTAGGGCACGGCACCAAAATCAAAATGAATGTTACAGCAAGAATCTCTCTCTGTGTCTGTGTGTGTTTCCTCCACTCCACAGATTGTCCATTTACAAGAACATGGAAGATCGATCCCTCTGTAATATGTTTATAAAAATATGAAAAGCATTTGAGTGTGTACTTGTACATATATAGTTGTAAGTGTGTCCTCCGCAGAGTTTTATGTTTATTACTCCTCCTATTCCTATACATAGTATAATGTAATTAGGATTAAATGGATGGATGGATGGATGGATGGATGGATGGATAAGGACTACAAATACTAGGTAGTATTTTATTTATACCTTTGAAAAGAGGAGGGTGAATGTTTTTGAGTTTTGGGAATGTTTGATGTTTACCTACTGCGCACAACAATACTAATAGTTTACTATATGTTTTGGTGCTTCACGTTCATGCAATGCTTGTGTATTGTGTAAGAATTATTGAACACAAACGATGGAATCTGCTGGACAATCACATCCTCACAAGTATGCAATTATGCAATTAGGCATATGGGAATGTCAAAATGTTTGGCATTGCTTGTAATTATGTGAAAAAATCATCGTTTTGCTCTTTAAACAACAAGTACAAAATAGTAATTGTTTTTTTCCCCCAAGTAATCCGGGAATTGAGGAAAATCTAAGAATTAAAGGCTGGTGGTTTAAAAACACACGAGTAATTTTCATACTAACACAAAATTAATGCTACTGAAATACGTAGTACATAGTATTTTCTTACTAACGACTTACCAAGTTTTGGATTCTCATTTATTTATGTCTGATGATGATGATCCAAGGAAATTGTCCTGTTTTGAATAAATAATAAATAAAAACACACAATCAAATAATCAATCAATGGGAAACGGCTTCAATATTAAAAAAATCCAGACCCAGAGTGCGGAAATGGGAAATGGAAATGGAAATGGGGAAGGTTGAAACGTTTTCCATCCAATGAAAAGAAAGTGGCAAGTTCTTGGAAATGGAAATGGAAATGGGGAGTCTGGGAGACTGGGACAGGCAGCAATTTTTGCAAGTTTGTATCCTCGTTAATTTTTATTTGTTTTCAATCATTGCTCTACTCATTCGAGTCTTATATTATAGGTATAGGCCCTATAGGGTATACTCATGTAAAAGAGTTGAAATCACAGTGATGTCTGAATCCATTCATGACCTTTTCTTCTTGACGTCAATCAAAACTTTCAAGTTTTTAATGAATAGATTTGAGTGGATTATAAAGGAATACCCAGCTAAAGGAATTAATTAATGAATTGTTAGTTAAATCTAAAATGACACGTTATTTTGTAGTTTCTTGACGCAAACATAAAAAGTTTAAACTTGACTTGGGACATTAAGCAATAAATTGGAGACTACTAGACCTAATAGCCTTTGATTTTTATAAATGTTGGAGGACCCAACACCAACAACCAACAACCTAAGCAAGATTGATTGTAAATTTGTAATAATAGATTAGTACATCTTAGGGAGCACCAACCAACAAGATATCAAATTTCCCAATCCCAATCCCAATCCCAATCCCAATCCCATGATAGATATAGATATTTTTATATAAGCAAAGCCATTTGGCATTTGAAAATTTGAATTGAAAGGAAGAGAAAAGGAGTGTTGATTGAACAGGTCATCCATCCATGAAGATGAATCCAACAGAGTTTACTAGTAATTTCTGTCCTCCTTTTTTTTTTTTTTTAACATTATTATTTTCTTTTATTGTGGTGCCACAGCCACACTCCTCCCTCCTCCCTCCTCCCTCCTCAGATTTATTATTGTTATGACAACGACATGGACGGATGCATACCATAGCAGAAGCAGTGATAAGTTCCGTGAATGTAGAATTTGTCTTGGCCTTTGAGTTTGAGCAATTCAATTTCAATTCCATATTCCAAGACATAAAAGATATAATGGAACCTTGTTTAATCAATTGCTGGTCAAGCTTAGAATTTCAATAGTAATGTTCTCTTTGAATTTGGCAATTCAAACAAATATGATCATTTTAGCAGTTGAAGCTGTGGACTTATTTTAATGGATTCAAAAAATGAGCCCAACATCTACTACACCTGGTTGTGGAGAAATGATTTCACCTGCAATGAGGAGAAAAAAACAAGTAAAGATCCGAACGGGAGGGGGAGGCAATCAGCAACGCATTTGCATCATTTGATGATGAAAAGTGAAAACCAACTCGCAACAACCCCACACAAATTGAACGAATGAGCAAAGACTAATGCAGAAATGAGCATCAAGCTTTTAAAACAAAGTAACGATGGAATGGATTGGGGGAGCATCAGTTTTAAAAAGCTCGAATTTGGAGCATCACGCTTTTGGTCAGCCAAAATTATAAAAAGTTATTCACATCATCTACTCCCAGATCCAAAATCCAAAATCCAAAATCCAAAATCCAAATGAATCGCTCACTGTTCTATTTACTGTATTGAATGAAAAACATAATTATAAAAACAGAAAGAACAAAATTCATTTGGATGAATAAAAAGAGAAAGAAAGATGGGTCTTTGGATTATCATTAACGAATATTATTCATTCTTACTGTTGTTGCTGGTCTCAAGAAGGAAGCATCCATTCATTCTCCGGTTCCCGCTCAAAGACACCGCTTAACCATCTCAATCACCTTCATATTTATTTTTATTCAATACTAACTCCATTATGGCTGATGCTGAATTGCTGCCTGTAAATTTGGATGAATCCTGAATGAGCGAGCTTCAGCCAACCACTCAGTGCCACTGGATTCTCAAGTGCAAATATAAATAAATCAATAGACGACGGCGCGAGGATCTACTAGGGTTTACTGTTTCTTCTGGGCCAAAGCCTGTTCTCCCCCACTTTTAAAATGTTTTGTCTTTTCACTCAACGCAATATCACTTCTTCACCAATTGCAATGGCCCAACTCAAAATGATTTGGGTCTGTTAATAATTTCTTATATATCATCTTACCCTGGTTGGTACTCATCTTGGGCTACTACCGTAAGGTCAGTACCCGTTGCGTGCACATCCCGCAGTTTACATCCTCAGTTGGCTAAGGGACGGTTGGCTTGAGACCCAGGATTAGTCTGACATAACAGCAGTGAAGTGACGAGAAGACATAGAATTGTAGAGTTAGGAAACTGAGACATCAAAAAAAAATAATAATAATAATAATAAATGGGTTGACTTTTGACATATGTTTTTGTTACTTTGCTGTCCTTTTATGGTTAGCCGGAACAAATTAATAAATAAATTGTGTTGTTTGTGTAAGATATATGTAATATGTTAAAATATTTGTAGTGTGTGTAAAATATAAGTAATATGTCAAAATATATATATATATATAGTGTGTGTAAAATATGTGTAATGTATATAAAATATATGTAGTGTTTAAAAACATCTGCAATTACCACATTTACCTTAATGATAAAAGTAATTAAAATTAGGTAATCAACGTGATTGAATAATAGTGATGTAAAGTTATAAAACAATATTTATGTCAAACCCATAGAATTACCAAACGCGATCTAAGTCAATTTAGAGTTCAAATTTGAGATTTGTATAATCAAATCAATAATGATGTCAGTCATTAGCTCAACTTAGCAATAATTTTAAAAAAAAGATGGATGTATATCGATTTCCCACATGCATCGTCAATTCGTCGTATTATTTTGTATGCAGTAAGTTTTAAATACAGTATCAACAGAAACAAGAAGAACAAGTTCCCAATGAAAATAAATCTGAGAATTGAGATGGTTATATATTAAAAAAAAAAAAAAAGGAAAAATTTCATCATCATCATCATCATCTTCGTGTCTTTGTTTTTGTGGTGAATAAATTATAACAATAATAGTTGGAATATTCCGTGGTTGTAGTTTAATTTGTGAAGGTAGAATTAAAAAGAACATGTGCAGCACCCCTTTCCAGTGGACCCCAAATAATACCCACCGACACCATTACTACACACTCTGTTGTTATCTTACATAGTTACATGATGGATGATGATGATGATTAACTCTAGCACAATTATACCAGTGTTTTGGTGAACTGTGAAGATTTTTTTGGGTTGATGATATTGATGGCCGCATCTCTCTCACTCCCTAAAATCAATCTCTTCTTAATATTATACTCCATATGCATTGCCACAGGCAGCTGATCAATTTATGCATGCCACTCACTAATATCTATGTAATAATACTCAAAACTTGTTTGTAAACTTGTTTGGAAATGTAATGGTGAATGTATAAGAATGTGTTCAAACACAACCCATTCCCATTGCATGATTGATTTCGAAATTGGGAGCCATTCAATCCCATCACAACTCCAATACAAAATAGATATGACATTTAATGGTTCCATATCCAACGTATACATAGTTTTTTTGTAGACAGCACTTCTAATGCGTGACGTTGATGTGTTTCTTTTTGAAGCGCATTTCACATTTGATGGAACCACCCTCTGCTTAAAAACATATAAAATAAATGCCGGTACATTTGTTTGACAAATTTGTTCGGAAATGAATGGGAAAGATCAATTAAGGATGTATATAGGATGGTAATGAACGGACGGACGGACGGGAAAACAAGTAATGCAAAGGGAAAAAAAATCACCACCAACTATGTATACAATAATACAAATAATGGCGAGAACATAAATCTGTCCAAGAAAACAATATCCAAATTAACTAAAACATCCATCTAAGAAGAAGAAAACAAATCCAAAGAATCTCTCTCAAAAGGGCTCTTCACATTCCTCCACTTGGCAGCACGCCTATCCATCCTCCTACAGAGGGGGGGGGGGGATTGAGACGGAGATTTGAGGGGAAGAAAAGAAGTCTGCACAAATCCCAGCTCAGAAGAAGAAAAGAAAGGAAAAGTAAAAAACAAAAAGTGGAAAAAGGAGGAAGAAAGATTGAGCATTGCGTTTTTGGCATTTAGAAAAGTAGTCCCATTGCAAGAGCTGCAAATGAAGCGAAAACAGCAGGTACAGAAACGGAGGCAGCAGAGACTGGAGATGGAGCCGGAGCCGGAGCATCCACGGCTGCCACATTTTGTACGGCAGACAATGCAATCAACATCATCATAACCGCAACAACCAATACCTTCTTCTTCATTGCCTCCATTTTCGATACCCCGGTGTCGGTATGGTTGGAAATGGAATTTTGTTTTTTGTTTTGATTTCTTAATGAGAGTGAGAAATGAAATGAATGGCAATTCCTTTGGAAAAGGGGTGGCGTTTGTTTTTATATACTACTAGTAACAACTAGTAAGTAATGGGGTGCCCAGTACCACTGCCCGAAGAGACCGTTAGCTAGCTTAATGATTATAATAATCATAATAATGTTGGTTTTTAGTGTTTTTTTTTTTTTTTTGGGGGAGGGGAGGGGAAGGATGAGACTTGAGAGAGAATAGAGAAGAAGAAGAGTGAGTGCCTGCCCGTAGTGCCCGTTAGTTGACAGGGTGTCAATGGTGAAGCACAGCTGGCGCCAACGGTTGAATGAATGGGGGGTGTTAAGTGGGATCCATACATTTTTGGAAGTGTGCGCGACAAAAAATGACCCCTTCTCTCTATTTCACTATTACTCTTCCTTCTTTAGTCTTTAGTAATTAGTGGGGGACCTCTGTTTTTTTTTTTTTATTCTCTTATTTGGATTTGAATAAACAATTAAGAATTGATCCATAATTTTGTGTAAAATAGAGCGAGCATGTTCTGAGGCTGTTGTTTGTCCAGATAAAGACTCATTTTGTAGACTGGAGATATTTTCATACAGAGGACACTCACTGACTCACTGCTCAAACTCCTCCTTTTGTTTTTATCAATTTTAATATGATAACCAGGTTTTGGTTTTGGTTTTGGTTTTGGTTCTTTTTGTGTTTTTAAAACTTAATAAAAAGGAAGTAGTAAGTAGAAGTAGGTGTGTAGGTGGATAAATTGAATAGTCTGGGTGTGTCATGTGTGTGTAGAGCTGGTTGTTTGATTTTGTTATATAATTAATATTGCTAATTCCATTTCATCAAAATATTGAATACCAAAGGGAAGTTGTGATCAAATTAAGTGCATAAAGTGTATTATTGATGAGTAATTAAATGTAGGTGGTGGTGAATTTCCTATTTGGATACATTATGTTGTAGCATGTTTGTGTACCTAAACAAAATGTTAAACACAAATGCTCGAATTAAGCCACCGCTGAGGTTAGTGTATTGACTGACCAGAAATGTTTCATCTTCGCTTTCAAGTCTAGTATTGGTGTGGTGTTTGCATATTTGCATGATGCTTAAGTACCCACCAGGCAATATTAAATATGTAATTTAAGTGTAAAAATAGCCGTAACGATCTTTCTTTTTAGTTTTTACAACAAAATAAATAATAACATCCCGTTTTGATTTACCAATGCCCTCTTCTACATCATTACCCAAACTTAAAGCCCAAACTTGATGCCAATCGCAAAGTGGCCTCTGCCAATTGCAATTGCAAATCAGCAGAGAAGTTTAAGCCCATTTCTACCTGGACATAAGAAACCAATAAGACTTCATATATTTCGTATTTGGAGTGCTACTTCACACTGCATGCCTTCCTTCCAAAGCTCCAATCCATAATCCATTCACTCGCATCGCAGGCCCGACTTCGACTACCGACGCATTTCTCCCGCGCTACGTTTCTGCTTTGATACATATATTTATACAGCTTGGGTTGCTAAAAACAAAAACCGTTCCGTACGACATGCATCTTGCACCGTTGGCTGAAAAATCCAACGCTTGTCAATTATTTTCAGTTGTTCTCTATACCCATGTCTCTGATGATTATGGCCAAGTTTTGTGCATGCCATCATCATCAAATCAATGGTAGTAATATTAAAAAAAAAATATTTGAGAAGATGAGGCAGAGGGATCAAGGGAAGAAAGAGAGAGAGAGAAAAAAAAGAAAAGAAAAGAAAGAAGCAAGCTAAAGCGCCCCCCCCCCCCCCCCCAACCCAACCCAACCCACCATCCTACAATTCATATTACTAGTTCTGCATTTCCAACAGCGCTCCAAACACACACTTAACTATTCCATCAAACCATTTTTATAATCTCCATGGATTTTCATGTCTCTCCTTCATATATATATGTTCTTTCTAGAGGATAAACCTCTTAAACTTTTTTTCCACCAAATTCCCAATTTTGCAATCTTATCTTTTATTCATTTTTGGGTTCTTTGGATCATAAGGTAAGCTTTCTTTCTTGCATCTCTTTTCTTTTCCCCATCTTTCTTTCCTCTGTTTTTATTTGTTCACTTTATCGTGTTGTATGTACTTGAAGTTACATGACAATTCTTTAACCTCCACATGGATATTTCATTCAGGTTAGGGGGTGAGAGAGAATTATCTGTTCCGGAGTCAGATCTTGAGGTAATTCAACTAGTTGTCCCTCTTTCTCACTCTTCCTACACTTTCTCCTCCAGAATGGGCTGATGCATAAAAGAATCTGATGATCTGTTGTTTGTGTTTTGGCAGATAAATTTGAAGAGAAGAGATGGAAAAGGAAGACAAGAATGAGAGAGGAACGAGTCTTACGATGATGCGGCCGCCACCGGAAACAGAATTCTTCTTGCAGTGGGGTAACAGAAAAAGACTGAGATGTGTGAGAATCAGAAGCAACAATACTAGTCCCCCTCACCTCTTTTCTTCCTCTCATGACCTTTCTTCTTCTAGAATTCGCCGGAAAATCACTTCCAAATTACTCTCTGTCTCGTCCAATGATGAAAAGCATCTATCTTTTCCTCAACCGCCCTCTCGTCTCACCAGGTACTCAATGGAGTGATTGCCCAGATGAATAAAATGAAAGAACCTATCAAAAAGAAGGGATTTTTCTTCTTTGTGAAGGCCTAATTGTTTTCAGGGAGGTGATTTTTCTTCAGTCCAATGGGAAAAATCAGCGGGAAAAAGATTTCTTATAAATTGTCAACTTTTCTGTTCACCAAATCTTGTTTTTTTTTTTTTCCAATTGCCGAAAAAAAGAAAAGAAAAGAAATGCTGGTTTTGATGCTGTGGGGGTTCTTTTTTGTTTATGGAAACAGGAATTCAGAGGCAGCAGTGACGTTGAGACCGGAGAGCAGGAGAATGTCCCCGGAGAAGGAGGAGAGGTCCTATACGACCAGAGGATCAGTGGCAGTGGTGTCCAACTTGGAGGAAAATGGTGGTGGGAAGGTTCATCAAGTAGACGGTCATGGTGCTGCAGCAGCAAATCAAGGTGGAGATGAGCATATAAATCATTATCATATTAACCAGAATAATAATAATAATAATAATTATAATAATAGTAACAGAGGAGGAGGAAATCTAGTATGGCCAAAGCTTTATATAACGCTCTCAAGCAAAGAGAAAGAGGAAGACTTTTTGGCCATGAAAGGTTGTAAGCTTCCTCAGAGGCCTAAGAAGAGGGCCAAACTCATTCAAAGAACTCTTCTTGTAAGTTAAATTTTTTTTTATTTTTTTATTAAAGTTTTGCCCTTTTTTGGTTCTCCGTTGAGTTGGGATGAATTGTATATTGTGATGGGTTGACTTTAAATTATCATTATGGTGCCCCTCAACAGTTGGTAAGCCCAGGGGCATGGCTAACAGACATGTCTTTAGAGAGGTACGAGGTCAGGGAGAAAAAGACTTCTAAGAAGGTATGTTGTTTTAATATTAAGACTATCAGTGCTGTTGTTCTTTTGATATGGGAATTTCTTTGGCTTCATTTCTTATGTTTTCCTTGGGTGGCGGGAAGGAGGAATTGGAGGGTTGAATTGGGTGGCGGGTGGTGGCGGTAGTGGGTTTGGGACGGTGCGGTATTAGTTGGAAGTTGGGGTCATGGCGGCGGGTAAAATTAGAACACGAGGCAAAATGTTTACTTTTTTTTGTTTCCTGATTTTCCTTTCCTTATATAATACCTGCCCTTTGATAGTTTGATGGATGAAGATTGGAGAATATATATATATATATATATATTTTAAAATTTCTTGTGCCCAGAAAGGAAAAGAACTACTTTTGCGGGGTTTGAAATTGATTAGGGGAGGGAGTGATGTAAAAGGTACGGATTAGGAGGGGGGAGTAGGCGGGAGGGAAGAGATAAGATTAGAAATAGGCAGCTCAGCTCATGGATCTGGAATCTTTGAATTGAAAGAGTGGGGATATGAGGATGACTTTTGGTGGTGTTTTGTTATTGTTGAGAATTCACAAATGTTTTACTATAATTTTGAAATGCATGCAGAGAGCTAGAGGATTAAAGGCTATGGGTAACTTGGAAAGCGATTCTGAATGAAGGACGGGAGGAGGAGGAGGAGGAGGAGCAGCAGCAGCCGGGTTTCTGGAATTCAGGAGGGGCCGCTTCTTGATCATTATTAACTTTGAGATTTTTTTGTTCTTTTATGTGAAGTGAAGTCCCTCTTAGTCCTTCCTCTCTATCTGGGCTAATGGCCAAACTGGAAGGGCATGGTTTAATATGCTTGTAGACAGAAGCAGCAGCAATATTTAGGGGTAGGGGTACGGGTAGGGGTTGGCTTCAAAGTTGAAAGTTAATATTTTTTTTGGAGATGCCAACAAATACTATTGATTTGAATGACAAGTTGTTTTTGCTTTCTGATGCGCCCGCCGCTTTGCTTGCATCTCTATATATCCTTTGCATA
This sequence comes from Ophiorrhiza pumila, assembly GCA_016586305.1. Lineage (NCBI taxonomy): Eukaryota > Viridiplantae > Streptophyta > Magnoliopsida > Gentianales > Rubiaceae > Ophiorrhiza > Ophiorrhiza pumila. The sequence goes on along the minus strand of BLIW01000006.1, from coordinate 330,119 downwards.
CTTGCATTATAATTCTACTATAATGGGTAATGGATGATGATAATGTCCATCATGATCTATATCAATAATGGTTTGGACAGAGTTGAGAGATAATGTCAAGCCTAAGCCTGAGCCTGCCGTGGCTACTCGCATTGGTCAAAAATGTGATGCTACAATTTGTTGACTCTTGACTAGTTGAGTTCAATGATTCTCCCCTTCCCGTCCCCTCCCCTTCCCTCCCCTCCCGCCTTTGAAAAATGGTTTTTATTGTGTTCCTTTTTCTTTTTGGGTCGTTTCCTCAAATGTTAACAATTTAGATTCACCAACCAAAACCATGCATATACATACATACTAGTTTTAATGTTTGTTTGGCTGCAGCCTGCGTTAGCAAGGAAAGCATTAGCCGTTCACACGAACTCAGAGCTAACAACTGTACAGTCAACAAACATCGTAACATTAATGAGACTGTCAAACCACATCGTTAAAGAAAAAAAAAAACGTTTTGAGAAAAATATCCTCAGCCAAGCATCAAGCATATGCTCTCTATTCAAGTTTTTCCTTTAGTTGTTCTCTTTGGGCGATGGGCGAGAGAAATAAGCAGTTTATATAATGGAAAGCTCATTTACAAAACATCTTTTTAAATCTATACCACCGATTATATGAACTTGAAGGGGCATCTTTTAACCAAAATAAGTAGCTGCCTACTCTGTTCTGTAGCTGTGTCTATTGCATTATTGCACTTTACACTGTATTAGCAAAAAACTTTGGTATCCAACCCATGATATACTGATCAAAATGTGGACAGTTTCAGAAATTGAAACATCGTTCCCCCGTCTTTGTACACTTTCATGGTGGAATCGGAATCACTTGGCTTGCGTCTTGGCAGCTTCAAGCATTTCAACTATGAGAGTCTTTACGTCCCTGAAAAGATTAACAAGAAAAGATAAAAAGACTCTCAACACTGAATTGGCGTAATACGGAGATGTGATAACTCTCTCCCATTGACAAGCAATTACAGAAAATGTTTAATGTAGCATTGGAAATTATCTTTGCACAGGTTTAGGTGATAAATGAAGAACCAACCATCAATAATCAGCGAGTGTGTACAAAGGCAAGCAAGGGGAGGAGTATTTTTTATAGCCCTCTATCAAATTGGTTTTTCCTTGTTAGGAACCAGAAACCAGTATGATAGGTCATTTTAGATCCATGACCTCAAGGATCACAAGGGGCAGGATAGCAATACACCAATGCTGTGGGTTTATTGTTTTAGTAAAGCAGTACATTCAACCAAGATTATTTAATAAGTTAAAAGAGAGCTCTAATCACCAAGTAAGAACTCAAAGAAGGTTACAACTTTCACATTGCATATTGCTGGAACTTCAACCGCTAAAATTTCGTGAGACTGATGAACACTGCCATGAGCTGGTTTTCTAGGCTCCAGTAATCAGGGGAAAAAACAAACCAAAATTTTTTCCAATTCAAGCAGTTCCAGTGGAGCCTGCCTTTTGATCAATTGATATTCAGTGCAGTCAAATTACTATTTTAGGCAAAATGAAGGCAATACCACAGCGCAAACATGAATATCAATCATGAATGCACCTACTCAGATATTAAATGACTCACTTCCTCTCTGTAGCACGTCGAGTAAAAGGTATTCGAAGCTTTAAAGTGTTCCCCTGATAACCAGCCTAAAGAGATCACATGAAAAGAAGATAGATACAAATGACTACCATTAGTAAAGGGCACCTTAAAGTTACAAACAAACCTTTGGCAACATACTACTTTTTCTAAGATTATAGGAAATTCAAGTGTAAGAGGATGATGGAAAGAAGGTTCAAACTACGGGAGCCTAAACCTTCATGACCACATAACAAGTAAAGGAAGCAGAATTTAAGAAACATGGATGCGGCAGTAAACATAAGATCAGAGTCACCTTGACATTGAAACCAAGGCTGTCTACATCCAGGATGTAAGCATAATCAACCTAGAGAAACAACAAATTTCCAGTTGCATTGATTCAGTATTTGTTACAAAATGAATATATATATATATATATATATATATATATATACCCAATGAAGTTACAGAAGAAGGAACTAGAAAAACAAAAAACATTTTGGGTAATAGCATCTCAACTTGCTTAAGATATTTCTGATACCCAAGAACAATTACTGAGCCTGAGTTCCTTTCCCTAATCAACTATAACAAAACATACAATCTAGTGTTCTTGGGAAATTGCACCAAATTATTGCCCAAAGAATTCCATTTCTACCTTCTGCCGGCAAAAAAGTCATTAGGAAGTGATCAGCTTACACGCTTCTAATTGTGCAAACTAAACAAGATAATAAATAGCCCATATTACCAGGACAGATGTTGAATGCTGCACAATAAGTCTGGTATCTTCTCCATGATCCTTATTCATGTGAGACTGCCATCAGGCACAAACATCAATAAATATAATGCAGAGAAGAACTAAGGAAGAGATTTGCACATGCAAGAAGGTTAGAAGGTTATACCGCTATAGGCTTAGAAAACTGATATATGGGATCCACTTTTGCTGTTCTAAATTCCTCCTTTTTAAATTCTGAACATAATACAGGAAGAGAAAAAAAAAAGTGTAACAAGAAACAAATATAAATAACCTATTTCTTGCACTTAATTGAAAAATCCTAGTTGTAAATAGGTACAAATGCTGTTAACCCAGGGTTGTGGGAAGAGAACCGGGTGGAATATTGCAACAGAGGAAAAGAAAAAACATGAGATGCTGAGACTTTAGAAGCTATATTTACACAAACCTCCTGCTCCTAATGCAGCTGTCGCAACTCCTGATACATAACGCACAACTTTGGGTTCAATACGCATAAACTGGAAATCACCAAAGTCAACCTGCACAAATTTGCCTGAGCAAAATTATCTCCTTACAAATGAAAAGGCAAAGAAAACTAAAGAAAAAAAAAATTACCCATAAGGCATCTGGATGTCTTGCCAAGTATGCATCGCGAATAGCTTCTTTGTCACTCTCAGCAACCTACATTACGGCCAGAGCAAAGTTACAAGCTGCTGAATAATGCATCAGGAGCTAGAAGATTAAAGAAGTAGTAAAACTGTTATTGAAAAGAAAAAGGACAGAGAAAAAGTGACCACTTACGGGGCCGGCATCTCCATGCACTGTTATTACTAACTCAGTCCTATCCTCGGGATCCTTTGCTACAAGCAATGAGCACTTGGGATTAGCCAAGAGGTCCTGTAGCAAGCATCAACTTTCAATATAGACGCAATCATAGATTTTTCAGTCAGTAGAGCTTAAACAGCAAGTTGAAAGTTGAAAATGATCCAATCGACAGCTGCCGTGAACAAAAAAGTAAACAATAATTATTTGCTAACGGAATAATTGCTTCAGAACCAGCGGAGAACTCAACAAGAGACAGCCATGGGGGGAATTTGTTTCAAACCTTGGTATGGACAGCTAAGCTGCTGACTGCTAAGATTGGAGAACCATAAGCATCACAGGCAAAGTCAATCATGGACCCCGCTGGGTAGCCTTGGTGTTTCTGGAAATGAATGCAAAGATTGATATGATACGAAAAGCAATAAACAACAAGTATTTGAATGATGAAGCAGCAGTTATGAATTGAAGTAACAGCACCAATAGTTGATTGGCATAACAAGTACCAATCCCAGGTGGGTGGGGGTGGAAGGGGAAGAATGATAAGGAAAGACTAGTACCTGAGAGAAGGTGGAAAGCATGCCACGCAAGCTGTGATGAAGAAGGGTCTTTATCTGCTCAACCGGAGGCAGCCTAGCGGCCTTTTCCTGCAGTTAGCGGAGGAAGTAATTAGCATATGATTAGGAGAATGAAAAAAAGAAAGACGGAAGGAAGGAAGTAAAGAAGAAAAGAAAACCTGATGAGCTTGAATTAATTGAAAGACGTTAACTTGTTCATCACCGCCTGATGATACATCCTGAACTACCCAAAAAAAACACAAAAGATGAAATCTTTGATCACGAGAGTTGAAAGCAAAAGTAGTAAAAATAAAAAGAAGAAAGATTGAAGAGTGAGTGGACCTGGGCAGGTGAGTGAGTGGCAGAGGAAGAGGCCACTATCCGTCGGATTCGAATAGGATAACTTGATGGAGGAGAAATGGAGAAAAAGGGTGGCGGTGGTGGTGGTGGTGGTGGTGGTTGGCGGTGGTTGTTGGGTAGTGTGAGTTGGTGAGAAAGGAAGGAGAAGGTACGAAAATGAATAAAATGAGCAGAATTAGCAGTAATAGAATTATTAGAAATAAAAGGGGAAAAAGAGAAGAGGGATTTGAATGGTAGCGTAGAAGACGGAGCAGCCATCGTCATCGTCATCGTCTTCATCCTGTTACTACTACACTTGTACTATTACTCACTCTGCAACTCTGCAACTCTGCAATGGACTGGACTATAAGTTATTTTTCTTTTTCTTTTTTTGGCTCAAATAGATTAACTATTTTTCTTTTTAATTTTTAATAACTGTATAATAATTGTAAAAGTGGAATATTTCTACCATTTTGGTTTTATCTTTCCAACTCTGCACTTTTTTTTTTTAAGCTCAGAAACAACTTCATGCTCTTTACCCATTCACATAAAAAGAGAACAAAATGAAGTATTTATCTTTCCTTGATGTTTCCTTCACTTGAAAAAAAAATTAAAAGATTCAAAGAAAAGAATTTGACAGTACAAACCTAATTGTACACTAGAAGATGATGTAGATTAAAATGGAAAAAAACAAGAAAAATGGTGTGATTCACAACCATTTTGGCCGTCGTTTGAAATTCTTAATTTCAGTTTTCCTGTTTTTTTTAAAAAAGATGTTAACATATTAATTATACAAGTGTGTGTGTGTGTGTGTGTGTGTGTGTGTGTGATTTTGAGCAGCCATCATCTCCATTGAGTGAACAACAACAACAATTTATTACATGCATAGTTGCAACAGCAGCATACAATTACAAAATCAAAAATAATAATCATAACAAGAAAGAATCCTCATAGTCATAGGAATAAGCAGCAGCAGCAGCAGCAGCACCAACACCAACACCAACATTCTCTGCTGCCATCGCACTTCACCCTATTGCCCCAAACTCTCTGTTCTGTTGCCACTTGCCAGGAGGAGGAGAAGTTGTTAATGTTATCCATCCCGTTTCCCCAAGCGTTATCCATCTTTTACATTTAATGGATCATTCTTCTCCTTTCTTCTTCAAAATTCAAATGCAGATCACGCAGGTGAACGCAAAAACACTTGCGAAGTTCACACAAATGAAAGGAAGCAACAAAAGGGCTTCAAAGATTAAGGATGCTTTACAAGTTCATTAAGATTTAGCAGACATCAAGATTGCATTGATGAATATGCAGGACAGAGAGAAACAAGAGGATCATAATTGAGGGAATATGCAATATCAGTAACAGCTAAGGAAGATGCTAAAAAACGGATCTTTTCTCCAAATTCACCACGCCAGTAACAGCTAAAGAAGAAGAAGCTCAAAAAATGGATCTTTTCTCCAAATTCAGCACCCCGGTAACAGCTAAAAAAGAAGAAGAAGCTCAAAAAAGGGATCTTTCCTCCAAATTCAACATGCCACTGCAGATGTTTGCCAATCATTTTACCTCTTCCTAAATTATTCACCATTAAAATCATCTCATATACACTGTAACAGTTAATAGAACAAATAACAATCGAGCGAAAAAGCTAATTAGATCCATTCAACACTTAGTACACAGCAGACGGATCCGGAAAAGCAAAATGATCAAGACGAACCGTTCCGCTTAAAAATCAAAACTTTCTTATGTATAATCACAAAATGAAACAATACATTTCATGGGTTCCCTTCTTTCTTCAAGGAAGATTGAAGAACCAAAGGATACAAGAGGAACTAAAGATGATGCTGTAGATGGAGAACGAGTGGAATGGATTATATCATATCAATAATCAATGCAAGTGTGGGTGTAAATCTTGAATAACATCGGAGTCGGAAGAAGACGATGAAGAAGAATCAGAGGAAGAAGAATAAAAAGAGTTAGTATTATTAGTAATATAATACAAGGGTGGTGGACCGGCTCCTCCGTTGGGTGGAGGAAAGCAAAAGAAGGTCCAGAGACAGAGAGCGAGGCGACGGATCTCTTGGAAAGGGAAACAAAAGACAAGATAAAGGGCTTGATCGCTGGGCAGTCTCTCCGGGTTGCAGGCTATGTATTGGCACACGTTCGCCGACACCTCGGCAACTCCCACGACCACCCTGCTGCTCAGCACCATCGCCACCAAAATCTTTTTCTTTCTTTATTTTGTCGTAATCCTAATGGGGGTATGGTTTACACCCGGATTTTCAGCTGAGAAGAGCATTCAAACCCAGAGGAGGCAGAGGGGGGCAATGATAACAATTCACGCAAACTCCGATACAGATCATAAGTCAAACACAGCCAATAATAATACGCTAACTAAGACGAGGAGAGGGCCTCTACATTGAGAAAGTATTGCGAATTGGATGGGTGGGGTGCGTCGGGGTGGGTCAAGTCGAAGTGTTACTTTTTATGGAAGTGATTAGAAGTTCACAGCAATACGAAAGACAACCTTTTATTTGAATATCCGAATTTCCTCAGAAGATTCAATTTTAGCATCAAATAGTTCTGTTACTTCTGTGCCTGGCTCACTGGCTGTAGTGCATATTTTAACAAAATGCAAATATAGCATACGAATAAATACAGTCCAGTTGAGTCCTGTTTGCATACGAATACTTGTCTCTCTATTCACTATTGAAATTTGCTTTACAAATAGGTATCTTTGACTAACCAATCAGAGCAGCTTGCTATTTTAGTTGAAGAATTTTGTCAGAAAATTGCAACTATCTTTTTGGAATAGAGAATTTAATAAACCGTCCTTTTTCGGTTTTTGGAGGTACAATATACACTTTAATTTCCCCGGTTCACTTCAGATATGATTAGTTGAGTGCAGAGAAACTAACTTGAAAAATATATAGCCCCACTTATTAGGCACAAAAACATCATAGCAACAACAAGGATATGAAGGATGATAATCGTTTCAAGTTTCCAGTGCAGAAGCAAACCAATTCAGTTTTATAGTAAACACACATTAATAATGATTAAAGCCTCTTTATATGATGATGGCCTTTCCACAGATATGACTGATTAAGAACACAGTTGCAGGAAATGGTCCTTGCTACATCCCATATAAGTCCTAGCATGCGGCGGCTCAGTCAAATGAAACTCTTCCATACAGTTTCGTTCCTTCACTAAATTACAAGTATTACATTGGTAGTAGAGATGCTTTCAAGTGCCTCGAGATTTTTAATGAGGCACTATTTCCAACCTTGAAATGATTTCCCCCATCTCTGAACCAACCTCAAACTTGACTAGGATCATATTTCTTGGAATCCCAGTTATCTAGTTTAAACAAAAAGCATCAGGAAAGTGTGCCCTAAACCTGTAATGCATCAGGAGATTAGTATGCTCTCAACCCTGTTGAACTCGGTAATCATACTAATGGAAAAATCCTAGTTTATATGCAAACCCAAAAAATGAAAAAACATATCAAAACAAGGGGGAAAAAAATGGAAATGCAGATAATGGATCACTAGGCTTGTAGAAATCCTTTATTCTCCAAGTAAGATACAACTTGGCTAGCCATCTCACATGGAGCAGGGCAAACTCCATCGTCCTGCTTTATCTCGATCTGAAAAAAAAAAAATGAGGGAGGGGGGAGGGGGGTTGGTCATTGGGTTAGGACTCAGCATGAGCTCAGTTGCCACTGTAATCAACAAGATAAAAAGTGAAAATTTCCTAATTTTCAATTTATCTCCCAAGAACTTGAGGATTACACACCTCACAATTTAAAGGCGCTTCATAAGGATCATCTATCCCAGTAAAACCTGTAAAAATGATTAGGTCAGTCAGACAAACTTTTATAGTTCTGCCACATTGGTGAGAAAAAAGAAAGTCCTGATTAGATATCTTTGATACAGTTCAAGAAAAGGAAAGATCATTAAGTATTGGTGTCATATATTAAAGAAAGTACAAAGCCAGGTGATAAAATAGACTCATAGAAATGCTGGACCATCTTAGCTGAAATCCCGTGAACAATAGTGTCAACCAGATGATAATGTCATGAAGATGATAAGAGTATGAGTGCCCTATTTATCACTAGAAAATAAGTTGTTCATTTTTCACTTCACTTGTTCTTTTACGCTTTTGTCATAGTCGTCGTGTTTTCTCTTTCAAGTTCCACAATTAGTTAGTTCTTGATCTTTGAATTCCAATGAGGTTCTGGATAAAATGTAAACAACTAAGAGTAATGCACACAGGACCAAGTGGAATGCACCTTTGATTTTTCCAGCCCGTGCAAGTTTGTAAAGGCCTTTGGGGTCTCTTCCTTCACACAATGCAAGAGGCATATTCATAAAAACCTATTCAAGTTTCCACGAATAAATAAGTTATAGTAATATATCAAGTAGTTTGGCAAATTTGATTACAAACAAATAAGTTATAAAACATATCAATTAGTTTGGCTAATTTGATCGAATGAATGATTAATTGGCCTTGCCTCAATAAAGTTTGCATCAGGCAATAATGCACGGCAAGAATCACGGTCCTTTCTATACGGAGATATCAAGCTTGCAACACATATCAAGCCAGCATCTGCAAAAAGCTTGGCGACTTCCCCTATGTAAATGGGCAAATAGAAGTCTCAGAAATATACATGCATCATTAACAAGATGATGGTTTACGTCAAAGTAATTCTATTCCCAGAAAATTCAAAGTAATGCATGGCAATGATTATTAGGGTAAATAACAGTGGCCTCCATCTAGTTTTGTGAAAAGACAAATACCTCTCCCATATCTAGAGCTTTAAACTATCAGTCAGTCCTGGTTTCAGAGATATGTACAATATTATAATGGCCTCCCATATCAATGGCTTCCATTTCCCGACGTCAATTTAGTAATTATGTCAATAAAGATGTGGGCAATATCCTAGGAATGCCCCTAAAGCATATTAACTTGAAGATTAATTATCTTCTGAACACAATAGCTTCGACAATCATTTTGATGCGATGTTGAAACTGATCTCATTTCATCCATCGAGCCTACCAGGTTATATGTTTTAAGTGTTACTGATAAACTCTTATTGGGACCCAAAAAATGGATGGAAATAGAGGTAAAAATATTATTTAACATGTATACTAATTCTTAACTAAAACCAATATTACAATATGTGATAATAGATTATAGGCAAAAGCTGTAAAAGAAATACCCATTTACAGCAGCACAAATATGTAGAAGTCAGACTCACGGGGAGGTTACTGACAATGCAAAAGCTAGAGGTAATGCTTCTTTCATATACTTGCCCGCTATAATTGTCACTCTGTCTTTCCAAGTCATAAACGTGCAAAACCAGATTACCAACTATCCGAGATTCCTAGTTTTCTGCATTTTTCTCCCAAGAATTCTAAGAAACAATTTAGACAATCATTTTTGCAAGATATACGATAAATTTCAATATAAGAAGAAATAAATGTGAAAAAATGAACAAGCGGTAATGAAAGGACAAAACTTCATCGCAACAATATGCCATACTCTTAAAATCAAAAGGAATATATCAACTTAAAAGACAGGATAAAGAAGCTGAAGTATCCTCTTATAGATTAAATATGCAAAGTTTCACGATTTTCTCCATTGTGATATTTCTAATGTGAAATCTACAGCCAGAGTGATTAATTCTGCGCAATTCCTGTTTCATTATAAATCAAATCCTAAAATCAAAGAATCTGACTGATGTATGTTGCTTTCAGATTCTCATATCAGCAGCCACAATCACCCAATAATTAAGAAATCGTTCATTTGAAGAAATGCACTTACCAACCCTACGAATATTTTCCGTTCGATCTTCTGGTGTGAAACCAAGGTTTTTGTTTAAACCATGCCGAAGATTGTCTCCGTCAAGAACATAGGAAAGTTTTCCCCTAGAGTGCAACTCTCTGCCAAGAGTGCATGCAAGTGTGCTTTTACCTGAGAAAATTTCAGGAAGAAGCATGAGCAGATAGGTGAGCATCTTGACTTCAGAAAATCACCACATAAATGTCTTTCAACCTTGGATAACCATTCAGAAGGCATAAAAACAACTACAAGCACGAACCTTTATGGTTCCATGAAAAAGCAAAAAGAAGAATCACAGTCTAAAAACCAAAAGTAACAAAAGCAAGAGGAAGTTAAAAGCAAAAACTTTCAGCGAAGTAACTAGAAAATCGACCTGATCCACTGAGTCCTGTTATCCATACAACGCACCCCTTTTGGTTAAGCAGTTTTTGCCGTTCTGCTTGCCCAACTGGACACTCATGCCAGAAGATGTTCGATGAATTACCGATGGTGGCCATCAGGATGCCACAATCTCTTCTTTTCTTCCCTACTGAAAATAGCATTGGAAATTGGACAGTAGAAATTAAACAACAGAAAATGCTTTTTCTTTTATTTTCCAATGACAGAGGGTCCTCAACCATGGGAAGTGAATTAGAAATGCACTCTTTTTCATAGCTAGAATGGCCTTAACATACCAACATCCGTAGGATTGAATTTCTCTTTGTAATCAATTATTTAGGCAATATTTAACCTTTTGGTGGTATAGATCCTCAGCCCTGAAATTGAGTTGGGCAAAGAAGGCCATACAACTGGAAACAAAAGGCAGAAGATCAAGTGGAAATCTTTCCAAATTGTTCCTTGTTCCTTTTGCCTACGTAGTTCAGTTAACTTGTTTATGATAGGGTGCTAACTTTTGTAGCTTGCACACTCAAATCAATCTTATCCTTTATCATTTTCTATACAGGACGTGTGCTTTTGTTTTCCTAAATCTTAAACAATTGCCAACAAATATCTTCAAATTGGAACAATATACATCGCAAGTTCTCATCTTTCATGTCTAACAAGTATGATCTTTTAAAAATATAATGATGATACAGAACTCATTTATGTTCATATCCTAAAGTGGGAATGAATTGGAAAGAAACATTACAGAAAGATCTCCCTAACAAAGGAAATGTAGGGACATCTCATCTGATTAGAGTGTAACTTCGTTCAGCGATTCCCCGAAAAACAAAAGAATCAACATTGAACTAAGAACCCTTTTGCCAGTTGAAGAAAAAATCTGGAATTCTGAGCTTCTAAGCCGAAACGGGCAATTACCAAATCCATAGAAGGGAAGGGAATAATGACTAGTGGCTAATGAGCATGGATAACACGCTGATGCATGATAAAATAAACACGAACAGGAACAGGAACCGACACATACAAGCAAGAAAGAGGCAGCGGAACAATGTGGGTAGTAGAAGTGAGAAATTATCATCCTTGTCATAAAAGAGAAAGAAAAGAAGAATAGGGAAGAAGGGATCAAATACCTGAGAAGCCTTATAAAAATCCTGGATTAGAGATTAAAAAAAAAAGAAGATGATGAAGAATGTTAAAGGTGTGTTTTTTCTCCCAATTGTAGAGACAGCGGATTTAAATTGATTCAACAACACAAATGAAAACAGAATCGAAGGAAATAAAACAAAGTGTGAAAAGAAAGAAAAACAAGAAGAAAAAAGGGTGGGGGAGGAATGGGAAAATGGGAATGGGAATGGGAATGGGAATGGGAATGGGAATGGGATGGTTAATTTTGTTGAATGTGGACGTGTTTTGGGGATCGCAACAAAAATGAGAGTGGAGTTAAGAATAGTCTTTAAACTCTTAATGCTAATACTAAATCGTAAAAGGACAGTGAGGCGGCAAAATAAATCTCTCACCTTTGCTTTTAACAAAACTACCAACAAAAACCTTTTGTTTTGTTTTCTTGTGTGGTTTGTATTGAAATTGCCGTCATCCCTCCAATGATATGATATGATCCAATCCAATGATATGATGATCGGTGGGAATGGGATGATATGATCCAATCCAATGATATGATGATCGGCCATTCCCGGCGGTTACCTTAAACTTTAAAGGAGTCGCTGACCAAGTCAGTCCCTCCCCCATATATCTCTTCGACACTGACCGCTTCTTTATTTTTTTTGTTTTTCTTTGTAAAATGGGTGGGACGCTCGAAAGTTGGAATTATAGTCGCAACTAAAAAGGAAAGGCGTGTCAGCATGAGCACGCCTCTAGTTTTTGGTAATTCACCAGCAACCATTTCTTATCTAATCTTTCATCACTTCTTTCGTTTGGCTTTCTGTTCTGCCGTCGAAGATGCAGATGCAGATGCAGATGCAGGCGCAGGCGTGCATTTGGTTGGGGCCCACCGCAATCGTCGATGGAGTAGGATACAGAAACTTCCTCATCATCAAATCACCATCATCATTATGGTCCTACTGCTACTGTTACTGGACCCGCCGCCGTCCACCACCAACAACCACTGCTGCATGTGCCAACGGCCAGAACCACTATACGGTGCTGGGCGTCTCAGCTGATGCTTCCCCCTCCGACATCAAAAGGGCGTATCGCCTTCTTGCTCTCAAGGTACCATTTTTATTCTACCGAGTTTTTTTGAACCATAAGCATCTATCTTATCTAATTGTGTATATCAATCTGTCGTTATTGTGTTTATGTTCAGTCGCTCACATCATCCTATTTTACCTATTCTTTATTCTTTCGTGGGGATAATTTGCTTCCATTACTTGTGCGGTTAATGCGGTGGATAAAGGTTCAATCTCTATTTTCAACTGCTACTGTTCTATTGATAGACTTTTGATTACGAATTCATAGCACCGTGGGAAAGCTAAAATATGTTACTGTTTTAGTTAGTCTTACTGCTACACTGGCATTGTACAATTCTCAATTAATAGAAAATTATCAAGTGAGCTGAGGAGAGGGAGGGCAAGGAAAAGGGGAAAAACTAAAAACTCTAGAAAGCTTCCATTTTGGAAACGGAAATACAATACGGGCAATGGCATGAAGTTCTTGAAAAGATTTCAGGCCAAAGGTTAGGATTGATAAATGAGTAATTTTTTTACAGTTTGCGTTTTCGCACCAGAAAATATGTCAATTCACTGTCTGTGTGACCAGCAAAAGTCATTCTCAACTTAATACAGTCTCTTGGATTTCAAAATCATGTCTTTCCTATTCATCATGGAAGAAAAAGGCCTTATCTGTTGAAATTGTTGCAAAAACCTCTCACGAACAGCTCTATGTTTTTGTTGAATATGCTCAGCATGTCATTTGCAGCTGGATTTGTAGGTTTCATAAATAATTTGGCATGACAACCTACGTTCTTTCTGCTGTGTGCATGCTTGTGGGGACACTGGTACTTATCTATGATTCAACTTCCAAGGTTACTTAACATTGTATTGGCTTCTGCGATCATTGCTCCATTCTCTAAATGCATTCCGTCTAGTGTGCGTGATTTCTCTGATTAGATGAATATCATATTTGATCCAGTTGAGGTGATTACTTACAGTTCTCAGACATTGACTGCAGTATCATCCTGATGTGAGCAAGGATTCAGGAGCTGATGAGACATTTAAGAGCATCCGTCTTGCTTACGATGTGAGTACTTGCTTCCCGTTGTAGTTTACTTTAGTTTATACCATAAAGCACAGCCCCAAACAATTGTTTTCTGATGTTATATTCCAAAGTTTGGCAGTTAGGCTTGCTCAACCTAAACACATGTTGTAGGGTTGTTAATCAGTCCAATCTAACGCTTGCTGTATTGAAAGCCGGTTTTAATATAAATTACGGCTTTTTGTGTCCCATGAGGCTAGAAGGTGGCTGTGGTTTAGATGCTTAGCGTTCTGACTGCTGTGGAAAAGTTCTCCATCTGTTAGGGCTTTTGTCTCTGTTATGCTGATTTCTGATATCCAATTTTCATTTGAGCTGATCACTGAAGGAGGAAACCTCGCTCGCGCATTTATTTCTTTGTATTTTTCAAATAACTAACTAAATCCAGCGATAATAAAATGGTGTGTGAAATTGGTTGCTTCTGAACATTTTTAAGCTATTCTTTTCGGACTTTGGTTAGAAGCTTCACATTTTTACTCAAATTTAATTCACGCGAATGGAAATATACTCTTGCAGATACTATCCAATGAAACAACAAGAAACCAGTATGATCATGCCCTTTGGTATCACTCGGATTGTGGCAGGCCACTGGGAGGTAGCTGGAATTACAGCCCTGAGTATGAAGATCAGTTGAGGTTTTATAGATGGCTCACCTTAGGCGGAAAATGCAACGCGAAAAGTATTGGCAACAAAATCAGACAAATGAGAAGAGATATTCCTTCTATGATGAAGAAGAAGAGGTTTCGAATGTAGTTACCGAGGAAGAAGAGAGAGCCTCCTTTACTGAAGTGCTTCAATCGGCTTTACTTACATTGTTTCTAATGCAGACTGTTGGAGTACGGTTGTCTCTCACCTTTAGCAGCCTTATGGCTTTCCTAGACCAAAAGCTGGATAGTGGATACAAGATTGGTTACTTAATTGCGTGGATATTAGGAGGAAGTGGTGGTATTATGCTAACATTGTGCCTTTCTTTTGCAAGTTGGGTTTGTGGCAAAACTAGTAGCAGCCTAGTTGCTTTAACAGTTGTGGCCATGTGGTTTGGTTCGAATCTGGCAAGATTTGCTCCACTTCCGCAAGGTGCTCTTCTCACTCTGTTGTACATGTCAATCAAGCTGCAAGTTGATTTAAAGTAAAACGTTTGCTTCTGTAATAAATTTTTCTCTTTCCCTGCTTGTAAATATGTCCCTTTCAAACAGAACTCCGATGATTTCAATTTTGAGTCAGTTCTGAGGATTTAGGTACTACAAATTTAGATGAAGCCCCCGAATTTTTTATTGAGAAAATTGTTTTCTTGGATGTAAATGCAGACTGCTTAGCTGTAGATTTAGAGTGCAGGGTGATGGTGATTCCGGTTTGCTATGTGTTTTCCTTTACAATAATCTGCTGTATAGCTTTCTTCATGGAAATGTAAACTGAGGCGTAAGATTTCACACAGAAACACCAAGCATGTTATGCCTGCCCTGATGTGGAAATATAAGACTAGTATTGTGTTATTGTTGGGATGCGATGGTTGCACTTGGGTCCGAATGCCATTTGTAGCTGATTTTTGCACAGTATAAAATGATGTGAGAGATCTGTATTTCATCATCAGCAGAAGATGCAAAGATACAGGTGGAGAAGATAAAAGAAGGAAAGAGGTAAAGGAATATTTTACAAAAAGAATCATCTGGAGTTGGTTGTCTGAGGAGACCGATCCCTAAGGCTAAACCTTCAAATTATTTGCAGTGCCTCGAATGCTTATGATGTCAATTTCCGTGTATTGGTGTTTGGATTCCTCATTATCCCAAACGGTCTTTGAGATTCCTCCACAAGTACCTCCCACTAGCCATGTCAATGAATACCCAGAAGCCATTTTGCACCATCTGAGAATTTCAACAAAGTTCATTAAAAATGCTCAAGTGAAGGGGAAAGATTCTCCAAAGGGCAGGCAGAGAATGAAAAACCAAGAAAAGTAGGAAAAGTAGGGGAGGATGATAGCTAAAAGGGATGATACCTTAAGACAGCTAAATTGTTGAGCTTTCCCAGAAGGTGTGTTTGCATCATCCTCTGAAACCATCATCATATTCTGAGATTCTTGTGAAGAGCGAGCCGTTGTCCATGCGAAATAGCCGGCCAATGCCGCGGAGAGAAACACCAAAATGAATCGTAAAGGACACATATTTTAGAAAAAAAACAGAAGAATGAAAGCAGATTGGCAGTAGTAATATTCCTAAGATAGATGATAATTTTGAAGAAGTCGGGTCTTGCAGTCTTGCAGTCTTGCATATAAGTAAGAATGTAGCAAAACGCGTAGTCGTATCGTAGTAGTAGTTTGTAATAGTTGTTGACATGTTGTTGTTTGTATAGAGAAAAGTAAAAATAAGATGTTACGAATTGTATGTAGCAGTATTGGCTTTAACAAGTCAACTTTGGAAAATGTGTTGCCATTCAGACTCACTCATCAAATGGCCATACCTTTCTCCTTCAACCCAAATTATAATTAAATATCCAATCAAACTAATAGAGAGATAGATTTCTACAAGTTGTGGTTTTAACTAACTTTTAAGAGCATAGTTTTTTAAATTATAACAAGAAATCATAAAGATGAAGACATTATAACTTATGTTTGAAATTGAAATTGACACTAACCCCTCAATTTCAATTAAAAGCTTTCATTTGTTTTTTAAGCTTAATTTCTCTTTTGTACCTAACAACAACATGCGTAATGCATAAATGGGCTCCATTATTTTCAAGTTAAAATGCATGCCATGAAAGATTTTAAGAAAAAAAAAAGTTACACACACACACACACATATATATATATATAGAGAGAGAGAGAGGGAATAAAAAACTGGCTCTCGGAGACGACATCATAAAATTAAGAGCAAGTCCTGTCCATGGGTGAGCAAACATGCAGGGAGATGGTCCTGTAATGGAAAATGAAACTGACCATGCACCTAAAAGAAACCCTTTATATATAAATGATGAAATGGCTAATGAATTAATGAAGATTGAAGCGTGCAGGGCAATGGGAGGTGTAGCCTTTCAAGTAGTTTCAACTGCATGCATGCATGCATATTGTTTGGCATTTTCATGTGAATCTTATCGTGAGGAATTCATTATTTATAGATAGATACGGGGACGGAGCCCGGTGTAATAATGTGTTTGTGTGTTGTGTTCATCAATGCGTATATATATTAGATATATGGCGCGCATCTTCATTTTAGTAATGGATATGGGAATTAGGGGAGTGGTTTGGTTTGTTTTTAACTTTTAAAAATGAAGAATTGAAGGTGGTGGGATTCAACGTTGGAATCACTACAAAGATTCCGTCCACTGAATTTGGTTGGCAACATCATACATTCATACATTCATTCATTCTAATAAAAAAGAATCAAAATGTGGTACAGTAGTTGAGTGCTTTTTACGTATGAAATTGAAATTTGTCTCTAAATTTGTTTGTTATCGCTTCTTTCTATCAAATAATATTTGGCAATTGGAATCATCAACTTAACACACTTGACTGCTCTGCTCTGCTCTGCTCTGCTCTGCTCCGCCATCCATGATCCATCTGTATCTGTATCTGATCTATGATCTATCATGGCATCGTGTTGGAATCATATTCGTTTTGGTGATGACGCCATTCATTAATTGTTGTTGTTGTCATCGTCATCAAAACATTAATGCATATAGCATAGTTGCAGCTCATAGTAATAGTGTGGAGTGTGTAGATGTTAAAAGTGCATATGCTGTTGTACTGTACAATATCCCCCCGAAAACTTTGGATGTGGGGGCTCTGCCTACAAAGATTCCATGATCAAATTCAAGGCCATTTTGCATGGAATTTGATTCTGATTCCCAATGCCATACATGTCTAATCTCATCATCCCTACTCCTCTACTTATAATACCTTCAAATTTAAAACCCCTTTGCAAGTTGGAAGTTGGAAGTTGGAAGTGGAAAAACTGCTCTTATTTTTGGTGCTTCACAATTCTTGAGGTACCAATTCTATCTACACTCTTTACGTTAATAATCTGCATTAATTAATTATTCTCAAAACATGCCTTTTCTACATTTCTTTGTTCTGGGATTACCCTTCTTTCCTATACATTTTGTCTCCATTCCTTTCTCTCACTCTCTCTCTCTCTATATATGTATATATTGTCATAATCCTCCTGTTCCATTTACTTTCTTTAAAAAAAAAATTAAAATTATTCCATCTTCTTCGTGATGACTAGATCAACAGGATTAGAAATCAGCTTTAAAACTAAGAAGATTAAATTGATAAAAAGGAGGAAGTAATTCTTTAATTGCGTTGCACATGCACACCAAATCAAATCCATTTTGGCCAATTTCCCTAATCAACTGGAGCCCATTATGGATATATACATAGCCACTGCTCTCTGTTTGCCTTGAATGCTCAAAAGACTAAAAGGGTTGAAAAGGCTTGCCAGCTTTTTGCCTTAATGCTCGAAAGTCGAAACAACATTTATTTGTCTTTTTCAATTTCCGTCTTCAACACACACCGGCTGCCATCAAACACTCAAGACTATTCTAAAGACTAATCATCATCATCCTCCTCCTAGTCCTCTGTTGTTGTTGTTGTTGTTGTTAGATCCATGGATAAGTTTGTCCAGACCGAGTCCATGTCATGCTTCTGCATTCGCCCTCATCCTTACAACAATTAATACAATTCATTTATTCAGTTGGCCGCTCTTTCTGGACTCATCTCTAAAAAGTCGACTAAGTGCAGGGTAATGCCATTTTTTTTTTAAATTTTTTTTACCCCGAGAAAATAAATTACTTTTATTCTAAAGTAACGTCTCTTCTATTTTACTTTAATAATGGTTAAAGGGTTCCTGTATTCTAAATGTTACTGCCTTTTCTTGTCAAAGTTTAATGGTGGGTGATACATATGGAATCATCTTTAGTTTAGGCTCTGTGTATTTCATGTCTGCTGGGATGATGTCAAGGATATATGTGTCACATGCTAGAATTAGATATTTATCTACTTGTTTCTTTCCGCACGTTTCTTTCATACAAGTATTTATTCGGCCATTGCATAATATGCTGTGATCATCGCAGTAGAGAAAAAAAAAACAAGAAGCTCTTCTTAACCTGTTTTCCAGCAGATTTATCAACCTCGTTTAGCTTTTTTGAGAGTGAAAGTTTTCGTCTTTTTGGTTCAAGTTGTTCAGGCAGTTGATTCCCCCCAATCATGAATGCGTTAGTTGCTACAAACAGAAACTTTAAACTGGCTGCTCGTCTGCTAGGCTTGGACTCGAAGCTGGAGAAGAGCTTGCTCATCCCTTTTAGGGAAATAAAGGTTGCTCTGAATGCTCTTTCTTGCTCTGCGTTCATGATGCCACATCTTTTTTGCCCTTTTCCCTAAAGCTCGTGCTTTTCCTGTTGCACAAGTTTAAATATAGGTTCATCATTCTCAAACTTCTGTTATCTAATTGCAATAATTATGTTGGTTTTACATAATCCTTTTAAGATCATGGCATCCAACCATCTACTTCTGATTTCAGTATTCATACTTAACCTGCATATAGTAGTATTATCAGATGAGAAAGATGTTGATTGTAGGAACGTTAGACATAGCATTGATTGTATTCTCTATTAGTAAGCCTGTAATCCAAATATTGCCTTTTGCATTGGCAAGCTCAATTGATAGTTTCTTCCCCCCCCCCTTTTTCTGTTGTATTCATTACAAAATTGCAGGTTGAATGCACCATACCAAAAGATGATGGCACTTTGGCCTCCTTTGTTGGATTTAGAGTTCAGCATGATAATGCTCGAGGGCCAATGAAAGGAGGAATTAGATACCACTCAGAGGTTTGTTTTAAGTTTTCAGAGATGTCACATCATAAACTTTTAAAGTAGATTGATTTACGATTGCTTTGTTAGCTTGGTTAAAATTGACAATAGATTAGCATACTAAAAGAAAAATCTCCTTGCATATGATATGACGAGATTCAGTTTCACGTATTATAGCCATTCTCGTGTTCTGACTCATTGAAGGTTATGTTTGTGTAGGTTGACCCAGATGAGGTGAATGCTTTAGCACAACTAATGACTTGGAAGACTGCGGTAGCGAATATTCCGTACGGTGGGGCTAAAGGAGGGATAGGATGTAGTCCAAGGGATTTGAGCATCTCTGAGCTCGAAAGACTTACCAGAGTTTTCACACAAAAGATACATGATCTGATCGGAGTCCACACTGATGTTCCAGCACCTGATATGGGAACAAATGCACAGGTTAGTGTGAACTTTCCCTAGACCATATTGTATCAATTATTGAATCTCTAGCTGACATTTAGTTTGAGAAGAAAATGACTAACTAATTTCTCAGAATTTGCAAAGCTAATTCAAATTGATAGAATTTGGAATGCTCTGCCTTGGACAGACAATGGCATGGATACTGGATGAATACTCCAAATTTCATGGCTATTCTCCTGCAGTGGTAACTGGGAAACCTATTGTAAGTCTTCACAGTCCACTGCTGGTTATAGTTTATCTTAGTGACAGATGTCCTTATTTGATGCCTGTGAAAGTCTGATTTGCAAAAATTTTCACATCTATTTATCCTGAGAGATTAAAGTACTTTGCACCAGGATCTTGGTGGATCCCTAGGCAGAGATGCAGCAACGGGAAGGGGTGTACTCTTTGCAACCGAAGCCCTCCTAAATGAACATGGGAAAAGTATTGCTGGGCAACGATTTGTTGTACAGGTAACCCCACTGGGAAGGGTACCTTCATTTTCTAAATTTAGCATGTATTTGCTGGTTCCATTGAATGTTATGCATTATGTTGTAAAATACAAAACAAATAAATAAATAAAGAAATTTTCCAAAAGACTTTCAATTGGGAAAGGTGATAAGTCTTGAGAGAGTAAATGGTTGTAAAATTGCGTTCCTCTAAATACAGTGACATATGATAACTCTTCTTAATATCAGGGATTTGGTAATGTTGGCTCCTGGGCTGCTCAACTCATCAGCGAGAACGGGGGAAAGGTTGTTGCAGTAAGTGACATATCAGGAGCCATAAAAAACAGTAAGGGAATTGACATACCAAATCTGCTCAAACATGTAAAGGATAAGCGCGGAGTTAAAGGTTTCAGTGGCGCAGACAGCATAGATGCGGACTCTATTTTGGTTGAAGACTGTGACATTCTTATACCAGCTGCCCTTGGGGGTGTGATCAACAGGTTTCCCCCTGGCCTTCCCGTATATTTTTGAACCAGGCTTTTTGTGTGATTTTCTTACTGAAATTGCAAGTGCTCTTTTGTTCTGATTAAAAGGGATAACGCAAAGGATGTTAAAGCCAAATTTATCATTGAGGCAGCTAACCATCCTACTGATCCAGAGGCTGATGAGGTTAGTATGTCTGATTGGAAGAGTTCTATGTATCTCTGAACCAAACTGAACATCCAATAGGGCAGCATAAACATCATTAGCTTTTATTATGCAGATATTAGCAAAAAAGGGAGTGGTTATTCTTCCAGACATATATGCAAACTCAGGAGGTGTTACTGTTAGTTATTTTGAATGGGTTCAGGTAAGATAGCTCCCTAACTCCTCCTTTTTATCTCATCATCTCATTGCCTAATTACTCTGTATTTTGTGTCATACAGAACATTCAAGGGTTTATGTGGGATGAAGAGAAAGTGAACGCAGAACTGAAGACATACATGACAAGGGGCTTTAAAGATGTCAAGGAGATGTGCAACACTCACAACTGTGATCTCCGAATGGGCGCCTTCACCCTCGGAGTCAACCGTGTTGCCAGAGCAACTATTCTTAGAGGATGGGAAGCCTGAAACAAACCATCTACTTAATAAACATGAAGGTTTCATAAACTCTAAAGGAGCCCTCATCAAAATCTTGTTTAAAATATTACTTCGGCATTCACCTTAGGAGTTAACCGTGTTGCCTGGGAAGCCTGAAACGACCATCTACCTAATAAAGATGAAGGTTTCACTAACTCTAAAGGAGGCCCTCATCCTAAATCTTGTTTAAAATATTACATTGCCCTGTGTAGAATTTAGAGGTGGTTTTGTCTGTATGATGTTTCTGTTAGACCTTAATTTTTGCCTCTTCTTTAGCTGGTTACTCGGTTAGAGACTCAATGAATACTTTTTGTCCACGGCTACATTATACACTTTGCTTCTTTCATAAACCGAAGCAGCTCAAAGCCAATTCGGATATCCTGTGTAAGTACAGTATCTCTGCATCAGGCAAAATATAGAAATTTGTGGTAAATAAATGTTTTATCTATTCCTGTTAAGCCAGATTCCATGTAAACAAGAAGATTACAGCTACCAATTGCATCATTTATCTGATCGAAAGTGTAATAAAATCGCTCCCCACGTCCAAAAACAACTAAACAAAAACTTCCGGGGCACCAGGGGAAAAAATTTGATTAAAAACTTGGGATAAACAGCAGCTGTTGATTCTTTAACGGTCCAAAGTTGAAATCCATAGCATTCTGTCAATCATTTCAAAATCAAATACAAGGTTTATCTAGAACAACAAAAGTGCACACTGAAGTACATGATTTCTTTCTATGATCTCCCCCTACCCCTAAAACCACCCCCACGGCCACCCCGAGGTCCTCCTCTTCCACCCCGAGGGGCACCCCTTCCTCGAAAGCCGCCACCACCACCGCCACGTCCACTAAATCGTCCACCACTTCTTCCTCCACGTCCTCCGCCTCTAGCACCAGCTTGTGCCTGTCCCCTGCAGAAGAAAGAGGACAGCATCCAAAGTAAGTGTAAAATACAAGGGAAAAAAACTATTCTCTTTTATTTCCTCGTTGAAAACTAGACAAGCATCATGAACCGAACCATCAATGTAAAATACCGAGGAAGGGGAATCAAGTCATACATTCTTTCTATCAATATCTGAAATATCAATTATTTCATAAACTTAGTTAGATGAAGTGATGCACCTCCTTTCACCACTACTACTCATCCCCTCCACCGTCAAGTCTGGGTCAGTAGCTTTATAAACTTGAAAAAGTCTGTCTGTTCTTAACATGTATACTATGCCTCAATTGGAAAAGTTTGGGGAAGACGAAAACCCCAGATTTCACGGAATAAGGTAAATAAAAAGATCATGATAAATAAGGATTCAACAAAGAAATAATTCCTGGTTAACAGTGCTAAGCAGCTGCATAGATCCAACAAGAGGGAAACCCAAGATTTTGCATGAATTGAAAACACGTGGCTGTTCCAATTTGGATATTATCTTGGGTAGGCATTCATAACATTGAAGTCGCAGGTATTTATCGGAAAGCTAAAACTAACTTTGATTCAATATAGTTATCTACTCCACCTCAGTTCCCACACCCCGAAGAAAAAAGAAAGTTTCTTTAACTGAGAATGAAATGCTATTGAGAAATAATAAAATCTGCGAGGGAAGAAAAAACAATAAACTAATCAAAATACAGTACATACTTGGGCTGAGACAAAAATCTGGACAAGGGAAGAAGTTTAGCTGGGTCAATGTAGAACTTATCCCCAGCTGAATAAGACGTGGCTACAATCCCCTCCATCATTTTAATAGAGAAAAACTGCAATATATAATCAACTATAGTTAATATTTTCTGATTTCGCCATTAAAAGCAGCAACTTTTTAATTAGTGAATAACAAATAAAGAAAAAGGAGGGAAAAGGGATTGACAGAACACTCACGGATTCGTTGATAGGTCCAAAGATTTCATCAACTTTGCCGATCTGGGTCTTGTTCTGAAGGTAGATTGGTGCATTAAAGTAGGGAATTTTTTCATTGGTAAGCTTTGTGACTGCATCTCCCTCACATGCATTAAAAAACGTAGAAACTTCTGCACATTTAAAAAAATTATCCAAAAGAAAGATACAAGAAACCGTTAAAAAAGATTTATATGCAATCCAGAGGGATAAAGCAAATAATAAGGAGGAAGAGCTGACCTACGACTTCGGCAGGGGGGCCTTCATCGCGAGGGGGTCCTCTACCGCCACCGCCAAAGCGACCCCCGCCTCTACCGAATCGACCTCCATCCCGTCCGCCCCTGAATCCTCCTCCGCCGAAGCCGCCGCCGCCACGCCCTCTTGGAGGTCTCATTGCTGCTTCAGTTGGTGTTGAGTTGGCGGTGAGAAGGGTTTAGGAGTTTAGGGTTTAAAGGGAAAAAATACAATTGAGTTGGGACCACTGATACTATGCCCCACCCTATTATTTAGGCTCCGTTTGGATGAGCTATTTTTGGATTATATCATGAAATTTTTTTCTTGGGATTTGTTATGATAAAATAATATTTTGATACTGTTTTGAATGAATGATTTTATTTTGTTGGGATTTGTATTGAAGATTTTTTTATTAATAAAAGTTTGAAATTTAAATTTGAATTAGTATTTTATTAGTTTATTTTGGTGGGAAGTGTGTTAGGAAGAATTGTTTATAATTAAAATTTAAAATTCAAAATCAATATTTTATTTATAAAAATTACTGTAGCAAAAATAATTACTGTAGCATTGTTTTGTGTTTTAAAAATTTTGATGAAAAAGTTGAACAAAACAAATACCTCATTTTGTAATTGTGAAATAAATCACAAATTTGCATCCATCCAAACAGACCCTAATAATTACTGTAGTATTTCCCTTTGCTAGTATTTGCTTTTTTTTTTTTTTTCTCTTTTGGTCGTATCCTATTTAGGGTTAAAATATAATTTGAGATGAATTAAAGTGTTTTGTTGCGAGATATCATTGTGTAAATAAGTGAGGAATTTTCTGTCCAAAATTATCTCTATCTTTAAGATTAAATTACGCTGTTTTCACCCACTTTTTGGTTAGAATCTAATAATTGAAAATTAATTTTAATGATATTTATACTTTTTAAACTGCGTGATTTCGAACATTTGAGAAAATAGAAAATAGATAATTTTGGATAGAGTATCTCATATCTTCTCTAAACCACAAACCATTTGCCTTTTGTTTACTCTATATAACAATGAAATAATTTTGACTAGTAGTATGAAGAAGCAAAAATATATAAATATAAGTTGAGAAGTGATCAACAAATGGATGCTATAATTACGCCTCCCTTAGTAGGAACAACAAATGGTGTATTTATACTTGAGATTGCGATTATTTTTTTAATAAATTTTTGAAAATATGATTAATGTAATAATTAATTAAGTTAGTATTATATTGGGGCAGCTGCAAGCATTAGTAATTATTTTTCATCGTATCAAAATTTAAAAGTGTAACGTAAGAAAAATTATTATGATTTAACTACCAACTCAACTAATGAGTAATTTCTCATATAATTGAACGTCATAACCTAAATTAATTAAATAAACATTTGAGGCAAGAGGAGGTGGAGGCTTCTTCTAGTATGGAGTATGGACTTTATTTGTGTAATTTAGAATGAACAAATGTATCCCAACTTTAATTTAAAAGAGAGACTTAATTCACACAACTACTTCCCCCAAGACCCCAACTGATCTTTTTGCAGGTATTCCTCTCAATGCATGTTCTGGACCAAATTTGCATAAAGTTATGAGGCCGAGACTCAACTTGTTTACTGTTTGGACTTGGGCTTCCAAAAAAACGACGAAAATATTTTTGTTTAATGTCCATTTTAATTACGAGAGACGAATTGAAGCGTGCAAATTAATTAAATTTGAATGGTTGTAACTTATAGGGGCAAAGAATTCACAGCATTGAAGCTTTGATTTCATTGGTTGCAAGTGCTAAATAGCTACTACTATATATACATGTGATCATCTTAATTAATTCCTCTAATTAGGAAAAATTTTGGAAAAGGACGTGTCTCACGTCATTATTATAAAATAAGGCGTAAGTTTAACATATTTATTATTAAGGGCGTCAAAATAATTTTATTATTTTTAATAATTAGTAAAAGACCTCTTTGTCCTCCCAAAGTCAATTTAGATTCACACGTTATCTTGTTTAAAATTTTTATGCTAAATTGAAAACGTATCCTTTAAACCCTAAAATTATATTGTTATAGAAGATTTGCAAAAGCAAAAAGAGAGGACTTGATCATCATCAGCATTTCCACGCAGCTAGAGTTCTTTGAGGAGTTGGATTGTGGATATCTCTATCTAACCTAGCGTAACAATTAATAACGAGGTAAAATTTTAGAATTCTTTTTTGATAGATGCTTCTTCTAGTTAATTATTGCATCTACATATGTAGGATTTTCGCATTTGGCATAGGATTACCCGTCTTTTTGTGATTTGTCTGTTGGACTAACTTTTTTTTCTTTTTCGGTGCTCTAATTTATCGTTTAGGGGTCTTGATAAGGTGCATGAAGTTAGAGTCCTTGGAATGATCAGAAGGTAAACTTTTCTTTAAAGACATTAGTTGTGACATGCTTGCGGACTTCAAAAAATTGCAGATTTCGTTGTGATTTCATGTTTTGAATTAATTTCCCTTCATATGCTACAGAAGCCTAAGAAAATAATGAAAACAGATAGTGCAATTGCAACTAATGATTTCAATTCTGCTGCTGCCAATAAGCAAAAACGACGAAGTGTTACAGGCTTAGCAAAGGTCAGCTTCAGTAGTTTTTTTCTTTGATCATTCTTTAAAAACTTGTATTATTGTTTCTCAAACTATATTTGCATTTCGAATTACTACTGCCACAGAGCTATCTCTTTCTCCTTCTGACATGTATTGTGCAAGAAGCCCTGTAGTCTTGTTGCCTGCTTTCTTCTGTGTGATCTAGTAAAGCATCAGCATAAGCATTTGGGGGAACTACTTATGTAATAATTGCTTCAGCAAACTGATTCTGGCAAACTGTTGATGGGAGCAAGTTAGAAGTTTCCCAAATTGTAGCATGTTTTAAAGATTTTTCATTAACTGTGTGATTGACAAATAGAGCAAGCTTATTAAATTAAACATGATGCTATATTTAGCTCAATCCTGTACTATTCCTCCCCCATGGTAACTCCATAATTTTGCAGATAGCCGCATAAGTGGTTGATGAACTCCTTAAACATAAAAATGTCTTGTTTGTTCTGGGAATTATGGATTTTGTGTCTTTATTTGGTTTTCTAAATTGAATATGTGGACAAAACTTCAAAATTTGTACCTTTCGTTGCATACATAACAATCTTTTTGGGTGATTTTGTTTCCTTGTGGAATTTTAACTTGCGTAGCTGAGTTTAGCCGTATTTCCAAGTTTTGGAGGCAGTCTGATTTCTATGAATTTGAAAGTTGAGTCAATTTCACCATCGAGCCACAAAGTTGTGAGCAGGCTTATTTACATAATTTGAAATTTTCATGGTTGAGTCAATGTCAGGATCTGGCCTTTGATTGTTTGATTGGCTCTTTGGGTTGTTTGGATCTTAGTTGATAGTTTGTCTTCAAGTTTTGCACTTCACTCAGTTCATTTAGTTATCGCGTGCCCACCTTGTTGCTCCTCATAATTGAAGAATTACTGTTGTCTTCACAATATAGATTGCTTGGGATTTTACACTGAAAAGATCTTCTCTTTTCCTTTTGAGGGATTTGAGTAAGAAGAATAAAGTTGTAAAACGGCTTGCAAATGTTGTTTTAATTGTGAGAGTTTTCTATGTTCACATTGTCTAAAGCATATTGCTTCATTCTAGGATCAAGGTTTTGGAATGATTTCAACTTCCTGAGCAACAGATATTTGATCAGGTAAACTCGTAATGTTAGTTTTGGCATTCATTCTCTTTATCCACATTTCACCTATTTATCACTTCGAATTAAACCTTTGCACTTAGAGGGTACAGAATTACATTGACCATGTTTTGCATTTAGAGTGCTACAAGGACAAATTCTCTTTTGTACATTTTACATTTAGAGTGATACGAGGACAAATTCTCTTTTTGTGCCTTCTCACTGGGTTTTCAAGTAATTAGTTGCAACTTTCTGAGTTTAGCAAAAACTAAGGATGATTGAGGGAAATTTTGTGTTTATGTTTTCTCAGGTCTCTTCATTCAACTCCTCTACTGCTAGGGACACAAAATGATGAGATGGCATGGGGCTTAAAAACTCAACGAAAAGGAAAGTTCAAGAAGAGCCCAAAGAGCACCACACCGCACAGGTTGACACTCCTTATGTGCCTCCTAAACTCAAGAGGGTTGCCAAATCCTAGCTGGATAAAACAATTGAAATATTTGAGGGATGACCATGTTAGAGGCTTGCCAAGCAATGTGAAGAATCCATACCTACTGTGCCGAGTATTCTTGGTGAATGTGGAGAGAAAATTGACTCAGAATTTGACCCTCTGGGAATTGATCTGGCTGAGCTAGTTGCCATCGGTAATTTCCTTTTAGCTGTATGTAACTTTGTTGGTATCATAGTTCTGCTCCTTCTAATCAAAATGGTAGTTATCATTGTTTATTAATTGCATTTTCTTCCCAAATAGTGATTTGAGAATGCTCAAGAGTGAGATGACCATCCTTCCTTGAACAACCTTTATTTAGGGAAATAGTGATTTTGGTGTACCAATTTACGGTATGGAATTGCAAATGGAAATAATTTTATGTTTTTAATGTTTTTTTTCCTTTTGGACAACCCCATATAACGGATAAAGGCTTAGTTATTGTTGTAATGTTCATTTTCTCTTCTTTTGCCAATTTGGTTGGTGTTTTGTTGTTTATAGTCTTGTTTAACTAATGCTTATCTGTTTATTTCCGGAAGCTGGATACAATGTAAGAAAACGTCACTCAAACGAGGGTGCTGACTTAGTATCACGATATCCAGTTGTGACAGTGATGGGTCATGTTGTTGCCAATTTTAGTTTTGCTTAGAATATTAGGAATAGTAAAATTTTGCTAGTGGAGCAGTAAAACTTTTCCAGCGTTGCCCTGCAAAGTGCAAACCACAAACATACTGGCCATAGGAATAGTTAATACTTTGCATATACATAGTGCATTTACTTGGGATAATTCCGCAGAACCCCATGTCATAAAATGTACAACTAAAGTCTATAAACATGTCTAAATTAGCAAAATTTACATATAGTATTGCCAGAAAAAGTGCAAGAATTCAATATTTTCGTAGAACTTTGAATTTCAAACATATTTTCCTTTCACTCTCTAAAACTGAACCCATTCCCCGATAACTAAATTCTCTATTGAAAATCTAACCTTGAAAGGAAGAACAACAACAAGATTAAACTTACGACACAAGAGTCTTCTCTTGGATCTAAGATACTAGGTTTCTTAAAAGAACGTTGAATGAATAAAAAGCAAGAAGCTTCATGATCTCACTTTAACTTCGTTTGCTTCCAGCAATGTTTGATGAGACATTGAATTGTGAGTAGCAAGCGAGAGGCCGCGAAAGAAGGAGAAGAAATGAAAAGAGTAAGAGAGGTTTATGATATGAAACTACAAAAATCTCCCATGAAGTTGCTCAATTTACAATTACTTCCCTTTTGACTTCTGGAATTTGTGTCCAAACTGTGTAAAATGTTACCTGCAATTTCATTGGGAATGAAAGCTTTTTCAGAAAAAAAAAATGTCAATGGGAATCAAGCTTTTTCAAAAAAAAAAATGTCAATGGGAGGAATTAAAGCTTTTTCCCATGAAGTTATTTTAAAAAAGATAGAAGTGAAAATCTGTTTTTACAAAAATGCTTCAAAATTGGGAGGGGACGTTACAGAATTTCAATGTCATTTATATACCACGAAATTTTGGGTTTGAGAAAAATATCTCTTTCATTTTGGAAACCACGAAATGGAGTTTTCTTTTTTTATGTTTGGGCATTCAATTGTTAATTCCTGTACATGCAATAATAAACCATTTGAAGCTCAAAAGAATTGAAATCATTCAATTGTTATTTCTTTTTGATGGTTTTGCTTATTGGCAGCAGCAGAATAGAAATCATTAGTTACAATTGCACTATCTGTTTCCATTATTTTCTTAGGCTTCTGTAGCATATGAAGGGAAATTAATTCAAAACATGAAATCACAACTAAATCTGCAATTTTTTGAAGTCCGCATACATGTCACAACTAATGTCTTTAAAGAAAAGTTTACCTTCTGATCATTCGCAATGACTCTAACTTCATGCACCTTATCAAGACCCCTAAACGATAAATTAGAGCACCGAAAAAGAAAAAAAAATAGTCCAACAACAAATCACAAAAAGACGGGTAATCCTATGTCAAATGCGAAAATCTGACTGCGCTAGCACATATGTAGATGCAATAATTAACCAGAAGAATCATCTATCAAAACAGAATTCCAAAACTTTACCTCGTTATCAATTGTTACGCTGATATCCACAATCCAACTCCTCAAAGAACTCTAATTGCGTGGAAATGCTGATAATGATCAAGTCCTCTTTTTGCTTTCTGATCATTTTACAAATCTTCCTCTAATAATATAATTTTAGGGTTTAAACGTTACGTTTTCAATTTAGCATAAAAATTTTAAACAAGATAATGTTTGAACCTAAATTAACTTTGGGAGGACAAATAGGTCTTTTACTAATTATTAAAAATAATAAAATTATTTTAACGCCTTTAATAATAAATACGTTAAACTTACGCTCTATTTTATAATAATGACGTGAGACACGCCCTTTTCCAAAATTTTCCCTTAAAATTAAACACATGCAAGCTTGGCTGGGTACGTAAATGGTTTGATTTCTTAGAAGATCCAAATAATTATATTGTGTGGCTGAAAACGTGAGGGCATTGTTTCAAATGTTTAAAGTAAGGGGCGCTGCGTATCAAAGTTGACAAGTGATGTATATGTGTGTGAGTGTGTGTGTTTTATAAACCTCGTAAAGATGACTGTAGCATATATAGCATAAAACAAATAAAAAGAAAGCAACGTAGGTATAGGGAGGAAGAGCATAAAGAAATGAATATGCAAATATGGTAATTTTGGAGAAGAAGAAGGTCATCCATCGAAGATGAGAGGGGGTCCATTAATAATTAATAATAAGAAGCAAAGTTAGTAGTAGGGGGGGGATCGGGGATCGGGGATCGGGGATCGGGGATCAGGGATCGGGGATGGAAACTGGAAAGTGATCAATCATCCATCATTAATGCCATTCCAATCTCTCTCTCTTTTTAATTAATTCTCCAGTTTTTGTTTGCTTGCAGCGAGAGAAAGGCTCATATCTCACTCACTGCTTAATTGCTCCTCCTTACTCCTTAGTTTGGGATATATATTTATAGCAATATTTGGAGATGTGCGTAGGTATATATATATGTAGAGTATATATGAAGAGAGACGGAATTAATTAAGGAGGTGGTCAGTGGTGAGTGGTGACAGTCAAATATCAATCCATTATCCATCCATCCCTCCCTCCCTCCCTCCCTGGAATTAGTGTTAACCCATTCTGAATTTCTGATCGATCAAACCAATCCCAGAAATATATTTATATTATATTATATTATATTAGTACGGACACAAGTAAAATCTAAAAACAGCTCGATCGTTTTGTCGTTATTAGTTCCTTCCCCTACAAATTCAACCACATCCATGCATATTTTTGTTTGTTAGGAACTTAGGATCAAGATGATGATGAACTCGGGAAGTTGAACGTTCTTGGACAACATTGTCATACTTTATTTAGATGCCAACCAAGATAGTACTGGTAGCTAGAGACCCCTAAAAACTGAATACTATGTATTATCTTAGCCTAGGAATTAGGATCAACAAACACGCACACACACACACATTATTTAGTTTCATACTAATATTTACCGTATTCATGAGTAGTGTGTTATGTGTAGCTGGATTTTGGAAGCATTCGCTGCCCACTCTAGTTCTCCTGTCCCATCTACTCTTATCTTATATTGCCATCCATTAATTGCCTATCTTCTCCTTCTACGTGCGTAATGCGTTCACATATACATATATGGACCAGGAATTTCAATCTTCAACCTCTCTCTCTCTATATATATATAAAATAAAAATTTCTCAATCTCTCTGTCTCTCTCTGTATAATATATTCTTAAATTAATTTGTACTTTCATCAGCCGGCCGATTAAAAGATCTCAGTTGATGATCCAACTGTGCAACTGTAAAAAGATTAATTGGCCGGAGATCGATCAAGAAATTAATTAAACAAAAACGCATCATCCATCTACATTAATTAGACTTAATTAGCTAGTAAGTATGAGATTGAGCATTGAGACTTTTAAATTTGTAGCTACCATTCATTCATGATTACTTAAATTTAGTTGACTAGTAATTAATTAAATAAACGAATTCCTTACTCACTCAAACAACCACCCTATTATTATTTTACTTAGTCCTACCACCAGACTCTTAAAAGCCCACACAATTGAATGAAAATGCAGTGATGACTAAGAATGAATTGCATGCATGAGCAATATAAACTTATAAACTAAACAAACAAAACCTTGTTTTTCCCAAACGTAAAATGACAACCCACAACCATATATAATACTAGTATATGGGGGGAATTCGGACGGTCGATAATCACAATTTTGTCGGCCGAGAGGAATCTGAGGATATTATTATATTAGTATTTGGGTGGGGCCCACTTTGGATATTGAATCCCTTAAGGGCCTGACTGGACGAGTTCTGAGCTAATAATACAAACGGGGGCTGACCAAAGAAATTATCAGAAATTTCTTCACACGTGACATAGACATACTGTGCAAATCAAAGTAATGGAGACATTTTGATTTTGGTGGATTCTCAGGGAAGCCTACGTTGTTGTTTGACTTTGCAATCTCGATCGGACACACTCACCCATCCCATTCTTCCCAATAATTCCAAATTCCCACACGTACGTCTCCCTGCGCTTAATTACTTTTAAAATTAAAAAAAAAAAAAAAAAAAAAAAAAAAAAAACTAGTATCACTTTCACATCAATGGAACTCAAGCCCAGTAGTTTTTTTCTTTTTCATTTTTTTATTAATAGTTTAGTTTAATGCTCAAGGAAAAGGTAGAATGTTGTAATTTTAGTTTGTAATATTAAATTCAAGTATAGCTATATTTCAAAGAGTTGCATCTCTTCAATTGTGACATCCATTTTGGAAAGATGCATTCCAAATCTGATGTTCTTATTGAAGAATTACATCCCAATATTGTGGTACCTTTTTAAAGAGTTGCACCACATATTAGAGGCACCTCTTTGAAGGGTTACATCCCAAATTCAAGAGCTCTATATATATGTGTGTGCTCTTGGTCAAATGGAAGTGAATCTTACTAGCTATTAATTGCATTCATATTCTTGTAGAAATAATCCAAGAATTTGCTACTTTGTTATTTCTAAAGTCTATTGTATTCTATAAGTAAATTGCCACAATATCTGGTTAGCAAAATAGTGGAGTCACTTTAAAGAAAGTGATATACACGCCTTAGACTTAATTATTGTTATAATTACTCACAAGATAGTTTGTTCTTTTGCTCTAGTATTGTACTTTGTTCATCACTCAAATTGCAGTGATCCACACATTTTCCCAACATAGACTTGTTTGGCTTTGTCCGCATGTATATATATATATATATATACTTGTTTGCCAATTGGCACCCACCCTCCTTACTCCTTAGATAAACTATTATATCTCCTTAATCTTCATATATATGCTCTGCGGCTCTCTGCCAATTGCCAAAAGCAAAAACAACATGATGCATGGGATTACATAGATGCACTATGTTTAACAGTTAAGCAAAGTTAAACGATCATGATAAACATGGAGATGATGCATCATCATTATTCTTCCTCATCCATTCTATATATACGCAACAAACATACAAACATACAAATTAATTAATGAGTAATCACCATCCATCATCAACTCAGACCAATTAATTAAGAATGAGCATCTCTCTCTCTATATATATATATATATAACATAACTAACCTAATCAATCATTGAAGCTAGCTCCAAACACTAGAACGATTCTTGATTAAACAGAAAACCCGTAAATCATAATGTAAGTATATGATGTTGTTTTATTAGATATAATATAGTATAAGGGCATGCATGAATGATGCATTTCTCCGACATTAGTGTGTGGGTGAGGTTGTTATTGTTGTTGTTTCAATGTATGTTTGTTTGTCGTTGTACAATAATAATATACAGTATACTACTACCATTTGGAAATTGCGAGGGAGAGCCGGAGATGGAGTTCCATTTTCAATAATAATCTTGCCTTTCACCTACTGCCTAATTTGGCGGTGTCCCCACTATCCCCAACACTATCATCATCTTCTCCACTCCTTTTCTCATTTAAAAAAAAAAAAATATTCCATTCATCTAATTAGTATATCATTGTAATTAATGAATATATGTTAGTATTACACTGCTGAATAGTATAATTATTAATTATAAGTGTCAATTAATGGAATTGAATAAATATAAATATAAATATAAATATAAATAGAGTGTGAAGGTTTTGGGATATTTATTTTTAATATTAATTGTGCAGTGAGGGATTGTCGGGGGAGTTGGGTGGTGGGATCATCAGGGATGGATGGTAGTGAATTTGGTGCGTCGGTGGTGATGATCTAATAAAAGATTTACAAAGTGGATGCTGATTGCTGAGGAAAATATATAATTTGGTGCGTAGCGTAGGTAGGGTTGCGAACTTAGTGATTCAATATTCACAACAAATTAAATGTACCAAACAACTAGAGGAGTTACTATTACCAATTTACCACACTGCTAGACTGCTACTAATTTACTGGACAGTCACAGTGGCAAATTGGCAATGCATGCAAATTGCAAAACCCAGGGAATGGCCGATTGGGAATGTGATTTTCTCAACTACCCCTTTTCTCTGGCTATTAAAAACTTACACTTACTCGATGCATATATATATATATATATATATGCATTTTCTACCTACTACTCCTTTGATACCTTAACAATATATGCACATCAATTCCATTCTGTATGTATATGTATATTGCATGCCAGAAAAACCACGAATCAATTCTCGTGTGTGTGTGTATATATATATTAATTAGCCTCCCCTTAATCTTTAATCAATTTCTACTCTACTCCCCAAAGCATTAATGCGATTATGCGTACAACACTACTAGTATATACCAGTATGCATGTAGCTTTAATATTCATTCTGTATGGCAGATATCGATGCCAATCCACTCATCCATCTCAACCCATTACATATTTACACTACTACTGTGGTCATTTATTTATAATCTCACTCGCTCTTAATTAGTAATTTTCTATTAAATTAAATGAAGCCTTTCCCTGTGGCATTGCCAAATGCCAACTGGCCTCTATTGAAGTTGGGTGTGTGTATTTATTGTTGCAACCAATCAATGCAAAGAAAATATCTCAAAGCTTACGAGAAAAAAAAAAAAAAAAAAAAAAAAAAAAAGCAGTTTGTATGCATCTCCGTCTTCTTAATATAGTACTCCTACTAGCTAGGAGTGGTAGTAGTCAACACCATGCATTATCATTATAGTAATACATATGCAGAGATATCAGAGCGTACGATATGTTTATATAGCGCTATATATAGTCAGAATCAGTGTTATGGTCCCAAGTTCTTTGTTAATAGATCTTTTTATACTCTAAAATTTGTAAATTCTGGACATACAAACCGGGCACGCTAGTAGTGACTGGGGCTGCACGTGACAGATAAATTACATTTTATATATATACTATTGCTTAATCATGGACCTACGTACAAATGGCATTCTAACACCGGAACTCAATTAAGAAACAGTAATTACTACTAATCACATGAACTAATAAATTACTAAGAAACAGTAATTACTACTAAACAGTAATTGCTGCCTGCATTATGCATTAATTAATATGGAAATTAAAGATGCGGAAGGCATGCAACTGATATTCTTTCTGTCTTTCTTTCCTTCGGGGTGTAAAATGTAAATTAACCAAGAAAGAAAGAGCAGTAATTAATAAATAGTATATTGTCAATTAAAAAAATCTGAATAATAAATAAATATATAAGCTAGGGCTTGGACTAGGGTGCACCGTGCAATGTGCATATATGCATTGGTATTGGTCCTATTGGTGTTGTCGTGTTGGTATTGGTGGGACTGGGGTATTATATCATTTATGAACATTGATATTGGAAATGAAAAATTAAATTGAAAATTCAAAATGACTGACGTAGCAGTTATAAAAAGACAAACTAATAATCTAACTAAACGATGAGTGAATCCTAAAGGGTAATGAATTAGTTTGTCATTTTATACATGCCATGTAATTCAATTTGCATTTTCAGTCTCCAATCATTAGTCATCATTTATATAGATCAAGTAGTAGCTAATATTGGTGTTAATACAGAGTGGGAATGGGAATGGGAAGATCCACCGTCAACCACGACATACACATACTCAATATTTAAGGACCCCGGCGAGGCCCCCATGTCTGTCCAAGTCCAATGCATTCCTTCTTCCTTTCTTGTCAAACCTAGATATATGGCTTACATCTCTACTTATTACTTACTGCATACTAGTACTATTGACGTTGAAATAAAATTATATTTATATTATATTTAATTCGTGCGTTCTTGGCTTCAAATATTGTCGGTACAACATCCGTACTCCAATCACTAATAATCTTAGCCCCTCCTTTTCTACCCGCCCCGGTACAAATAAAATCAAACGTATATCAAATGGTACAAGACTCTAAAACTATCTATCTCAATAATACTTTTATTTCTTTTGCCTTCATTATTTTTAAGCTTTATAGTATAATATAACATAATGGAGCTAGCGAGTAGCGACACTTTCTCGTGTTGTGGTAGTGGTACCCAATTGAACCAACAAACGCATCTTCTTCTTCCCCCTTTTGATATTTTAATAAATAGCAAAGTTAACGAATTTAATTACTAAGTACGTTATAAAGATACAAAAGCTAAGGAAAAAAAAAAAAAAGCCGCGAACACACACACACACACGCGGAGTAAAGGAGTAAAGTAGTAAAGGACAAGTAACCGTAGTATTTGCAGTAGTTGAATTGGAGTAATTATTGCGAGCAAAGTCAAAATCATTGGCCGCCAAAGATTTCCCCTCTCAACTCTTTCAAACTCTTTCTACGTACCCTCTTTAACAGTTAACACTACTCTTATCACTTGTGGCTGACTAATTACTATAGTATTTCAATTTGATTAAATGAAAATCCCCACTTTTTGCCAATTCGCCCACTCCCAAATAATCCCAAACTGCCCAACCACCACCACCACCACCACCACCACCACCACCACCACCACCACCACCACCACCACCACCGCAAAGGAATGTTCGCCGCTAATCACAACCATTCACTCTGTCCCCACCACCACCACCACCCACCTCAAATAATTTTTTTTTTAATTTTAATAAACAACATTTTCAGACTAGTACTAGTATATTAAAATAAATATTTGACAACCCCCACGTACGCTTGCATTTGTCCGTATGTATGTGTCCATCATTAATTACTGCCACTCCTCACTCCTCCATCGCTACTAATATATATATATATACAGGTTCCCAGCCTCCATTTCTGATCTATCCCCTCATTACTCGTTCCTTAATTTTCAGCCCAACTCCATTTTTAAAACTCCACCTCTAGTTTACAGTGTAAGTATTTTCCCAATCAACCCTTCTTCTTCTTCTTCTTCTTCTTCAATTCCTTTCCAAGCTAAAGCCAACAATTTACTCACATTCATCACTTTAACACGCACGCACGCACGCACATAACAAATATGGCAGCATCCGCTCTTTCAATGATTGATGATCATCACCATCACTTAAATTACGACTGCGCCAAGGATGTGGACGTCGACAAACTCACCTTCGAAATTTTCTCCATCCTCGAGAACAAGTTCCTTTTCGGCTATCATGATCCCAAAATCACTACTAACAACCAGCAGCAGCAGCATATTCTACCGTCATCTCCCCTCGACGACAACAGACGTCTCAGCACCGGCGGCAAAGTTCGAATTCTCTCCATTGATGCTGGTGGCTCCACCGACGGGGTCCTTGCTGCCAAGTCTTTGGCCCATTTAGAGGCCACCCTTCGCCGCAAGTCTGGAAATCCTAATGCCCGAGTAGCTGATTTCTTCGACGTGGTTGCCGGGGCCGGAGCCGGAGGCGTGCTCGCCGGGTTGCTCTTCACTCGCGGGAGAGACGGCAGGCCCATGTTCACGGCCGAGGAGGCTCTGGAGTTCCTCGCGAAGAATGGTGGGAAATTCTGCCGCGTGGCACCGACAGGGGTCTTACGACGGGTTTTCAGGCCGGCTAAGGCGGATAAGCTGTTGAACAAGGTGTTTGGGAAGTTGAGTTTGAAAGACACGTTGAAAGCGGTTCTGATCCCGTGCTACGATCTGAGCACGGGCGCGCCGTTCCTGTTTTCGCGGGCTGATGCGTTGGAAATGGACGGGTGCGACTTCAAGATGGTTGACGTGTGTGGGGCGACAATAGCCAACAGCGCCTTGGAGATGAGATCGACGGATGGAAGAAAGAAAATGGCAGCCGTAGGTGGTGGGGTAGCCATGAACAATCCAACGGCGGCAGCAATCACGCACGTGCTGAATAACAAGCAGGAGTTTCCATTGTGCAAGGGAGTGGAGGATTTAGTGGTGGTGTCTTTGGGGAATGGGGAAATGGACTGCGGTTCAGCAAATTACAAATCGTCGCCTGCGGCATATGTTAGGATCGCCGGAGATGGAGCTGCCGACATGGTACGTACCGTTCATCATCATTGCAAATTTAAATAATGAGTGAAAAATTCCTCTCATATTTTGTTTTTTTTTTTTTTTTGTGTGTGTGTTGAAAACTAAACAACAAGCATGCTTCAGAGTCATCTCATCCATATTGTAAATAATTACTATACTACTAACTTTTAAAATGATGGATTGGTCCCAAAACCGAAACCAATTTACTAATAGTATCCCTATACATTAATTGAATTGTAAAGTTGTTTAATAAAAAAAAAAAAAAAAAAGAAAGAGAGAAAGACAAATATTTGAGTAATAAATAGTATTGAAGGGGGGGGGGGGCAATAATATTGTCACCTACTAATACAATTGTTAAGATATCAATTTACAAAAGTTAATAATGACATGCTCCGTTGTTGTCCATCCTCTAATAAGTGTCGTTTTAAAAATGTACGTCTTTTAACAAATGTTGTTTTAAAAATGTATTTATTTATATTTATAACATTAAAACCTTTCAAATATTTTATACTGAAATTTAAAAAATAACACTTATCTAAGAAAAAAATCAGAATTATGAAAGGAGGAAGAAGTGGTTTTCAATTCTTCTAGTCTAGTCTAAGTCTAGTCTAGTAGTATTAGTGATGATTAGCATTGCAACTAGCCAGACATCAAAAGGAATCCCATCATTGATCATCCCAATTCGATCCCACTTGCCCACTTACTTGTTAAATATTACTCCAATTAACAATTATCCCCACTTCACTACTACTACTACTGCCTACTGCAACACAGAAAAGACAAAAAAAAAAAAAAAGTGTGTTTAATTACTTACTAGTAATTAACAAAAATAAAGAAATGTTGTCTTCTTGAGATGAATTGGTGATGAGGAGTTAAATTAATGAGGCATATATGCATGCAGGTTGATCAGGCAGTATCCATGGCGTTTGGGCAGTCAAGGACAAGTAAGTACTACGTCAGGATTCAGGGAAATTACGGAATGGTGGGCAAGAGAAGCAGCATCGCCAGCGAAAAGAAAAGGAACGCATTGGAGATGATAGCAGACCAAATGTTGGCGCAAAAGAAC
The DNA here is from genome assembly GCA_016586305.1 of Ophiorrhiza pumila. Taxonomy (NCBI): domain Eukaryota; kingdom Viridiplantae; phylum Streptophyta; class Magnoliopsida; order Gentianales; family Rubiaceae; genus Ophiorrhiza; species Ophiorrhiza pumila. Next base: position 290,905 of record BLIW01000006.1, on the reverse strand, counting down.
GTAGAATCCCTACTGTTTCGAGGAAAGAAGTTGGGGGAGAGCACAAATGTGGAGAAGGTGGAGTACTTTGGAGGATTGGTAATAGAGGAGGAAGAATGGAGAAAAAGTGGGGCCGGCGTTCTAGTTCTACCGCCAGTGATATTGAAACAATCCTCCGCAGCTGCTGCGTCTTCATCTTCACCGCCTCGATCATCTTCGGCCACATCCCTATCTACCCTCTCTTCCTCCTATTAATTTCAATTTCAATTTCAATTTCAATTATTAGGATGTTAATTAATTTATTTATTTTTAACACAATCATGATGATGATGAAATTAGTAAGTAGTTTTGTTGTTTTGAATTTGTTTGTGTGGAGTAGTAGTAGTAGCAGTAGTTAAATGTTAATAACGAATATTATGGATGTTATGGTTGGTGGGTTTTGAGTGGCAACAACAAACTCAGTGATGTATTTGTACATCCGAGTTGAGTTTTTATTTAATTTAATGGCGGTGGACTTACTTTTGTATCTATTCATTTCTGGTAATGCTATTAGCTAGTTAATAATAGCTAATTGCTTTCTTCTTTATAAATTATTATGATTTTTCAATATGTTTATGTAACTAAATACTAATAGAAATGGTTTTTGAAAGCAAACTAGTGGCAGACTGGCACTGGGTTTTTTTGTTACTGCTTAAGTTATGGCAAGGACTATTAATTATCGACTGCCTTGTACAAACCTCACTCACTCACTCGAGTGTGTTCGTGTCCCCACATAATTGGGCTCTGCGCTCTTTTAAAAGCCCAACAAATAGATCAACACAACACAAGGACATGGATGTAGTTGGTTAATAACCCATCAACTCATAATACTTTCATCCCATCCCATCCCATCCCATCCCATCCCATGTCTACATAATGACCTACTATTATGTTATGTGGACTCTCTACCCACTCTATACACATGAGTTGAAGAAGATGAGTCCACGTAATAAGTGGGTCATTGTGTACACATGAGTTTAAAGTGATGGGTGTTGCTCACCAACTCAACACGAAGATGAGTCCACGTAATAAGTGGGTCATTGTGTACACATGAGTTGAAAGTGATGGGTGTTGCTCACCAACTCAACACTCAGAAGATGAGTCCACGTAATAAGTGGGTCATTGTGTAGTGATGTGTGTTGCTCACCAACTCAACACTCAGAAGATAAGTCCACGTAATAAGTGGGTCATTGTGTACACATGAGTTGAAACTGATGGGTGTTACTCACCAACTCAACACTCAGAAGAAGATGAGTTGGTGGTTAATTGACCAAGGTTTGAATCTGTATGACGTTTCTTTTATGAGGATGCGGATGCGGATGCGGTTTCGGATTCAAATGAAAATAGTAAACCAGACCAGAATTTGAGTTCAATGGTGATATGCTGCTTTTATCTTGTGTTGCCAACCAAACAAGTGCTCCGTTTAAAAGTTGAGTCTATTTGGTCATTTGGTGGGTAAAGGTAAAATGTGGGATTTAAAGCAATTTCCATTATCCACAACACTCGAATCTCTGGCATTCACACAATTTTTATTCTCGCGCGCACAGTTTTAGTTGGAATTTCGAAAAGTAGAAGGAGATCTCACTACTAGTACTTAACTATTTGCTTAATCACTCCATTCATTGGGATAACAATTAGTCCATAAAACAATGTTCCAAAAATATATATATATATATATATATATATCTCAATATCACGCCATTATGACTTGAGGAAATTTCAATGCAAAGTCTCGAAATACCTCAGTTCCCAACAAACTACCCAATACATCATCCCACATAAAACAATTATGTTATCTAGGAATGTTTTTGTCCTTCCATCAAACAAGTTTCGCCGCCTTTCTCACCTTCTTTTCTCTACTTCGCTTTTTTTTTCCCCCTCGATTCAAGTCCTCGTGGCTCTTCTCTGTCTTACGGAGGCAGAGGTGAATTTACAAGTGTCAGCAGGATCTTCTCCCGGCATATGACACCAAAGCTCATCCGCCATTAGAAGACTTTGACGAGAACCAGAAAATCTCAGTTTCCAAAATTAGACTGTCATCAAACATCAGAAACGCAAGATACAACACCTCCAGCACCTTTTCAACAAACGGTACGGCCATAGCAAATTGATGCAATGTACAGATTTTTTGACCATTTCTCCTGTAAACTAACGATTCATATAAGCGCCCAGCAGCAGTAAAATAGACAGCACATATTAGCAAGGAATAGAAATCACCAAGTAAACAATAGTAGTGAAGACCTTCCTTATTTGACAAATTCTAGATGAAATAATTCCTACAGACATCTCAAATTGTTCACAAATGTCAACTGTAAAATAATAACGATATTCCGTCCCCCATTTTTACTAAGAAACTGAAAGCGATATCAAATTGTTAGTGCCAAGAAAATGGTTGTATTAACTTGATTTTCTCTCCAGTTGCTCTTAAAAATTGGTGAAGTGGCGTGCTGCCATTGTAGAGTTTAGACAGTTTCTTGAGGTATCTTCTTGCTATTTTATCATTTGCTTATCCAATTTATGATATTTTCTTAAAAGAGGTTTGTGATATGGTTTCATATGGCACAGACAAAGATGGGGCCATACATATCAAAATGTGATTCCTAAAGCAATCCCAAAGCGTTCACAAATGTCTTGTAGCCATGTGCCAGAAACTTGGGAGAACTTCGTGAAACAGGACACTAGCTAAAATTACTGGCAAATGTTCAACATAAAAATGAATGGACGTGAGTCACAAATTTGAGTTACCTTTACATGGGTACTTGGAAAAGCAGAGGTGCGTAAGGTTTCTTGAGTCTCATCCATCATTTTACGTCTTGGTATACTCAATATGAATGCTGCTTGGTCAGCAGTAGCAGCCATAGAAGTTATTCTGTAGCCACTCTCCCATCGTCTGTGAATTCCTTCACTAGGGTACAAGAAATCGAGCTCCACAACCTAGTAATGCAAAAGCTCAGTAGAATAAACTGTTTTAGGCATATTTACAAATTTTGGAAAGCACAAATAACATGAGAATAAAATTATTGCAACTTCAAACCATGTCCTACCTGTTCAGAATATCCAGAGTTTCTGGACATTACAACACCCCAGCGACTGCCAGCAGTAGTCATAGATGTAACATGAAAACCTTCCTTCCACTTTTTATTAATCCACTTGAATGGAAAAGATTCACTCACTTTATAGGACTGTTGGGTGTAAGGAGTTCCTAAACAAAAATTAGAAAGTAATAAGCAAAGGGAAACAACAATTAATAATGGCAGAGGAAATTACAACCATCAGATAATAAGAGGAGTTTGCATTCAAATTGTAGCTCATATATTAACTCCACGACTAACCCACAAGCCAAACTCCATTCAGAATTACAAATATAATGCTGTGTGCCATTGCCCTCAACAAATGCACATGTTATTTTCTCCACATGATAAAGCAGAAATCATTCTTCTTCTTTTCCATGAGAAAATGAGTTGTGTTTTACTTTCAGTTAAAGCAGGTAGCAAATGTATATAGATAAAACCAAGAAAATCCCGAGTGCACTTAGAAAAGAGAGCTAATTACAGAAGTGCAGCAAAGTGAAGAGCTTACTACACAATAGGCTGCACTAATGGTCCTTTCATATTCTAACCCACTCTTTATCCAATCATTTCCAATCATTTGTTATCCAATCATTTCCACCCATCACTGTCAGTGACATGGGCTTCATAGTTTATTAGTTCATAGCTCACAAAATGCAAGGTTGGTAAAATCTAAGAGGAAAGTATGACCTTAAGATGAGAAATCATGCTAATATACCTGGCAAGAAAGAATATCAACTAACAGTAGCTAGGGGGTTCAGGCTGGTTGAAGTGGATACCTCACAGAAGAGTGGCAAAATGTATGAGGTAAATTGAGTGCAACAAGCCCAAAGATATGATGTAAACTGAGTGCAAAATGCACACAATGCACACAGATACGCAGTTAGTATGAGTTCAGCCTGGACTCCATGAATCATGCTATCATTACCTGGTGAGGGACAACAGTTACCAACAGCCAGATTTCAGACTGATCCAAGTGCAAATTATCTCAATGCAAGTACAGCCCAAAAAGGATCTGTCATGGTCTTCTGGACTGCTTGGTTGACAAAAAGACACACAGAGCACGTCCTCAATTGACAAGATCTCACCTAACAAACTAGGGTATACGAGTCTATAAGGTTCCCAATTGGTCTTCAATCAAATGCTTGAACATGTTAAATATATCACAAAATTCTAGATAAATTAACCTATTCATCAAGTGGCAGCTGGCATGATAAAGAGTGTGCTAAGTACAATCAACCCATCTAATCTAAAGCATGTTCAGATCACAGTTAGTGTGCTTTTATCATTATTCACCTTCCAGCAGGCAAGCCATCTTTTCCTCTAAATTTGAGAGAGCTTAGAAAGCGTATGAGTTTGAAGCAAATCAAGCAACTTTGAAAAAATAAAGAAAGAAAAGAAAAAGAAAGACAACATTGCATATAGGGCCTAACACTGAACCAAAAGCTTTTAGTAACCAACCTTTAGACATAACAACTAAAGAACTTCCATTAGCAGCACCAGCAATTGAGCTAATGTAATAGTTCTTCTCCCATTGTTCCATGATCCAATCCTGATGAGAATCAGAACATATAGATTCAGAAGAAAAAAAAATCCTCTCAAAAGGGGTAAATGATCAACTACTGAAACATTACAACTAACCTTATGAAGGAAGACAGCTGAAAGCTCATACACCTGTGAAGAGAAACCAGTTCCTGCATCCATGATTAGGGCCCAAAGATTTGCAGCTGAAGCCACACAGCTGATATACAGACCATCTTCATTGCCTTTGTCCACATGCTGGCGAAGTCTTGAGTCAGCAACATTATAGTGGTATCTGCAAAGAGGATATAATTGATGATTAACATTAAACAAAAAGGCCTGAAAAACAAAGAAACAGTGTCGTTCCTATTGTGCGAAGTCCTACTAAACAAGGCAGTGTTGTGGAATAGCATATTGTAGGCACTGATCTCAATTGTCTTCCATAGAAGATATATTAGCCCAATTTAAAGAAATCATTACAAGTAAGACCAGCTCAACAATTCAAGAATAAACAAATCATTGCGTGTGAATATAAATATATTGTTAAGAAGTTCTCAAAGGAATTAAAATATCTAAAAGAAATTTATATTATGTACCTCACACTTTCGTTTGGTATGTCCCAAAATATGTTATGTTACCTTCTTTTGGCAAGTTTCCAACTCACCCTTCTGATGGCTTCAGCAAGGGAAAAATAATTACAAGTGGGCAAATTCTAGTGTTTGAATTTGGAAAGAAACTAAGTGTTTGTGAAATACGTAGGCCCATATGTGATGAAACTCTAAGCATTGCCCAGACTCCCCCCCAAAGAGTCAGTATTTGTTTTGCTATCTTTTAAAAGGAGCCCACTAGAACTACTAACCTACAAACAGGTATTGAAAGTGCTGTGTTCTGTTTTGAGCAAAGTGTATAGTGTGCAATAAGCAATGAAGCTACTTCACATACAAAGTTGGATTCCCAAAAGCATCAATTTGTTTGGGATGGAAGGAGTGAGCTTTATGGTTAGTTGAAGCATTGGAAAACTCTTGATACACAAATCCAGTTAATATTTTCCCTATCTCATATAATTGCTGAGCAGAAGTAACTTGTCTTGTCTGCCTACTTTTGCAGGAAGAAGAAAGAGCAATGCACTCTTTTCATATTGTTCAGAGATACAAGAATTTACACTAAAACAAATGTTCACACTAGAGTTCTGAAAGGTCAAGTTCATCAAATGAAAAACAAACAGAAGTTACATTACCGTTGCTTCATTGGTCTTCGTGCATTATAAACTGAGATCCACTGGGTAGCAGGGCTACCTAGACGCACTTTCTTCTTTGGTTGCTCATCTTCTTCCAAGTTTATAAGAAGCCTTCCCCGTTTTTGCCCAACCTGACCACAGAGACATAGAAACTCAAAATTTTAGTGCTTTTAGAATGAAAGAAAACAATCTAAAAGGAACTAATCCATACAAACTTATTCAACCTTGAGAGCTCCGTCAATTCTTATTGGTCTCAGTGTGGTACATGGTTCAATAAGACTATCAAAGAACGATATCAATTTCGAATAGTTAGGCTCCTCGTCAAACTTCATATTTGTAACAGCTTCAAGAAACAGTTTAAATGGAGCTGGGCAAAAGCAGCACATCAGATCTGGAGAAGTGGCCATTTTCTTTTTACAAACAAGAAAACTCTTGTTGTCACCCTGTCGTGTTCCATAAAACATTCTAAGAATACGATATTACTAAACTTAAGTATAAACTCAAACAAGAATATTAGCACCATTTAATGCCAGTTCACCTGATATCCTTGCCATGGTAGCCTTCCCTTAATAAGAAAAATCAGTGTGTATGCCAGAGACTCGAGATCATCCCTCCGGCTTCCTGTTCGACCCAAATGTGCATGCACACTTGCATATCGTATTGTTCCCCTGCAAAAGAGGGCATGGGCATCAGTAATTTCTCAGCATGCTTAATTTAGAAACCATGCTGAATTTGACAAACCTGAATATGTCTGGCCTCTGGTCATAGTCGACGTGCTGACCAGATGATGCATCTTTCCACCGAGATGCTGGTCAACAAGCCAATAATGAAGAATCAATGATTAATTAAAAAATGACACAGTACTATAATCAGTAGACTGATGCTTGAATGGTGAATAAAATTCATGTTTCAAGGAGGAAATCATAAACATGGAAGATATGGAAAAGGTAGAATCATACCTAAACCGAGATCAATGAGATATAGCTTCTTCTCATCAGGACTTCCAGGTTGACCAAGTAAAAAGTTCTCAGGCTTCACATCTCCATGCACGAAACTGGGCAAAAGACAAAACATATAAATAGTAACATAGAAGCTAAAAAGGAATCAACATTATGTCAATGTAATGACAACCACCTTGCAGGAAACCAATAGCATAGTACACCAAAGAGACGGAGTGCAAAGAAGAATATAGAACTCACCCTTTCAAGTGAAGCTTTTCAAGAATAGATATTGCCTCCACTGCGATACAGGCAACCATATTTGGTGACATCCTGTTGCATATGTTAAACATCAATACAAGCATTAAATTATGCACATGAAAAAAGTTTAGTGAAACTGCTTTCAAGAGATTCCATTAATGCACTTGTTTCTGCATCTATTTGGGTGTGTGTGTGTGTGTGTGAGAGAAAGAGAGATTCTGCGTCTTACGATTGGCCTAACGAATTCCAAACATCCCAAAGGCTGGGTCCGAGCATGTCCATAACCTGAAGCATATTGATTAGCCAAAATAACAGTAAATTCTAAAACAAAGGATACGCATTAACACTCACCAGAATGTAAAAATCTCCTTGTCGACCCTTGTAATGAACCCACGGGATCCCATAACATCCATTTAAGGTGCTTTTTATTATTAAAAAGAAAAAAGGAAACAAAAGAAAAACAACACAAATCATTTTTAACAGAAGATTGAAGATAGAGAAAATACAATCACTAGCGGGTGATACTTTGGAAAATAACAGCAGGTAGCTTACTTGTACACCTGCCACTCATATGGAGGACCATAGTTGCAGCCCTTGCTGTTTCGGTGTTCAAACTTCAATGCAACCTAACAAATAATTATTACAGACATCGTGAGATTTAAGCGATTAAACACAATATTTGGGTACAAGGAACATAACTACCTCTACTGCATCAGGTCCTGTTCTTTCAGTGCCACCACTAACCCGTCGGCCAACATAGACTTGGCCAAATCCACCCTTACCCAACTTCCTTTCCGTCTTGTATAAAGGAGAATTCCCCACTTGTACCTGTACCAACCAGCAAACGAGATTCTACATGAGAAAAACCATGAGGAAAAGGAAATAAATGAAATGCAATTCTACTTGCCAAAGTGTAGTACAAGAAAAAGGTTGGAAGATACCCTCTCTGGTACTGGAGTGGTGCTTGCTTCTTCTTCAGCACCAAGAATTTTGTCAGCGCTCCCACCTTCCATTGCAATATCTTTGTCTACAGCCCCCTCTACTCTATTAAAAGCAGGTTCCCCAGCCCCAGCAGCAACTGCTTGCGGTAGAACCTCGCAAGGTGGCTCTGGGTCTAAATCTATCAACCTAATCCCCCGGCCTCTACCAGCGGCAGTTGGCCTGGCAGGTGTTGCTGCTGACGGCCCTTTAGCTACAGCTGCAGCATTGCCTCTGCCTCTTCCTCCACCTCTCCTTCTGGTTCTATTCGGAGTAGGTTGTGTGAGCCAATTTTCCTCTTGGAAAGCAGGTTGAGGGGCAGGCTGGAGATCACCAAGCCGTTTCGATCTCCGCGCTCCGCTACGCAGCTCTGGCATCGTCACCCATGCAAGTCAAGTCAACACGATTACCCTGGCCTTTCCTTCAGAATCTTCATTGTTCCCAGTAAGAAAAACAAATGAGTGAGCACAGGGATAGAAAAACTGCCTAGTACAAAATCTTAAACTCGTAAAGTAACCAAACACAAGAGGAAGCAGAACGTAAAATACTATAATTAGTTGTATAACTCCAATAAATATTCGGATTTGGATGCCCAAGGCCAGTATCCGGCAAATAATGCTTGGAAGCTGTTAATTACAGCATACCAAGAAACAAAGAACCTACCTTTTGTTTTAGTATTTCTAAAGGGTAACCCAAAATCAAGTAAAAAATATCATAGAAGCTGCTATGTACAGAAAGTTTTAGTAAAATGCAAATTTAAGTGTTAATGAAGAAAGAATCCAACTCAAACATCTTCTCCAAAATATTAAATTTTTTAAACGAAAAGTATCATTGAAAGTAAATGCAGTGTACAGAATTTCTTCATCGGTGTATGCATTGCCAGTTTCATCCCAAACTCAATAAATTATTTCTATGTACAATCAAGAGATAAAATTTAACTTGAAGCTACATGCAATTAGAAAACAAACCTTTTGTACCCCATAAACTTCAAAAAGAAAAAAAAAAGCATATTAATCAAGACCATCAAAACAATAAAGGGTCAACAAGATTGAATGAAAGCAAAACTAAACAAAAATGGATCAAGATGAACTCAACATAACTACTTTAACCGATCATCGGACAGGGTACAAATTCAAACCATCATTGTACATTGCATCAAAATTGGAAAAAGTGGTTAGCTTTAGAAATAGATCGTACCTGAAAAAATCTGCAACAAAAATGACAAAAACAAGAGGATCAACGTTAATAAAAAAAAGCAAAATCGGTATGAAGAATTTGAAGGGTCGATGAATAGCAGATCTTCAATGGATGCGACCCTGTATAATTTATTTTTTATTTATTTGATCGAAGTTAGAAATATGGGAATAAGAACAATCAAGAACCTTATCTGAAGTTTTTTTTTTTTTTTTTTTCCTTTCTTCGGTAATCTTTATTGTTCGATAATGGTAACGGTTGATGAAAAATCAAAGAGAGAAGAAAAAAAAATTAAAAAAAAAAAAGAGAGAGAGATAGGGGACGGTGTTGGAAACGATGATGAATATGATCTATGGATGAAAGAAACGAAAGAATGAAAGAATGAACGAAAGAAGTAGCAGTAGAAAGTAGAAGTACGTTGGAAGACTAAAGTAATGTATTATTACTATTATTATTTTATTAAATATGTTTTTTTTTTTTTTTGTAATTTAGGTGAAGAAAATTGCTTTGCTCTCTTGCTATGCTATTCTACAGTCTCTACCCTCTGCCCTAAATTCCTCTAGTACTTTTTTCTTTTTCTTTTTTTTTTTTGGGAGGGAGATTGAAAAAAAAAAAAAAAACAATTCTTGTATTTTGTTAACAAATTTATTTTGGAAGACTAGTAATGTATTATTATTTTATTAAATATGTTTTTTTTTAAATTTAGGTGAAGAAAATTGCTTTGCTCTTTCGCTATGCTATTCTACAGTTTCTAATTTTTGCCCTAAATTCCTCTAGTACTTTTTTCTTTTTCTTTTTGTTTTTGGGAGGGAGATTGGAAAAAAAAAACAATTCTTATATTTTGTTAACAAATTTATTTAGTTTTTCATATTTAGAATGATGTATATTTATTTTTTATATTTTAAAATCAAAGTAATTTCTTCACATTTCATCACGTTTTCTAACACATTCACTTGTTGAATTTTGTTATAAACAAAAAGATAGAATATGACGATGAAATTGGTATAATTTTAAAGTGAAAATAACAAATATGCATTAATGTTTTAAAAGTGATTCTTTGGGTAATTTTATTTAACTTTATCTATCACTTGTCTATCCTTTTTCATCTACATAATCGTCGCTTATATACATCCTTTCATCCTCAACAAAAATGATAAGTATTATTATTATTGTTATAAAATTGATTGTAGTTTTCTTGAACAAACTGCTTGGGTGAATTTTGATGATTCCTTAAATGCTATTATAAATGAACCGAAGGTTATTGTAATTTCATGGAAAGGTGTCCCTAGATCAAAAAAGAAATTGAGAATTTGCTTTAAAATAAGATATGAGTTTTCAAAATTTTCAATGATTTTTATTCTATAATAGTTGTATTTTAATAGGCATTGATCTTGTATAAAACTAAATAAATAAATAAAATTAGTGAAATATAAATAATTTTGGAAAAGAAAAAAAAAAAGTAGGTTTGGGGTGAAATATAAATAATTGACTGGGTTTTGTTTTGTGCCAAAGGACAGCAGAGCTTGAAAGGAACACCCCCTCTCCCACCCCTAGAATGCAATATGGCCAAAATGCATCACACACATATACCCAGTTTACATAATTATGATCAATGTGTATCCCATCCATCCATATTCATGTCTTGTGACTGACTAGTGAGCTAATTTTATTCTTTTTCTTTTAAACAAGATGTGAAATTATGAAATATTGAAATCAAAGGCAACAAAAACAGTCAGCACATGAGAGTATTTCTTTATTAAGTGATCATGATTTAGAGATACACTAAAATGTTGTCATTTTCAATTTTACAACTCTACAAAATAGCAATGCCATGTTGTGCCATTCTCATTTTACCAAATCAAGCTTTTGGTGAATCATTGATTTAGTTGACCCAACTCTCCTACAACCTCAAAATAAATATATATAAAAATCTAAACAAGTATTTTATGAGTTGGCTTTTATTATGAGTACTAAATGTATCTAAATATCTATTTTCAGTTTATAATAATAGGAATTTGATAACTGCTTTTTAAGTACAAATTAAAAATCACAATAAAATTTAAGATGTCGGTGTCAAATCTAGTTAATAATTAAATAGCTTTTACATCAACCAATACATTATAAAAACTTGAATCTAATTAACATTTATGTAAACTTCATTCAATTTTGGCATCAATGCTTTGTGTTTAAAAGAAAGTTTAGTTTTAGTATGTTTGAGTCAAATCACAAAATATATTATAATGTTTCCTTCTATTATAGTTCATTCTCTTATTAGATGCCCACTATACAAATTCCTATTATTGGAATTGATGAAATGATTGAAAAAAACTCATCATTGAGGTTTTCAAAAATTACATTCACCTCACCAAATCTTAAAACATATTAATACAAAGACAATAACTAAACATTTATTCCACCAAATAGAGTTGGACATGGATCACATTTGGCAATCATACTCAATTTGTTTATTTATATTTATTTGCAGATATAATGCATGTATTTTATAGTTTCTTTATTAGTTTTTTTTTAATGTTTTTCTCTTCTTCTTTTAATTTAAACTGGTAATTATCTATCTTTTACACGTCTCATCACGGTATTTAAAGATTTATTGTGCATATGTTAAAACAATTTTAAACATATTTTTCTCATTATTCTCCATTTATTAGAGCACTTTTATTTTTTTTTTCTAATAGAATCAATACTTTTACAATTTATTGTGTCCACATATTCATCTCAATATCTTCATTTCGCCCAATATTCTGAACTATAAAGCATAGCTAGTTTTTTGATTGTTTTATAAATTCTTCATTAAATTTCATCATTATTTTACCATCACAAAGTATAAATAATTCACTTTTCTATTTGTTTCAATCTGCTTGAATCTTATGGCCAACATATTTATTGAATCTCCTATTTCATTTAATGATAGATTTAAATATTTAAAATTTTTATATTCATATTCGCCCATTTTTGCATTTGTCATTTTGCTATTTTTAAGATTACTAAAGCAGCACTCCATGTATTAAAGTTTACCTTTTTTTTTGTTTTATTTTTTTAACACACACTCTCACATGTATCATGCAGGAAGGAATCAAAGTTTAGACATGTAGGTTGGGAAGCTAACTCCCTAACCATTGGACCTAGAATAATTAAATTTTACCTTTATTTACAGTAAAACTTTGGATTCTTGTGCCTTGCTATAACTTCGGCATTTATTAAAACTTATTAATAATATTTAAAAATGTTCATAATAAAAATGTATTAATTTAATTAGTGAACCGTTAACCAACTAACAATAAAAAATGCATTTTACGCGACAAATAAAAGAGGGTGAGTGCACTATTTAAAAATTTAGAGGATTATTCTTTAACATAGATTAATTGGAGGGAAATAAATGTAATTAACTCAAAAATATTATTTTTTATTAAATAAGGGACCTAAAATAAATGCAGTGAAATCCAATATAAAATAAAAAATGGAAAAGAAAAAAAGAATTTGGAATGAAAAAAAAAGTGCATTTAAATTAGACATATAATTTAAAAATCGAATTTTGGAGGAAGAGGCTGAGTGGGTGATATTTTTTAATTTTCTTAAAAATTTAATAAGGAAGGCGTGGTGCTATTTGCATCACACCACATTTTTATTTTAAATATAATAAAAAATAGGGAATATAAATACATAGAGGCAAACGAAGCCCAAAACCCTTTTTGAGTTTTCCACCACTTCTTCCTCTATTTTTCTTGCAGTAGGAGTCTGGGCTGGTGTTGAGGCTGTCGTGGCGGCTACCGCGCTCTCTCTTTCTCTCTATCTCTAAACCCTTCTTCTTCTTCTTCTTCTTCGTCAAAGACCCTGATTTCACTCACTCACTCACTATTCCAAACCAAAGAGGTCCCAAATCCCAATCCCAATCTCAATTCTGTGTGTGTGTGCGCGTTTTTTATTTTAAATTATTCGCAAGTTCGATTCTTTCTTAGCTCACAGTCTCAGCTCTGTGTTGTGTTGTATTACTCAGAAGGAGTATAATATCATAAGTTGTTGAAGCGTAACGTACGTATAAAGGAGGAGGAGGAGGAGGAGGAGGAGGAGGAGGAGGGAGAGAGGGATTAAGGAAGGATACTTACTACACAGACTCATCCCCAAAAAAGGAAGACAAAGCGACCCTAATTCGATCTCGCCTCATGGCAGCTATTTCTTCTTCGTCAGATCGTATCCTTTTTCTTCCTTTACTTTTCTGTCTACGCTCTTTGTGTTTTGTCCTTTTCCTTTATTCGAAATTCTTTTTTTTTTCCCTGTTCCTTTCGGGTTATTTTTCGCGTCTCTGGGTTTATTTAGGGTTTATGACTTGTAGTCATTTTTTAGTTTTCCTGTCAAGTCTCCGCCTTTTGTCTGCTGTCTATATTTTAATTTTGGGTTTTCTGTCGCCTTGGTTTGAATTCCTTGAATTCACGACCCTTGGTGCTTGGGCTTGAAAACTTGCTTCTTGGAATTTGCAAGATAATTGAATTCGGTTAACTTTTTTTTTTTTTGTGGTGTGGATTTTGTGAGCTTTTATTTGTCAATCTCAGTCGATGTATGCTTAATCAGTTTCTCAATAGGAAGTTTTGCTCTTCTTTTAACTATTATCAATTCAGAAGCAACAGAGTTGCTGCAGAAGCTATCCTTAGATTCACTCGACAAGCCACTCCAGGATCCAGAACCTACCAAGAAGGTGCCTTTTTTTCCCCTTTACTAGGGTTAATTACAACGTACCGGTTTGAACTCTGCAAGTTTATAGCTACTATTAGAGTAATTGCCCCCCTTCTCAAATGTTTTTTTTGCACGTGGGTCAACTGCTGGGTAATTTCTGCTTTATAGGTTTCCCAATTAAAATTAGTATTTCTTCCTACTTTTATGCAGACTTCTGCTATTCAGTATGCACCTGCTGATATGGCTACCCAGGCAAACGGTTTCAACAAGCCATTTGAGAGGTCTGCAACTTCTCCCCATCCGGATTTTATGGACCCCAGCATGTTCTACAACCCTGGTGGATATCCATCTTCAACGTATTATTATGGAGGTAATGACTAGCTTCAAGGTTTGTGCTTTTTAGGTAATTTTATTTTTGGCTCATGCTAATTTGACTTTTGCTTTTTATGTAGGTTTCAATGGATCATCAGTTAATGATTGGGATTGGTATGGAAGTTCTAATGGAGTTGAAATGTCTCCTGTAAGTTCTCAATTCATACAATCATGCATGCTTTATCTTTGTTATCTTTGCTGGTTTAGTCCTTAGAGGTGATTGGCCTTTGTACTTGTAATCTGCAAAATGAATTGGAGAACAAGGGGCAAGTCTCTAAAACTAAGCATTTTAGAATCAGCCAATTTTAAATCAGTTTTCAAAACTACTTCAGGTGCTACTTCTTATAATCACCATTTTAGCTTAAAGTAAGTTGAAAGGAGAAGTCAAAGGAAAACCAAAACACATTCCATCACCTTTTTGGTTCAATAAAAGTTATTGTAAGCTGATTTCAATTGTCCGTGAACGGGCCCATAGTGACTGAATTTCCTTTTTGATTTTCTCGGGTTGGTGTTTGCTTTTCCTAGGAGGTAACCGCTGTTTATTGAATACATTCTTTCTGGAATCTAGCGAGATTTGGAGATTGCATTTGATACATGATTTCTCATCTGCAGGGTGTTTATGGAGATTATCAAAATAGTTACGGCTATGCACCTTATGGTACTTATTCCTCATCCGGTTCTGGACAGGATAATCCAATTTATGGACACCAGAATTTCCAGTATCCTACCTGTTACTACCCGCCTTCTGCCGCGAGTAATGGGCATCTCACAGCCAACAGGGCAAACACTTCCCAAGCTGATGTTTCAACTCCTGTTCCTGCTGACCCAGTGCAGTTATCAGCAGGAACCATCAAGGGAAATCAGAATTCTGTTGGAAATGTTGTTAGCAACCGAGACAACGTTTCAAAGCCTTTAAGACCAAATTATCAATCCCCATATATGAAGTCGAATGATTTCTATGGATGGGGAGGTTTCACTTCAGGTATTACGTCTGTCTTGGGTAAAAGTGCATTGGGTAGATTGTGTATCACGTTATTTAAGAATTCTGAGAATTTGGCCAAATTCTTTCACGTTTCTGACTGAAGCTTGAATTTGCAGCTAGCTCAGGGAATTCTCCAGCTTTTTCATATGGAAATAATTTTTCATCTGGAAGAAGTCAAAACCAGCGTCCTGTTCCACATCTCATGGTATGTGTTGTCTGAGACACTTGATACCTATCTGGTGTTTGTGTGCTTAAAACTGAATTTTGGGTGTATAGAGAGAACAAAGCAGGGGAGAATTCATTCCTACTATAATTTTTGTAAATTGTTTTGGAAAACGTTGGAACTTAAACAATGGCAGTTGTTTCTTAGCCTATGTGCCTTAGAGTTTTTTGATGAGCACCTGGTTATCAAAGGTATCTGAATTTTTTGGGTCAAATATATTGAAAATGCTGTTCTAAGTGTAGTTTAGGTTTTTTGCTTTAGAACTCTGAAAAAAGTTTCTAATAATGAACGAATGACTTTTCTGCTTCAAAGAACAAGTCTTTTTTTTTTCTCTGGGGAGGGGGAGGGGGAGGGGGAGGGGTGTTGTACAAAAACAGGTTTATAACCATTAAGAGACAGATCCTTCATGTGTTCTGAATTATTTACTTCTGTACCAAGGGAATTCTTTACTCTGCTTATTTACATTTTGCTACCTGTGTAGTGGATAACGTAATTCGATAACGTGGCTTCATTTCCATTCTGCAGCCTAAATTTGATCTATTTAGCTGGCTTTATTCTGCATGCTTGCAAGTTTCAAGACAATCTCTTTCAAGTTGTTGAATGCTACCTGTCTTCTAATTGTTTTTAAGTGTATAAGATGAGTGTGGAATAATATTGAGTTTGTAACTTGCTTGCAGGGTATGCAACACCCACATGCGGGATTGGGAGTGGATCAATCTGGATTCACAAGTCGGATATATCCAAATAATAGGACGTATGGCCAATATTCAAGTACGTATAGACGCGGTGCTGGATATGTTTCCAATGGCTATGAACCCAGGTTGGATGGGCGTGGGTGGTTGGCCGTTGACTACAAGTATAGGTCCAGGGGTCGTGGCAGTAATGTACTTGTCTATGGTAATGAAAGCGTGGATGGTTTAAATGAACTGAATAAAGGACCTCGATCAAAAGGCATCAAGGACCAAAAGGACTCTGAACATATTACCTTAGCAGTTAAGGGGCAAAGCTTTCCTGTAAAGGGGAAGAGTGAGGAGGATACCTTGTCTGTTTTTCCCGACAGGGAACAATACAACCGGGATGATTTTCCTGACACCTATTCAGATGCTAAGTTCTTTGTAATTAAATCCTACAGTGAGGATGACGTCCATAAGAGCGTCAAATATGGCGTGTGGGCTAGCACGCCCAATGGAAACAAAAAACTGCATGCGGCATACAAGGAAGCTTTGGAGAAATCTGTTGAATGTCCTGTTTTCCTATTATTTTCCGTGAGTTCTTATTTTGATTTACTTGATAAATTTGTCAAATTTTTTTTTGTTCAAGTTGTAAAGATTCATTACTTAGTTCTGTTGTGGTGTTATTCACTAGGTCAATGTCAAATTTTTTTTTGTTCAAGTTGTAAAGATTCATTACTTAGTTCTGTTGTGGTGTTATTCACTAGGTCAATGCAAGTGGGCAGTTTGTTGGTCTAGCTGAGATGGTTGGTCCCGTTGACTTTGACAAGAGTATGGACTATTGGCAGCAGGACAAGTGGACTGGTTGCTTCCCTGTAAAATGGCATATTATCAAGGATATACCAAATAATATGTTGAGACGTCTTATACTTGAAAACAATGAGAATAAACCTGTAACCAACAGCAGGGATACCCAAGAGGTGTGTTAATGTTCCGTTCCCCTATACTCCAGTTATTTTTTTTCTGTTTTTTCTGAGTGTTTCCATGTTTTTCGTGGTTCTGCAGGTGCGATTGGAACTGGGTCTTGAAATAATTAAAATATTTAAAGGTCATTCGAGCAAGACATGCATTTTGGATGATTTTGAGTTTTATGAAGGGCGTCAGAGAGCAATGCAAGAGAAGAGGGCTAAGCAGAAGCAGTTCTATAAACAGGTAAGTTAATGCAGGCTGGTTGTGAAATTGGTTGGTTGATGGCATTAAGTTTATCTGCTACCTCATATTTATTAGTATGCAGAAATGTCTTGGGTCGTTAACAGGGTATTTGCTGCTATTCTGCTGTAAGTTAATGGATCTTATGATTTCTTTGCGAAGCAGGTTGGGGATGTGGTGTCACTTGGAACGAACAAAGATAAGCTCGAGTCAGAAAAATCGGTTGACCTCGGTTCAGCCTTAGTTGAGGACTCCACTGTCCCAAAGGCAGTAGTCCCTGGGGATATTGAAACTAGTCCTGATCTTAAGTTTTTGAAAGATGATGGACCTGTTGCAGACAATAGCTAGAGTTGCCCTTAACCGCCTTCCAAGTCGAATTCAAGGAAAATAAAAGCTTTTCATATCTTGCTCCCCGGTGGCTGAGTTTCCGAAAGTGGCTTTTTATATTTTGTTTAATTATTTTTTTTCTTCCTGGTTTAGTAATATAGTTTAATTTAGTTTTTGAGTATGGGTAGAGTAGCTAATTTAGTGATTTTGGTCTCTTTTTTCTTTTCCTTTGTGAGTCATTCTCCGTTAAAAAGTGCGAGCTAGTGATCTGTTATTTATAAAAAGAAAGGAAAGGCAGTGAGTGATATAGTGTATTGAAAGATACTCAAATTATCTGATTCTGAAGCTTGATGGTTTGAAGTTAGTCAACTTTTTTTTTTTATAATTATTATAAATTATGGAGTGACTTTTAGATATTTGATGATGGTGTGAATATGTATGTATGTTTGTTGATTGTGCTGCTCATTACACACGAATTGAGGCATCAGGAAGGGTGGTATTGACTTTGGATTTCCCAGCGGTGAAGTGAAATAGCAAAGGGCTGATGAAGGATGATGTTTGTCCTGTAAGCCCCTAACTCCTAAGGGGGAAATTAGCAGTTTAATGGGGTTCAAAAGTATTACTGTTATTTGTATACGAAGTTGTGTGTTTTTACTATTGCGAGCCAAAAAACATACAGCAACTTGTTCAAGTCTTGAAGAAGAGAGGCAACCCACCACCCAAATGGAAAAAAATGTACCCCACCCCGTGTCAAAACAAAGAGAACAAATATTTACCAAGATAGCTTAGCTCAATTTGTATTACAAGTGGGTTTGAACCATGGTAATCATGGTTTAAATCCTAATTGGAGCAATCTCCACCTAAGTGGTGGGAAGACACGGAGTTGTAGTGTTAGCGGTTTACATCCTCAGCTGGCAGTGAAGTGGTGGGAAGACACGGAGTTGTAGTGTTAGCGGTTTACATCCTCAGCTGGCTAGAGTACGGTTGGTTTGAGGTTTACATCCTCAGCTGGCTAGAGGACGGTTGGTTTGAGGCCCAGGATTTAGTTTGACTCAACAACATTGAAGTGCTGGGAATACACGGAGTTGTAGTGTTAGTATCATGAGATATCAAAAAAAAAAAAAAAGAGAACAAATATTTTCTTGACAATGCAAAGTTCTTTTTTATTGGGGTCTAAAGTGGCAATAATATTTTGAGTGGGTTGTGGCATAAAGATAAAGTAGGACTAGTGGTAATAAGTTAAAATACTAGGCTGGAGGCTGGAGTCTGGAGGCTGGAGTTGTGAAAAAAAGGCTTTCTGAATTACATTTGCTTAAATGGCGGAGGAAGGACGACAATCCTCAAAGCCCATCCCTGAATTCCGGAAAGACGCCGTACAGGATCGGTGGGTTATATTCTCGCCGTCAAGATCACGCCGCCCTTCAGACTTCAAGTCCAAATCCAAAAACCCTGACCCACCCCAATCCCACGATTGCCCATTTTGCGTTGGCAATGAGCACCTCTGCGCACCCGAGATCTTCCGCCTCCCCCCTCATTCTGGTGCTCATTGGAAAATTCGGGTCATTCAAAATCTCTACCCGGCTCTTAGCAGAGACCACTTGCCTCTGCCAGTGGTTGGTGATAAACAAAACTATACTACTACTAGTACTGGAAATGAAACAATCAGCGGGTTTGGGTTTCACGACGTCGTGATCGAGTCTCCGATTCACTCGATTCAGCTGGTCGATCTTTCGGCTGCTCAGGTGGGGGATGTTTTGCTCGCTTATAAGAAGAGGATTGAGCAGCTTCGGACTTGCGATTCCATTCAATACGTTCAGGTTTCACTTTTCTTTTCTTTTTATGCTGGAATATTTTCGCTTCTTTGCTCATGTTTCGTTTTATTATGTGTCACTTTCTCTTTCTTTTCAATTTTAATTTATTGTTTTCTGGTTGAATGTTTTTAAATTTTTCTTCCATTTTTTAACATGTTTGTAAGGGTGGTCGCTGTTTTTGCATGAGAAATGATTTTTTTTTTTGTAGGATAAAGTCTTAATCTTTGAATATTGTGACTGTGCGGCAAATTAATTATAAGTAACCTTATACAGGCTCGCTGAAAGGGGAATTTCATGGTTTATCAGTAATCGCAGATTAATGACAACGCCACATATTGTAAAATGTTAATGGAATAATCAAATGATTGATTGGTCGAAAACAACATCCATTTCCCCTTGTTTTTTCATCCATGTTCAATGCCTGTGTTCCATGAGCATTACTGTCACTGTGAATGGATTGGTGTCATTTCAATAGAGGAATAGAATGTTATTGCTTTTCAGATCTCGGATTTGAGTAGCAACTTTAATCAACACTGTATTTGATGGACGTAACTAGTTTGATAAATATAGTACAATGAACTAAGCTGCTCTAAGCACAGGTTTTTGAAGCTGCTTCTAGATTAGTTTGTGCGATTAACAACCAGCTAAAACATATCTAGGGGCTCTGTAGGGTATTCTGCTTCGCATGTTGGATTTGTAATTGGTTAATAACCCCGATAAAAAATTAAAACCCGAAGAAGGGAAAAAAAAAGAAGAAAGAAGATTGGCTTGTTTACACGTGTTGTCAAATGTATTTGAAATGATAAACCAAACTGAGCTTGCACGAGTTCAGAGCCAATAAGAGACCTAGTCAAATCTGAACAAATTAATATCGAGCTTACCACTAATAGTTGACATCCATAATTGTGTCAGTGTGTTAGTAGTTAAACTTTTAGCTACCATATCCACTTACAAAGAAAGGATTTTTTGGAATTGTGATGCGATCTCATATCTACTTTTTGGAAGTGTCTTGTGTCTGATGAAACGCTTGATTCTGGAGCCTGAGTGGACCTGAGAGGAACTTGCGCAGTCTGAATCTTATCCTGACCAACCCTTTCCCACTTTTTCCTTCCCCCCTCCCCACTCCCAATGAAGGAAAGAAGAGTCTACGAAGTGATAGTGGCAATTAAAAAATCATCACCTTCAATAGAAATATTAGTTGATCATTTTCGTCTGTTTTAGGTCTTCATTGCAGCTCAAAAGAGCATAGCATACATGGGATCGCAACGCTATATTTGCTTTGGTTTGGAATTGTTTATCCCTAGTCCAGTGGATGTCAGGCATCTCTTTCCTGCAATCAAGGAATTCTATGTCGTGTATTTTGCGCAAACTTTGTGTTGTTCTACTTTTGGTCTCTTTCTGTAACCTGTTCCATTTTAGCTTGGTTTGTGATTAATAGGTGTTCAAAAACCATGGTGACTCAGCTGGTGCCTCAATGAGCCACTCCCATAGTCAGATGATTGCTCTTCCAATTATCCCTCCTGCAGTTTCTGCCCGAATTAACAGTATGAAGCAATATTTTGAGCAGACAGGGAAGTGTAAACTGTGTGAGGATCCAGTGGATGAGTTACTAATTGATGAATCAGCTCATTTCATTTCGATCGTTCCATTTGCGGCTACTTATCCTTTTGAAGTATGGATCATTCCTAGAGACCACTCTTCTCATTTTCATGACCTGGATGACAACAAGGTATCTTCAGTTTTACTATCCTATGTGTTTTCTTATTCCCGTGACTGTTGTAAACAAAAGAACAAGGAGGGAAAAAAAGAAGAGGACAGACTGCATGCAGTTTGAATGTGCAAACCAAATGCAGTGAGGGAACTAGTGTAGTGTAGACCCATCCTCAGGATATACCTAATATATATATATATATATATATATATATATATCTGTAAATTCTTTTGATTTGGGCTTTAGATCAAATTGTGTGACCTTTTAATGTGGTGGTTAACATGTGTAGTGATGATAGAATACGATGATGGCGGCGAAATATGATCCTGTGTAGCCGACCACGACCCCACATAGTGGAATAAAGGCTTAGTTGTTGTTGTTGTTGTTTTAATGTTGTGGTTGGAGAACTTGTTGAGTGCATAATAGGTACTTCATGTACCACTCTGGAGATGAAGGGGAGGAACTGTGTGATGATTTTTTTATTTTTTATTTTATAGATTTTTTTAAAGTTAAAATTTTGACATCCATCCAGTCCAGTCACCAGTGTGGTAAATCTTGTAATTTCCAATTGCAGGCAGTTGATCTTGGAGGTGTATTGAAAGTGTTGCTTGGTAAAATCTCCTTGCAGCTGAGCAATCCATCGTATAATTTCATGATTCATACTGGTCCATTACAATTCAACCCCTCGGGCTCGTGTGAACCTTACACGCACTGGTTTCTTCAAATAATACCCCAGTTAGCAACGGTAGCAGGGTTTGAATTAGCAACGGGATGTTACATTAATCCAATATTCCCCGAGGATGCTGCAAAGGTTCTGAGGGAAGTTAATCAATCAAAATGATTATTATTATTATTATGATGTGGGATAATGTATGGCCTCTTTGTTACTTGTTATTGCAAAACCTATTTGTATTGTATGTGGGAATTGGAATGCAGCAGCAAAAGTGTCGACTGTGAATGAAATTCCATAAAAGAGAGTTTATTGGCATTTTGTGGTTATAACTTGAAAGTAGTAGCATCATCTGTGGATTCCATAATTCAAACTCCTCAAATTCCATAAACAAAACATGAATTAGAAGAGTTATTTTAAAGAAAAAGAAAAGCCTTGAATGATCTTCTCCTCAATTTATTTATTTTATATCAAAACCAGATTTTTCTTATGCAAAGATAATTCCCCAATGTTATGTACAGGGAGCAATAATAATAAACAGGAAAAGTCTAAAACTAAAACCCTTTTCTCTTTGGTTTGGGCTGAGTTGAGTTTTTTTAAATAAAGTTTTGAGCACTGCGCTGCTGCCTGCTGCTATTACTTATTATTAGTATTATTACGGCACCACTGCTCCTCCGTCCTCCCTCTTCAAAAGTTGAAACAAAATAAAAAAGCCTCCGCTCCAAAACTTTCTTCTCTCCGATCCTCTCACTCAAAACTCAACTCTAATTATACTTCCAACTTTAAATTTTCTTTTTCTTTTTCCTTGTCCTTATATTTCTGCAGACACACAAACAAACCAACGTACATACACCATCCCGTATATAGTATATAAACATACATCGCAAAGGAGGGAAGGGAGTAAGGGACTGTCTGCAAGTGCAAGCAGCATAACAAACTTGATTTTAGGTTGATGGCCGCCATTTCTCCACCCTCAGATCGTATCCTTTTTTTTATTATTATTATTCCTCTTCTCATATATAGTTGTTTTTTTTTTCGGATCTGTTTCTGAATTTATACCTCGGTTCTTATTTTAACGTCTGGGTTTTTTGTTTATTTAGGGTTTATGCTTTATGTATGTATATTCGTACAGAGTCAGGGCTATTTGTATGATTTGAATATTTTGACTGCTCGGTTACTTGTGTTTGTTTTCAAATCTGATATCTGCTTTTAATTTTTCTTTTTACAATTTGAATCTCCCGGTCCCGGGACGAGATTTAAGCCTCTGGGGTTTAAAAAAGAATTAAAAAAAAAAAAAATCCTTTTTGAAATTGATTGATGGAGTGGCTAAATCAATGTTATTGTGTCAGCTGAATGATTATTGAGGTTGTATATGGTTAAGGACTTGGTGGATGGGCCTTATTGCTGTAAAAGAGAGCTCAGTCACCAGAATGCATTCTCATTTAATTATCGTGCTCAGAAGCATACTGGCATTTTTCTTCTTTAACTACTGTCGATTCAGAAGCAGTAGAGCTACTGCAAAACCTATCCTTGGATTCCCTCGACAAGCCCCTCCAAGAACCAGAGCCCGCAAAGAAGGTTTTTTTTTTTTTGGTTCTTTTAGTATGATAACCAAGGCGAAATATAATCCATCTAGTCCACCCATAGTGGGTTGTTGTTGTTTTAATATGAAAATTTGCAAATTTATTTATTTCATTTTTATTAATTGTTGTGATGATTTAGAGTCATCCGTGGGTTTGCTACATCAGTTTTTCTAATTTGGATTGGGTTCCCTCTTGAACTTGTTTGTAGGCTTCTGCGGTTAAGTATGCACCTGTCGACATGGGTAGTCAGACGAATGGTTTTAGCAAACCATTTGAGAGGTCTGCAACTAGTCCTCATCCGGACTTTATGAACCCCAGCATGTTCTACAATCCCAGTGGATATCCATCTTCTACTTATTATTATGGAGTTATTGAATAGCTTAAAGGTTGTCACTTTTGATGCATTTTTGTATGTTTCACATGCTTAGATCAGTGTCATTTCGCTTCAAGCTGATTTACCATTTACTTTTCCTGGTGTAATTTAGGTTTCAATGGATCATCAGTCAATGAGTGGGATTGGTATGGAAGTTCTAATGGAGTAGAAATTCCCCCTGTGAGTTCTAATTTCTTCGCCTGATCCTATAGGGTCTATATATTTTTCCCTTTTTTGGGAATATAAATGATTCATGTATGAAATAATTGAAAGAGTGCCACATCAAATGGTATTTTCAGTTGAGCATTTTGTTTTTTCAGCTGCAGTTGGTGATCTGTTATTGGTAGAGATTGGTTCATTGCAACCTGTGCCTTCAGAAATCTGTTGTTATTTGTAGATTGTGTTTGATCTATGATTGTTCATCTACAGGGTGTTTATGGAGATTATCAAAGCAGTTATGGCTATGCACCTTATGGAACTTATTCCTCATCTGGTTGTACCATAGGGCCTGATACTCCTCTTTATGGGCCACAGCATTTCCAGTATCCCACCTGTTATTTCCAGCCTTCTGCCACTAGCAATGGGCCTTATATGGCCAATGGAGTTAACACCTCCCAAACAGATGTTTCAACTCCTCTTGCTGCTGACTCCATGCAGTTATCCACAGGAGCGGCCAAAGGAAATCAAGGTTCTTTTGCAAATTTTGTCAACCACCGAAACATGTCAAAACCTTTAAGACCAAATTATCAAAACCCAAATATGAAGTCGAATGATTTCTATGGATGTGGAGGCTTGCCATCAGGTACTTCTTTTGTCTTGGGCATAAGGGCAGCAAATTTGGCTTTATTTTGTTGTAAATGTTTGAATCCATACTCTTAACCTGATGTTGGACTGTGCAGCGAATTCGGGGAATACTTCGACCTTTTCATATGGACATAATTATTCTTCAGTGAGGAATCAGAATCTGCGGCCTCTTCCACAGCTGATGGTATGTGTTATCTAGGGCACTTGATACCTTGAACTGTAATATCTATAGAGAAAAATGACGTGGCTTGTTGAGATTAAAGGATGAAAACAGCAGTTTCAACTCCCAATTTTTTGGAAGTCATTTGCCAAAAAAAAAAAAGACATTTTACTCATTTACTGGGAGTCTTAGTCTATTTGTTTTTTTTTTTCAAGTAGTAACTATTATCAAATGCGACTTGGAAGATTGTTTTCATAAACAGTGTTCAAAATAATTCAGGAATGATGAGGTTTTGTTACCTATTTAACAGGGTATGCAACACCCACAAGTGGGTTCAGCAGTGGAACAAACTGGTTTCATGAGTCGGATGTATCCAAGTAATAGGACATACGGTCAATATCCGAGTGCGTATAGACGTGGTGCAGGATATGTTTCCAATGGTTATGAACACAGGATAAATGGCCGTGGTTGGTTGTCTGTTGAAAACAAGTATAGGTCTAGGGGTCGTGGCGGTAACTTACTTGTCTATGTTAACGAAAGTGTTGATGGCTTGAATGAAGTGAATAAGGGGCCTCGAGCAAAATGCTTTAAGGATCAAAAGGATTCTGAACCAGTTACCTTGGCAGTTGGCGGGCAGAGTGTTCCTGTGACTGGGAAAAGTAGTGAGGGTAACTGTACTGTCTGTCCCGACAGGGAACAGTACAACAGAGATGACTTTCCCGACACACACTCAGATGCTAAGTTCTTTGTAATAAAATCATATAGTGAGGATGATGTCCATAAAAGCATTAAGTATCGCATGTGGGCTAGCACACCCAATGGAAACAAAAAACTAGATGCAGCATACAAGGAAGCTCAAGTGCAGGAGAAATCTGGTGGATGCCCTGTTTTCCTCTTATTCTCTGTGAGTTCTTATATTGGTGTACTTTCCAAAATAAGTTGCTCAATTTTTAATACAAGTGTTTATGTAGACTTATTACTTAGCTCTCTTTTGCGGTTTTCTTCAGGTTAATGCAAGTGGGCAGTTTCTTGGTCTTGCTCAAATGGTTGGTCCTGTTGATTTTGACAAAAGTATGGAATATTGGCAGCAGGACAAGTGGACTGGTTGCTTCCCTGTGAAATGGCATTTTGTCAAAGATGTACCTAATAGTATGTTGAGGCACATTACACTCGAAAACAATGAGAATAAACCTGTAACAAACAGCAGGGATACTCAAGAGGTGCGTCTGCAGATGTGTTTTGCTGATGTGTAACAAAAGTATTCTGCCATTGGTTCTAACTTGTCTCCTTGGTTTCTTGTTGCTGCAGGTTAGATTGGAGCAGGGTGTAGAAATAATTAAAATATTCAAAAGTCATTCGAACAGGACATCCATTTTTGACGATTTTGAGTTTTATGAATCACGTGAAAGGGCAATGCTAGAGAAAAAGGCCAAGCAGAAGCAGTTTAATAAGCAGGCAAGTTGATAACATCATGGTTTATAACTTTTTCTTGTTTTGCAGTTGGTTATTATTAGCATTAAGTCGCTGAATGCCAGTTTCATATTTATGAATTTGTGCTACGACCTTTAATGGGGGATGTTGTATCTACATTTTCTTTTTAGTTTGCTAACCGAGGTTTATATCTCTGTTAAAATAGATTGGTGATGAGGTGGCACTTGGCACAGACAAAGATGGGTTGATAAGTAAACAGGGCTCACAGATATCTGTCAATGTAAATTCCACCTTGACTGAGGACTCCATCACTCCAAAGGTTGTAGTTTCCGGAGCTACTGAAACTGGTGCAGATCTTAAGTTTTTGAAAGACAATGGACCAGTTATGATACCTGAAGACACCTTTAACGGTTTACATATGGATTCTAAAGAAACCAAAGCTGTTTCGAATGGGGTTGACAACAGTTGTTGAGTATCCAATAGTGGCTTTTCCCTTGATTCAGTGTTATAGTTAATTGAGTTTCCTGAATTCGTCAAAATTAGCTTATGCAGTGATTTTCTTTGCTTTATTCTGAGTGTCATTTTTCTTTAAAAATTAATAATGAAGTAGGAAAGAGACTCAGTATTGGGTATGGCAGTAATGATCGTTTGACTGCATTTGGTTTTGATTAATGGAGTGGCTTAGATCTGATCTTTTTTCTCTTATCATAAGATGTTTTTCTCCCCTCCCCAAGTATTGATACTTGTATTTTCAGCATCTTGTTTTCATTGAATTACCTTCTTTTTAATGTGAAGAGGAAATCTGTGTCTGATTTATGGTTTAATGGAAGCGGGCATTTGGCTGTATTGACTTTTAAACTTGCTGTGGAATCACATAACAAAAGCAGATCTTTTTCTTATTTCTGGGTGAGTTAGAAGTGTGGTTTTTGCTGGAGACCGGATATACATTCAATGGATACACACACAGAAATGGATTGTGGTGGAGTATATGTTTTCAGTTTCACGAAAATTTTTGATAATTTTATTTGAAGCCAATGCATTCACGTGATAAGTTAGAATTTCCATAGAGATATGATTTTTTTTTTTTTTTTTTTTTGTATTTTTAGTTGATGTCGAAAGGATTTCTTTGACGGTGATGATATTGTTGCACTGCATTGTTGATCTGAGTTTTTGAGTTGGAGGTCAGAGCATCTTTATTGTGCAAAATGTACCCATGTAAGAGAGGACTAGTTATGCAGGGGTTATCTTATAATTCGTCTCGTCCCATGCATTAGCGGTAAGCGGCACTATGATTATGCAGCATTTTATTGATTTATGTTATTATGTATTCTGCCTTGAGAGGAATGAAAGTTTGATCCTCTAATGTCTAACATGGGTAAAATGATTGTAATCTCTGTACTACAGCAGCAACGGCAGTAGCAATTAAGCTGTTGTCCCACCAGGTGGATCGGTTATATGGATCATATTTTGCAATCATGCTTTATTTACATACATGTTCTCATTTACGTCTAAGTATATAGTGTCCTTTTTAATAATTTCTTTAATTATTTTGTAGATTTTCCCATTCCCTTTTCAATTTTGTGTTAGTGATTCTCTCTTGTAATCTCTGTACAAGAGAAGGAAAACCTTTTGGTTTGATTTGCAAATGCAAATGGAGAAAGTTTGGTGTAATAGTGTTGAGAGGGGTAAATAATAACAAGATGGATGGGTCTTTCGTAGGTGTGCTTAGACAGATTTGTGGTGGGGAAGCTCCAGTAGTCTTGGATTTGGTCATTTGGGCTTGGTTGGCTGCATCAAAGTTGCACTGGAGTTGGGCCAGTCTAAGTATTCTGCTCCTCTTCGGGGGTGTGTGTTATGGCATGGTAAGCAATATCACATTAAATACCAGTATTGTCAACTGATACTGGAACAGCTTTCTATTGCCGTCTTCCCCATCATTTTTGCCTTGAAAGACCAATAAATAAGTTCACCTAGTCTTGAAAATTTGCTATGCACTATCGCCAAACTAAAACTACAAGTTCAAGTTTAAGAGTTTTTTTTTTTTTTTATTATGTAGTGGCACCAACCACCAAGCCCTACTACATGTATTATAATAATAAGAGCAAAAGGCCAAAATGGTCACTCAACTATTACCAAATCGGCCTTTTGGTCA
Source organism: Ophiorrhiza pumila (assembly GCA_016586305.1). Taxonomy (NCBI): domain Eukaryota; kingdom Viridiplantae; phylum Streptophyta; class Magnoliopsida; order Gentianales; family Rubiaceae; genus Ophiorrhiza; species Ophiorrhiza pumila. The sequence continues at coordinate 262,525 of BLIW01000006.1, read as the reverse complement.
CTCAACTATTAAGTTGGCCAAAAAGGTTCTCAAACTCTCTAACCGTATGACTTTTAGTCATTCCGTCCATTGAGTCCGTTTGTGCATACGGAAATCACTATTTTTAGGGGTAAAAATGTCAAAACAAACTTTCAAGAGAGTTAATTCATTGTTCTCGTCATCCACAACATAATCTTCATCTTCTTCAATCTCAACTTCATCTTCTTCAACCTCATCGAATTCAAAGCAATCTCAACGTCGTCTTCTTCAACCTCCTCAAATTCAAAACTATGACGGCCCTCACAGTGACTTCTACTGTGCAAATTTCAACATCTACTCTAACAAATTCCACCATTATTCTCTCCTTTTTTTTTTAACAACTAAACCCAGATAAAACTCGTGACCCATATCAAAATTAGAAGTCACTGGGTCTCTCTTAATGAATCTAAATAACATCAACTCTTTACATATGTTCCGAAATTTGGTATTGAAGATTTGTGAAAGTTGTAACAGGAAGGGGTGAAGAGAAGGGGGAAAAAAGAGAGGTGTAATAAATTGGTGACGCTAGTGGTGACGCTTGGTGCTGTAATAGATGGTATTGTATGTGCGCATCCGGATCCATTCAGGCTCTGCTTCGCTGTCATCTTCTTCTTGATCATGAAAGTCTAGTGGAATGGCATCTTGATTTGCAGAAGTGTATAGTCTGACAGAGATGATTTAGAGAAAGTGGCCAACTGAGAGGAATAGCTCTTGAAGAGGGAGGCCACGACTTAATCATTGTCCAGCCGCTAGAAATCGAGATTTATGTACTTATCATGTACATCAGGACGGTTTCTATTTTGATTCCGGTGGAGGCAATTGGCGAAGAGTACATGGTTGGTAAAGAGTGAATGGGCAAAGAATAAAATGTTAACAGGCATCCAACAGGATGATTAGAAAACAAAATTTCAGCTGGATGATTTAATAAATACAATATGATGGATGAAATATTTAATTTGAGGCCAATATATAGGTTTTTAGACTTTGTCATTTGGAAAGCATTATTTCTTAGATCTTTGTCTTTTGTAAAAGCATAAATGGTGAACACTAAAATCTTAATGGATATGTGAAGTATGTTAGATGATTTTTGTCTGAAGGTAATGATGAACATATGCAGTTGGAGTTGCAGAGAGTTTTGCATCTATGGAGGAGAATAGAAGAGGGTTGGAGTTTTACAATTTTATCCTCGATATTTATGCTGTGCGGAGTATTTTACCCCTGAAAAAAGCGATTTACGTCTGCACAAACGGACTCAATGGACGGAATGACCAAAAGTCATACGTTTATAGAGTTGGATGACCGTTTTGGCCAATTTAATAGTGGAGTGACCAAAAGTCGGATTTGGTAATAGTTGAGTGACCATTTTGGCCTTTTGCTCTAATAATAATTGATCGACTCATCTTTGTGTAAAAGAATCATAATGCTTACAAGTGAAAAATATTCACACCAAGTTACCAACCATGGGAAATATTACAGAAAAGCTCCAAATGACACGGAAGCTAGAAGAAAAGGGCAAAAAAATAAATCCTAATAAATTTTACGGGACAAAAACTCGTGTGAGATCGTATATAGCGTTAGAATTTTATATATGAAGGGGATAATTAATAGTTGTTGAAGTTGTGATTCTATTCTCTTGTCGCCAGCCATTTTTATTGTGCATCGAGATTATGATTGACTTTCGTGTCATGTACGAATTCTCTTGTCATTTTTATTGTTCATTGAAATTATAATTAATTATTGTCTTATGGACAAATCTGTTTCAAGCTCGTCTCACAAATAACAACCTCAATGAAAGTATATTTTTTTTTAAAAAAATAAAAATAAAAACTGTTATATGTACTTGGGAACAATTAAATTATTAATAAGTACTTTAGGCTCCATTTGAATGATATATTTTTGAGTTTTATAATAGAATCTTTTTTGTTAGGATTCTTTATAAGAAAAGAATATTTTGAAAATATTTGGATTGATGATTTTGTTTTTGTTGTGATTCTTTATAAGAAAATAATATTTTGAAAATATTTGGATTGGTGATTTTGTTTTGTTGGGATTGTATTGGAAATTTTTTTATTAATAAAAGTATAAATTTAAATTTGAATTAATATTTCTAAGTTTATTTTGGTGAGAATTGTACTGAAAAAAATTATTTATTATTAAAAATTAAAAATAAAAATTTCAATTTAATATTTTATTTATAAAAAATTAGTGTAGCATAAATAAATAATTAGTATAAAACAAACATGTCATCTTGGATATAAAACTTACGCAACGAAACAGTGCCTTAAAAAACTTTTAAAGTTGGTTCTAGGGCTTTCACTGGTTTCCCTCTTCTTTGGTTTTGTTTTGGTTTCAGTGTGACCCCGACCGCACACGCACGCACGCACGCACTCACTCATTCACGAAGAAGAAGAAAGCACCATAATAAAAGGTGGTGGGTTTGTGTAGCGAGGGCTTAGGGTTTAGTATTTGCTGATACTTTTGGATCTCAATGGTTGGGATGGGGATGCAGCCTTACGGAATACAGTCGATGCTCAAGGAGGGCCACAAGCATCTCTCCGGCCTCGATGAAGCCGTGGTCAAGAACATCGATGCCTGCAAGCAACTCTCCCAGATCACCCGCACTTCCCTCGGCCCCAATGGTACCTCCTCCCTTTCCCTTACCCTCTTTTTCTTACTCTGTCACTTCATTTTACTGCTCCTCGCTGCATTTTCTTATGTTTCTGCACTTTTTCGGGGTTTTTCAAAATGTCGCATTTCAAATTAAAACGCTCTCATTTTCAAAGACTAGTCTAATTTTTTTTTTTTTAAATCTTATTAAAAGTGATGCAAATATAGTAATATTAGTTTTAGGGTAAGTTATGCTGTTCGATATCCAAAATTATTCACTTTTGAAATTTTAATAAAGAAACGCTCCAAGGACATATTTTGTTCTTTGTGTAGATTTCTGCTGTTTAAATCTTTAGATTTTGAATTAGATTGCTGAAATTGAGGAGGATGGTTGAGCTCTCAGGAAGGATTGGATATTATCAGAATTAAAGAAATGGCTTTTCTACCTCTCTGCTGGAAGCTTCTAGTTTTATGAACTACTAGCACATATTTTTCTAAACAATAATTGATACTTATTCTCTTATCAGACCAATAGCATCTTACCACGAAATATTTGCAGAACTTTACTTTTTTTTTTTTTTAAATTTTATTTTGTAAAAGTATATATATATATCTGAAGTGAGAATGGCTATAACTAGTGCTGGCTTTTAGCTCTTTTAGAAAGTTTATGACTATGTCAATGTCAATGTGAGGAGCTTATAGGACATGTTTTCAACATGCTCAGGTATGAATAAGATGGTTATCAATCATCTGGACAAGCTTTTTGTGACAAATGATGCTGTAACTATTGTGAATGAGCTCGAGGTTCAGCACCCTGCTGCTAAGATTTTGGTTTTGGCTGGGAAGGCCCAACAGGAGGAAATTGGTGACGGAGCTAACTTGTGTGTATCTTTTGCTGGGGAACTTCTTCAAAATGCCGAGGAGCTCATTCGGATGGGTCTACACCCCAGTGAGATCATCATTGGATACACCAAGGCGATCAGTAAGGTTTGTCACCTATATAATCTGAAATGACATGCATAACTTTGTTGGTGGACTGAAGTTTCATTTATTTGTTACCACTCTATTTCAGGCAGTAGAAGTACTAGAGGAATTGGTGGAGAAAGGTTCCGAGACTATGGATGTCAGAAACAAAGATGAAGTGGTTTCTCGAATGAAAGCAGCAGTTGCAAGCAAACAATTTGGACAAGAGGATATCTTGTGCCGTCTTATTTCTGAGGTATATAATGCCGATTCTGCTGTTGTTAGTGCTCTAATGGAAATTCTTTGACATACTGAATTAATGGCATTTGCAAAACAGGCATGCATTCAAGTTTGCCCTAAGAACCCTGCAAACTTTAATGTGGACAACGTCAGAGTTGCGAAGCTCTTAGGTGGAGGTTTGCATGATAGTACAATAGTCCGAGGGTTGGTATTGAAAACTGATGCTGTTGGAAGTATAAAGAGGATGGAAAAGGCGAAGGTGAGTTCTCATATGTATGCATCTGTGTATTTGTTTGCTATAAATAGTTCTTACTGATGATTCAGGTTTTGTGCTTCCTTGAATTGCAATCATCTTGTAATCTCTCCCTTCTCCTGCTCCTCTTACCATGTACATTTGTTTTATCTGTTGGTACCAAAGAAATCATCTTCTGCTTTTAGACAATCTCTCTTCCTCTTCCCCTTTCTTTGGAAAATTTTGGTACGTTATTAATTGTATCTGTCATGGGAACAAGGCTTGAACTCTTCCTGCTTAGACAAATCTAAAATACTTGATGTTTGTTTTGCGTGCTTTTCCCCATGTTATTTAGAGGTTTTATGCCATGGTAAATTTTTTATTGGTCTGCTTATGAAGAGAAAAAGAAATTCTATTCTGGTTGGTTTACCTTTATGGTTGAAATTCATTGTTTTTCGGATATAAACTTAATGTTCATTGCTGCAGGTTGCTGTCTTTGCTGGGGGTGTGGATACATCAGCTACTGAAACAAAAGGAACTGTCTTAATTCACAGTGCTGAGCAGGTATACATCAGCAGTGTTGTTTTTTGCTTTAGATCTTATACACGCTACTTTTACAAAGATTTTGAACTAGGTGTTTGGAAGACAAAACCCTTGTCATATAGACTCGTACATAAGTGAATGAACTAGTTGTATTGTGCATATATGCTTGTCTACATTTCTCTAGATTATTCGCCTTGTCATATGGCGATTGATGGTTTGCAAAGTAGTTGACTTGGAACTGCAAGTCCGAGATGATCCTGTGAGCACTTTTAATTAATTGGCTTCTCCAATATATAAGGTTAATCTACCACTTCCCAGAAAGGATTTTAAGTTGGAATTTTTTAGCACGTAAATGAGCAGTTCACATCCTAAGTTTACATAATTTGAAGCTAATGAAACTTCATCTTGTTCTTTTTTTTTCTCCTTCATTCCGACTTTAATCGGTGTTTTAAGTGTGTCCTTGGTAGTCTGTGGCCCCTTTAAGTGTAGAAGCTCCAAGTCAGAAGCAGTAGTTTAATAATGACATGTTAGTGTATACAACAAGAACTAAGCCTTTGTCCCACTACGTGGGTCGGCTGTATGGATCATATTCTGCCATCGTGTTTGGTTTACACACATACATTTTGGTGTATACTGTTTGGATTTTTTCATACATAAGTTGCTCTAAATCTGAAATATATGAATGAATAGTGACCTCTGATTCTCTGGTAACTGTTTATCTTCTACACTTTACTTTTGCAGCTCGAAAATTATGCAAGGACGGAGGAAGCTAAGGTTGAAGAGCTGATAAGAGCAGTTGCAGAATCCGGTGCTAAGGTCATTGTTAGTGGAGCAGCTGTAGGAGAGATGGCATTGCATTTTTGTGAGCGATACAAGTATAACCATTTTCCGTATACATTGTTTATGTTATAATGTTTTGTGCCTTATCGATTCACAGTTAAGAGAAGTCATGTGCATTATGTTTCTAATAGCATTCTCTACGCAAGAGATGATGTGAACTCAATGTGGTTTGCAATTGATTATATGAAAATATTTATGGTGTAAAAGATAGGAACAAGTGTCATTTATATGATGGATAAAGGAAGACTGATTCATTGAGCACAAACAGACTCCTCTAATGATTGTCTGCCCATGATGTTAGTCAATTTTTATGACTGCCTTACATAATAAATAATCTTCCATTCCATCAGCAAATCAAACTGTGTAGAGCGCTATTCATAAATCTTGTAACATTTCCTCCATTTTCTAATCGCTTCTGAATATGATGGGGGGATTAGATATTTTTTGCTCCATCTTCCTTTTGATCTCTCTCTTAAAATTACTGGGGGTATTTTCCTTAACTGTTTTGGAAAAAATGAGTGCAGAGAGTTTGCAGTTCTCGCTCTCTCTCTCTCTCTCTTCTTTTGTGTGTGTGGTGTTGGAGGGGGGGGGGGGGATGTGATGCATTGCTACATGAAATGTTATTCTGGCTCTTCTATTTGGCCATGAGCTGAACCTTGAATTGCCGTATGGTGGTTTATCTTTTCATACGCTTGCTTAATATTTTTGCATATGGTATCTCTTGTGATGCTGCTTATTCTTATGCTTTCCTATTACTCTATATGTGGATTTGTTACTTAAATGATTATCTCCAGTGAACTCTTGCATAAGGGGTTGAAAATAACTGATTATCCAGTATCTATCATTTGCAGGATCATGGTCCTAAAAATTAGCTCCAAGTTTGAGCTTCGCCGATTTTGCCGTACCACTGGTGCTGTTGCACTTGTAAGCATCTTGGAACAAGTTACCATGAAGTTTTATTATGTCACTGAGTTCCTTCTAATGTTTTCTTGTTTATCTTGATAACAGTTGAAACTTAGTCCTCCAAATCCAGATTATCTTGGATATGTTGATTCTATGTCCGTCGAAGAGATCGGTGGGGTGACGGTATGAGAAATTCTTTGCATAGTGCTTTTATTCTTCAATTTTACTTAGTGGAATTGCTAGGTTATATTTTTTTATTTGAACAATGAGTAGGTTACAGTTGTGAGAAATGAGGAAGGTGGTAATTCTGTGGCAACTGTTGTACTGCGGGGAAGCACTGATAGTATATTAGACGATCTTGAGAGAGCCGTTGATGATGGTGTTAACACCTACAAGGTACCCATCGCTGAACTTAGAATATAGACATTGGGACTGGTTAATTATCTTGTAATTCAGTTTGCAATTTTTTTTACCTATTTGTGATAGGTGATTCTCAAGTTCTAGGATCTGACGTTTTTTTACCAGGCAATGTGCAGGGACAGTAGAATTGTACCTGGAGCTGCGGCTACAGAGATTGAATTAGCAAGAAGACTGAAGGAGTTTTCTTTCAAAGAAACAGGGTAGGCATTTGTTACCCTACCTTGCACTTAAGCATATCGTATTCTGGTTATGGCACATTCCCTGAATTTTACTAAGAGTAAATGGGCTTACATACTTAAGGCACTTTCCATATTTTGATGCGTATTTTAACCGGTCTGATTTTTAAACATTGAATCTGTATATGCTAGGTGGCTCTTTGAATTATGCATACATGAAACACTGATGCAACCTTGACATGTCCTTTTATGTGTTACATGTTCTGGGTATGCTGCGGTACAAGGCAATGTGCATTTATTTGACTGACTTTTTTGTCATGTCATTCTTTCGTGATTCACCGTATTAGCTTGAAGAGTCACCATTGAGAGTCCTATGTATTGCATCTATACTTAAAGTTCCAGTAGAACACCCGTCCATATTAACTGCATGAGAAGTGATGCAATTTATTTATGCTTGCCACTTGTTTTTTCAGTGTTACTGTTTTTGCATATCGGTTGATGTTCTGTAAGTTGCCTGACCTTGAAAGGATGTATTTGCCACTGGGTTAATGGTATCATGAATACTTCGTTTGATTTAAACTAAGATTTTCTATTACTATGCAGATTAGATCAGTATGCGATTTCAAAATTTGCTGAGAGTTTTGAAATGGTAGCTAAAACCCTAGCTGAGAATGCTGGTCTTAATGCTATGGAGATTATATCATCTTTGTATGCTGAGCATGCATCTGGAAACACCAGAGTTGGCATCGACGTGGAGGAAGGTGTCTGCAAAGATGTTTCCACTTTGAGTATATGGGACCTTCATATCACCAAGTAAGCGCTTTATTGAATTGTAAAGATCCCACATGAAGAACTTCAGCAGTGCCCAGTTTTTTTTTCTTCTAGTGATTTAAGAGCATAAAGTTTTCTTTATGCCTTTTGTAAAGTAGGCAAGCAACCCCACTGCTCCAAATTGCTCAGTGGATTGTCATGTACTTTCTAGTGATCCCTCTTGTGTATAGGTTAGATGTGAAATGCTACCTATTAGTTAAAAGTTTGTTACGTTTAACGATATATTGGTAAGTCTACTTATATGTGTGTATATATACACATGTATCAATCATATGAAAGGTGCCTGATTTTCTCTATATTTGTTTACAAAATTAGGAGTTTAAATGATGGATAAATGTTTAATTAAGCAATCAAAAGCTTGAGCTTTTGCACTAAAAAGATGTATTCAAGTAGCTTAATTGAGTTTGAGCTCATAAAAATTCGAGTTCCAAGCTGATCCTGGCCGTCTTGCCTTCTTGGATAGTTTGCATCCTTAAACAAGTATTGTTGTTATGGTCATACTGTGGCTTAATTTATTTAGCAACTCACTTGTAACATTATCAAAAATGAAAAATAAAGTGTCAAGTTTTTATGGTCAGGTTTTTTGCTCTCAAATTTGCTGCTGATGCTGCCTGTACCGTCCTGCGAGTAGACCAGGTAATGCTTTATTCAAATTTTTTAACTGTTAATTTCCACCGATGCTCTCAGTGCAGCTTTCTGAAAATCAGATGTTTCCTCCAACTATGTTGATAGTTCTATGATTAGTGGGTGAAACAACTGTTGCTGTTAATGTTGTTGCACATAATTATCGGTTAGCCTATATGTTTTTCAGCTTCCAAAACTTGTGCATTCATTGAACCTTCTTTTACGCTGTTTGACACGTGTCATAGATGTTTCATTGAGAGAGATTCAAAGAAAGCTCTGTGCCATGTATTGGTGCCATTCCTTGTGTTGTGCAGACACATTGGTTATTATCAATGTTTTTATTTCCTGATACAGATTATAATGGCAAAACCAGCTGGCGGTCCAAGAAGAGATCCTCCTGCAGGTGCAGGGATGGACGAGGATTGAGCTTTTGATATTAAAGGATCAAATATCAAAGATTTTGCTTGTGGCCTTTCTAGGATTCTCAAAGTGTCAACAAATATTGATCAGGGATGAGGGGAAATAGTTAAATGTTGGGGGTTTCTTCTTCTTGTTACCAATTACCCGGATTTTGTGAAAGAAAATTTTGAATGTTCTGCCTTAACCTTCCGTTGTAAATGCTACATGAGTGTGTATCTGTGTGTTGTTTGGTGACATTGCCCGCCCTCGGAAGTCAAGTCGGAAGCTTTCGCATGTAGTAGTTTCTAATTTCTGAAGACAGGGACAGGGTCATGAATTGTGATGTGCCTATAAGACAGACGTCTTTAATTGCGTGTGTTTGCTCTACAAGACCAGCTTCGTCTTTGGTTGTGTCCGCACATATTTTTTGATGGTTCGATGGGAAACCAATTTATATCAAACCGCTTGGAACATTTTGATTTTGGAGAATATCAAAGAAATTTGCTAAGAGGAAGCAATAAAACCTGATTATTAATTATGTTGCAAATAGTAGAGCGTTAATTATAGAGAGGAGAAATAATGCAGCAAAACTAGGGTAGAAAAAAATACAAGTTACGTTGTTGACTGATTGACATTTTTGTTGGTAAAAGTAATTGTATTTCTTTTTCATAATTACACAATATTAGTTAAAGGGGATTCTTGTATCAATGGGGAAACCCCCCCAAATTTCAATATTCTTCTTGACATGCTAGCCTGTCCATTCTTTAACTTGAAAAAAGAATTGAGAATGTCTTCAAAGAATTGAGGTAAGATAAAAAAATAATTTTTATAAAAAATATGTATGTATGTATGTATGTATGTATGGAACAAAGAAATTACAAGAGGGGGGTGGCCTCAAGAACTAACTAACTAACTAGTAAGACAAAATTGAAGAAGATTGGGTGCATTGGCTTTAGAGTTTTAAGCCTTAGCCAGAAAAATAAAGGGAAGAAAAGAAGATTGGCTTAGCCTCAGTCATTGTAAATGGTTGTTTGTAGTACTGGTAGCTCAGCAAGACAGTGTTGCAACTAAATCTCCCCTCCATATGTTCATGGCTTCTATGCTGTCCTTTCCTCTCCCTAAACCAAGCACTTCCAATGTTATAGTTAAATCTTCTTCAGCTCCACTCACTACTACTTCATCTCCTGTTTCAGCCGACACTACTACTCTTGATCACAAGTTTGGTCGCAAAGGCATTAAATTCTTGGAGTCTGCAGGGGATGTTCCTACTGTTGAGCTGTCTGTTAGAAATGGAAGCTCCGTTAAGCTTCATATACCGACTGCTCATGTCACTTCTTACAAGCCCAAGGTCTACTGGAAAGATGAAGGCTTTGAGGAAGTCCTCTACACTCTTCCAGTTCCAGATGGGATTTCCAATTCCCCTGTTAATCCTGCTGCTGCTGCTGCTAATGCTAAAGGTGGTATTGGTTTGGTATTCAATGAACTTTCCGACCCCAACTCAAAAGGGTCTCCTCTCAAGACTTCTGAGTGGATTGTCAAAGATGTTGATTCTGATTCCATTGATGCCGTCCAGGTACTCTCTTTAATTGTTAATTTTGGGAATAACGATGCAGATTCTTTATTCATCCTCTTCTTGTGTTTTCCTACAAAATTGTTTCTTCTAGTTATTCTCTTGCGTCTTACTAGCTAAAATTGTTTACTCTCTTGTGTGTTTTCCTACAATTGTTTTGTGCGTTAATTTTGTGAAAAAAATGTTGGGTTTTCTCTCTCTCCGTCTCTCTGTTTGTGGAGAAAGAAATCTTTGAACGTGAGGAGAAAACTGAAATTGCGAACTGACTGCTCTGCCCAGCCCAAGGAGAACACTTTTTACCTTGTTTAGATTTAGTCGGCAACATTTTACTTGACCTTAAAGTCTTATTATCTGCTGGAAAAGAAACAGTCCAACATTATTGTGCAAGAGAGGTTCTTGTACTGTGTCACATTGCTACCCTGTGGTTTTGCTGCAACCACTAATGAAAATTTATGTGCTTCTCTTTTTTTTTGTCTAGATTTAAATGATTATTTTTGAAGTTTAGCGGACAATTTGTTTGATGCGATCATGCATGCACAACTGTTTGGAAATAGTGAGTTAATTTTAAGCAGGAGTTGTTTCCAAAGCTTCTCTATGGTAGCCACTACGTCTTTGAAGTCAGAGAGCATATGGCAATGATGGGCATTACTTGTGACACCGTAAATCCAGCCAACTTTCTGCTATATATGAGAGATTTACAACTTTTGAATTCGAACAATTGTTTGTTTTTCTTTTTTTATCAGGTTGAGTTAAGCAGCAGCAGTGGAAATTTGGAATTAACTTATGTTGTTACACTGTATCCATTGAGCATTGCAACAGCAATTATAGTGAAGAATAATGGCCAAAAGGCTGTCAATCTTGCAGGAGCCATTCTTACACATTTTCTTATGAAGAGACGAAGTGGGGCAGGTGTTCAGGGACTCAAGACCTGTTCTTACTGCACACTACCTCCTTTATCTTCGTATTATGAGCTTTTATCTCCATCTGAAGCTATGAAAACTGAAGAACCCGGATGGTTCTCTTTTGGGTGGGAGCCAGAAAAGAAACCGGGCGAATGGGCTGTTCAAGATGTGCCCTTCACTGTCTTGAAACATAAGCTGAGTAGAGTTTATGCTGTTCCACCGGCTGATAGATTGCATGAGTTCTATAACACTATACCTTCGAATTATGAGATACTTGATCAGGTAATGCCTTGAATGTTATAGGTGTTGGAAACATGATTTTAACTACAACCGTGTATCCACATTGTTAGAAAGAAAGGGTTGTCATCAAATATCTAGTTTAGAAACACCATTGAGAAATTCTGGAGTATGGAATTTTTAAGATTTTCTCTAGAACATCTATGCACACGGAAGTTATACTTGAAAACATGAAAAACACAAGTTTGTGCATATAACCACTTCCTAACGGTATCATTCCACTTAGACTGTAACATGGTTCTCCATCTACTTTTCAGGAATCTACAATGTGGGAGTTTGATTCTTGTATAAGTCTGTTCATTTCTTCTAATTAATTCTCTTTTCTTGCTGGTTCTATCCAGGGGCGAGGCCTCTTTTATAGGGTTATAAGGATGGGTTTTGAAGACATTTACTTGTCCGGTCCTGGTTCATTCTCCCACAAGTATGGCAAAGACTACTTTATTTGTACAGGCCCTGCTTCAATGCTGGTTCCGATTGTTGTGAATCCTGGCGATGAGTGGATGGGGGCACAAGTTATTGAGCATGACAATTTGTAACATCATGAATTGAATTGCATCCTTTTTGCACTATATATTCTTTTCATCAACTGTGTATATCATATCGATAGCACAAATCTATACCGTTCATGATATTAACACTTCTATAGAACATGCAATCTGTCTACATATGTAAAATTGAGGGTCACTCAAATTTTTTGAAAAATCAGAATTTTTCATAATCAATAGCACATTTTTTTTTTTGTCAAAAATGTGCCCTTTTTACATTAATATCAATAAGGAACATGCAATTGAGTGATAAATGAAAAAAAGATTGGCTCAAATTTTTTGAAAAATCGTGAGTTATAGTACACGTTTTTTGAAAAAAAAATGAGCTGTTTTTGCTCCCATATCACTTAGAATCATGTAATCTATTTACTCTTATAAAAAAGGGTGATCCAATTTTTTTGAAAAATCAGAAATTTTCGTAAGTTATAGCACACGAGTTTTCTCAAACAACTTGTTGTTTTTGCACCCATATTAATTAGGTAATGCAATCTATCGATTAATGGAAAAATAGGGTGACTCAATTTTTTGAAAAGTAAAAAATTTCGTGAGTTATAGCACACAAGATTTGTCAAAAAACATGTCGTTTTTGAACCAATATTAATTAGGAGCATGCAATCTATCGACTGATGTAAAAAAGACGGTGACTCAAATTTTTTAAAAAATCAGAATTTTTTGTGAATTATAGCACACGAGTTTTGTCATAAAAACTTGTCGTTTTTGCACCCAAAATTGGTCATTTTTAAAAATTATTAACTTTTTCTTTTTTCACACCATTAATTAGATAGCACATCGTCTTTTGATATGAGTGCAAAACTTGCACAAAAACGGCCGATGACGACTAATTTTTGAAACTTGCCGTTTTGACAAAAAAAACGTGTGCTATAACTCAAAAAAATTGGCCATTTTTCAAACTTTCTAACTATATATTTTTTTCAAACCATTCATTAGATAGCACTTCGTCGTTTAATATTGGTGCAAAATTGGCATGAAAATAGCCAACGACAACCAATTTTTAAAACTTGTCGTTTCGGCCAAAAAAACGTGTGCCATAAAACACAAAAATTAGTCATTTTTCAAAATTTCTAACTTTTCGTTTTTTTCACACAATTTATTAGATAGTACGTCGTCATTTGATATGAGTGCAAAATTGGCACAAAAACGGCCAATAACGACTAATTTTTGAAACTTGCCGTTTTAACCAAAAAAACTCTTGCTTTCACAAAAATTAGTAACTTTTTCTTTTTTTTCACACCATTAATTAGATAGCACGTCGTCTTTTAATATGAGTGCAAAACTTGCACAAAAACGGCCAATGGCGACTAATTTTTTAAACTTTCCGTTTTGAGGAAAAAAATGTGTGCTATAACTCACAAAAATTGGTCATTTTTCTAAATTTCTAATAATCCATTTTTTTAAAACCATTCATTAAATAACACATCGTCATTTGATATGAGTGCAAAATTGACACAAAAACGGCCAATGGCGACTAATTTTTTTAAACTTTCCGTTTTGACAAAAAAACGTGTGCTATAAATCACAAAAATTGCTCATTTTTAAAAATTTCTAACTTTCCTTTTTTTTTTTCACACCATTCATTGGATAACACGTCGTCATTTGATATGAGTGCAAAACTGGCACAAAAACGGCCAATGACGACTAATTTTTGAAACTTGCCGTTTTAGCCAAAAAGACGTATGCTATAACTCATCTGAAATTCCAATGTGGCCACCTGACTGAGCTTGAATGGGGACAATATTGGAATACGGTTCCACTGATCAGAAGAAAAGTACTTCTATTCACAGTGAAGTGGTGTCCTCCTGAATCCCAGGTGGTCAAACTCAACATTGCCTCAGTCAAGCTGGGGAATCAAAGTCAGGGAGGTGGTCTTGTAAGGAACAAAAAAGGTGATCTAATTTTTACTATAGTTCCAAATGCAGTTTCCTGTTTACTAACTAAATTGCAAGTGGAAGCACAAGTCTGTTTGGAAGGAATTAGGAGGTGCAATGAAGCTGGATTATTCAACATTATCATTGAATCAGATTCTACAGAGCTACAACAGGAATTAAAGGGGCAGAACTGTGGCATGATCTTTCAACAAATCAAAGACCAAACATCTTTCTCTAAAATCCCTAAAGAAGCGAACAAACCTGCAAGATGGATAGCTCAACTAAAAGGCCCTACAAGTAAGGATCATCTGGAGAAGCTCATCAAATCAGACAAACTGGGATACCCACAGATAATAAGGAAAAGAAGTAAGTGGTATGAAGTCCATTAAAGAGCTTGGCTGTGGATGTACTACCAGCTTCCCCTTTGGTTATATGCTGAATGCAAGAGTGGGAAAGCTGGAAACTAATACTGCTCTGGTACCATAATGAGGTATGTGCTACAGTAGATCAGACTAATGGAAATGACCTCTATAGGCTAAACAAAGGACCTTTTGCTGCTGCCGTTAGGCAAACCTTGTCCAAGTGTTTGATAAGTTTGTATAATCTTTCAAACTAATTATTGGGAGTAGTCCTGTCTGTAAAGAGTATTTTGATATGGTGAAACATTCTTTGTAGCTATGGAGATTGCCGGAGGTTGAATGCGTATAAAGGTTATTAGTCTACGGACGACCTTTATATCATTGTCAACCTCTAGCAACCACCAAGTCTATAAAAGAATGATAATCCTATTAGTACTACAGAAATCCTAGACTAGTGAATGTAAAGGAGGAAGTACTCCTTATTTTGCTTCTAAAACTTGGAATAGGGATATCAATGTAAGGGAGGAGTCCTCCCTATTTATTGCTTCTCAAGTGTACTAATGGTGTGGGTACATCCGCCATTAAATTTTGTATCATATATTTCTATCAATATATAGGGAGTGGCGCCCCCCCCGAAAATGGGATGATTAGCAAAAAAAAAAAGACGTGTGCTATAACTCACAAAAATTGGTCATTTTTTATTTTTTTTTAACTTTTTAACTTTTTTCACACCATTCATTAGATAGCATATCGTCATTTGATATGAGTGTAAGACTTGGACAAAAACGGCCAATGACGACTAATTTTTGAAACTTGCCGTTTTGGCAAAAAAAAAACGTGTGCTATAACTCACAAAAATTGGCTATTTTTCAAAATTTCTAACTATCAATTTTTTTTCAAACAATTCATTAGATAGCACTTCGTCATTTGATATGGGTACAAAGTTGGAATGAAAATAGCCAACGATAACCAATTTTTAAAACTTGTCGTTTCGATCAAAAAACGTGCACAAAAATTGGTCATTTTTCAAAATTTCTAGCTTTCTGTTTTTTTACACCATTCATTGGACAGGATGTCGTTATTTGATATGAGTGCAAAATTGGCACAAAAACGGCCAACGACGACTAATTTTTGAAACTTGCCATTTTAGCCAAAAAACGTGTGCTATAACTCACAAAAATTGTTAATTTTTATTTTTTTTTTAAACTTTTTAACTTTTTCACACCATTCATTAGATAGCAAATCGTCATTTGATATGAGTGCAAAACTTGCACAAAAACGACCGATGAAGACTAATTTTTGAAACTTGCCGTTTTGGCAAAAAAAAAACTTGTGCTATAACTCACAAAAATTGGCTGTTTTTCAAAATTTCTAATTATCCATTTTTTTCAAACCATTCATTACATAGCACTTCGTCCTTTGATATGGGTGCAAAATTGGCATGAAAATAGCCAACGATAACCAATTTTTAAAACTTGTTGTTACGACAAAAAAAATGTGCTATAACTCACAAAAAGTGATCAATTTTCAAAATTTCTAACTTTTTATTTTTTTCACACCATTCATTAGATAGCACGTCGTCATTTGATATGAGTGCAAAACTTGCACAAAAATAGCCAATGACGACTAATTTTTGAAACTTGCTATTTTAGCCAAAAAAACGTGTGCTATAACACACAAAAATTGGTCATTTTTAAATTTATTTAAATTTTAAACTTTTTTCACACCATTCAATAGATAGTATATCGTTATTTGATATGTGTGCAAAACCTGCACAAAAACAGCCAATGACGACTAAATTTTCAAACTTGCCATTTTAATAAAACAAAGTGTGCTATAATTCACAAAAATTGGTCATTTTTAAAAATTATTAACTTTTTAATTTTTTTCACACCATTAATTAGATAGCACGTCGTCTTTTGATATGAGCGCAAAACTTGCACAAAAACGGCCGATGACGACTAATTTTTGAAACTTGCCGTTTTGGCAAAAATAACGTGTACTATAACTCAAGATTTATGGCTCATATGATTGTAACGGTGTGGTCGGGTATATCCGGCACAGTATTTTGCTCATGATGATATAAAGTTTCTTTTGTTCAAAAAAAAAGTGTGCTATAACTCACAAAAATTGGCCATTTTTCAAAATTTCTTACTATCCATTTTTTTCAAACCATTCATTAGATAACACTTTGTCATTTGATATAGGTGCAAAATTGGCATGAAATTAGCCAACGACAACCAATTTTTAAAACCTGTCGTTTCGGCCAAAAAAACGTGTACTAACACACAAAAATTGGTTATTTTTTCAAAATTTCTAACTTTTCGTTTTTTACACAAATCATTAGGTAACACGTCGTCATTTGATATGAGTGCAAAACTGGCACAAAAACGGCCAATGATAACTAATTTTTAAAACTTGCCGTTTTAACCAAAAAAAAGTGTGCTATAACTCACAAAAATTGGTCATTTTTAAAAATTATTAACTTTTTCTTTTTTTCACATCATTAATTAGATTAGCACGTCATCTTTAGATATGAAAGCAAAACTTGTACAAAAACGGCCAATGGCGACTAATTTTTTATAGTTTCGTTTTGACAAAAAAAATGTATGCTGTAACTGAAAAAAATTAGTCATTTTTCAAAATTTCTAATAATCTATTTTTTAAAAACCATTCATTAGATAGCACGTCGTCATTTGATATGAGTGTAAAACTGGTACAAAAACGGCCAATGGCGACTAATTTTTTAAACTTTTCGTTTTGACAAAAAAATGTATGCTGTAACTTAAAAAAATTGGTCATTTTTCAAAATTTCTAACTTTCCGTTTTTTCACACCATTCATTAGATAGCACGTCGTCATTTGATATGAGTGCAAAAATGGCACAAAAATGGCCAACGACGACTAATTTTTGAAACTTGTCGTTTTGGCAAAAAAAAATGTTTGCTATAACTCACAAAAATTGGTCATTTTTCTAAATTTCTAACAATCCATTTTTTTAAAACCATTCATTAAATAGCACGTCATCATTGGATATGAGTGTAAAATTGGCAAAAAAATTGCCAACGATGACTAATTTTTGAAACTTACCGTTTTGACAAAAAAATGTGTGCTATAACACACAAAAATTGGTCATTTTTCAAAATTTCTAACTTTTCATTTTTTTCACACCATTCATTGGATCGCACGTCGTCATTTGATATGAGTGCAAAACTGTCACAAAAATGGTCAATGACGACTAATTTTTGAAACTTGCCGTTTTAACCAAAAAAACGTGTGCTATAACTCACAAAACTTGGTCATTTTTAAAAATTATTAACTTTTTATTTTTTTTCACACCATTAATTAGATAGCACGTCATCTTTTGATATGAGTGCAAAACTTCATTTTTTTTCACACCATTCATTAGATGGCATATCGTCATTTGATATGAGTGCAAAACTTGCACAAAAACGGTCGACGACGACTAATTTTTGAAACTTGCCATTTTAGCCAAAAAAACGTGTGCTATAACTCACAAAAATTAGTCATTTTTCAAAATTTCTAACAAACCATTTTTTTAAAACCATTTATTAGATAGCTCATCATCATTTGATATGAGTGTAAAACTGGGATAAAAACGGCCAAGGCGACTAATTTTTTAAACTTTACATTTTGAGAAATAAAACGTGTGCTATAACTCACAAAAATTGGTCATTCGTAAAAATTTTTAACTTTCTATTTTTTCACACCATTCAATGGATAGCACGTCGTCATTTAATATGAGTGCAAAACTGGCAAAAATTGCCAACCACTACTAATTTTTCAAACTTGCCATTTTAGCTAATAAAACGTGTGCTATAAGTCACAAAAATTGGTCATTTGTAAAAATTTCTAACTTTACTTTTTTTTCATACCATTCAATGGATAGTACGTCATCATTTAATATGAGTGCAAAATTGGCACAAAAACGGCCAACAACGACTAATTTTTTAAATATGCCGTTTTAACCAATAAAACGTGTGCTATAACTCACAAAAATTGGTCATTTTTCCAAATTTCTAATTATTCGTATTTTTCACACCATTCATTAGATAGCATATCGTTATTTGATATGAGTGCAAAACTTGCAGAAAAACGGTCGACGACGACTAATTTTTGAAACTTGCCGTTTTAGCCAAAAAAACGTATGCTATAACTCACAAAAATTGGTCATTTTTCTAAATTTCTAATTATTCGTATTTTTCACACAATTCATTAGATAGCATATCGTCATTTGATATGAGTGTATGAAAGAAGGTAATTCCTTGATTCCTTTCATTGACGTATTGTCTGTCTTATAAAGTACTACCAGAGAAATCCTAGCCTACAATCAAGCATAACCGAATATACACTTTCCTCATCTAAGAGGATTGCTATAAATTACAATTAATATTAAAAGAATATCCTATCACATATACACATATATTCTATCACACCCCTGTAGTTGAAATGGGAGGGGGACGAACGTTGAGACTGTCCCGAAACTCATCAAACAAAATCAATGGTAGACCCTTCGTAAAGATATCAGCTGTCTGATAGCGCGATGGGACATGTAAGACACGAACCTGGCCACGATCAACCTTTTCGCGAACAAAGTGAATATCCATCTCGATATATTTAGTCCGCTGATGTTGAACAGGATTGCCAGAAAGATATATTGCACTAACATTATCACAGTATACCAATGTAGCTTTCTGAATAGGACAATGAAGTTCCAATAGAAGGTTGCGCAACCAGCAAGACTCAGAAACCACATTAGCTACCCCTCGGTACTCTGCCTCCGCACTAGAGCAAGATAAAGTTGCTTGCCATTTAGCAAACCAAGAAATCAAATTATCTCTAAGAAAAACACAATAACCAGAGGTGGAGCGTCTGGTGTCAGGACAACCACCCCAATCAGCATCTGTATAAGAAAGGAGAGTGGTAGTCGAAGATGGATAAAGATGCAAGCCATAATCAAGCGTACCCTGAATGTAGCGCAGAATGCGCTTGAGGGCATGCATGTGCTCGTCCCGCGGGTCATGCATGAACAAACAAATTTGTTGCACAGCATATGCGATGTCGGGTCTCGTGAATGTAAGATACTGCAGAGCACCAGCAAGACTTCGATAATGGGAAGGGTTCTCAAATGGTGGGCTAGAAGTAGCACTCATCTTCGGTTTAGTATCAACCGGTGTGAGAGAAGGCTTGCAAGTAGACATGCCAGCTCGCTCTATAATCTCAGTTGCATATTTTCGCTGAGATAAAAACAAACCTCCTGCATGTCGGCTGACGGCAATACCCAAAAAATCACTCAAAAGGCCCAAGTTCTTCATAGAAAATTCGGAGCTAAGAAGAGATATGATTGACTTGCGAAGAACATCAGAGGAAGCAGTCAAGATAATATCATCAACATAGAGAAGAATATAAGCCATATCATTATTGTGACGGTATATGAACAATGAATTATCAGACTTGCTATGAGAAAAACCAATAATAGAAGCGTAATCCGCAAATCGCTTATACCAGGCCCGTGGTGATTGCTTGAGTCCATACAGGGATTTCTTGAGCAAACAAACATAATCAGGATGAATGGGTCGCAGAATCCCATGGGCTGATACATGTACACAGTCTCTTTGAGGTCACCATGTAGGAAAGCATTCTTCACATTAAGCTAGTGTATGGATCATGCTTTAGAGAGAGCTAAACTGAGTACAGTGTGAATGGTTTCCGGTTTGACTACCGGACTAAATATGTCACCACAGTCTACGCCAACCTGCTGAGTCTTGCCATCACCTACAAGACGGGCTTTATGCCTTTCAAAAGAACCATCAGATCTTTCTTTATGAGTAAAAATCCACATAGACCGAATAATATTAACATCTGGCAGACGAGGTACTAATTCCCACGTCTTATTTTTAATAAGAGCATTATATTCGTCTTCCACGGCCATGGAGGCTTGGAATAGATTGTGTGATCTCTTTCAAGACAACAAAAACTCTTGGGCCGTCACACTGGAGCAGGAATTTTCTCATACCAACATGGAGGATTTTCTGAATGCTTATGCATATTGTCAACGCCTCAAGGGCTTGTCAGATCAACTCAAGAATGTCGGCGCCCCAATATCCGATCATCGGCTTGTTCTTCAGATGGTTTCGGGACTCACGGAGGTCTATAGTGGTGTTGGAAATCTTATCCGCCAAAGCAACCCCCTTCCCCTCTTCTATGAAGCCCGTTCTATGCTCCTTCTTGAAGAAGCAGCCTTGACTAAGAAGGTCGCAACAGCCATGGCGGCTGCCACGACCAAGGAGTCTAATGATACTCCATCTTTGTCTGATTGCTACCCTCAAAACCATAATAACGGTGGTGGCAGCAAGGGTCCCCACGGCAACAATTCTGGGAGACATTGTGGTGTTGGCTGCGGCGGTGGCAGAGGCGGCAACCGCGGTGGTGGCAGCCGACGTGGGGGAGGTTACCAACAGCCCCGGAAGCAGCAGTCGTGGTCACAACCACGGCCAGGTGGACAACAGTGGCCTTGACAGTGGTCTCCTTGGGCCATTCCCCCTTGTCCATACCCTACTGCTCCTTGGACCAGGCCCAATTCACAGTGGCAGCAACCTGGGGTCCTTGGGCCACGACTACAGCAAGCCTATTCTACAACAGCCCAACCTTCTCCCACCGATATTGAATCCGCAATGCACACTCTTGGGCTTACTCATCCAGATGCAAATTGGTACATGGACACTGGTGCCACGTCTCATATGACATCGAATCCTGGTAATATCTCGTCTTATTTTAATTTGAGCAGTAATCGTGGTATAATTGTTGGTAATGGTCATACAATTCCAATTCGTGGTTATGGTCACACAACTCTACCTTCCCCACACCCACATTTATCTTTAAAAAATGTCCTTCATGCTCCTCAACTTATTAAGAACTTGGTTTCGGTTCGAAAATTTACTACTGATAACTGGGTTTCTGTTACATTTGATCCTTTTGGGTTTTCTGTGAAGAATTTCAGACGGGAAAACATCTGACGAGATGTAATAGTCAGGTTGAGTTATATCCCATTCTCACCACCATTCTATCTCAAGTCCCACCATCCACTTTTGCAACTTTAGCACATTCTTTATGGCATGATCGTTTGGGTCATCCGGGAGCTCCTATTTTCGAATCTCTTCAGCAAAATAAATTTATTCAGTGTAATAACAATCTTAGTTCTCATGTTTGTCGATCTTGCTCTCTTGGCAAACATGTTAAATTGCCTTTTGTTGCTTCTACGTCACGCACTTTTATGCCATTTGATATTATCCATTGTGATCTTTGGACATCTCCCGTTTTGAGCTCTTCAGGACATCATTATTATTTAATTTTATTGGATGATTATTCTAATTTTTTATGGACAGTTCCCTTATCCAAAAAATCTCAAGTTTTTTCCACATTCTTATTTTTTCGTGCCTTCACTCACACTTAATTTGAACGGGATATTAAAAATATTCAATGTGATAATGGTCGAGAATTTGATAATGGGCCGTTTTGGAAATTTTGTAGTGATAATGGTTTGTTTTTTAGATTGTCCTGTCCACATACTTCTTCTCAAAATGGTAAAGCTGAAAGAAAAATCCGAACCATTAACACTATGATTCGTACTCTTCTTCTCCATGCTTCTCTATCACCTTCCTTTTGGCATCATGCATTACAAATGGCCACATACCTTCTTAACATACTTCCAAGTAAACTATTAGCTTATCACTCCCCTCTCAAAATTCTTTATCAAAAGGACCCATCTTTTTCTCATCTCCGGGTGTTCGGTAGCTTATGCTATCCTCTTTTTCCCTTCACCACTATTCACAAACTTCAACCTCGTTCCACCCCGTGTGCCTTTTTGGGTTACCCCTCTAATCATCGTGGTCACAAATGTTATAATTTTTCTTCTCAAAAAATTATTATTAGTCGACATGTCATTTTTGATGAGACACATTTTCCCTTTGCTAAACTACATAGTTTAACTCCTCCTACTTATGATTTCTTGCATGAGGACTTGTCTCCATATTTGATCTACCTCTGACTTCACACACAAACACACCATCTCCTCACCCAGACATCACACCCCATCCCACCCAACCACAAGACACTCCGACCCCACCTAATCCTATAACTCACAAGAATTTGTCATTTTTCCAAATTTCTAATTATTCGTATTTTTCACACCATTCATTAGATAGCATATCGTCATTTGATATGAGTACAAAACTTGCAGAAAAATGGCCGACGACGACTAATTTTTGAAACTTGCCGTTTTAGCCAAAAAAACGTGTGCTATAACTCACAAAAATTGATCATTTTTACAAATTTCTAATTATTCGTATTTTCACACCATTTATTAGATAGCATATTCTCATTTGATATGAGTGCTAAACTTGCAGAAAAACGGCCGACGACGACTAATTTTTTAAACTTTACATTTTGAGAAATAAAACGTGAGCTATAACTCACAAAAATTGGTCATTTGTAAAAATTTCTAACTTTGCATTTTTTTCAGACCATTCAATGGATAGCACGTCGTTATTTAATATGAGTGCAAAATTGGCACAAAAACGGCCAACCACGACTAATTTTTCAAATTTGCCGTTTTAGCCAAAAAAACGTGTGTTATAACTCACAAAAATTGGTCATTTTTCCAAATTTTTAACTATTCGTTTTTTTCACTCCATTCATTAGATAGCATATTGTCATTTGATATGAGTGCAAAACTTGCACAAAAATGTCCGACGACGACTTATTTTTGGAACTTGCCGTTTTAGCCAAAACATGTGAGCAATAACTCACAAAAATTGGTCATTTTTTCAAATTCCTAGTTATTCGATTTTTTTCACACCATTCATTAGATAGCATATCATCATTTGATATGAGTGCAAAACTTGCAGAAAAACGGCTGACGACGACTAATTTTTAAAACTTGTCATTTTAGCCAAAAAAACGTGTGCTATAACTCAAAAAAATTAGTCATTTTTCCAAATTTCTAATCATTCTTATTTTTCACACCATTCATTAGGTAGCATATCGTCATTTGATATGAGTGTAAAACTTGCAAAAAAACGGCAGACGACAACTAATTTTTGAAACTTGCCGTTTTAGCCAAAAAAACGTGTGCTATAAGTCACAAAAATTGGTCATTTTTCCAAATTTCTAATTATTCGTATTTTTCACACCATTCATTAGATAGCATATCGTCATTTGATATGAGTGCAAAACTTGAAGAAAAACGGCCGACGACTAATTTTTGAAACTTGCCGTTTTAGCGAAAAAAACGTGTGCTATAACTCACAAAAATTGGTCATTTTTCCAAATTTCTAATTATTTGTATTTTTCGCACCATTCATTAGATAACATATTGTCATTTGATATGAGTGCAAAACTTTCAGAAAAACGGCCGACGACAACTTTTTTTGAAACTTGCCGTTTTAGCCAAAACACGTATGCAATAACTCACAAAAATTGGTCATTTTTTTAAATTCCTAACTATTCAATTTTTTTTCACACCATTCATTAGATAGCATATCGTCATTTAATATGAGTGCAAAACTTGCACAAAAACGGTCGACGACGACTAATTTTTGAAACTTGCAGTTTTAGACAAAAAAACGTGTGCTATAACTCACAAAAATTAGTAATTTTTCAAAATTTCTAACAAACCATTTTTTTAAAACAATTTATTAGATAGCTCATCATCATTTGATATTAGTGTAAAACTGGGACAAAAACGGCCGACGACGACTAATTTTTTAAACTTTACATTTTGAGAAATAAAACGTGTGTTATAACTCACAAAAATTGGTCATTTGTAAAAATTTCTAACTTTACTTTTTTTTCAGACCATTCAATGGATAGCACGTCGTCATTTAATATGAGTGCAAAACTGGCACAAAAACGGCCAACCACGACTAATTTTTCAAATTTGCCGTTTTAGCCATTAAAACGTGTGCTATAACTCGCAAAAATTTGTCATTTTTCCAAATTTTTAATTATTCGTATTTTTTACACCATTTATTAGATAGCATATCGTCATTTGATATGAGTGCAAAACTTGCAGAAAAACGGCCGACGATGACTAATTTTTGAAACTTGCCGTTTTAGTCAAAAAAACGTGTGCTATAACTCACAAAAATTGATCATTTTTCCAAATTTCTAATTATTCGTATTTTTCACACCATTTATTAGATAGCATATTGTCATTTTATATGAGTGCTAAACTTGCAGAAAAACGGCCGACGATGACTAATTTTTTAAACTTTACATTTTGAGAAATAAAACGTGTGCTATAACTCACAAAAATTGTCATTTGTAAAAATTTCTAACTTTCTATTTTTTTCAGACCATTCAATGGATAGCACGTCGTCATTTAATATGAGTGCGAAACTGGCAGAAAAACCGCCAACCACATCTAATTTTTCAAATTTGCTGTTTTCGCTAATAAAACGTGTGCTATAACTCGCAAAAATTTGTCATTTTTTCAAATTTCTAATTATTCGTATTTTTCATACCATTCATTAGATAGCATATCGTCATTTGATATGAGTGCAAAACTTGCAGAAAAACGATCGATGACGACGTATTTTTGAAACTTACCATTTTAGCCAAAAAAACGTGTGCTATAACTCCCAAAAATTGGTCATTTTTTCAAATTTCTAATTATTCGTATTTTTCACACCATTTATTAGATAGCATATTGTCATTTTAGATGAGTGCTAAACTTGCAGAAAAACGGCCGACGACGACTAATTTTTTAAACTATACATTTTGAGAAATAAAACGTGTGCTATAACTCACAAAAATTGGTCACTTGTAAAAATTTCTAACTTTTCATTTTTTTCAGACCATTTAATTGATAACACGTCGTCATTTAATATGAGTGCAAAACTGGCACAAAAACGGCCAACGACTACTAATTTTTCAAATTTTCCGTTTTAGCTAAAAAAACGTGTGTTGTAACTCACAAAAATTGGTCATTTTTCCAAATTTCTAACTATTCATTTTTTTCACTCCATTCATTAGATAGCATATTGTCATTTGATAAGAGTGCAAAACTTGCACAAAAACGGCCGACGACGACTTATTTTTGAAACTTGTCGTTTTAGCCAAAACACATGTGCAATAACTCACAAAAATTGGTCATTTTTTCAAATTCCTAACTATTCGTTTTTTTTTTTCACACCATTCATTAGATAGCATATCGTCATTTGATATGAGTGCAAAACTTGCACAAAAACGGTCGACGACGACTAATTTTTTAAACTTGCGATTTTAGCCAAAAAAACGTGTGCTATAACTCACAAAAATTAGTCATTATTCAAAATTTCTAACAAACCATTTTTTTAAAACCATTTATTAGATAGCTCATCATCATTTGATATTAGTGTACAACTGGGACAAAAACGGCCGACGACGACTAATTTTTTAAACTTTACATTTTGAGAAATAAAACGTGTGCTATAACTCACAAAAATTGGTCATTTGTAAAAATTTCTAACTTTCCATTTTTTCAGACCATTCAATGGATAGCACTTCGCCATTTAATATGAGTGTAAAACTTGCACAAAAACGGCCAACCACGACTAATTGTTCAAATTTGCCGTTTTAGCCAATAAAACGTGTGCTATAACTCGCAAAAATTTGTCATTTTTCCAAATTTTTAATTATTCGTATTTTTTACACCATTCATTAGATAGTATATCGTCATTTGAAATGAGTGCAAAACTTGCAGAAAAACGGCCGACGATGACTAATTTTTGAAACTTGCCGTTTTAGCCAAAAAAACGTGTGCTATAACTCCCAAAAATTGGTCATTTTTTCAAATTTCTAATTATTCGTATTTTTCACACCATTTATTAGATAGCATATTGTCATTTTATATGAGTGCTAAACTTGCAAAAAAACGGCCGACGACGACTAATTTTTTAAACTTTACATTTTGAGAAATAAAACGTGTGCTATAACTCACAAAAAATGGTCATTTTTCCAAACTTCTAACTTTCCATTTTTTTCAGACCATTCAATGGATAGCACGTCGTCATTTAATATGAGTGCAAAATTGGCACAAAAATGGCCAACGACGACTAATTTTTCAAATTTGCCGTTTTAGCCAAAAAAACGTGTTTTATAACTCACAAAAATTGGTCATTTTTCCAAATTTCTTACTATTCGTTTTTTTCACTCCATTCATTAGAAAGCATATTGTCATTTGATATGAGTGCAAAACTTGCACAAAAACGGCCGACGACGACTTATTTTTGAAACTTGTCGTTTTAGCCAAAACACATGTGCAATAACTCACAAAAATTGGTCTTTTTTTCAAATTCCTAACTATTCATTTTTTTTCACACCATTCATTAGATAGCATATTGTCATTTGATATGAGTGCAAAACTTGTACAAAAACGGTCGACGACGACTAATTTTTGAAACTTGCGGTTTTAGCCAAAAAAACGTGTGCTATAACTCACAAAAATTAGTCATTATTCAAAATTTCTAACAAACAATTTTTTTAAAACCATTTATTAAATAGCTCATCATCGTTTGATATTAGTGTACAACTGGGACAAAAACGGCCGACGACGACTAATTTTTTAAACTTTACATTTTGAGAAATAAAACCTGTGCTATAACTCACAAAAATTGTTATTTGTAAAAATTTCTAACTTTCCATTTTTTTCAGACCATTCAATGGATAGCACGTCGTCATTTAATATGATTGCAAAACTGGCACAAAAACGGCCAACCACGACTAATTTTTTAAATTTGCCGTTTTAGCCAATAAAACGTGTGCTATAACTCGCAAAAATTTGTCATTTTTTCAAATTTCTAATTATTCGTATTTTTCACACCATTCTTTAGATAGCATATCGTCATTTGATATGAGTGCAAAACTTGCAGAAAAACGGCCGACGACGAAGTATTTTTGAAACTTGCCAATTTAGCCAAATAAACATGTGCTATAACTCACAAAAATTGGTTATTTTTTCAAATTTCTAATTATTCGTATTTTTCTCACAATTTATTAGATAGCATATTGTCATTTTACATGAATGCTAAACTTGCAGAAAAACGGCAGACGACTACTAATTTTTTAAACTATACATTTTGAGAAATAAAACGTGTGCTATAACTCACAAAAATTGGTCACTTGTAAAAATTTCTAACTTTTCATTTTTTTCAGACCATTTAATTGATAGCACGTCGTCATTTAATATGAGTGCAAAACTGGCACAAAAACAGCCAACCACGACTAATTTTTCAAATTTTCCTTTTTAGCCAAAAAAACGTGTGTTATAACTGACAAAAATTGGTCATTTTTCCAAATTTATAACTAATCGTTTTTTTCACTCCATTCATTAGATATCAAATTGTCATTTGATATGAGTGCAAAACTTGCACAAAAACGGCCGACGACGATTTATTTTTGAAACTTGTTGTTTTAGCCAAAACACATGTGAAATAACTCACAAAAATTGGTCATTTTTTCAAATTCCTAACTATTCGTTTTTTTTCACACTATTCATTAGATAGCATATCGTCATTTGATATGAGTGCAAAACATTCACAAAAACGGTCGACGACGACTAATTTTTGAAACTTGCGGTTTTAGCCAAAAAAACGTGTGCTATAACTCACAAAAATTAGTCATTATTCAAAATTTCTAACAAACCATTTTTTTAAAACCATTTATTAGATAGCTCATATTCATTTGATATTAGTGTACAACTGGGACAAAAACGGCCGTCGACGACTAATTTTTTAAACTTTACATTTTGTGAAATAAAACGTGTGCTATAACCCACAAAAATTGGTCATTTGTAAAAATTTCTAACTTTCCATTTTTTTCAGACCATTCAATGGATAGCACGTCGTCATTTAATATGAGTGCAAAACTGGCACAAAAACGGCCAACCACGACTAATTTTTCAAATTTGCCGTTTTAGCCAATAAAACGTGTGCTATAACTCGCAAAAATTTGTCATTTTTCCAAATTTTTAATTATTCGTATTTTTTACACCATTCATTAGATATCATATCGTCATTTGATATGAGTGCAAAACTTGTAGAAAAACGGCTGACGATGACTAATTTTTGAAACTTGCCGTTTTAGCCAAAAAAACGTGTGTTATAACTCACAAAAATTAGTCATTATTCAAAATTTATAACAAACCATTTTTTTAAAACCATTTATTAGATAGCTCATCATCATTTGATATTAGTGTACAACTGGGACAAAAACGGCCGACGACGACTAATTTTTCAAACTTTACATTTTGAGAAATAAAACGTGTGCTATAACTCACAAAAATTGGTCGTTTGTAAAAATTTCTAACTTTCCATTTTTTCAGACCATTCAATGGATAGCACGTCGTCATTTAATATGAGTGCAAAACTGGCACAAAAACGGCCAACCACGACTAATTTTTCAAATTTTCCGTTTTAGCCAATAAAACGTGTGCTATAACTCGCAAAAATTTGTCATTTTCAAAATTTTTTAATTATTCTTATTTTTTACACCATTCATTAGATAGCATATCATCATTTGATCTGAGAGCAAAACTTGCATAAAAACTGTCGACGACGACTAATTTTTAAAACTTGCGGTTTTAGCCAAAAAAACGTTTGCTATAACTCACAAAAATTAGTCATTATTCAAAATTTCTAACAAACCATTTTTTTAAAACCATTTATTAGATTGCTCATCATCATTTGATATTAGTGTAAAACTGGGACAAAAACGGCCGTCGACGACTAATTTTTTAAACTTTACATTTTGAAAAATAAAACGTGTGCTATAACCCACAAAAATTGGTCATTTGTAAAAATTTCTAACTTTCCATTTTTTTCAGACCATTCAATGAATAGCACGTCGTCATTTAATATGATTGCAAAACTGGCACAAAAACGGCCAACCACGACTAATTTTTCAAATTTGCCGTTTTAGCCAATAAAACGTGTGCTATAACTCGCAAAAATTGGTAATTTTTCCAAATTTTTAATTATTCGTATTTTTTACACCATTCATTAGATAGCATATCGTCATTTGATATGAGTGCAAAACTTGCAGAAAAACGGCCGACGATGACTAATTTTTGAAACTTGCCGTTTTAGCCAAAAAAACGTGTGTTATAACTCACAAAAATTAGTCATTATTCAAAATTTATAACAAACCATTTTTTTAAAACCATTTATTAGATAGCTCATCATCATTTGATATTAGTGTAAAACTGAGACAAAAACGGCCAACGACGACGTATTTTTGAAACTCGCCATTTTAGCCAAAAAAACGTGTGCTATAACTCACAAAAATGTGTCATTTTTTCAAATTTCTAATTATTCGTATTTTTCACACAATTTATTAGATAGCATATTGTCATTTTATATGAGTGCTAAACTTGAAGAAAAACGGCCGACGACGACTAATTTTTTAAACTTTACATTTTGAGAAATAAAACGTGTGCTATAACTCACAAAAATTGGTCATTTGTAAAAATTTCTAACTTTCCATTTTTTTCAGACCATTCAATGGATAGCACGTCGTCATTTAATATGAGTGCAAAACTGGCACAAAAACGGCCAACTACGACTAATTTTTCAAATTTTCCGTTTTAGCCAATAAAACGTGTGCTATAACTCGCAAAAATTTGTCATTTTCCAAATTTTTTAATTATTCTTATTTTTTACACCATTCATTAGATAGCATATCATCATTTGATATGAAAGCAAAACTTGCACAAAAACTGTCGACGACGACTAATTTTTGAAACTTGCGGTTTTAGCCAAAAAAACGTTTGCTATAACTCACAAAAATTAGTCATTATTCAAAATTTCTAACAAACCATTTTTTTAAAACCATTTATTAGATTGCTCATCATCATTTGATATTAGTGTAAAACTGGGACAAAAACGGCCGTCGACGACTAATTTTTTAAACTTTACATTTTGAGAAATAAAACGTGTGCTATAACCCACAAAAATTGGTCATTTGTAAAAATTTCTAACTTTCCATTTTTTTCAGACCATTCAATGAATAGCACGTCGTCATTTAATATGATTGCAAAACTGGCACAAAAACGGCCAACCACGACTAATTTTTCAAATTTGCCGTTTTAGCCAATAAAACGTGTGCTATAACTCGCAAAAATTGGTCATTTTTCCAAATTTTTAATTATTCTTATTTTTTACACCATACATTAGATAGCATATCGTCATTTGATATGAGTGCAAAACTTGCAGAAAAACGGCCGACGATGACTAATTTTTGAAACTTGCCGTTTTAGCCAAAAAAACGTGTGCTATAACTCACAAAAATTGATCATTTTTCCAAATTTCTAATTATTCGTATTTTTCACACCATTTATTAGATAGCATATTGTCATTTTATACGAGTGCTAAACTTGCAGAAAAACGGCCGACGGCGACTAATTTTTTAAACTTTACATTTTGAGAAATAAAACGTGTGCTATAACTCAAAAAAATTGGTCATTTTTCCAAACTTCTAACTTTCCATTTTTTTCAAACCATTCAATGGATAGCACGTCGTCATTTAATATGAGTGCAAAACTGGCAAAAAAACGGTCAACCATGACTAATTTTTAAATTTGCCATTTTAGCAAAAAAAACGTGTGTTATAACTCACAAAAATTGGTCATTTTTCCAAATTTCTAACTATTCGTTTTTTTCACTCCATTCATTAGATAGCATATCGTCATTTGATATGAGTGCAAAACTTGCACAAAAACGGCCGACGACGACTTATTTTTGTAACTTGTCGTTTTAGCCAAAACACATGTGCAATAACTCACAAAAATTGGTCATTTTTTCAAATTACTAACTATTCTTTTTTTTCACACCATTCATTAGATAGCATATCGTCATTTGATATGAGTGCAAAACTTGCACAAAAACTGTCGACGACGACTAATTTTTGAAACTTGCGGTTTTAGCCAAAAAAACGTTTGCTATAACTCACAAAAATTAGTCATTATTCAAAATTTCTAACAAACTATTTTTTTAAAACCATTTATTAGATTGCTTATCATCATTTGATATTAGTGTAAAACTGGGACAAAAACGGCCGTCGACGACTAATTTTTTAAACTTTACATTTTGAGAAATAAAACGTGTGCTATAACTCACAAAAATTGGTCATTTGTAAAAATTTCTAACTTTCCATTTTTTTCAGACCATTCAATGAATAGCACGTCGTCATTTAATATGAGTGCAAAACTGGTACAAAAACGGCCAACCACGACTAATTTTTCAAATTTGCCGTTTTAGCCATTAAAACGTGTGCTATAACTCGCAAAAATTGGTAATTTTTCCAAATTTTTAATTATTCGTATTTTTTACACCGTTCATTAGATAGCATATCGTCATTTGATATGAATGCAAAACTTGCAGAAAAACGACCGACGATGACTAATTTTTGAAACTTGCCGTTTTAGCCAAAAAAACGTGTTCTATAACTCACAAAAATTGATTATTTTTCCAAATTTCTAATTATTCGTTTTTTTCACACCATTTATTAGATAGCATATTGTCATTTTATATGAGTGCTAAACTTGCAGATAAACGGCCGACGACGACTAATTTTTTAAACTTTACATTTTGAGAAATAAAACGTGTGCTACTCACAAAAATTTTCTTTTGTAAAAATTTCTAACTTTCCATTTTTTTCAGACCATTCAATGGATAGCACGTCGTCATTTAATATAAGTGCAAAACTGGCAGAAAAACGGCCAACCACGACTAATTTTTCAAATTTGCCGTTTTAGCCAATAAAACGTGTGCTATAACTCGCAAAAATTTGTCATTTTCCAAATTTTTTAATTATTCTTATTTTTTACACCGTTCATTAGATAGCATATCATCATTTGATATGAGTGCAAAACTTGCAGAAAAACGGCCGACGATGACTAATTTTTGAAACTTGCTGTTTTAGCAAAAAAAACGTGTGCTATAATTCACAAAAATTAGTCATTATTCAAAATTTCTAACAAACCATTTTTTTAAAACCATTTATTAGATAGCTCATCATCATTTGATATTAGTGTAAAACTGGGACAAAAATGGCCGACGACGACTAATTTTTTAAACTTTACATTTTGAGAAATAAAACGTGTGCTATAACTCACAAAAATTGGTCATTTGTAAAAATTTCTAACTTTCCATTTTTTTCAGACCATTCAATGGATAGCACGTCGTCATTAAATATGAGTGCAAAACTGGCACAAAAACGGCCAACCACGACTAATTTTTCAAATTTGACGTTTTAGACAATAAAACGTGTGCTATAACTCGCAAAAATTTGTCATTTTTTCAAATTTCTAATTATTCTTATTTTTTACACCATTCATTAGATAGCATATTGTCATTTGATATGAGTGCAAAACTTGCACAAAAACGGCCGAAGAACACTAATTTTTGAAACATGCCGTTTTAGCCAAAACACGTGTGTAATAACTCACAAAAATTGGTCATTTTTTCAAATTCCTAACTATTCGTTTTTTTTCACACCATTTATTAGATAGCATATCGTCATTTGATATGAGTGCAAAACTTGCACAAAAAGGTCGACGACGAATAATTTTTGAAACTTGCGGTTTTAGCCAAAAAAACGTGTGCTATAACTCACAAAAATTAGTCATTTTTCAAAATTTCTAACAAACCATTTTTTTAAAACCATTATTTAGATAGCTCATCATCATTCCACGAGCGGACAGAGGCTTTCTAGGATCTGGAACCTGGAGGACACTTCACGGTTTCATCAGCTTATGAAGGTCTTAGTGGGCCTTCGGCTAGTCATCCGTTTCTGTCGCATGTTTGGGGTAAGCGAGTACCGTATAAAATTTCGATTTTCATGATTCGGTTGTGGTATGGGCGTCTGCCAGTGGCGTCGTGGTTGCAGATGATTGGGGTTTATGGACCATTTCGGTGTTCGCTGTGTAAGGTGGAGGAAGAATCGTTGAGTCATCTGTTTGGGGGGTGCTCATTTACTTCTCGTGTCTGGAATTTTTTCTCGCATGGTATGGGAGTTTTCGGGGGTAATTGGGATTGGAGGGCGTGGTGCCTACAGTGGTGGAATTCTAGATAGTCCAGAATTGGTCATTTTGTTGCTAGGGTTGTACCCCTCCTCATTTGTTGGTCGATATGGAAGATGCGGAACTCATGGATGTTTGATGATGGGCGGATTAAGTTTGAGATGGTGGTGCAATCCATACTGCGTCAGCTTCAAGATATCCTCTTGGTTCACTTTCAGTTGAGGGTAGACCGATGTTCATGGCAGTCCATTGTGGATTTTTGTGGGGAATGGAAGCCAATATATCGGTCGATATTGGTTCAATAGCAGCCGCCAGCATCTGGACGGATTAAGGTTAATTTTCGGGGATGCTGGAGGCAAAGGGTGGTCAAGGGGGTGGTGGCGAGATTGTTCGAAATTCTCTGGGAGGTTTTTTAGGTGCGATGGCGTTTGGCTGTAATGGCAGATCTACTCTGGAGGTGGAGGCAGAATCATTGGTGGAGGGTATTCGGTTTAGTACACAGTGGGCATCGGATGGTGTTGACGTAGAAGGGAGCTCATACGAATTATGTCAAATTTTGGTATGTAGGACCAAAATACCATGCCGTATTCGGGGAGCTGTGGATGTATGCTTAGGTATGGATCGGCGAGGATTTTCACATATCGACATGAAGGGGAATCAGCCGGCGCATTTCTTGGCGGAGTTAGGTCTGGCTTAGGGTCCAGGATAGAGTTTAGGCATTTTCATTTGCTTCCCGAAAGGGTTAAGTGTTTGGTACAGTTTGACAGGTGCCAAGTCCCCAATTTTCGCATAGTGCGGCAATAGGTTGCTTTTCAGTTGTCTGTAATAGTTTATTTGTAATGGTTATATTATTAATAAAATTATGGGGTTGGCAATCCCAACCCACTGAGAGGGATTGACTGCCTTAAAAAAAAAGATAGCTCATCATCATTTGATATCAGTGTAAAACTGGGACAAAAACGGCCAAGGCGACTAATTTTTTAAACTTTACATTTTGAGAAATAAAACGTGTGCTATAACTCACAAAAATTGGTCATTTGTAAAAATTTCTAACTTTCCATTTTTTTCAGACCATTCAATGGATAGCACGTCGTCATTTAATATGAGTGCAAAACTGGCACAAAAACGGCCAACCACGACTAATTTTTCAAATTTGCCGATTTAGCCAATAAAACGTGTGCTATAACTCGCAAAAATTTGTCATTTTTTCAAATTTCTAATTATTCGTATTTTTCACACAATTCATTAGATAGCATATCGTCATTTGATATGAGTGCAAAACTTGCAGAAAAACGGCCGACGACGACGTATTTTTGAAACTTGCCATTTTAGCCAAAAAAACATGCGCTATAACTCACAAAAATTGGTCATTTTTTCAAATTTCTAATTATTCGTATTTTTCACACCATTTATTAGATAGCATATTGTCATTTTATATGAGTGCTAAACTTTCAGAAAAACGGCCGACGACGACTAATTTTTTAAACTTTACATTTTGAGAAATAGAACGTGTGATATAACTCACAAAAATTGGTCACTTGTGAAAATTTCTAACTTTTCATTTTTTTCATACCATTGAATTGATAGCACGTCGTTATTTAATATGAGTGCAAAACTGGCACAAACGGCCAACCACGACTAATTTTTAAAATTTGCCGTTTTAGCCAATAAAACGTGTGCTATAACTCGCAAAAATTGGTTATTTTTTCAAATTTCTAATTATTCGTATTTTTCACGCCATTTATTAGATAGCATATCGTCATTTGATATGAGTGCAAAACTTGCATAAAAACGGCCGAGGACGACTAATTTTTGAAACATGCCGTTTTAGCCAAAAAACCGTGTGCTATAATTCACAAAAATTGGTCATTTTTCCAAATTTTTAATTATTCGTATTTTTCACACCATTTATTAGATAGCATATTGTCATTTTATATGAGTGCTAAACTTGCAGAAAAACGGCCGACGACGACTAATTTTTTAAACTTTACATTTTGAGTAATAAAACGTGTGCTATAACTCACAAAAATTTGTCATATTTTCAAACTTCTAACTTTCCATTTTTTTCAGACCATTCAATGGATAGCACGTCGTCATTTAATATGAGTGCAAAACTGGCACAAAAACGGCCAACCACGACTAATTTTTCAAATTTGCCGTTTTAGCCAATAAAACGTGTGCTATAACTCGCAAAATTTGTCATTTTTTCAAATTTCTAATTATTCGTATTTTTCACACCATTCATTAGATAGCATATCGTCATTTGATATGAGTGCAAAACTTGCAGAAAAACGGCCGACGACGACTAATTTTTGAAACTTGCCATTTTAGCCAAAAAAACGTGTGCTACTCAAAAAAATTGGTCATTTTTTCAAATTTCTAATTATTCGTAGTTTCCACACCATTTATTAGATAGCATATTGTCATTTTATATGAGTGCTAAACTTGCAGAAAAACGGCCGACGACAACTAATTTTTTAAACTTTACATTTTGAGAAATAAAACGTGTGCTATAACTCAAAAAAATTGGTCACTTATAAAAATTTCTAACTTTTCATTTTTTTCAAACCATTTAATTGATAGCACGTCGTCATTTAATATGAGTGCAAAATTGGCACAAAAACGGCCAACCACGACTAATTTTTCAAATTTGCCGTTTTAGCCAAATAAACCTGTGTTATAACTCGCAAAAATTAGTCATTTTTCCAAATTTCTAATTATTCGTTTTTTTCACTCCATTCATTAGATAGCATATTATCATTTGATATGAGTGCAAAACTTGCATAAAAACGGCCGAGAACGACTAATTTTTGAAACTTGCCGCTTTAGCCAAAAAACGCGTTCTATAACTCACAAAAATTGGTCATTTTTCCAAATTTCTAATTATTCGTATTTTTCACACCATTTATTAGATAGCATATTGTCATTTTATATGAGTGCTAAACTTGCAGAAAAACGGCCGACGACGACTAATTTTTTAAACTTTACATTTTGAATAATAAAACGTGTGCTATAACTCACAAAAATTGGTCATTTTTTAGACTTCTAACTTTTCATTTTTTTCAGTCCATTCAATGGATAGCACGTCGTCATTTAATATGAGTGCAAAAATGGCACAAAAACGGCCAACCACGACTAATTTTTCAAATTTGCCGTTTTAGCCAATAAAACGTGTGCTATAACTCGCAAAATTTGTCATTTCTTCAAATTTCTAATTATTCGTATTTTTCACACCATTCATTAGATAGCATATCGTCATTTGATATGAGGGCAAAACTTGCAGAAAAACGACCGACGACGACTAATTTTTTAAACTTTACATTTTGAGAAATAAAACGTGTGCTATAACTCAAAAAAATTGGTCACTTGTAAAAATTTCTAACTTTTCATTTTTTTCAGACCATTTAATTGATAGCACGTCGTCATTTAATATGAGTGCAAAATTGGCACAAAAACGGCCAACCACGACTAATTTTTCAAATTTGCCGTTTTTGCCAAATAAACTTGTGTTATAACTCGCAAAAATTGATCATTTTTCCGAATTTCTAATTATTCGTTTTTTTCACTCCATTCATTAGATAGCATATTGTCATTTGATATGAGTGCAAAACTTGCATAAAAACGACCGAGAACTACTAATTTTTGAAACTTGCCGTTTTAGCCAAAAAACGTGTGCTATAACTCACAAAAATTGGTCATTTTTCCAAATTTCTAATTATTCGTATTTTTCGCACCATTTATTAGATAGCATATTGTCATTTTAAATGAGTGCTAAACTTGCAGAAAAACGGCCGACGACAACTAATTTTTTAAACTTTACATTTTGAGAAATAAAACGTGTGCTTAACTCAAAAAAATTGGTCACTTGTAAAATTTTCTAACTTTTCATATTTTTCAGACCATTTAATTGATAGCACGTCGTCATTTAATATGAGTGCAAAATTGGCACAAAACGGCCAACCACGACTAATTTTTCAAATTTGCCGTTTTAGCCAAATAAACCTGTGTTATAACTCGCAAAATTTAGTCATTTTTCCAAATTTCTAATTATTCGTTTTTTTCACTCCATTCATTAGATAGCATATTGTCATTTGATATGAGTGCAAAACTTGCATAAAAATGGCCGAGAACGACTAATTTTTGAAACTTGCCGCTTTAGCCAAAAAACGCGTGCTATAACTCACAAAAATTGGTCATTTTTCAAAATTTCTAATTATTCGTATTTTTCACACCATTTATTAGATAGCATATTGTCATTTTATATGAGTGCTAAACTTGCAGAAAAACGGCCGACGACGACTAATTTTTTAAACTTTACATTTTGAGTAATAAAACGTGTGCTATAACTCACAAAAATTGGTCATTTTTTCAAACTTCTAACTTTTCATTTTTTTCAGTCCATTCAATGGATAGCACGTCGTCATTTAATATGAGTGCAAAAATGGCACAAAAACGGCCAACCACGACTAATTTTTGAAATTTGCCGTTTTAGCCAATAAAACGTGTGCTATAACTCGCAAAGTTTGTCATTTTTTCAAATTTCTAATTATTCGTATTTTTCACACTATTCATTAGATATCATATCGCCATTTGATATGAGTGCAAAACTTGCAGAAAAACGGCCGACGACGACTAATTTTTGAAACTTGCCATTTTAGCCAAAAAAACGTGTGCTATAACTCACAAAAATTGGTCATTTTTCCAAATTTCTAATTATTCGTATTTTTCACACCATTTATTAGATAGCATATTGTCATTTTATATGAGTGCTAAACTTGCAGAAAAACGGCCGACGAAGACTAATTTTTTAAACTTTACTTTTTGAGAAATAAAACGTGTGCTTTAACTCACAAAAATTGGTCACTTGTAAAAAATTCTAACTTTTCATTTTTTTCAGTCCATTTAATTGATTGCACGTCGTCATTTAATATGAGTGCAAAACTGGCACAAAAACGGCCAACCACGACTAAGTTTTCAAATTTGCCGTTTTAGCCAAATAAACCTGTGTTATAACTCGCAAAAATTGGTCATTTTTCCAAATTTCTAACTATCCGTTTTTTTCACTCCATTCATTAGATAGTATATTGTCATTTGATATGAGTGCAAAACTTGCACAAAAACGGCCGAAGACGACTAATTTTTGAAACATGCCGTTTTAGCCAAAACACGTGTGCAATAACTCTCAAAAATTGGTCATTTTTTCAAATTCCTATCTATTTGTTTTTTTCACACCATTCATTAGATAGCATATCGTCATTTGATATGAGTGCATAACTTGCACAAAAACGGTCGACGACGACTAATTTTTGAAACTTGCGGTTTTAGCCAAAAAAAAGTGTGCTATAACTCACAAAAATTAGTCATTTTTCAAAATTTCTAACAAACCATTTCTTTAAAACCATTTATTAGATAGCTCATCTTCATTCCACGAGCGGACAGAGGCTTTCTGGGATCTGGAACCTGGAGAACACTTCACGGTTTCATCAGCTTATGAAGGTCTTAGTGGGCCTTCGGCTAGTCATCCGTTTCTGTCGCATGTTTGGGGTAAGCGAGTACCGTAAAAAATTTCGATTTTCATGATTCGGCTGTGGTATGGGCGTCTGCTAGTGGCGTCGTGGTTGCAGATGATTGGGGTTCATGGACCATTTCGGTGTTCGTTGTGTAAGGTGGAGGAAGAATCGTTGAGTCATCTGTTTGGGGGGTGCTCATTTACTTCTTGTGTCTGGAATTTTTTCTCACAGGGTATGGGAGTTTTGGGGGGTAATTGGGATTGGAGGGCGTGGTGCCTACAGTGGTGGAATTCTAGACAGTCCAGAATTGGTCATTTTGTTGCTAGGGTTGTACCCCTCCTCATTTGTTGGTCGATATGAAAGATGCGGAACTCGTGGATGTTTGATGATGGGCGGATTGACTTTGAGATGGTGGTGCAATCCATACTGCGTCAGCTTCAAGATATCCTATTGGTTCGCTTTCAGTTGAGGGTAGACCGATGTTCATGGCAGTCCATTGTGGATTTGTGTGGGGAATGGAAGCCAATATATCGGTCGATATTGGTTCAATGGCAGCCGCCAGCATCTGGACGGATTAAGGTTAATTTTCGGGGATGCTGGAGGCAAGGTGGTGGTCAAGGGGGTGGTGGCGAGATTGTTCGAAATTATCTGGGAGGTTTTTTAGGTGCGATGGCGTTTGGCTGTAATGGCAGATCTACTCTGGAGGTGGAGGCAGAATCATTGGTGGAGGGTATTCGGTTTAGTAGCACGTCGTCATTTAATATGAGTGCAAAATTGGCACAAAAATGGCCAACAACGACTAATTTTTTAAACATGCCGTTTTAGCCAATAAAACGTGTGCTATAACTCACAAAAATTGGTCATTTTTTCAAATTTCTAATTATTCGTATTTTACGCACCATTCATTAGATAGCATATCGTCATTTGATATGAGTGCAAAACTTGCAGAAAAACAGCCGACGGTGACTAATTTTTGAAACTTTACATTTTTGAGAAATAAAACGTGTGCTATAACTCACAAAAATTGGTCATTTGTAAAAATTTCAAACTTTCCAATTTTTCAGACCATTCAATGGATAGCACGTCTTCATTTAATATGAGTGCAAAACTGGCACAAAAACTGCCAACCACGACTAATTTTTCAAATTTGCCATTTTAGCCAAAAAAACGTGTGTTATAATGATAAGTTGGTTTTATACCAACTTAAATGGGTTAATTCACTTAGCTTTTGACTTGTTTTTCATGAGTTAGTGCAATGTTTTGTGTGTTGTTGTGCATTTATGTGGTTGGAAATTGGTTGTACTAAAATGGTTAAAAGAGACCAAAAATGATGTTGAACTTAGGCAATTGTGTGTTTGATGTTAATTGGCAAGGTTGGGAGGTCAAAACAATTAGGAAGGTGAATGAAACCGAAATAAATTTGGTAGGCTTGATTTAGGGATTTTGGGCAGATTTGGTTAAGGAATTTCATCTGGGCATAACTCCTTTGATACTAACCCAATTGGCAAGTTCTTTGGTGTTCTGAAAAGCTTTTTGAATGCACTACACTTCTTATGTTTTAACTATTTTCTAATTGTGCTTGCGAGACTATGAAATATGAGTTTCTTTGCGGAATATCATTTTTGGGTTTTAGGGTTTTATCTGCCTGCCACAGTTTGGTGTTTTGATGATATCTTGAATTTCAGGTACCTGATGAGGCTGTTTCTTGATTCATTGGAAAGCTAAGAGGGGGATCTAGAATTCTTAAGTTCACCATCAAGGCTGATTCAGAGGCTAAGACACACTCATTTGGCATGGAAGTAGGTGTTGTGCTGGAATGCGATACTTTGCCAACATTTTTGCCAACTTGGCTAACTTATCTTGCAAGACCCCAGCCAATACTTTGCCGAAGCTTTGCCCAACCAAACCATGCCCAAGACTTGCCAGCCAAACCGTGCCAAGCTTTGCAAAACCCATTGCCAAGACTTGCCAGCCAAACCGTGCAAGACTTTGCCAAGCCAACGTTGCTAAAACCTTGCCAACTTGGCACATCAACCTTTGCCAAACACTTGGCCATATTTTGCCACACTTATGCATTCATCTTACCAAGCATTCACAACACATCGAACTACATGCATATTAGTACCACATTCACACAGTTTGTGCATGGCATGTTTACTTCATTTTTACACATTACTTTTGCAACATTGGCACCTAGGCACACCACTCTGTTCACTTTGGCACAAACACTTGCAACAATTCACTGGCACGTCACCTTCTTGCCACACCATTTGAGCACAGCTTGCCACATTCATCAAGTAACAGTTTGGAATAAGAAAGAAAAATGGCCTACGACATGTCGTAGGCCAAATTTGGAAGAGAATCCATTCTGGAAGAGAAAAAATTGCCCACGACATGTCATGGGCAAAGTTTGGAGGAAACATTTGTCGTAGGCCAATTTTGAAACACAAATTTTTAGCCTACGACATGTTGTGGCTAATTGCTTGATGGAAGGCTGAAAAAGTGACTAAGTGTTGGTTCTGTTCTTCAGGTGCAAGGAGTGGCAATGAAGGCCGCTGAGGGAGAATGGCCGAAGGCGCATGGAAGCTGAGTTCAGAAAGTATTGGTGAAGACTGGGGGACCAAAGGCGTGCTTCTTCGCCACCTTATTATAAGGCGTGTTGCTCGCTGGAGAAGAAGGAATTGTGGCAAATGCTTGAAGGCGCGATTCATTTGGGCAGAAAGGCGTTAGAGATGCAGCAGAGGCGCGAAAGAGAACGGCGTGAAGGCGTGAAGGTTGCTGAGCTTGACTGGTCCTTGGCCAAGAAGCCTAAAGACGTGACTCCAAACGGCACAAATGCGTGAAAGAGAGCTGATAGGCGTGAACCTGATTTACCTGAAGGCGCGAAGAGGTTCTTAAAGGCGCAGATCTTTTGGCTCAAAGGCGCTGGCGCAGTGCTGAAATTTTCTACTTTGGTTTTTGTCATTTACATTACTTAGGCATTTTTAGTAGTGGTACTCTTGTAATATTTTAGTCATTATACGTTTGCGTACCATTTACGTTTCTTTTGTAACCTCTATATATAGAGGAATTGTCAACATTTTAAGGATACGATTCATTATTCACTATTCACATTTTCCATATTGTAACCGACTTTTGATTTTGAAGAGCGGGAAGTGTTCTTGAGATCTACTTTCTCTCTCTACTTTCTCTCTCTAAGTTTGTTGCTTTATTTTGGATTCCGATCAAAGATTTGCTCTGATCATTGTACATCTCCTGGAAATTGAGAAGAAAAGTGACAATCCTCTCGACATTTGGAAGCTTTTAAGACTCTTAATTGGTAAACTCTTCCAATTAATTATTATGAACTGTTTAACCTTCCAATTTGTTGATCGTGAAGCTGAAATGGAGATTTGTGGCTAATTGTGTGATAATCTAGGATACTGAGGGTGAATACTAGGTTGAAATTGTAAATGTGCAGTAGAACTAACAATCTAATATAGGAAATGTAAATTCTCAGCACTGAATTTGTAAAACTTGTTAAGTGCATGCTTTTGATCTGAATTTGATGAAATGAGATTTGATTGTGGTCATCATGCTGAATTGAGTCTTCTTTTGTAAGATTTGGATGAAAATCATGAATAAGAACCTGAGAATGCATGAGTTCTTAAACCTGTTGGAATTTGCACAGATCTTAAGGCTAGACCTCACCATAGGAAGCTTTGAGTCTGTATAATCCTGAGAACAAGGTGATAAGAGATTCTCCTACTTAAATGATGAATTTACATGCTAGGATCGGGCCTCACCATGGGAGATTCTAGGTGTTCATGCCTGAGTAATTTGAGTGGGGAATTGAGATGACACGGTATTACTTTACCATTCTTAGGCCCGATCATAGGATAGGATGGTGTCGGGAGACTAAAATTGTAGTGTAGTGACCATGCTAACTATAATTTCGGTCTCCATTTTTTCACACCATTCAATGGATAGCACATCGTCATTGAATATGAGTGCGAAACTGGCAAAAATTGCAAACAACGACTAATTTTTCAAACTTGCCATTTTAGCTAATAAAACGTGTGCTATAAGTCACAAAAATTGGTCATTTTTCCAAATTTCTAACTTTCCATTTTTTCCAGACCATTCAATGGATAGCATGTCGTCATTTAATATGAGTGCAAAACTGGCACAAAAACGGCCAACCCCGACTAATTTTTTAAACATGCCGTTTTAGCCAATAAAACGTGTGCTATAACTCACAAAAATTGGTCATTTTTCCAAATTTCTAATTATTCATATTTTCACACCATTCATTATATAGCATATCGTCATTTGATATTAGTGCAAAACTTGCACAAAAACCGCCGTCGACGACTAATTTTTGAAACTTTCAGTTTTAGCCAAAAATTGGTTATTTTATCAAATTTCTAACAATCCATTTTTTTTAAACCATTTATTAGATAGCTCGTCTTCATTTGATATGAGTGTAAAACTGACACAAAAACGGCCAAGGCGACTAATTTTTTAAACTTTACATTTTGAGAAATAAAACGTGTGCTATAACTCACAAAAATTGGTCATTTGTAAAATTTCTAACTTTCCATTTTTGTACACCATTCAATGGATAGCACGTCGTCATTTAATATGAGTCCAAAACTGGCACAAAAATGACCAACCACGACTAATTTTTCAAATTTGCCATTTTATCTAAAAAACCATGCGCGCTATAACTCACAAAAATGGGTCATTTTTCCAAATTTCTAACTATTGTTTTTTACACCATTCATTAGATAGCATATCGTCATTTCATATGAGTGCAAAACTTGCACAAAAACGACCAACAACGACTAATTTTTCAAACTTGCCGTTGTATCCAAAAAAACCGTGTGCTATAACTCACAAAAATTTGTCATTTTTCTAAATTTCTAACTAGTCGTTTATTTCACACCATTCATTAGATAGCATATCGTTATTTGATATGAGTGCAAAACTGGCAAAAAAATTGCTGACAACGAGTAATTTTTGAAACTTGCCGTTTTAGTCAAAAAAATGTGTGCTATAACTCACAAAAATTGGTCATTTTTCCAAATTTCTAACAATCCATTTTTTTAAAACCATTTATTAGATAGCATATCGTCATTTGATATGAGTACAAAACTTGCACAAAAACGGCCTACGACGACTAATTTTTGAAACTTGCCGTTTTAACAAAAAAAAACGTGTGCTGTAACTCACAAAAATTGGTCATTTTTCTAAATTTCTAACAATCCATTTTTTTAAAACCATTTATTAGATAGCTCGTCGTCATTT
Organism: Ophiorrhiza pumila; assembly: GCA_016586305.1. Taxonomy (NCBI): domain Eukaryota; kingdom Viridiplantae; phylum Streptophyta; class Magnoliopsida; order Gentianales; family Rubiaceae; genus Ophiorrhiza; species Ophiorrhiza pumila. The sequence goes on along the minus strand of BLIW01000006.1, from coordinate 218,294 downwards.
GATATGAGTGTAAAACTGGCACAAAAACGGCCAAGGCGACTAATTTTTTAAACTTTACATTTTGAGAAATGAAAAGTGTGCTATAACTCACAAAAATTAGTCATTTGTAAAAATTTCTAACTTTTCATTTTTTCACACCATTCAATGGATAGCACGTCGTCATTTAATATGAGTCCAAAACTGGCACAAAAACGACCAACCACGACTAATTTTTCAAATTTGCCATTTTATCCAAAAAAACATGCGCGCTAGAACTCACAAAAATTGGTCATTTTTCCAAATTTCTAACTATTGTTTTTTACACCATTCATTAGATAGCATATCGCATTTCATATGAGTGCAAAACTTGCACAAAACCGGCCGACGACGACTAATTTTTGAAACTTGACGTTTTAGCCAAAAAAACATCTGTTATATCTCACAAAAATTGGTCATTTTTCAAAATTTCTAACAATCCATTTTTTTAAAACCATTTATTAGATAGCTCGTCATCATTTGATATGAGTGTAAAACTGGCGCAAAAACGGCCAAGGCGACTAATTTTTTAAACTTTCCATTTTGAGAAATAAAACGTGTACTATAACTCACAAAAATTGATCATTTTTAAAAATTTCTACTTTCCATTTTTTTACACCATTCAATGGATAGCCCGTGTTTATTTAATATGAGTACAAAACTGGCACAAAAACGGCCGACCACGACTAATTTTTCAAACTTGCCGTTTTAGCCAAAAAAACGTGTGCTATAACTCACAAAAATTGGCAATTTTTAAAAATTTCTAACTATCAATTTTTTTCAAACAATTCATTAGATAGCTTTTCGTTATTTGATATGGGTGAAAAATTGGCATGAAAATAGCCAACGACAACCAATTTTTAAAACTTGTCGTTTCGACCAAAAAAACGTGTCCTATAAGTCACAAAATTGGTCATTTTTTAAAATTTCTAGCTTTCAGTTTTTTTCACACCATTCATTGAAAATCACGTAGTCATTTGATATGAGTGCAAAACTGGCACAAAACCGGCCAACGACGACTAATTTTTTGAAACTTGCCGTTTTAGCCAAAAAAATGTGTGCTATAACTCAAAAAAATTGGGCATTTTTTTAAATTTCTAACAATTCATTTTTTTAAAACAATTAATTAGATAGCACGTCATCATTTGATATTCGTGCAAAATTGGCACAAAAATGGCCAATTGTGACCTATTTTTTAAACTTTCCGTTTTGACAAAAAAACTTGTGCTATAACTCACCAAAATTGGTCATTTGTAAAAATTTCTAACTTTCTATTTTTGTCACACCATTCAATGGATAGCACGTCGTCATTTAATATGAGTACAAAACTGGCACAAAAATGGCCAACAACGACTAATTTTTCAAACTTGCCGTTTTAGCCAATAAAACGTGTGATATAACTCACAAAAATTGGTCATTTTTTCAAATTTCTAATTATTCTTATTTTTCACACCATTCATTAGATAGCATATCGTCATTTGATATAAGTGCAAAACTTGCAGAAAAACGACCGATGAAGACTAATTTTTGAAACTTGCCGTTTTAGCCAAAAAAACGTGTGCTATAACTCACAAAAATTGGTCATTTTTTCAAATTTCTAACTATTCGTTTTTTTTCACACCATTCATTAGATAGCATATCGTCATTTGATATGAGTGCAAAACTTGCACAAAAACTGCCGACGACGACTAATTTTTGAAACTTGCCGTTTTAGCCCAAAAAAACGTGTGCTATAACTCACAAAAATTGGTCATTTTTCCAAATTTCTAACAATCCATTTTTTTAAAACCATTTATTAGATAACTCGTCATCATTTGATATGAGTGTAAAACTTGAAAAAAAATGGCCAAGGCGACTAATTTTTTAAACTTTACATTTTGAGAAATAAAACGTATGCTATAACTCACAAAAATTGGTCATTTGTAAAAATTTCTAACTTTCCATTTTTTCACACCATTCAATGGATAGCACGTCGTCATTTAATATGAGTACGAAACTGGCACAGAACGGCCAACAACGACTAATTTTTCAAACTTGCCGTTTTAGCCAAAAAACGTGTGCTATAACTCACCAAAATTGGTCATTTTTCCAAATTTCTAACTAGTCTTTTTTTCACACCATTCATTAGATAGCATATCGTCATTTGATATGAGTGCAAAACTTGCACAAAAACAGCCGACGACGAGTAATTTTTGAAACTTGCCGTTTTAGTAAAAAAAAGGTGTGCTATAACTCACAAAAATTGATCATTTTTCAAAATTTCTAACAATCCATTTTTTTAAAACCATTTATTAGATAGCTCGTTATCATTTGATAGGAGTGTAAAACTGGCACAACAATGGCCACGGCGACTAATTTTTTAAACTTTCCATTTGTAGAAGTAAATCGTGTGCTATAAATCACATAAATTGGTCATTTTTCAAAATTTCTAATTTTCTATTTTTTCAAACCATTCAATGGATAACACATCGTTATTTAATATGAGTGCAAAACTGGCACAAAAACGGCCAACGATGACTAATTTTTGAAACTTGCCGTTTTAGCCAAAAAAATGTGTGCTATAACTCAAAAAATTGGGCATTTTTCAAAATTTCTAACAATCCATTTTTTTAAAACCATTAATTCGATAGCACGTCATCATTAGATAATCGTGAAAAATTGGCACAAAAACGCCCAATTGCGACCAATTTTTTAAACTTTCCGTTTTGACAAAAAAACGTGTGCTGTTACTCACAAAAATTGGTCATTTGTAAAACTAGCACGTCCTCATTTAATATGAGTGCAAAACTAGCACAAAAAAGGTCAACAACAACTAATTTTTCAAACTTACCGTTTTAGCCAGTAAAACGTGTGCTATAACTCACAACAATTGGTCATTTTTCCAAAATTTCTAACTATTCGTATTTTTCACACCATTCATTAGATAGCATATCGTCATTTGATATGAGTGCAAAACTTGCACAAAAACGGCCGACAACGACTAATTTTTGAAACTTGCCGTTTTAGCCAAAAAAACCTGTGTTATAACTCACAAAAATTGGTCATTTTTCCAAATTTCTAACAATCCATTTTTTTAAAACCATTTATCAGATAGATCGTTATCATTTAATATGAGTGTAAAACTGGCACAAAAATAGCCAAGGCGACTAAATTTTTAAATTTTCCATTTTGAGAAATAAATTGTGTGCTATAACTTCCAAAAATTGGTCTTTTTTTTTCCAAAATTTTTAATTTTCCATTTTTTTCACACCATTCAATGGATAACACGTCGTCATTTAATATGAGTGCAAAACTGGTACAAAAACGGCTAACGACGACTAATTTTTGAAACTTGCCGTTTTAGCCAAAAAAAATGTGTGTTATAACTCAAAAAAATTGGGCATTTTTCAAAATTTCGAACAATCCATTTTTTTAAAACCATTATGAAAATAGCACGTTATCATTTGATATTCGTGAAAAATTGGCACAAAAATGGCCAATTGCGACCAATTTTTTAAACTTTCCGTTTTGACAAAAAAACATTTGCTATAACTCACAAAAATTGGTCATTTAAAATTTCTAACTTTTCATTTTTTTTCACACCATTCAATGGATAGCACGTCGTCATTTAATATGCTATAACGTATGCCAACAATAATATATTTTTAAAACTTGTCGTTTCAGCTGAAAAAATGTATGCTATAACTCACAAAAATTGGCCATTTTTAAAAAATTTAAACTTTTTCACTTTTTCACACCATTTATTAGATAGCACTTTGTCATTTGATACAGTGCAAAACCTGCACAAAAACGGCCGATGACAACTAATTTTTAAAACTTTCCGTTTTGGCAAAAAAACGTGTGCTATAACACATAAAAATTTGTCATTTTTAATATTTCTTACTATCCATTTTTTTCCACACCATTCATTATGTAGCACGTCGTATTTTGATATGAGTTCAAAACTTGCCAAAAAACGACCGATGATGTCTAATTTTGGAAACTTTCCGTTTTGACAAAAAAACGTGTGCTATAACGCACAAAAATTGGCCAATTTTCAAAATTTCTAACTATTCATTTTTTTCAAACCATTAATTAGATAGCACTTCGTCATTTGATATGGATCAAAATTGGCGTGAAAATAGCCAACGACAACGATTTTTTAAAACTTGTTGTTTTAGCCAAAAAAACGTGTGTTATAACTCACGAAAATTGGCCATTTTTCAAAATTTCTAAATATCTATTTTTTTCAAACCATTAATTAGATAGCACATCGTCATTTGATATGGTTGCAAAATTGGCATGAAAATAGCTAAAGACAACCAATTTTTAAAACTTGTCGTTTTGACCAAAAAAACGTGTGCTATAACACACAAAAATTGGTCATTTTTCAAAATTTCTAACTTTCCATTTTTTCACACAATTCATTAGATAGCACATCGTCATTTAATATGAGTGTAAAACTGGCACAAAAACGTCCAACCACGACTAATTTTTGAAACTTGCCGTTTTAGCCAAAAAAAACGTATGCTATAACTCACAAACATTTGTCATTTATAAAAATTATGAATTTTTTCTTTTTTCACACCATTAATTAGATAGCATGGCGTCTTTTCATATTAGTGCAAAACTTGCACAAAACGGCCAATGACGACTAATTTTTGAAACTTTTTATTCTGGCAAAAAAACATGGGCTATAACTCACAAAAGTTGGTCATTATTTTAAAACCATTCATTAGATAGCACCTCGTCATTTTATATGAGTGCAAAATTGGCAGAAAATGGCCAACGACAACAAATTTTTAAAACTTGTCGTTTCGGCCGAAAAAACGTGTGCTATAACTCACAAAAATTGGTCATTTTTAAAATTTTAAATTTTCCATTATTTTCACACCATTAATTAGATAGCACGTCATTTTTTTGATATTAGTGCAAAACATGCACAAAAATGGCCAATGACGACTAATTTTTGAAACTTGCCGTTTTGGCAAGAAAAACATGTGGAATAACTCACAAAAATTTGTCATTTCTCAAAATTTCTAACTATCTATTTTTTAAAACCATTAATTAGATAGCACCTCGTCATTTAATATAAGTGCAAAATTGGCTGAAAATGGCCAACGACAACATATTTTTAAAACTTGTCATTTTAGCCGAAAAAACTTGTGCTATAACTCACAAAAATTGACAATTTTTAAAAAATTTTAACTTTTCCACTCTTTCACACCATTTATTAGATAGCACGTTGTCATTTGATATGTTTGCAAAACCTGCACAAAAACGGCTAATGACGACTAATTTTTGAAACTTGCCGTTTTGGCAAAAAAACGTGTACTTCTCACAAAAATTGGCCATTTTTCAAAATTTCTAACTATTCATTTTTTCAAACCATTCATTAGATAGCACTTCGTCATTTGATTTGGGAACAAAATTGGCATGAAAATAGCCAACGACAACCATTTTTTAAAACTTGTCGTTTTGACCAAAAAAACGTGTGCTATAACTCACGAAAATTGGTCATTTTTAAAAATTTCTAACTATCCATTTTTTCAAACCATTCATTAAATAGCACTTCGTCATTTGATATGGTTGCAAAATTGGCATGAAAATAGCCAACGACAACCAATTTTTAAAACTTGTCGTTTTGGCAAAAAAAAACGTGTGCTATAACACACAAAAATTGGTCATTTTCAAAATTTCTAACTTTCCGTTTTTTCACACAATTCATTAGATAGCACATCGTCATTTGACATGAGTGCAAAACTGGCACAAAAACGTCCAACGAAGACTAATTTTTGAAACTTGCCATTTTAGCAAGAAAAAACGTGTGCTATAACTCACAAAAATTGGTCATTTATAAAAATTATAAACTTTTTCTTTTTTTCACACCATTAATTAGATAGCACGGAGTCTTTTCATATTAGTGCAAAACTTGCACAAAAACGGTCGATGACGACTAATTTTTGAAACTTGCCGTTTTGGCAAAACAAACGTGGGCTATAACACACAAAAATTGGTCATTTATAAATTTCTATCTATCCATTTTTTAAAACCATTCATTAGATAGCACCTCGTCATTTTATATGAGTGCAAAATTTGCAAAAAATGGCGAACGACAACAAAATTTTAAAACTTGTCGTTTCGGCCGAAAAAACGTGTGCTATAACTCACAAAAATTGGTCATTTTTAAAAATTTTTAACTTTCCATTATTTTCACACCATTAATTAGATAGCACGTCATTTTTTTTATATTAGTGCAAAACATGCACAAAAACGGCCAATGACGACTAATTTTTGAAACTTGCCGTTTTGGCAACAAAAACATGTGCAATAACTTACAAAAATTGATCACTTTTCAAAATTTCTAACTATCCATTTTTTTAAAACCATTCATTAGATAGCACCTCGTCATTTAATATAAGTGCAAAATTGGCTGAAAAAGGCCAACGACAATATACTTTTAAAACTTGTCGTTTCGGCCAAAAAAAGTGTGCTATAACTCACAAAAATTGGCCATTTTAAAAAAAATTAACTTTTTCAGTTTTTCACACCATTTATTAGATAGCACATTGTCATTTGATATGTGTGCAAAACCTGTACAAAAATGGCCGATGACGACTAATTTTTTAAACTTGCCGTTTTGGCAAAAAAATGTGTGCTATAACACACAAAAAATGGCCATTTTTTAATATTTCTAACTATCCAGTTTTTTCACACCATTCATTAGTTAGCACGTCGTCTTTCGATATGAGTGCAAAACTTGCCCAAAAATGGCCGATGATGACTAATTTTGGAAACTTGCCGTTTTGGCAAAAAAAACGTGTGCTATAATGCACAAAAATTAGCCATTTTTCAAAATTTCTAACAATTCATTTTTTTCAAACCATTCATTAGATAGCAGTTCGTCATTTGATATGGGTGCAAAATTGGCATGAAAATAGCCAACGACAACCATTTATTTAAAACTTGCCGTTTCGACCCAAAAAATGTGTGCTATAACTCACGAAAATTGGTCATTTTTCAAAATTTCTAACAATCCATTTTTTTCAAACCATTTATAAAATAGCACTTCGTCATTTGATATTGTTACAAAATTGGCATGAAAATAGCCAATGACAACCAATTTTTAAAACTTGTCGTTTTGGCAAAAAAAAAGTGTATTATAACACACAAAAATTGGTCATTTTTCAAAATTTATAACTTTCCTTTTTTTTCACACAATTCATTAGACATCACGTCATCATTTGATATGAGTACAAAACTGGCACAAAAATGTCCAGTCTAATTTTTGAAACTTGCTGTTTTAGCCAAAAAAACACGTGATATAACTCACAAAAATTGGTCATTTATAAAAAATTATTAACTTTTTATTTTTTTTTCACACCATTAATTAGATAGCACGTCGTCTTTCGATATGAGTGCAAAATTTACACAAAAACGGTCAATAATGACTAATTTTTGAAACTTCGCGTTTTGGCAAAAAAAACGTGTGCTATAACTCACAAAAATTGGTCATTTTTCAAAATTCCCAACTTTTCTTTTTTTACACACCATTAATTTGATAGCACATTTTCTTATGATATGTGTGAAACCCCGGAATTTTTACATAAATGAATATTGTATTTAATAGTTTAAAATGTTACGTTTTCCGTCATATGAACTTTAGTTTAGAAACGAATATATATTTAACTATTTTTTTGTCTAACATATAGGAATTTTGATTTAAAATCACTATGAGAAAAACATGTGTCTATTGTTATTTGTAAGTTTACGAACCAACACGAGAAGATATTGGAATTAATTGTACAATCCAAAAGTAAGAATCTTAGATAATTAGTAAATTTAGATAATAAATTGCGAACTTTATAAGATTGATAGGGTTTAATTGCATTGATTGATTAGGAACCCAGGTCTTAAATAGCATTCATCAAAACAAGAAAGGCCAAGTTGCAAATTAAAAAAAAAACGAAGAAGAAACCACCGCCATTCTTACTAGATATATATCAGCTTGGTTTAGGGAATAAGCCACTCAAGGGAAGCGTGAAAAGAACACAGACAGAGAAAACTGTGAAAAGAAAAACAAAGAGGAAGAAGCAGCGGGAGGAAAAAGGAGCTAAAGGGAGAAGAGAAGGAAGAGAGGAAGAGAAGGGGGAACGGCAACAAGTGAAGAAAAGGGGAAGGGAATGACAAGCGCCACAAGGATTGACACAAGAGTGAGTAAAATCTGTTCCCTTCCGAACTCAAAATCTTGGTTAAATTCTTTTGGTGAACTCGTATTTCTTGTAGATTTTACAGCTTCATGAGTTATTTAAGTTTTTGGTGAATTGAATCAATATATTATAAAGGTGGATTGGTTTTGATTTTTACAATCCTGTGAAAGTTCTGAAAAGAAGAGAAGGGGGCTGAAGTAATTTTAATCCTCCTTCCGGGTTTAACTGTGGATAATTCATGTTTTTCTTGCTCAATTTTCCTTATACTCTCGCTTACATTTCTTGCTTTAAAAGGATTTTTCATCATAACTAAAAAGGGGTTTCGAATTTGTGGTGGAGTTATTAGTCTTAGTGGAGGCAGGTTTAAGGTGGCCAAGATTCGTTACTGTGGCTAATTGACTGCGCAGTTGGGTTGATGTGCTTATTTTTTTTCTGTTAAGAAGCTTTGAGAAGGAAAATATAAATGTTCTAGAACTACACTCACTGTCTGACCTTGAGAATCCATTCATGAACTTAGAATGATCCTTGGAGTACCTTTTCAAGAAGTTAGTGTGAATATGCAAAAGCTGGAATTTATGAGAACTCATTACTACATATTATCTTGAGAGTGTGCAATAATAATTTATGGATATGTGTAGATTTATATACATTATTCTGAAAAGGTTACATTTTGTGTTTCGAATATAAACAAATCAAATATTATTTATGTCAAAAGCTTCAAACGTTAAAGGTAGAAGCAATTCACCAAAATATGAAATCATACATTAGTAACAAATATTAGTTGGGGTCATTGTTTGACTGGTTTGGAAGCTTCTTATTATTTTATTGAATTAACTTATGGCTGGAAGCAACAGAGCATTTTATTGACTCTGTGACTATTTTGCATACTATAAGGATAAATAAAGGTTATTGCTTTGGATTGAGCTGTACCTTCTGGAAGCTTGTTTTGCAGAAACGTAACTGTCATCTAAATGTACGGATAGTGAGAGAAATGAATTGGTTTAGTTTTGGCTGTCCAGTTTTTTTTTCCATTAAATATGTTAAAGCTCCTGCATGGTTTTTTTTTAGCACCATACTCTTTTAATTTATCCATTTAACAATCCCTTTCGTTTTTAACGCCACCAAATCATCATATTATTTTGAGGGATATATATATATATTTATATAGAGAGAAGTGAATCAGTGGTGATGATTACAATAACTGAATGGATTTGGTTTGAATACATCCAATGACACAAAAGTGATATCTTTTATTGTATGCATTAAGTCAACCATTCACTTTTGTTTTTTTTAACATCACGGAATCATCCTATTATTTTGAAGATATATATGCATATATATATACATATATGCATACATGTTCGCATGTACCTAATAAGACTTCTTTTGTATTTTCCCGGTGGATTATAAATTTCAAAATGGTACAAGTTTGTAAACATGAAAAGAAAAGAAATGGTTGATACCAGGTTTCTTGATTCATGTATATGCCTTATCTCTTATTAAGGTTAGGAAGTCCGTGGTTTCTACATAATTGTTATATGATTTTTGACTTGTGTTAACGCTCTATGCGTGTATTGCATTGAATTATATGGGCCCTAGTAGGTGTTGGCTTGGAGGGTGATCGAGACGGCATCGGGCCGACGATTACGCCAAGACCCCATCGGTGAGCCCCGTCACGCGATTAAGGAGTTTTTAATCCCGTTGACGGGAGTCAGAGTGGCAAATCCGAATGCCATGTTAGGCCTGTGGGGCCGTAGTGGTCACTGACCACAAGGAAGGATAAGGTAGCTTTATAAGTCAGGCATGCGTCTCGGGGAGATAAGGTTGGTAAAGGTCGGTAGAACCGATCGACAGGTATACATATTTGTGCAAATGACATGTGACATCGATATGTGAAAACGATATGTGATATGTGCGGTAACATGTTGTGGAATGTGATTATTTGGGCTTGATAAAGCAATGTATTTATGGAAATTGTACTTGTCTTTAAAATTACATTTTCTCAAAAGTGTTCTTTTCCCCCTCATTGAGCTATTTTGAGCTCACCCTCTTTTCAAATTATTTTTTTTTCAGAGCAATTCAGACAAACTAAGAGCTGTTTGAGTTTGAAGATTAGCTGCGCTTTGTGTGATAGAAGATAAGGAGGTTAAGGTATAATTAAAAGTCATTTGAATTAGTCTTTTGTTATGTTAGACTATTTTAATACTTTTACAAGTTTTTCTTTTGGGAATGTAGTACTTATATATAAGACCTGGATAATTTGAGGTTGAACGATTATGGTTCTTGTTAGTGATTAAAACACTTTTGGGATGTTGAATAGTGTGATTTACTTTCGGGATGTAATAAATAAGTAACCGTTGAATAAGTGTTATTTACAGCTTTGAATTATGGTTATGAATAACACGAAATATTATTAAATTATATTGAGCCCAGACGTGAGTCGGATGTAATCTAACACTCCCGTCAACATGCCGTTAAATGATAAGGCGGGGTGTTACAATATGAGTGCAAATCTTGCACAAAAACGGCCGATGACGACTAAGTTTTGAAACTTCCCTTTTTTGCAAAAAAAACGTGTGCTATAACTCACAAAAATTGGTCATTTTTCAAAATTTCTAAATTTTCTTTTTTTACACACCATTAATTTGATACCACATCGTCATTTGATATGAGTGCAAAATTGGCACAAAAATGGCCAATGGCGACTAATTTTTTAAACTTTTCGTTTTGACAAAAAAAAGTGTGTTATAACTGACAAAAATTGGTCATTTTTCAAAATTTCTTATTATCCATTTTTTTAAAACCATATATTAAATAGCGCATCATCATTTTATATTAATGCAAAATTGGCAGAAAACGACAAACGACAACCAATTTTTAAAACTTGCCATTTCGGCCAAAAAAATGTGTGCTATATCTCACAAAAATTGGACATTTTTAAAAATTTCTAACTTTTCATTTTTTTCACACCATTAATCAGATAGCACGTCATTTTTTGATATGAGTGCAAAACTTGCACAAAAACGGCCGATGACGACTTGTATTTTAAACTTGCTGTTTTGGCAAAAAAAACGTGTGCCATAACTCACAAAAATTGGCCATTTTTCAAATTTTCTAACTATACATTTTTTCAAGCCATTCATTAGACAGCACTTCGTCATTTGATATGGGTGCAAAATTGGCATGAAAATAGCCAACGACAACCGTGTTTTAAAACTTGCCGTTTCGCCCAAAAAACGTGTACTATAACTCAAGAAAATTGACCATGTTTCAAAATTTCTAACAGTCCATTTTTTTCACACCATTCATTAGATAGCACTTCGTCATTTGATATGGGTACAAAATTGGCATGAAAATAGCCAACGATAATCGTTTTATAAAACTTGTCATTTCGGCCAAAAAAACGTGTGCTATAACACACAAAAATTGATTATTTTTCAAAATTTCTAACTTTATACTTTTTTCACACCATTCATTGGATAGCACGTCATCATTTGATATTAGTGAAAAACTGGCACAAAAATGGCCAATGACGATTATTTTTTGAAACTTGCCGTTTTAACCAAAAAAATGTGTGCTATAACTCACAAAAATAGGTCATTTTTCAAAAGTTCTAACGTTTCCTTTTTTCAAACCATTCATTAGATAGAACGTCGTCATTTGATATGAGTGCAAAACTTGCACAAAACAGCCAATGACGACTAAATTTTTAAACATGTCGTTTCAGCCAAAACAACGTATGCTATAATTCACAAAATAGGTCATTTTTCAAAATTTCTAATTTTTCCTTTTTTCACACCATTCATTAGATAGCACATCGTCATTTGATATCAGTGCAAAACTGGCAAAAAAATAGCCAACGAGTACTAATTTTTTAAACTTACCGTTTTGGCCAAAAAAAACATGTGTTATTATAACTCACAAAAATTTGTCATTTTTAAAATTTTTAACTTTTTGTTTTTTCACAACATTCATTAGATAGCACATCGTCATTTTGATTTGAGTGCAAAACTGGCACAAAAAAGACCAATGACGACTAATTTTTGAAACTTGCCGTTTTGGCCAAAAAAATGTGTGCTATAGCTCACAAAACTTGATTATATTTCAAATTTCTAACTTTTTCTTTTTTTCACACCAATCATTAGATAGCACATCGTCATTTGATATGAGAGCAAAATTGGCACAAAAATGCCAATGACGAATAATTTTTTAAATTTGCCGATTTCAGCCAAAAAATGTATGCTATAGCTCACAAATTGATCATTTTTCAAAATTTCTAACTTTTATTTTTTTCAAACCATTCATTTAATAGCATGTTGTCATTTGATATGTGTGTAAAACATGCAAAACAACGGCCAACAACGACTAATTTTTTAAACTAGCCGTTTTGCCCAAAATATGTGTGCTATAACTCACAAAATTTGGTCATTTTTAAAAAAATTAACGTTTGATTTTTTTCACACCAATCATTAGATAGCACGTTGTCATTTGATATGAGTGCCAAATTTGGACAAAAATAGCCAATGACGACTAATTAATTTTTGAAACTTGCTGTTTTGGCCAAAAAATTTGTGCTATAACACACAAAAATTGGTCATTTTTTTAAATTTCTAACTATTCCTTTTTTCACACCATTAATTAGATAGCACATCGTCATTTAATACGAGTGCAAAACTTGCACAAAAATGGCCAATGACTACTAATTTTTTAAACTTTCCATTTTGGCCAAAAAAACATGTAACTCACAAAAATTGGTCATTTTTCAAAAATTTTAACTTTCCATTTTTTTCACACCAATCATTAGATAGCATATTGTCATTTGATATGAGTACAAAACAGGCACAAAAACGGCCAACGATGGCAAATTTTTGATACTTGCCATTTCGGCCAAAAAATTGTGCTAAAACTCACAAAATTGGTCATTTTTTAAAACTTATAAATTTTACTTTTTTTCACACCATTAATTAGATAACACGTCATCATTTGATATGAGTGCAAAACTTTCACAAAAATCGCCAATGACGACTAATTTTTTAAACTTGCCATTTTTTTTAAAAAAACATGTGCTATAACTCGCAAAAATTGGTTATTTTCAAAATTTCTAACTTTCCCTTTTTTCAAATAATTCATTAAATAGCACATCGTCATTTGATATGAGTGCAAAACAGGCAGAAAAAAGGCCAACGACAACCAATTTTTAAAACTTGCCATTTCGGCCAAAAAACGTGTGCTATAACCAGAGACGGAGCTTTTCATGGGCATGTAGGGGCCATGGCCCCTACAAAAAAAAAAAAAAATTTATTATATATATTTAATTGGGCATAAAAATTAAAATGGCCCCTCCAAAAGTTAGAATAAAAAACTAAAAGAAAGTAAAACTTTAATATTCTAATCTCATTCCCGGTTCCCTCTAACTTTTACTTTATAAATTTTAACTTTTCTTTTCTTTCTTTATAATTTTGTGATTTTTGTCCATCTTTCTCCAATTCTCCCACTTTCCTCAATTCTCATATTTCTCTTCTCTCGGTTCTGCAGTCCTTCGTGACTTCGTCTCCCGTTCGGCGTTCCACGGTTCCTGTAAGTTTTCTTTGCTAATTGCTATTCTGCAGTTTTTTGTGTGGTGCAAACTAGTAAATTACAAAACCAAACATCAATAACTCTATTCTAATTTCTAAATCTGCTCAGCTATTTGATCGACTAAATGACTGATGCTTCAAGCCTTCAACGATTCAACCTCAGGTCCTGACAACTAATTAAGGTAATTATTTGATAAAAATATTTAAAATAAAATCTTTCATTTTTTAAAAATTGTTTTATTATTTTCTATTGGATTTAATTTCTTCAAAGTTCAAACTAAATTGATATCAGATATGGTTGATATCAATCCTATTGTTTTTTTTGCATTATTGTTTCATTGTTTCATTGTTTGATTGTTTCATTAGGTCTTTATTAATTATTATTGTTATTTTAGTGTTAAAATATTTTAAAACAATATCATACAAATTACAATATCATATTTAATTTATGATGAGTAGTTTTAGTTTAGTTTAGTATCATATTGAGAAAGAGATTGCTGAAAAATTTGATTCTGATTCTATTATCAAAGATTTCAAGTCATTGAAGGAACGTCGAGCAGTACTTTAATGTAAGCATTTTGTTATCTTGTTTCTTTCTAACTCTTTTAGTTAATTGAATATGAATATGATATTGTTTGACATGTTTTTATCTTATACGAAATGTTAGAATTGTTAGGCACTTAGTTGTTTGATTAAGTTTAGTACTAGTTACTATAAAGTATAAACTAATGTTGGCCCCCCTCATAAATTTGTTGAAGCTCCGTCACTGGCTATAACTCACAAAAATTGGTCATTTTTCAAATTTTCTAACTTTTTATTTTTTTCACAACATTCATTAGATAGCATGTCGTCATTTGATATGAGTGCAAAACTAGCACAAAAATAGCCAATGACGACTAATTTTTAAACTTGCCATTTTGGAAAAAAAACGTGTGCTGTAACTAACAAAAATTGGTCATTTTTCAAAATTTCTAACTATCCTTTTTTCAAACCATTCATTAGATAGCACATCGTCATTTGATATGAGTGCAAAACTTGCAAAAAAATAGCCAACGACAACAGATTTTTGAAACTTGTCATTTCGGCAAAAAAACGTGTGCTTACTCACAAAAATTGGTCGTTTTTCAAATTTTCTAACTTTTCATTTTTTTCACACCATTCATTAGATAGCACGTCTTCATTTGATATGAGTGCAAAACTGGCAAAAAATGGAAAATGACGAATAAATTTTTAAACTTGCTGTTTCAACCAAAAAACGTATGTTATAACTCACAAAATTGGTCATTTTTCAAAATTTTGACCTTTTCCTTTTTTCATACGATTCACTAAATAGCATGTCGTCATTTGATATATGTGCAAAACATGAGCAAAAATGGCAAATGGCGACTAAATTTTGAAACTTGCCGTTTCGGCCAAAAAAAAGTGCTATAACTCACAAAAATTAGTCATTTTTAAAAATTTCTAACTTTTCCTTTTTTTCACATCTTTTATTAGATAGTATGTCGTCATTTGATATAAGTGCAAAACTCGCACAAAATGGCCAATGACGACTAAGTTTTTAAACTTGCCGTTTTGGCCAAAAACGTGTGCTATACTCACAAAAATTGGTCATTTTTCAAAATTTCAAACTTTCCTTTTTTCACACCATTTATTATATAGCATATTGTCATTTGATATAAGTACAAAATAGGCACAAAAATGGCCAACGATGACAAATTTTTGAAACTTACCATTTCGGCCAAAAAAATGTGTGCTATAACTCACAAAATTGGTCATTTTTTAAAATTTCTAACTTTTTCTTTTTTCACATCATTCATTAGATAGCACGTCATCATTTGATATGAGTGCAAAACTTGCACAAAAACGGTCAATGACGACTCATTTTTTAAACTTGCCGTTTTTGTAAAAAAACGTGTGTTGTAACTTACAAAAATTGGTCATTTTTAAAATTTTCTAACTTTTTCTTTTTTTCATACCATTCATTAGATAGCATGTCGTTATTTGATATGAGTGAAAAACTTGCAAAAAAAAGGTCTATGAGAACTAATTTTTTATACTATCCGTTTTGGCCAAAAAAACGTGTGCTATAACTCACAAAAATTGGACATTTTTCAAATTTTCAAACTTTTCCTTTTTTCACACCATTCAATATATAGCATATTGTCATTTGATATGAGTACAAAATAGGCACAAAATGGCCAATGACGAGAAATTTTTGAAACTTGCCATTTCGACCAAAAAAACATTTGCTATAACTCACAAAATTGTTCATTTTTTAAAATTTATAACTTTTTCTTTTTTTCACACCATTCATTAGATAGCTCGTCGTTATTTGATATGAGTGCAAAACTTGCACAAAAATGGCCAATTACGACTAATTTTTGAAACTTGCCATTTTTGTAAAAAAACGTGTGTTGTAACTCACAAAAATTGGTCATTTTTCAAATTTTCTAATTTTTTCTTTTTTCACACCATTCATTAGATAGCATGTCATCATTTGATATGAGTGCAAAACTTGCACAAATATGGCCAATGAGGACTAATTTTTTATACTATCCGTTTTGACCAAAAAACGCATGCTATAACTCACAAAAATTGGTCATTTTTCAAATTTTCAAACTTTCCTTTTTTTCACACCATTCATTATATAGCATATTGTCATTTGATATGAGTACAAAATAGGCAAAAAAATGGCCAACGACGACAGATTTTTGAAACTTGCTATTTCGGCCAAAAAAACATGTGCTCACAAAATTGGTCATTTTTTAAAATTTCTAACTTTTTCTTTTTTCACACCATTCATTAGATAGCACGCCGTCATTTCATATGAGTGCAAAACTAGCAGAAAAAAGGCCAACGGCAACCAATTTTTGAAACTTTCCATTTCGGCCAAAAAAACGTGTGCTATAACTTACAAAGGTTGGTCATTTTTCAAAAAAATTAGCTTTCCTTTTTTTCACACCATTCATCAGATAGCACGTCATTATTTGATACGAGTGTAAAATTGGCACAAAAAAGGCCAATGACGACTAATTTTTTAAACTTGCAATTTTGGCCAAAAAACGTGTGCTATAACTCACAAAATTGGTCATTTTTCAAAATGTTTAACTTTCTCTTTTTTTGGCACCATTCATTAGATAGTACGTCATCATTTGATATGAGTGGAAAACAGGAACAAAAATGACCAAGGACAACCAAATTTTTAAACCTACCATTTCGTCTAAAAAACTTATGCTATCACAAAAATTGGTCATTTTTACAAATTTCTAACTTTCCTTTTTTTAGCACCATTCATTATATAGATCATCGTTATTTGATATGAGTGCAAAACTTGCACAAAAACGGCCGTCGACAACAAATTTTTTAAACTTGCCAATTTTACCAAAAAAACATGTGCTATTACTCACAAAAATTGCTCATTTTTAAATATTTCAATCTTTTCTTTTTTTTCGCACCATTTATTAAAAAGTACGTCGTCATTTGATGCGAGTGGAAAACATGCACAAAAATGGCCAATAACGACTAATTTTTTAAAATTGCCATTTCGGCCAAAAAAACATGTACTATAACTCACAAAATTGGTCATTTTTCAAAATTTTTGCAAGCAATCTATCGACTGATGTAAAAAAATAAGTGACACAAATTTTTTGAAAAATCATCAATTTTCATGAGTTATAGCACACGAGATTTGTAAAAAAAACTTGTCATTTTTTAACCCATATCAATAAGGTGCAAGCAATCTATCGACTAAAGTAAAAAAAATAGGTGACACAAATTTTTTGAAAAATTAAAAACTTTCGTGAGTTATAGCTTACAAGATTTGTCAAAAAATCTTGTCGTTTTTTAACCAATATCAATTAGTTATAAAGGGTGATTAAAATTTTTCTGAAAAATCAAAAATTTTCGTGAGTTATAACACACGAAATTTGTTAAATAAACTTATTATTTTTTAACCCATATCAATTAGGTGCATGCATTCTATCGACTAATGCAAAATAAAGGTGACTTATATTTTTTGAAAAAATTAGAAATTTTTGTGAGTTATAGCACAAAGGATTTGTCAAAAAAAAAAACTTGTCATTTTTTAACCCATAGTAATTAGGTGCAAGCAATCTATCAACTGATGTAAAAAAATTGGTGACTTAAAATTTTTGAAATTTTTGAGAGTTATGGCACATGAGATTTGTCAAGAAAACTTCTCATTTTTTTTCCCAAATCAATTAGATGCATACAATTTATCGACTAATGTAAAAAATTGGTGACATAATTTTTTGGAAAATCAACAATTTTCGTGAGTTATAGCACACGAGATTTGTCAAACTGTGTTTTCTGTGTTGTTGCTTTCAGTCTTTTGAGTTGAGAAATTCTCTAATTTCAATACATTCCCTTCCCTGAGAATTCAGACTCTATTTCTACTTCTACACTAGAAATAGGGTTAAATTGCATATACGAGATAAATCTGTTCTTAGCACATGAGATTTGTCAAAAAACTTGTCGTTTTCGAACCCATGTCAATTAAGAGCATGCAATCTATCGACTGATGTAAAAAAGTTGGTGACTCAAATTTTTTGAAAAATCAGAAATTAATGTCGTGATTTATAGCTGAGAGATTTGTCAAAAAAAACTTGTCTTTTTTCAACCCATATCAATTAGGAACATGCAATCTATCGACTAATGTAAAAATGATGGTGACTCAAATTTTTTAAAAAATCAGAAATTGTCGTGAGTAATAGCACATGAGATTACTCAAAATAATTGTTGTTTTTCAACCAATATTAATTAGGAACATGAAATCTATTGACTGATATAAAAAAAATGTTAACTCAAATTTTTTATGAGTTGTAGCACACGAGATTTGTCAAAAAAACTTGTTGTTTTTGCCACCATATCAATTAAGAACATGCAATCTATTGACTGATGTAAAAAAGATGTGTTTCAAATTTTTTGAAAAATCATAAATTTTTGTGACACGAGATTTGTCAAAAAAAATCGTGTCGTTTTTGCACTCATAAAAATTAGGAACATTCAATCTATCGACTTATGTAAAAAAGATGGTGACTCAAATTTTTTGAAAAATTAGAATTTTTTTTCTTTTGAGTTATAGCCCATGTTTATGTTGCCAAAAATATCTCATTTTTGCAGTCATATTAATAAGGAACATGCAATCTAGTGACTATTGCCAAAAAAAGAGTTACTCAAATTTTTTAAAAAATCATCACAACTTTTCGTTATTATAGCACATATTTTTTTTGGGAAAAAAATGAGTCATTTTTTCACTCATATAAATTAGAAATATGCAATCTATTAACTGATATAAAAAAGAGAGTAATTCAAGTTTTTTAAAAAATCAGAACTTTTCGTATCTTATAGCACACGAGTTTTGGCGAAAAAAGTGTCGTTTTTTCACCCATGTCAATTAATAACATGCAATCTATTGACTCATATAAAAAATATGGTGACTCAAATTTTTTGAAAAATCAAAATTTTTTATGAATTATAGCACATGTTTTTTTTTTTTTTGCAAAAATATGTACTTTTTACATTCATATCAATAAGGAACATGCAATCTAGTGACTAATGCCAAAAAAAAAAAGAGTGACTCAAATCTTTTGAAAATCACAATTTTTCTTTAGTTATAGCACACGTTTTATAGTAAAAAAACGAGTCATTTTTGCACCGATATCAATTAGAATTATACAATCTATTGACTGATGTAAAAAATATTGTGATTCAAATTTTTTTAAAAATTCTAAACTTTTCGTGACTTATAGCACACGAGTTTTAGCACAAAAGTGCGATTAACCCAAATAAATTAAGAAGATGCAATCTATTAATGTAATCTTTATGTAACAAATCCGTCGTTCAAAAATAAGCATGGAAGGGAGGTAGATATTAAGATATATATTTAAAAAAAAAAAAAAAAAAAAACTTATGCGGTCAAGAATGCGAACAAAACACAAGGTATATGCGTCCATTTCTTGATATCATTCCTTGCTATTGCACACGTAAATTAGATATTTTTCCAAAATTTGCATGCTTTGCTTATAGTGATTGATTTAATCTAGTTAGAAATCACTCAAAGCTAGTAATCCCTCGATAATTAGTCAAGAATCTCAATTCTCATTCTCTGGTCCCGCCTGAAAACTGAAAAGCTTATCATCATATATGTACATAAGTCAGCACTAAAGAAAACATAATCTAAAAAATATCCTGTACCAAAGTTTCAACCACAACCAACCAAAAAACAGAGAATGGCGACGAGGAAAGGATTTTGTCTCTTTAATCCTAACACTAACCAGTTTCTGGATTTCTTTTACCAAGGAAAAAGGATAAAGGCTCCCAAGATTTTCTTTCTTGTTTTTCTTCTCCCCATTCAACCTACCAAATTGGCGGTGAACAGACATTTCTTTAACTGGCTTGAGAGAATTATGACGAGTACTACTGGTATTTACAACTGCCTCCTCCCTCCAAACTCCATTATTCCTCTTCCCACCATAATGCCAGCTCCTACTACCAGGATCATTCATCTACATCCCTCTTCTTGTTCTGTCCACTACAATTCTAGCCATTGCTGCAGCAGCAAGAAAAGAGAGTCCAGATTGCCTTCCGTTGCTTCGGTATCATGCCCACCTCTAGACGCGGTATGTTTAGAGAATGAGTTTGGCGGGCAGGAACACGGAGTCTCATTTTCTGATATCAGTGACAGTTGCGTGGTGAGGATGGCTATGGAAAATGGAAGTGTAGCTAGACTGATGCTTCCAAGTGGGCTGATCACGTCATACAAAGCTTTGATGTGGCATGGAGGAACAATGGAATTACTTCACACATGTGTCTCAGAATCAGAAGGGGAAAATGGCGAAGCACTTATCCATGGAGGAGTGTCATTAGACCTCAAGTGCGATATGGATGGTGTTTTATGGTCTCCAAACAATTGGGTTCTCCGAGGAGTTAAAGGAAACCCTCAAGAATTCATTTCAGTATGTTTGGGTTGGGGGGGGGGGGGGGGGGGGGGGGGGGGGGGGGGGGGGGTGGTGGGGAGCTTTGAACAAAGCTAAATAAATAATTATTTCCCTTTTTAATTCCCAAAATGTCATGCTTATTGCTTAGTTAGTTAGTTCCTTAAATTTCAAATGCACTATATCTGATGCAGGTAGAACTGATCAGCCAAGATGTCGGAAGCAATGTTGAAGTTAAACATATCATCACATTGACAGAAGATGTTTTACGCTCTGAAATCGTGGTGTGCAACTCGAGCGCCTCATCATTTCATTTCACGGGTGCAATTCTGAGTCATCTCACGGTGAGCACACCGGAAGCAACTTATGCTATTGGACTTGAAGGATCAGATTTTTTTGGAAGGCGTCCAGTTCTCTCAGATTTTAGTCTTATTCACCCCAGCTTTGGCAAGACTGGATCAAGGAAAGAAAGGGGACTCATGGAGCTCTTGTCCAGCTGGGATCAAAGAAATACTGCGAAATATAATGAAAGCAATGAGAAAATAAAGGAAGAAATACAAAGAACGTTGGAGGGAGAAGAGGAGGATAGCTACAAAAATTTGCAAGAGGAAATGAGCAGGATATATACTAGTGCACCTCGCAGCTTCACACTACTTGACAGGGTACTTTGTTTGTGAAGATTTATCTTATGTTCAATATCTTCTGCACGATTCTTGCACCTTTTGACAGGGTACTTTGGATTATGATTGCAATGATTTACCAGATAAACCATGCCAAATCAATTCTTGGGCCAAACATTTTCCAGTGCCTCAGCCTCTTGCATTTCACTGTGTACATGTTTATTCTTTATGTTAATGTCCACTTAACAGCACAAACGGCTTATGAGATGGAGATGATGCACGAGAAATTCTCTCTTCTATTCTGCTATACCAATGTCCTGACGGTCCTGTTCTTTACACACTTAAATTAATGCCGTACGTTTCATTGTTGTTCAGGGTAGGAGGAACTCAGTCCAGGTAGGAAGAGATGGGTTCAATGAACTTTACGTGTTCAGTGCAGGCTCAAGCCATGAATGGTATGGCAAGTATTCTTATGTATGCGTAGGCCAAGCAGCTCTGCTTCAACCAGTAACCTTGGACTCTCAAAGTCAATGGAGAGGAAAGCAGCATTTATGCAATCCAAACCTCTGAGTCTGCTTAATGATTTTCCAACTCCAAATGTATGCATTAAATGATTAAAGGAATGCCATCAAACTTGGCAAAAATGTTGAGTGGAGAAAAATACTTAATTGGTTCGCTTTCCAACTACATGGCGTGGTGATTTGGTATGTAGTAAAATCATGAATAAAATTAATACGAATCACTTATTGCCAATGCATTGTGCATGAAAATAGTCAGTTCCATCAACCTCCTGCAGGACCAGCACCACTCAAACAAATACCATCAAGTTTTCATGTAGTAAAAGTATTAGATGACACAACATATGAAGTTCACAAAATGCTTCCAATGGTTACATTGCTAATCATGCAAAAACTTGAAAAACTTATCAGCCTGATTTGACTTTCCAGGTTTTTACTGTGAAAAGAAAATTTCAACTAGTTCTCGTGGTCTTTCACTGTAAGTTAGGTGGGGACAAGGTTGTACTCTTCTCCTTGATCATCAATCAACATCAAGCATAAAATTGTTGCCAATATGACAACAAGAAGAATGCCAACCATATTAGAAATGGACTTCCAGTTCCAGTACTCTTTCCGATCATCAACCAACTTTGGAAAAGGTTGCATATTAGCCTCAGCAGGGCCATCTTCTGTTGAAGATACTGACTCTGAACTTCCTTGTAACTCTTCAGTCCTGGCAGTTGAATTTCCATTTCCATTGATCTCTTGATTCCTAACAAGATGGATGCCATTCTGTACGTACTTCGACGTAGAAGTGCTTTCATTTTCACTTGAAGGGCTTCTAAATTTTCTTTCTTGTTTGTTTGAGAGAGAACTTTCCTCGTTCGGATCTTGAAGTGAACGAAGTAGCTTTCTTGGTGTTGCAAAAATCCTTACATTGTCAACGTTGATGAGAGAGCGAGATCTCTGGAGTGAAAAAAAAAAGGCACAAATGCACTCCATGTTAACTTATGATCGGTATTACTTAAAACATCTTCATATTGACTAGAAATAGCATCATGTGCGTATATCAGAACTTAAAAACTATTCTGTCTAGCAAATTCTTCTGAATCTAGAATTTAGTTTCACTGTTCAGTGGTTATAATTCCATGGGATATTCTAGGAACAGTTTTTAGTAGTTGCATTTGCTCCATATTTAATACAAACCCTGGTATGGAACTGTGGTTGCTGCCCGTCAAGATTATGATGGTTTACAATGTAAACTTTATAATGGTTTATGCACCTTTTATGATAACCAAATCCAGACACGTGAATGTTCAAATGTCTAGTAGACTAACCTGAGGACTGGGAGTAACATTTCTTGCCACTCTATTACTTCAGTTGTTCCCATCAAGATTATGGTGTTTTTCAATGTAAACTTAATCATGTATTATGCATCTCTTATGACAACCAACTCCACACATGTGAATATTGAAATGCCTAGCTGGCTTACCTGAGGACTGGGAGTAGCACTTCTTGCCACTCGCATTCTGGCACTATCTTGCAAGAATCCCATAAAACCATCTGTACAGTCTCCACAACTACCAGAAAATCCATTATGTTCGGAGTCCTCATTTGCCCTTCCTTGAGTTAACTCTGAAAATATCCCATCTTTGAGAGAGATGTTTAAAGCACCATTCTCACACCTCGACCACAATTTCCTGTTCACACTCCTTTGATCATAAGCAAAGTCCGGAGAGGCCTGATTTGTTGAAATTGGGGAGTCAAAGAAGGAATCATGTCCCACAAATGAATCAACAGTCTGTGATTCAGGTGATGCAGTCAGAGGAGATAGATCTCCAGAACCACACAGATTTCTTCTTCTCATGTTTCCTCCCCTATCAAAATTTGAGCCAGTGACTGAAACCATATCCCTCTCAAACTTGGAGCCCCTCTCTGTGCATATCTTTCGTGCAGCTTGCAACGCTTCAAAGGCAGCCCCACTCACATAAGCCATCTGATCAGATTGACAGTTCTCCATGGCCTTAATTATCCATTCCAACTCAGAAGAGATGCTTTTGGGATCCAGACATTTCATCAAACAATTAACCATATGAATGGCAGTGAGTCGCTTCTGAGAGTTGACATCTTCGTTCAGGATCTGCAATCCAGTGCGTATCAACAATCTCGCATATGCTTCAACAGTCAAACTATTGTGCTTAGCCAAAGACATCACAAGTGCCATGTGTGAATTAGTTTGCAAGTGCTTGTCCAAAGCTCCAACAACCTTTTGACACACCTCATTCACCATCTCATTTGAAGCATACCTCCAATTGTCACACTCCACGAGAGCCTTCAAGCAAAGGGCAGCTCCAGAAGAAAGGCTCTCATGGCTACCCAAGAGACAATCTGAAAGGGGCTTACAAAGAGAGTGAATGATGTGTCTCTTCTTGTCCTCTGGTGTAGTTGGATCCATTCCATATCTAGCAATTGCGGGAACCACCTTAGAACAAGCTTGATGAAGAGCAAAAGAACCTGCACTGGATGTCAAGGTTTTGATAATGGTAGTCATGATGTTGTCAATCTGAGAGACAATTTTATGCCCATGGACACGGGCAAGAACCTCATAGAGTGAAATTGTATACTCCCCAGACGAACCATTTTCTTTGGTCTCAGAAACCTGTGCAAGAAAAAGAGGGATGGCTTTGGAATCCAAATCTTTGACATAAGATTTCAAGGCTTTCATTGCAGATTTTCTACTGTCAGCATCCTTGTCAAGATTCTCCAACTCCCTTCTAACAATAGGACTGAGACTTCTTCCCATTGCGTGTTAACCTATGTACGGATCAAAGAAATTCGACTCAATCAACAGTATAAGCTCTCAAAATCTTATATCTATGAGAGAGGGAAAAAAAAAAAAAACAGATCTTGAGAGGGTTTAAGAAGCATTTGGTTAATGAAGTATGAAGGCATAACTTGTTTGCGGGCATGTTAAATTTCCAGCTAGTGGGAGGCAAACAGAAATCAAGAAAGCATCTATCTAGAGATGGGGCTTATTGGAATACTCACTACAAATCTCCTACATCAAAATCAGCCGCAAATCTCATGCTCTGACATTAAAAGAAGAAAAAAAACAAAAAGCTGCAAACTTTGATAGCATAGCGAAATGGTATTATTGTGAGCCAGCTATCAAGATTAGATTTTTATTACACCCAACAATGAAACAATGTGAGCTACTATGAATCTTGAAAAAAAAAAAAGAAAAAAGAAGAACCCAGAAAAGGAACACAAAGCTTTAAAACAAGAAACAGAATAAGAAACCATAGGTAAAAATGGCACCTTTGGTAATCAAGATTGATGATGATGATGATGATGATATTTGCTTCTCCAGTCCCAAAGTGTGCTCTACTAGTATCCTTGTTCCAGTCAAAATTGATGCGCAGTAATGTTGAGTGAGTAATGAAAATATGGAAGGCGTTTCAATTAAGGGAAGTCATGAAAAATGAAATCAGAACAACATCACTAGTAACATGGAATCAGGGGAAGAGGGAATGAATGGAAAAAGCAATGAAGATGGTGTTTTTGTTGATAGTTAGACACCAATATCAAAGACAGAGAGCGACCAATACCATTGCCAATTTGCCATGCCCACCATTCTGATTTTTTAAGACAACAATAATAATACTGTATGAATATGAATACAAGGGGTGGGGGGGATGGGGGGAAGAAAAACAAAAATTCATTTTGAATCTTTCTCTTTAATTCCACCGCTATCCTTTCCCCGCTCTCCCTTTTCAATTCCATATTTAATTCTTCTCCATCGCATGGACAATGCTACCCCTTTCAACTTGCTCAAACACAGCCTCTAGTTTTGTATCCCTTTTTCTTTTTTATACCAATGATTTTGAATTTACCCTATTTCCATCCATTTCCATTTTTTCCAGAAAAAACTGAAGCATATTGATTGAGGTAAAATGGTAAATGATAGATAGTTAAAAAAACCAAAGCATACTACTGAGGTAGTAAATGATAGTTTCAGCTTGTGACATGGAGGTAATTATCTTATTAATGTTTATTTCCGGCCTTAAATCATTCATTCATGTTGTACTGGCAGACTTTTCTTTTCATTTCTTTATCCTCTCTTTCTCTGGAAGTGGAACGGGAGCAATTGCATTAGTGTCAAAACTGTCAAGGATAAGGATAGGGATAGCCGGATAGGGATAGGGATAGGGATAGCCGGAACAATGCAACATTTATTTCAAAAGCAAAAGAGGCAATATTGCTGCACATACTAATAAGTACACTAGTAGTAAAGTAGTAGCAATTGACAATTTGGACTGGTAGAGAGAGGCTTTGGAGTGAGTTCCTAATTAATACTAATTGTCTACGTAACTAAACTTAGCAGCCACTCAATCATTCCCTCTGCCTCAGCTCTGCCTTAATAATTCATTCTCCACCCACCCACTGCTCTTGCTCTTATTTCCACTCCTATTATTAAGTAGTAGTATGATTTTATTTATTAGACGTAGCCACCGTTGACACGGACGATCTGTCCATTCACCCACTCCCCGGCATCACTAGCCAGGAAGCTCACCACTGGAGCCACATCCTCTGTCTGCCCCAGCCTTTGGTGCGGGCACTCCTCCACCGCCCGCTTCACCATCTCTTCCGTCTTCCCGGCATAGAACATGTCCGTCGCGATGGCCCCCGGTGCCACGCAGTTCGCCGTTATCCCCGTCCCCTTCAGCTCCTTGGCCAGTATCTTCACCATGGCCTCCACTGCAGCTTTGGATGCCACGTAAGCACCATAGTTGGGCCTCAATGCGGCCACCAGGGACGTGGTGAAGCATATGATTCTTCCTCCGCCTCCGCGCTTGATCCTGTTGGCGGCCTCCCTGCAGCACAGAAATGCTCCCCTGGCGTTGACGTTGAAAGCATTGTCCAAGTCTTGGAGCGTGGTGTTGGCGATGGTGGGATACTTGGGGTCGAGGACGCCCGCGCAGTTGACGAGGATGTGAACCGGGGAGTCGAAGGCTGACTCGGCGGAGTCAAAGAGGGACTTCACCTGATCCGGGTCGGAGATATCCGCCTTCACGGTGATGGCGCGGGGTTGGCTGGTGGTGGTGGTGGTGTTGTTGTTGTTGTTGATTTGGGAGGCGACTAGGTCGGCTTGAGCAGAGTTGGAGGTGTAATTGACCACGACGCGGGCTCCCAGTGAGGATAAATGGAGGGCGATGGAGCGCCCTATACCCCTGGAGCTGCCAGTGACAATGGCCACTCTGTCTTGGAGAGTGGTGGCAGTGGATGGCGTGGTAATGCTTCCTTCTTGTTTTGCATCCATGGGGTTGAATCAGGGGATTGGATATTTGGATAAGAATTAAGAATGGGTTGGGTGGGGATTGCTTTGATTGATTGTTTTCCCTTTCAAGAGCTATATATAATAATACGGGGCAAGAGCTATATATACATATATACATACAGAGTTCTATATAAAAGGCAGAAGATATTAAAACAATCTCCTAAGTTGGATGGCGAATTCGGATAACTACGTCACTGCTAAGGTCACCACCTATGATGATGCTAATATTAAGACTCATCCCCTCCAAATTCGAATCAAGATTTGCATATTTGGAGATGGAGGCGTTGGGCCTCAGGGCCTGAGTTACCCAAAAATTTAAAAAAAAAAAAAAATGATCTTTTTGTCACCCAAAACCCTCATAGATGATAGAACCCCCAACTAGGGTGGGGGTGGGACTAAAATACTATACTGAGTTTACTCAATTAAAAAGTAGCAAACTCTAATAGACTGACTGGCTAATGCACAGCAAGAAAGGATTATTTCGTTTTCATTATGAGAAACTGAAATATGGTTGTCACTGATTTTGACAATGTCGTCCTCAACTACTTCCCTACTACTACTACTACTACTACTACTACTAAGGGAAGGGATAGGATGACGACGATGAACTACACTTTGCAATGTTTGCCAGGAAATGACCCCGAAAGGTTTCATTGGCCATGCATTTTTTACTAGGCTTCCCCCATAAACCAATCAACCTCTTTGTGGTTGCGGCTGTGGCTGATGGATGGATCTGCCCAAATCATCATCAGCAGCAAAGTGGGACATTTACCTAACATTTGGGGGAGGGGAGGGGAGCCAAACAAAGGAAATGGCTAATCAAAAAGGAAAAAGTTACCGGGAGCAGATGTTTCAAAATGTTCTAGCTTGTGCTCTACCTCGAGACGGATTATGTTCAATTTTTTGTTGATCATTTTCTGCACAGATCAAGCTACCAGTAGTCTTTGCATGAACATACACCCCCTTTAAAATGATGGAACCGGTATGTATCCCTCACAACAATACTCCGGTTAACAACCTCAGAAACGTATTTAATCCAATTATGGCAATCATTACAGACACGAAGATTCTTCATCACACATAAGGGAATTGAATCAGGCAAGCTCAGCATTCCAAATGCAATAGCCAACTTCTCACTGTGGATGAGTGAAGTTGGGTCTTTTTGCTCCAGTTCCAAATCCTTCCAAATCGTATGACGCTCCTGCACGTAACCATTTGCGGCAACCCTAACATTTAGATCCTCAAGAAATTCATATATCTCATCTGCAAGAGGATGAAGTCGATCACCAACAAAAAAGGCATGGAACGAGTTCTTAACTTCAACCCAGCTACAACCTGGCTCTTTCTTTACACCTCTCTCTTTCATCAGTTTCCTTGCATAATTGCGATAATCCCATTTCCTGGAAACTGCATACATATTGGATACAAGGACATAAGTAGCCGAGTCATTAGGCTCTAACTGAAGGAGATTGTTGGCTGCTAACTCCCCAATCTCCGTATTTTTATGTACTGTGCAAGCACTTAAAAGGGTTCTCCATACCATTGCATCTGGTTCAATTGGCATAGCCTCCACAAATTCTCTTGCTCGAGACAAAAAACCCGCCCTTCCTAAAATATCTACTACACAAGCATAATGTTCGGGTTTTGGTGCCAAACCATGTTTTGCCGTCATGGAATTGAAATAGCTGAGCCCCTTGTCCACCAAGCCCACGTGGCTACAGGCTGATAAAACACCCACAAAGGTCACACTATTTGGCCTCACATCTAGCTGTTTCATTTCCTCAAATAGTTCAATTGCTTCACTGCCACATCCATGTTGAGAATAGCCTGTGATCATGGCATTCCACGAAACCTCATTTCTCCGAGGCATTGCAAGAAACTCTCTTCTGGCATCGTCAAGGCTACCACACTTTGCGTATAATGTGATCAATACATTCGAAGCTTCTATTTCAGTATTATACCCAGTTTTTATGATTCTTGCATGGGTCTGCTTCCCTTGTTTTATATTTGTTGTATTAGCAATTGCACTGACTGCAGAGACATAAGTAAACATATTAGATTCTACTCCAGCTTGGTTCATCTTAGAGAACATCTTCAAAGATTCCTCCCAGCGACTGCTCTGTGAAAATCCTGATATTAACGCATTCCATGAAATGTTATCTTTATTGACATTTTTGTCAAATACCACGTATGCATCCTGCACTTCTCCGCATCTGGCATAAAGACTTATGAGTGCATTGTTAATTGAAAGATCCAACGAGTAGCCAGAGGTAATTGATTGGGTATGAATTTGTCGTCCTTGATTGAGTGCATGAATCCCAGCACATGCACTGATAGCACTTGCAAATCCTATATTATCTGACTGAATCCCTTGGTCTTGCATTTCTATAAAAAGCTTAATAGCATCAAAGAAGAGGTCGTGTTGAGTGAATCCGGCAATCATTGCTGTCCAAGAGACAACATCTTCCTCTGTAATACGCCTGAGAATTTTCAACGCAGTATTCAAATTTCCATGTTTTGCATACATATCGATAAGCACGCTACAGACATAAACATTTAGCTGAAAGCCAGATTTTATGACTTGGCTATGTATCTGCTCTCCCAAGTCAAGAGCTCCTACTAATGTACAGGTTCTCAAGATACTTGGATAAGTATATTGATTAGGCTGCAGGCCTTCAATCTGCATCTGTTCAAAAATCCGCAAGGACTCGTTGAGATTACCTCTCAGCCCGTAAGCCACTAGCATCACATTCCAGAGAACAACATTTTCCTTCTGAGTTGTGAGAAAGACTTTATGAGCTGTTTCTACATCGGAACATTTGACATAAAGGTCAAGCAGAGAGCCTTCAATGATAATATCTGCACACATTCCAGCCTTACTTGCATAGGAGTGCAGTTGTCTCCCCTTCTGAAGATCCCCCATTGATGTGCAAGCACTCAAAAGGCTTGCAATTGTAACACAGTCAGGCTGCAATGAATCAATCTGCATTTTCTTGAATAACTCAAGTGACCTCTCACTATATCCTTGTTGAGCCAGCCCTGATATGAGTGAATTGTAGGAGACTCCATCCCTCTGCTGCATTTTGCTGAAAATTTGTTCCGCAGACATCAGGTTACCGTAGTGAGAATACAATGTGACAAGAGCATTACAAACATAAATCTCTGATGAAAATCCCCACTTATAAATAACTGCATGAAGCTGCAATCCCAGCTCATACAACTCTATTTTGGAGCATGAACTTATAACACTTGAGAAAATATAGGGAGTAGGGACTATCCCTAGTCTATGCATCTCATTGTATAGAAGGATACTGTCTTCCATATGTCCATTGCGAGAGAAACCGGATACCATGGCAACCCAAGAAACACTATCCCTCAAAAACATACCATCAAAGATTTGCTTGGCAGAATCAATGGACCCATTCTTTGAGTACAAGTCAATCAGTGGATTACAAACAAGTAAAGTAGAAACAAAACCAGAGCGGATAACCTTAGCGTGTATCTGTTCAACAAAGAAATGTGAAAGCTTAATAGTAGTGCACGCCCTCAAAACACTAGCAAATGTATATTCATCCGGACTAATATTATCCGCAATCAACCGCGAAAAGAGTCTCAAAACTTGATTATTCAACCTTTTTTCAAGAAAACCGGCTATCAATTTATTCCTAGAGGACAGATTTCTAGAGGGAGAATCTTCAAATGTCTGCAAAGCAGAAACTAAATCACCCCTAGCAACATAAACATCAACCAGCCAGTTATGAATTTGATCGTCTCTATGGAAACCCAATTTGAAGACCTTTCCTTGAAGCTTTCTATAGTCTATTGAGGACCCATTACTTCTACAGCAATCATTTAGAAGCTCTATATAAGTCCGAGAATTGTCATTGTCCCCGTGAATGTCATGCTGTACCTTTATTGTTCCCGTAATTTTTGAGCCATATTCTATTGAATCTGCTACATTCTCTTCAACCAGAAAATCGGACAAAGCTTGTGAAGCCGCAATGTTAGTAAAAGCAGCAAACTTGAACTGAACAGGAGAAGGCGTATTCCAACAAATGAAGTTCTGCAAAATTACATTAAAGCAGAGAATTAAATAAAGCTTGCACCATAAAACAAGGAAAGACTTAAAGTTTTAAACTTTGCTACAAAACAATCCCAGGAGAAAAACAAGTAGAACAGAAGTAATTAAATAATTAATGAAGACCGCGAATAACTTGGACACCTTGGAGCAGGGGCAGCGACGAAGAAACAGAGAATATGAGAAGAACCCACCAAATTTTATCAGGTTTTGAACCATATAATCATGAAAGGAAGTGAAGAATATAACTTGACATGTAAAATGTTGATGGTAAGGACGAAAGATAGGGGTTTGATTTGGTGGCAGGAAGTCGCAGAGGTTGTCTTGTCCTGTCGTAGAGGAGTTTGTTTATTTTGGTAATCCGCGGATAGGGGCAGGGGCAGGGTTGCCTTCCCTTCCCTTTGGAGCTTGGACGCGCCTTAAGGGTTTCGAGTATGGAAGGAAGGCACTATCTGCTCTCGGGAAGTTGCGATTGGGTCCTGTGTAAATAAATCAGGAATCGCGTCTCTTTTTTTTTTATCAAATGTAAAAATTTTATTGATAGATTATCTGCAATGATCGATTTTGAAACAGGGGAGTGAAAAATTAGATTGAACCCAAAATAACTGACGTGACAGCGAAAAATTAAAATGAAAACCCAAAGTAACTGGCGTGGCAGTTACAAACTAATACCCTAACCAAATGAGGATTGAACCTTAACTGTTAATGAATTAGTTTGTCTTTTTATATATGCCACGTCAGTCACTTTTCGTTTTCAATCTCATTTTTCACTCCCCCAATCATTACTTTTTTCCCAAATACACTGCATTCTCGGAAAGAAATACATCAAAGAAAAGCTGAAGTCATGAACAAAAGTTTCGGACGCTGAGATGCGTCCGACTAGGTTCGGACGATAACGGTCTCCGAACGCTCGTCCGAAATGCCAAAAATAAAATAAAAAAAGCTGAAGTCAGGAATCGCTTCTTCTTACTCTTATACAATGTTTCTTTTCTTGACGAGAGAATTTGGCCTTTTGCATTTTAATTTGATGCCTTGGAAAATGTCGTGTTGCTTTCTTCTCGCTCTCGTGCCATTATTGCTCATTTTGACTTCTTGAATTGCATGCTTGTCAATGTCATCAACCATTCCACGTTCGGTTCAACATCCAATATTTTGTTCTTCCAAAATCTACCCGTAATGTGGGGTGCATATCTCTCATTCAAGATTCTTTTTCTCGTGTAACTTTAAAAAAAAAAAAAAAAAAGTTCATCATTCTGTCTCCCTTACAAACGTGAAACGAAAAGTCTGCACATTGTAACTCCTCATGTAAGACCATTTCAGTGGAGGATCTTGGAATATTATGACTGAATGAATACTCACTCACTCACTATGCAGTATTTGTGAAGGACTTGAATCTTCCACAAACTTATATCCAGGGATAACGCACCATGGTATGACAGACACCCTGCCATTATGAGAAAATACCAAGGCAGTAGTAAATCAGGTACCAACATGGTATGACAATGTTAAAAATAAGGGAACGTGGTGGATTAACATCTGAAAAAAAGCAATCTTGTGCATCATCGAGCACTAAAGGTTCAAGAATGGCTCCAATCGGGAAAAGTAGTCACGAGAACAAACACAAGAATTTTCAATCTCAGCTTTTAACCGCCTCCATCTTTCTTATGCTCGATATCAGCTGGCTGCTGTGGATCAGCCCAGGGACTTGCAATGCAATCACATGCAATGATGCAAGACCGAAGCTCCAAATAATCAGGCGGCCAGTTATGAAGCATCAGAAGATCCAGGAATGAAACTCCAAGCACCTCAAAAGTATCCACCTTTCGGC
The DNA here is from genome assembly GCA_016586305.1 of Ophiorrhiza pumila. Lineage (NCBI taxonomy): Eukaryota > Viridiplantae > Streptophyta > Magnoliopsida > Gentianales > Rubiaceae > Ophiorrhiza > Ophiorrhiza pumila. The sequence continues at coordinate 185,197 of BLIW01000006.1, read as the reverse complement.
GGCATGCAAGGCAGCCATCTCTCCCCCCTAATCTTTTTCAGTTCCGCCACTCGTTCTTCCTCTCTTTTAGCTGCTTCTTTAGCTACTACTTCCCTGGCTTCTAATCTTGCAAGGGATTTCTGGGCTGCATCTCTCGCTGCAGCTATTATATCTATCCCATCAACAACAACAGACTGAAGATGCTGTTTAAACTGCAAACAATAGGAAAAGATGTGAAGAAACAGAACACAAGCAAATAAACAGGTAAACCTATGCATCGTGCATGACAAAAATCGTAATGTAATAAACCTTCTTTGACTTCTCATCAATTTCTTTCCCAGGAAGTAGTCTTGGTTTCTTGTTTGGTTGTTGAACTTCATCTGCAGAAAGAAATGGACAGGTTTTATTTCTTCAACTTAGGTGGAAATGCAGAAGGGAATAAAAAGAAGTAGACATCACAGCAGAATGGTTGAGTTCATTTTGTTTTTCTCAGTACAACGTCGGTTAGTGCTATAATCTGGTATATATCTGCCATTAGAAACTAGTGTGACTAATAAGACCCAAAATCAAGTGGGGTCTGCCTGCAGCAACCGCCTCGCAATTAGTACTTCAGATGGTGAGGAACCCCCCACCCTCGCAATTAGTACTTCAGATGGTGAGGAACCCTCTATCCTCACCCCCCACCACAGGAAAAAAAAAAAAGGAAAATCAATTGATAAGTTTACTTTACCAATGTGATCGAACACAATTCCAGAGGGAGCATGTTTAAATAATTGAATTCCACCTCCACCTCCTCCACCATTATCTGCTGAATCTTCTTCTTCTTCTTCTTCTTCACACGGAAACGGAAAGGGAATTGAGCTACTGACCACCACCACTTGTATGGTGTTTTCTAGGATATCGTTCAGCATTTGTTGGGCCTGACACATCATAAATAAATAAATAAATTATTATTAAGGACTATCCAAATCAATAAAAATCAATCCTTTCGGGGGTAAGAAAAAAAGAAAAAAGAAAGAATACCTTGATTTGATAATGTTTGAGGTGGGATTGGGATTTCGGGCGATGATGAGGAGGAGGAGGAAAGGAACGATTGAGAGCAGTTGTTGCGGAGCTGCTAAAAGAGACCGAAGAAGAAACAGAATCAATGGCGGCCTTCCACACAGCATCTCCATCTTCCTCTCCACTGCTACTACTCATCTCTGCAGGAAGGGCGGGGCGGTGAAAGGTTTGTTGGGGGAGTTTCTGTTTGATGTGTTATTGTAATGCTTCTGGTTCTGGCAGTTCAAAGGACTTGATCAAAGTTAACAAGTGTGAAGACGTAATTTTAGAAATTCAAAGGACTCTTTTAAGTCCAGAGGGGATTATAGGACCCAGGTTTCTTGTAAATTACAACTCTCCCCCACTAATTCTGGCCGTCATAAGGATAGCGGTCTAAAATCTCTTTTTTTTTTCCCTTATTATTATTATTATTTAAATTTACATATATTTATCCATGACGCAACAACTAACAACTAAGACTAGTGTCAACTGCATAGCATTGGCATTATTATTAATATTATTATTAACTAATAATAAGGAGGATTTACAATTTTATATATATATATATACATATAGTTTAAAGTTTGATCAAAACTATTAACTAAGCTTTGAATTATTAATGATTTGATACCTAAGAGCCAGCAGATAAAGGGGTTTATTATGATGATGATGATAATTTTGATAAAACTTTAAAATATAATATTTGTACGACACAACCACCTATATTATATATATATCAATTATTTAACGTGCAGTCCCAGATCAGGGCTTACGTGGCCCCGTTTACAACTTTAAGGAGATATATCAGTTATTTAACATATATATATATATAGAGAGAGAGTATAGGGATGATTCCAAATCAACAAAATCTTTATAGACATCAGGCCATCACCAACTACACTATGAAAATAATTGATTGCTTTCTTGGTTCAAGCACATCAATACAAATTTGCTAATCTTAGATCATATACGGGCCGGGGCTGCTTCAACCCAACAAATTAGCAATCCTCCTGTCAAAAAGACTCCCATGTTCCATTCAAGAGAAAATATGCTCCTCCACTCCACTCCTTGGCAAGGGCAACCAGCATTTTCCCGCTCTGGCCACCCAAACACGAGAGGACTGATGATACCTACCTTGTTTCAAGGTAGAAGAAACGTGCGATCATCATCGGAATATGAGCGGATAAGTGCAGCACAATCCACTGCTCCAGCACACAGATAGCAAGGGTCCTTGTTTGAACTTGTCGTGGAATGCCAATGCAATTGCCTTTGGATTTTCCCCGGGACCTCTAATAAAGCCGCTGAGTTTTACAGGACGGTACACATGAATTAGAATCAGAATGGATTAGCAGCAGCAGCAACAATAGCAATAAATACGTAAAAAAATGAAACTCCAGCACCCAACACCAATCAAGAAACATAAAATAACGCTGCACTTTTAAGAGTGGAATGGAAATAAGTAGCTCAAAGTAACCAAGACAAATATTCCACCGACATTAGTGATGCTGAAATCAGGGGAGTTCTTCTGACATCATATATTGCCACAAGACCTTTGTACTGATCATCCCCATCTTTGTATGACAAAGCTAATCTCTCTCCTGAAGCATCCCACGCAATCTTCTCAATGCCTCTACTGCAATAATGAAAATGCAGTTAACTAATCACAAGATAGCGTAACTTTTAGATCTTTTCAGTTCCAACAATAATGAAATAAATATCATAAGATCAATATGCACACATCACATCAACTTGGCATTGTTACCAAAAAAAAAAAATTGCCCTTGCATTGAAAATCATCCGACATCCCTCTAATGTCCAAACTCCTCGTGTTGCTACCCAACACAATCATATATGCAACTTTTGTTAAGGAGCAAATACAAAGCAGAGGAAATTCAACCATGTTTGCAGATGACATTACAAACACAAAGCAGAGGAAATTCAGTGATTCATACGTGCATATAACTCATGAAAGAGAAGTTTACAGCTGACTGGAACTCCACGTGAGGTCCAATCCATGTCCAGGTGATGAAAATACAGGGAAATGCAATGCATAGGCCATTTAAACAACAAAGGAAAGTGAGACATGTCAATAAGATCAGAAATCAACCAACATTATTTCAGAATAAGATTACGAAATAAGGACATCATTGTCTGAACCTTCTGGTCAAGGATTGAATCTCTGGCAACTCTAGGGGAACAAGGTGCGCATCTGGAAAAACAATTTACCAATTAAAAGTCAACGTCGGTAAATCACTATGAGGCAGCCCTTAAATATGGGCTCAAACTTTGCATATTCAAATAAAACATTTTCAACCAACAAGGGAGGGGGAGGGGGGGAACTCCATCATACATGAGCATCACTGGACAAGATGGGAATGGGATCAGTAAATAGTTCTACTACAGGCAAAGAGGCCTCCTAGTGATCCAAAGTAAGGAGGCATCTTCCTACTCAGAAACCAAGGTAATATGCAAAGAGTAAGCACCAGGCCAAATTAAAAGAAAAGGCAATGCATTCATCCTGTTATATCCATTGCAGTCTACAGAGGACCAGCACTAATGCATTTTAAGGTACCTTCCGATGAAAAGGTTTATAGTTTGAGGACATTATTTATCATCATCAACAAGAATATACTCCGACATATGAAACATTGATTCCCATTCTCCTGACTTTTACGTTCATTCCACAAAACAATTTAAGAGAACAAACACCTAGTAAGAACTATGTAGAACCATGGCACTATATAAATCTCTCATACCAAGGGATGGAGGTTTTGATGCAAAGTGAAGAGAACCAAATGTTGAAGACTCGGAGAAAGCAATAAGTATCATTCGCCCATCGGGATCCCATGCTGCTCCCTGGCGTTGAAGAACACAATTATCAATTAGAAGAATCTGGAGATACATTCTAATATGATAATCCACAAACAAAATAGAAACAGCTAGCCTGCCATTCAAAAAATATAGGAATCCAATATAAGAAGAAAATTGTTAACATGAATTCTTTAGAAATCATCACATGGAAGGAACACCAATAAAACACTCCTAACATCATAAAAGTTCATCAGGGAAAAAAAATGCAGTACAATTATCCATTCAGGAAAAAGATAACTACCACTCCTAATAAATACAATGCTCCGGAGAAAGCAATTTGATACTTTGATTATATCAACTTAGAAAATGATAGCACACATATGTAGTAGGGTATAATATTATGAAATAACTGGAAAGACCTGGCAAATACAGAACTAGTACCACTAAAACAAACAAGAAAAGACTTCAAAAATTGAAATGCAAATCCACATAAACCTTTATCTGTAAGACAGTATATGAGTGAAAACTTTTGGAGACCAAGGTGCCACTTTGATACCCATACAGTCATGTAGCGAATAAGAAACAGTTAGAAAGTGGATCTTCTAAACAAAGAGGAATCAAATGCTTCTCCTGAATATTTATTGTTGTTCTTTTGTTTTGTTCTAGGGAGAATGCGCAGAATGAATGGCATCAACTACTTATCCCAACATACATGGTGTAAAAAAAATGATCAAAAACAAGCCTGACCACCAGTTAAGATGTCAAAATAGATAATTCAAATAAAAGGAAAAGTAAGAGAGAAAAAGTTTAACAACCCAGGAAATATAAAAAACTATAGTCAATAATTCAATAGCCCCAATCACCCACCGAAACCCAAGTAGGAGGGTTTAGCAAACACTAAAAATTTGCCATCAGAGAAACCTAGAAGGATGAGTATCTAACCGTTACAAAGCCGTTCGTTGAGGACCACGGTTCTGATGTCCAAGTATTTGTCTCCCATAGATAAAATGTTCCATCACTGCAAAAAAAATGTTACATGAAATTATCAAGGAAAAACCTATCTTCAGTCAGATTTCCTTTTACTTCTGAAGATTATGACATGAAAGCAAAATCTGAAATAAACAATGGTAAGTGAGTACAATTTTGCAACAAAGAAGTGATCTCCAGAAGGAGACCACTTAAGCAGTGATATGCCCCCTAAACCACGTCGAATAGGTCTGCCAATTCCTGGAAATCATGTAAACATAGAAAATTGCATTAGCCAAACTGAATGAGTAAATATAAAAGGGAGATATTCTTAATATTTTCATTTACAAAATAGTAAAACCCTTTAAGATTGAGTATCACACAACACGTGTTCTGGACCACCTGTACAAACACTTCACTCCAACTTTAAACACTAGACCCTCATAACATACCCATTCAGGGTGTGGCTATATTGTTGAAAATCTACATAAATGTATGACGGGAAATCTAAAGCTAGCACCCAAAGTAAAGAACTCCCCCTTATTCCCAGAAGCTTTCGACTTCATTTTATCAAGTTAGTACCAACAGCACTAGTTAGCCATTCATCCAGAGACATATTTGAGTTTCTATGTTTGGAAACACACCCAGTTTTTAAGCATTTATTATTTCCATTTTTTATATTCACAATTTTCCAAGACATGCCTTCCCACAGACGTTGATGCTCTATCAGACATGGTTGCCAATATTTTCTGTTCTCAGTTAAATTTGTCTTCCTTTCCATCGCATTTGATAACTAATTATTTTTTAAAAAACTGAAATCTTATCATCAGTTGGTTGAGGTCCATTAATCTTAAATTAATAACTTAAATATACAAAAACTAACTTATGTTGGTTCCATATGTTCCTTTCTTAACCCACCATGTTCCTGATTCAATCTGTTTCCAATTTTGAATCTGTCAAATCATATTTTCACCACCCTCAACTAAAAATCCGTACATTCAGTTAGGACATATAGCGTCAACCACATGGACTCACAAACATGTGAGGTATGTTACAAAATTAAGAAAAAAAGAAACAGATAGTTGAGCCATTAGCATTGAGCTTTCATACTCAACAAGGAATATAAAAGTACATTAATTTGTCTATCACCTTGACTAGCCATATCTCAATTCAATAGAAGAGAAAATGTTCAATGTTATATTGGATCTAAAGCACTCAATTGTTTGTGAAGTAAATTATGTGCTCAACTCTACCCTAGAACCTAAATGGGTAAGAATATACCTTCTATGTAATTCTGATACCTTCCTATAGTGAAGTATCTTTACCTAATGGTGTGTACTTACTTCTTAACAAGAGGTCCAAGGATGTCATTCATACTCTGAAAGTCCAACTTGACAGCTATTTGAGCTTTCTTTTTTTTTTTACTCATGTGGTGAACCATTTTGAACAAACTATTTCCTATCTCTGACATAACATTACTGAAACTCACATTCAGAGATCGTTTAAAATTATACAACATTGTGCTTGATACATTCATATCCCAAAGAAATCTGATATAAAATAACGAGGCTCAATCACATCATAGCATCAGATGCCATTGTCTGAATTCTGAGGCTAAAGACATGAGCGACATTTACAATCTTCAGAGCAATAGTATACTGGTTTAAAAATGCTCAACATTTTCCAAGCTTTTTAAAGATAGTTTCATGTACTTCTCTAGTAAACTCAGTCGCACAAGGAAAATAATAATGCAAAGAAAAATTTCTCCAGGTCCTGGTGAACGCCGCTTGATAATCATCAAATGCTTTACTTAATAAACCACATAGTTAAAAGTATTAGATCCTAAAATTGCCAAAATCTAAGTCAATTCAACACAACTCAAGTATCAGAGTGACATAGCACTTTGTAGGAGGTAATAGAGGAGTATATTAACTTTAAAGCTTTTAAGCTGAACAAGGAGAAGGTGCCCAGATAAAACAGATTTTTGTTGATTACAGAAACAGAAATATGACTCTGCTGAAAATTAAAAATATTAGTAGTGTACCTTGAGATACATCCCAAATAGTGAATGATGAATTCCCAAATGAAGCCGATGCCAAATATGTAAAGAGAAGTCAAGAGAACTCTAAACTGAGAAACTTCAACATGAATATAGAGAAATCTTATTTCATCACAACTTGTCTAATGAATCATTCATAAATTCGGAAGAAATTAATTAACCACGTAAAGATGCTTGTTAAGCCATATAAAGATCATATTACGCCACTATCTTCTTCTTTTTTTTTCACACTAGCTTCTTATATAAATGGGCTTTATATATTGAATAGCAATTAATATAAATAAGCACCAAGGAACTACGAAAGAAGTAAGATAGGACGGATAGATTCATGTCAAAGATAGAAATTCTAGAAAGACAGAACAGTTTCTGGTTCTCATATGGAGGTGAAGCAAGAACATGTCAAAGATATGGAACTCCAAGTTCAAGACTCAAAAACCAAAGTTGAACTTTTTCAACAGACAGTAATAAGAGAAGCCACTCTGACTTGAAAATATAGGAAAAGGAAAGTCTAAGGAAATTGGTAGCGTCTAGGTGAAAGGATAGGGTGTAGTGTCTAGGTGAAAGGATAGGGTGTAGTGTCTAGTTGAAAGGATAGGGTGTAGTGTCTAGGTGAAAGGATAGGGTTGACAGAGAACTTACTATGGCCACATGAAATAGTGAAGAAACTTAAAGTTTAATCAGCAAGGCTCTGCTGTTTCAAAGGTGGAGCTCATTTCATTAGTTTGTCTGAGAATAAAATTGTTAGTTATAAAAAATTGACACGGACAACAACGAGAAAGAATAGCAGCACTTTGCATGCATGAACTTTATGTTATGGTTAAGAGGAAGATGTTCATAGGACAGTCAATGCCTTTCTCTAAACCAGTTTTCTGGTTTATAATGGCAGACTCTGACGTGGAGCAGCTCCATACATGAGATGGACAAAGAACAACATTTGCATGCAATGAACGACGATGAATGTATAGCCAGTTGCCAATATCAGGGAATCCTATTTCCATCAATCAAATAAAAAACTACAACATTCATTGAACACTGAAACATCAGAAAGTAACAAGAAGCTAGTGAAATAAAGAAAACAAACACAAGCAGGAGCTGTGAAATTAGCCATACGCTATCCTAAATTCAATCATTATGCTCATATGACAAAAACTACAACAATTGAAAAGAGAAGTCATTCGGATATCTTCCATCGGGACTCCATGAGAGGGTACTTATTTGTTCACCATCTTGACATTGAAGGAAGTCCACTAGAGTCCATCTACTCCCAGAGCCCCTGCAGAGTGTACTTGAAGTAACTCCATATCTAACTAAAGCAGGATTACTAGGATATGAAGCGGCCCAAATGCAAATTCCACTCCTGTTCATCCAAGAATTAAAAGCTTGTCAAGAGATCCAACTAAAGCTTAAAGAGCAATAGCCCTAATATCGCAAAGTTGTTCAAAGTGTTGAGCTTTTGTATCAGAGAATGGCACTCACTTGCATGCCACAGAAAGTGTCCTCCCGCCATTAGGTCGCCACTCGAGACTTGTAACATCCTTTTGAGATTCATTCATCAAAACACAAGAATCCTTACCATCTGATCACATCAAAGAAATGAAAAGCGGATATATAAAGGTTTCAATTGATTTCATGACCTAAAATACCTCATACAAATTCGGCATTCAAAATTAGTGGATTGGGAAAAAAAATAAAGTAATACACAGGTCAGCATCATGGAATTGACAGTAAATACTAACCTGAATCCTCATAATCACGAACGGTCACATGATGTGGCCCAGAAACAAAAGCTAAAATGTTTTTATCTTGGTTCCAACTCATGCCATAGAGATGAAAATCTTGCAATAATTTTACCTGGGCAAAAGGAAAACTTTCTTTCAAACAGATGGATGGCATCACCACTTGCTCACAAATTCATTCATTACCCCTTATCGTTTTATTAACCTCCATAGGATTGATTGAAAGCAAGTAAAACTTTAACCTTCGTTTCGTTAAGCTTAACTAGAACAGAAAAATAAAGCAAAATGGTACCAAGTCCACAACTTCATACCTTTAAAATAAAATATCGAATTGCAAAGCTGATAATAATGGATGGGAAGTGGGAAGGGTATTTACATGAGGAGTCGGTCGAAAAAAGAGTGAGAGAGAACCGCTGGATACGGCCGATAGAAACCCAGCCTCCTCCTTCTGATCAGCAGCTTGCTCATCGGTAGGGCCCATCAATAAAGTCTCGGATTGAAATGGGATCGGGCTGAAAACAGTTCCCTGCAATTACATTACCCGATAAGCACTTGGCTACCAATTTAAGGAAATAAATAAATACGGTGACGAGGGAACTAACAAGAACTTTGGCATAGGTTTCTTTGGCTCGATCATCGGAGAGACTATCCACTGTAACTGCAGTAATTGTTAAACAAAGGAAGAATTTCAGGGATTCTATAAAATTAAGACTAGTGTGTGAGTGTGTGAGTGTGTGTGTGTGTGTGTGGCGCGGAGAAAAAAAGGAAAAAGGGGATGAGAAAGCTTATATAAAAAACAAGAAAAATTGATACTACTTACTGAGTTCTCTGTGGATTTCACAGATAGTGAGTGAGCCTGGCTGAGGATACGACGGCATTTGTTCTCCGATCAATTTTGTAAACACAACACCAGATTTTGTAGGGTTCTACTGACCAAACGCTTTCTACACTTTTCCCGCCGGGATTTGTTTGGGCTGCCGCCAGCGTCTAATTACCAAAATCGTCCTTCACATATTTCCATCTTAGTCCCCGGGTGTGTTTAATTACAATTTTCATTATTTGCTTTCTCCATTTTTTTTCTATATAAATTTTTAATGATGAAAAAAAATGTTACTATAATTATCTTTGCTAACAGACTTTTTTTTTTAATTTTGGAATAAGAAACAATTTTCCTAATGTAATTTTTTGTCAAAATAAACACATAAAATATTAATTCCGAATTTAAGTTTTCAATTTTCATTAATAAAAAATTCTCATCAAACAAACTCTTAAAATATTAATTTTTTATTTTTTATTTTTTATTAATAAAAAACTCCAATATAAATTGCACCCAAATAAATTCATAAATATTATTTAAATTTAATTTTTTTTAAAAATCATTAATTAAAAAAAAAACCTCCCATACAAATTCCTATGTAATGACTCAACAATCTAAATATTTTCAAAAAAAAAAATTATAGCATATACCAATAAAAAAAATATTTCTTAATACCATATCCAAATGATTTTTTAAGCCACTTAACCTTCATATATATATATATATATATATATATATATGTGTGGGATTCTCTATCTAATATTTTCTTATTTTATTCTATCTAATATTAAAATTACGTCATAAGATTCACTCGAATGGTACTCAAAATTATCATATTTTATCCGATTAAAACTACGTCCCTAAGGTTCACTTGATTAGGATCCAATAATTATTAAGTAATTTTAGTGATATTTATGCTTTTAGTCCATAGTTTTAGTGAAATTTAAGAGCAAAACAATATAATATTGGACAGAGGATCTAGTATCGAGTTCACTCATATGTAAAATGATTTGAGTGATATCTATTTTTTTAACCCCTAATTTTAGTAAAACTATGCCGTTTTGAATATTTGACAAAATAAGACATGATAATATTGGATAGAAGATCCAACATCAACCCGCCAATATCTAAAACCTTAACATTTAAAAAGGCTTTGCATCTTTTGTATCAAATAGTTAATTAGTTATTTAATTTTAAAATTAAACTAAAATCCAAACTAAACTATTACGGAATCTAAATCATAAGTGATTTGTTTGTTTATAAAGTAGTACCCCATTGCCCTAATTTAGACTCTAATGTTAGGCTCATGACCAAATCAAAAGGTTCACAAAGATCAACAACTATAACTCCTATATTTCAGGAACTAGAATATTTTAATTATGAAAGAGGATAATATATTATTAGCTCAAATGGTATGGATTAACAAATGTTTAACATCATAATCAAAGTAATAATAATAATAATAATAGTGATTATGAAAGAGGGCTTGTGGTTGTGGGTTATTATTATAAGACTAATAATACTCAGTGAGCCTAGTAAGCCCAGTAGGCCCAGTAGTGTAATAATAGTAGTCGACCAGCGTAGTGACATAACCCAAAATGAAATTATAGAAATGGCCGTTGATACTCCTTGAGCCGTCGCCGGAGGAGGAGGACGACGAGCAGAGCTGCAAGACTCCCATCCTTGTTTCATTCAAACTTCCTGCAGATTGTAGCTTTTTAACAGTGGTAATAAAATTGTAATGATAGAGTTGGGGATGAATTTCCTTTTTACTTCTTTGTCTGTATTGCAAGTTGCAACAACATCATCATTAAACTGCCACTATATATCTGACTTGTACTAATAATATTCTCGTCGACTGCTGTCTTTTTTTTATCAAAGGAGTAGTAAAGGAAAGATGGAGTTGGAGCCACATGAATTCTTGCACGTTACATATTCATTCTCAAAGAATTTTCACAAAAAAAAAATATATATATATTTATCTTCTTCTTCATATATGCAGTGTGTTAGTATGCTCTGCTCATCTGCCTGTGCCTGTGCTTCATTCTTTAGTATATATATATATATATATATATATATATATATATATTTACTATTTAGGATGCCTCTGCCCTGCCCTGCCTGTTATAAGTACGTCCCACATGACTACTAGAGTGGCTGATACTGACTGCATTCCATCGAATGTGGCATTCTGTTTTTAATAACTGTCACCCGCCGTGGGAGAAAGAATAGGATTGATTATCTTAAGAGTTTCAGGGATGCTGGTCATTCTCATTTCTCCCTCCCTGAGAAGGTGAAGTGAGAACAAACACTGCTCTGCTAACCAATTGTGAATTTTATTGCTTTCCGATGACCCCACCCCCCCCTTCAATGATTTTCTCTCTTATTTATTTATTTTTTGTTTTCCTTTATACTTTCGTTTCTGGTGGGGGATTCAATTTATTTTTTACTAACTTTCTATAGGCTGTTGAAATTCTTTTTAAGTTTTTACGAGCCTTATGTTTTGAGATAGGTGCTAAAGTTCTTCGAGCTCCAAATAGCATTTCAGTAATTCTACAAGGGTGGTAAAAATCGGTTTTCGAAGTGTGTGTTACTGTTACCAATCATGGACGTTATAAACCAGTTGAGGAAGCAATTTGTTCAAGTCATGACATCTGCATATCGTGAGGTCTGTATGTTTCTATCATAAAAAAGAAACAATAAGTTTAAAGGATCCTGGCTTTGCTTCATTTAGTGTTCTGGGTTTGTTGAGATATGGATTGTAATTCTTAAAGGTTGGTGATGATGGATTTTTTTTGCTTTTTGTTGGTTCTGTAAAAAGGGGTTATTGGATGATCAGTTTTTACAACTTCAAAAATTGCAAGATGAGAGCTGCCCTGAATTTGTGGCGGAAGTCGTCTCACTTTTCTTTGAAGATTCTGAAAAGCTTATCAACAATTTGGCAACTGCTCTGTAAGAATTATTTCATTCTTTGTGTTATTCTCGGACTATCTTCGGTATGCTTGTCATTCTGAACTGGAGTTTTGGGTACGATGTTTCCTGTCTCAAGTCAGCAGCAGGTGGTAGATTTTAAGCAGGCTGATGCCTTTGTCCACCAGTTCAAGGGTAGCAGCTCCAGGTATTACAGCTTCTCCTTTCTGTACATCTCCAATCGATCGTGATTTTCTGGGGGACTTCTAGCGTTTTACAGTAACTAACCCATATTCCATTGAGATGAAGTTTTTGGGGCAGTTAAAAAAATGAACTCCTAGTTTGATGAACCATTAATATCTAAAGATTCTTTTTAAGCTCTCTGATCATCGGCTTGCAAATCTCTCTTCGGATAACAGCATAGGCGCGCACAAAGAATAAAGAATGCATGTGTGCCCTTCAGGAACTTATGTGAGGAGAAGAGTCTTGCAGGGTGAGTGCATTTTTGTTGCCGCCTCTTCTATTTCCCTCTGCCCCAATAAACGTTTGTCATCGGTGATAGGGCATATTTATATCAGCAACTTTTTAGTTGGAATTTATTCTTCTTGTTCCTGCGGTGATTTCGATTCCCTGCCATGTTCACAATGCAGTATGGGGATCACGTTATTATCGTACTTTTCCTGAAATGACTCTGTGTAGTTGGACACGTTTGATGCAGGTGTGTGACATGTCTACAACACCTTAAACATGAATACTACCTCGTCAAGAACCAGCTCGAGACCTTGCTTAGAGTAAGCATCAATTTAATATGGGGAGTGTTGAACTTCTAGGACAAGTTTGGAAGATGGGTTTGATAAAAAAAAAATAAAGCTCAAAGTTTTTTTGCTTAAGAAGGTCCAAACCCCAAATGTCTTTAGTCGTGCAGAACATCAATGCAATGGTAGATTCAGCTTCCAGTTGCTGCGTGCAAAGCATTACTTTTGGCCCATGAACACTAATTTCATCATCCTCCTCCTATCAGCCCTGCCATGCCCTGCCCTTCTCAACCTTCTGGATCTGTTAAGCTAACTTTTGCCTTTGGTTGCTTAAATTTTCTTCATATTAATGAAACTATAGTTTGTTCTTCCCTTTTTTTTTTTTTCCTTTCTTTCTTGGTGGTGTTATGGTTGGGTGGCGTGTGTATGTTGTTTGGTCTATCGGTTTTGTAGTCCTCTCCTTAATTTAGTAGCTGAACTCTCTCCGTATGTAATGACAATGTAGCTGGAGCGGCAGATCTTGGCTGCTGGCGGTGAAGTTCCAGTGCTGACATGAATTGCCAGAGATTCTGGGCCTGACATTGAAAAGATTTAGAATTGTGGAGTTTTGTAGTATACAAGCCAATTAAGCTACTTTGATTACTGTTAACTGAAGCTCTCTTTGAAGAATGTACAATTTATGTGTAGATAAAAGAGGGTTTGGTGAGCACAGCAACCTTATTTATCCCTTAACACTTCTTCAAAACCCTCAAGTTATGAAATGTTACAAGTTCATTATGCGGATTCCTTAAATTCATCGTTTGATTGTCAGTTTTATTCATTCAGATTTCAGAAGATCCGCCAAATAAAGCATTGTTATTCTAATGTACATACTACAATGAAAGCAGTCGTCTTTGGAGGAAACATTTTTACAGGAGAGTGAGTGAGGATTGGAAGCATAAAAGGAAAACTGCCGAATAGGTTTCATTTTTTAAGTAAATTGAGTTGAATGTTAATCTTCTGGTTAAAGCCAAAAGGCGATGAATAATTGAAAATAATTGAAAAGAATGAATAATAAATTAATTTCTGACTCCAAACTCTTATCTTATCCATATTCCTTCCACCGACACAAACAAAAGCATAGGAATATAGCGAGAAGGGAGGGCGGGAGGGAGCATTCCATAATTTGCATCCCCCAACAACCAAATGGCTCTTCTCCAGCTCCACAGTCTCCATTTCACCATTGCTTCTTCTTCTTCTTCCACAAACGCCTTGCTGCTCTCGTCTGCCCTCATTTCTCATCCGCGTAAGTATACTGCCCCAATTTGTTTGTCTGTCTGTCTGTCGGTATTTATTGATATAATGCGTCTTCATGTTTTCTTTTTCCTGCTATTAATTTCTTCTTGATTGCTTATAACTTGTGGGTTTTGCTTATTTCCTTCTTATTCCTTCTTTGCTACTGATTTTCTTCTTGTCGGAACACGTTTTCTTTCTTTCTTTCAAGTTCACCATTCAAAGTTTGATTTTTTTTCTTTTCTTTGCTCAAAAGTTTTTGTCTTTTTCCTGAGCTATTGGTGTTTCGCGGTGCTTCTTTAATTTAATATTTAATCTTCTTCCTGTTCTAGTTTGAGATTCTGATATCTAAGCATTTATTCTCCAAGTGAGCCATGATCCCACTTTTTCTTTTGGATTTTCCGTCGAGTATGTAGTTTGCCTTTTTTCTAATCAATGTATCCGTTCTTTTCGAGGTTTAATCTCCAATCTGTTTATTTGCTTCCATAAACTTAACTTTTTAGTGTTGTATTGGTTTTTGGAGCAGGACTGTAGTTGATATAATATGGGTTGGAGTAATGAATACTATCGATGTGTAGAACCAGTTTCAGATGTTGTTGGGTTGGACCCTTGAAAAATGAATTTAAGCATTCCAAACTCAGAACTTGAATCCAATACCAGTTCAAAAAATGATTACCATTGTCCATTTAACATCCGACTGTTTTCCCCTTTCATTTCGTTTTTCCTTTTCATTTTGGTCTTTTTATTAGTCTCCAGGTCGTGCAAGAACCCTTTTGCTGTCTATCCAAAACCACATATTGGATGCAGGGTTCACACACCTTTTCTTCTGAAAGAGAAAAGTGTGCTGATTGCTAAGGCATCTTCTACTTCTGATGCAACGGGCTCAGCTGGTCCTGAACCTCCTTCTGAGAGTGATGAGGAAAATGTCCCAATTCAGAACCTTCCCCTGGAATCCAAGCTCCAGCTGAAGCTTGAGCAGAAGATGAGGATGAAGGTGGCAAAGAAAATCAGGCTACGGCGAAAGAAGCTGGTCAGGAAGCGTCGGTTGAGGAAGAAGGGACGATGGCCACCTTCAAAGTTGAAGAAGAACAAGAATGTCTAATGTTTATCTCAAGACATCTTGCAGGTTTATTGCTGACGCATGTCCTTATTATGATATTGTCATTCAGCTTGTCTGATTCCATCAACCAATTTTGGTCTTTTTGTACTTAAATATTGAACTCTTGAGTACAAAAACAGAACAACTATCAGATCTTTTTGCGAAATCAAATCTTATTAAAAATGGCCTTTTAAGTGTCACTCGCTCCTTGGACTGTTGGATTAATTCTGCTCATCTGCTGGTTGATTACCATAGTTGTTGCTCCATTTGTCACATCAAGAGTGTGCAAATTTTCAACATCTCATTTAGATGTTTGGCATTTAGATGTTTTGCTTCATTTAGATGTTTGACATTTTTTATCTTATTAAAAATGGCCTTTTTTTTGGAGTTCTTATGTATTCTGTACCTGAAGACATATGATTTCAAGAGCTTTCTTGTGATTACTTAGTAATTGCGCACAGAAGGTTTGAATATAAGGTATTAAATGATTCATGTTATTTATTGTACACATCAGTACGTTAGCAGTGCATGGATATGAATGAGGACATTTGTATAGATAGAATATGATGGCGAAATATGATCCATATAGCTGACCCCACGTAGTGGGATAAAGACTTAGTTGTTGTTTATGTTGTTTTATTGGTACCCTAGCAGTGCATGTCCAGACCATGCAGTCTTACTTTCTCTGAAGATTTCTGGTGATCTCTGCCTGTCTTCTGCTATGAAGTGTTTGGATAAGCATCACTCAGTTCTTGCTGTGTGTCTCCATATGTACTCATGCATGTGAAAGCTTACCTAAAGAAGACAGTAAACATGTCACTGAAGTTGAAAACCAAGAAGGTCAATAGCTCGTAGCAGTTAGATTGTGCTTTTGAGCTTAAAATTCCCCTTCCCACCCCCCCCCCCCCCCCCCAGGGTGAGCTCAGCACAAACAAAAACTCATTTCACTTTCTTGTTCATTGCAATCTTCAATCTGAATAACATGTAAATGGCTCACACTTTACTATCCTTGTTTTTCCAAATTTCATGATTATGCGAGTCATCGGAGTGTAGAATAATATAGGCAATGTGCTGTGCTAACAGTAAATTTAGCTGATATGTACATATTATCTTGCTTTCGTCTTAGTTTACTTTTAATTTATTCTGTTGAACTTAAGCTCCATCTTACTGGTAAAATTGTTTCTTTAGCAATTCTTAAGCTCCATCTTTCAGGTAAAAAGGTTTTTCAGCATTGTTTTTTGCTAAAGTTTCCTCTGTGAATTTGGTAAAATTGTCACGAGCTTGTGGTGTATGAAATACTTGGTGCAAAAAACAGCACAAAAAATGCTCAGGGCTAACGCGTTTTTGAATTTTCACATTTTTGCTATTTTTTCGTCGAAAAAAGTGTATTATAACTCATGAAAAAAAATCGAGGTTTTGTGAAGCATTTAATTTTCACTTTTTTTACAACATTCCTTAGAATGCATGTTCATAATTAGGATGGGTGCAAAAAACAGCACAAAAAATGCTCACGGCTAACGCGTTTTTGAATTTTCACATTTTTTCCATTTTTTCGTCAAAAAACGTGTGTATCTCCATTGAGCCTCACAATATTAAATTCAAAGTCTCTGAAACATTCTATTTGGACATGCTTTTCCCTTGAACCCCAGTGGGATTCTTGTGAAAAAAGAATCTTTCTTCTTGTTTCAATAGTTGGCTTCATTATTTAATGGATTCCCTGCATATGCTGGTGGGGGATTTGGCAAAGTATTTGTATTTTGCATTCTGGGAAAAGGTTTGTGCGTACTGCTTTCACTTGGAAAAGAAATTGGTTCCATACTAATGGATCAGAAAGAGCACTTGATTAGTGTATACATATGTCATACTAATGGATCATGTGGAAAGACGTGGCCCATTGGGTCGCCTTAGAAGAGCTGTGGAAAAGGAAAGGCGGCCCAGGTAATGTGGGATGGATTTTGTTTGATTTTGGCATTCTGATTCTGGATCTTAGTGTGTGTAGCTTTTGGATTCCTTAATCCTTATATAGTGATCTCTTCTTGTTGTTTCTAATATAAGATTAGAAAACAATAATCAAAAGGAACCATAATCTCTTCTATATGTACATTTTGCCACCGCCCCGCCCCGCCCCGCCCAATTTGCATCCCAACTACAACAACTATCCAGATTCCAGACCCGACCCTGTCTTGTCTTTTAAAAAAAAACCAAAAAAAAAAAAATCATCATCATCGATCAGCCCCTACTTTTGTTTGTCTTTGTCAGACCAACGTTTCACCGCGAAGAATATTGAACTTGCAGAGTGGGCAGGTTGCGTTAATCCGCAGCCATTTGCGGATGCATCTGTAGTGAAAATGGTGGTTGCATGGTAGAGTGCATAACTCCTCCCCGTCCTCGTAGCTATGGAGGCATATGCAGCATTCCTGCAATTCCCATTTCGAAATCATTCGGACCATAGCTCAGAAAATAATATATATATAACTAAAACATTTAGGAAGAAAGTATCCGGAAAACCAAAAACTGCCAAAATTAATTTGTTTAAGCTGGCTGGCTGGCTGGCTTCTATTTGCCTAATTGCCTACCATAATAATAATAATAATAATAATATATCTGAACAGGTGCTCTTCAAGAGAAAATGGAAATCATACACAGCCTGGCTCCCTCCACTTGGATCAGCAAATTATTAACTGTGCAAATAATTGCCATAGATGGAATGGAATTGAATGAAAGAATGGATGCTTACAGAATCCTCAAAGCTGAGAGCGAGCTCCGCCGGTATGTCGCTGTTGCTGCCCAAGTGAGCTACTAAACCAGCTTCTTCTTGCTTCTTACAACTACCAAATGTCCCTGCAGTAGTATTAGCTTGGCAATATCTATACTTGGGAAGTGTCCTTATGTCATTTTCAGAAGCTCCATCACCGATCGTCATAGCATATGCAATCCTTGCTAACAACGGAAAGCAACATACCAGCAAGACAAAGACCAGGCATGTCATTGCTACGCAAAATATCATGAAGAAAACGTCGAAAGCTAGAAAAACCACAGATAACCTGCATCAGTTCAAATACTTTAGTTAGGAAAACACCATACATTGTACTATCTATTCAGGATATAACTTGTTTCTAATTCATGAGTTCCTACATTGTGTTTCTCCTTTCCGTAATACGGAGAGCCAATTGAATTTGATATTGTTTCCTTTTTTTAGTTTCTTTGCAAAGTATAAACTATATCGATCCCATTCTCTTCCCATGACGAAACTACTGCTGTTTGAGGAAATGTCAAATAACATGGTAGCAGTTTGGCATTCTCTCTCCAAAACTTCTCTCCTTTCAAAGTTCAATAGTTTGTAGCAATGGGTTGATAGTTAAAAGGCCTCACTGAACAGAACATTATTTGAGAATTTTGATTTTAAGGAGTACATATTAAGCTCCTTCCTTGCCTATAAACTTAATAGAGAACTATGCTTCCTTGATCTCAAATAGGTACAGTTGTATTTGGGTTTGTAACAGCTTGAAACAACCCACAAACGAGTGCCATGATGGAAGGAGACTTTGGATGAAGGACTCTAGTTCATGTATGGCGCTGGATTCAAGAAACTGCCAACAGCAGGGGGGCGGTTTATCAGAATAGAACGATTAGACAGTAGAAGAAGAAGAGTTCAACAAATTCCCAAAACAACAATGTTGTCTAGAGAGCAGTAGTAGAAAGATTGCCCAGATTTTGTTGATCAAGGAAGCCAAGAAACTTTGATCAACGGATCTTACGTTGAAGCGGCTACCCTTCAGAGCTGGCCTAATGACACTATAACTATGGCTACACAACAAAGTACTTCTCAGGAACTGGTAGCAGAATATGAATCAGCCTAGAGAATCTGAAATTTTTGAGGAGAAGTCAGGTGAGAAGATAGGCCATCCTTGCAGAGGTTTCAACAGCGGGTATGAAAGAACTAGGGAGTGTGTGTAAGGGTTGAAATGGGCCATTCTACAAAATTAGTCCCTCTTTGTTCCACCATCAGAACAAGAAGGAATAGGCAGAAATGTTGGGATACAAGGCAATTTAACTCATGGAGCTCCAACTTCTCTACGATGCAATTCACAAATTTCCACATGCTTGCACTCCACTGAAGAATTTCTTTTTCACTTTTGTTTTGAACAATAAGCCACATGGATATACAAAATCTTAAAACAGGATGCATACCAGTAAAGACGCGGTGAATCTTGCAGAAGTGCCTGTCCCCCCATATAAATCCAATAGAATCCAAACACCCACCAGATGGACGAAATCACTGTGTTAATGGACTCGAGCCTCTTGATGAAGCTGCAAAAGAGAATAAGATTCTAGAGTAAGAAGTAATATATTTCACAAAATTAATCCATGAGTGGTGGCTGGCTGTGTTTTTTTTTTTTTTTTTTTTTTCAGTTTTACTTGATCCCAAAAATGGAAAGGAATGAGAAATACTAAAAATACAGTGCGGAGAATTCACACAAAGAACAAGTTCCCCTTTCCATCATGTGATGATAGGCTAAACAATGAAAGGGATCCTGCTGAAGGTCAGGTCATGTTCCTAACGCAATGTGTGTTTCAGTGTATGCTGCATATTATTGCTCACTAAAGTCTGATATGCCTTTTAATCAAGTTTATTATCATCACTTGGTTCCCCTCGTTAAAAATTTGAGGGCCTTTATTAAAAGAACAAGGAAATGCATATTTCACAAGACCAACTATAACAACTTCGACAGCACTGTGCATGGGAAACCAAATATTCAAACTAACAATATCCTCAGTTCTTCAACAAAGAGACAAAGTTAAAAACTGAAACCAGCCTGTATTATCACTTATCAGTCAAATTCTGAATAAGGACAAAAGTCGGAGCAACTACATATAAGAAATTTAGCATAAAATAAGGATACGAGATAACAATTGAGTTTACGAGAAAATTGCGACAAATAAAAAGAAAAGGGTTCTTTTTTTTTTCTTTTGATTACTGCCCCCGTCCTTATTATTGCGCTTCCCTTTCATCCCCCGTCTGAATTGGTTTTTTTTTTTTTTTTCACATATATTGGAGTTTAAAAGGGATAAATAGAAATGCAGAATCAACAACCAAAAAAAAAAAGTATCTATCTTTGATATATATATATATATATATATACCTGTAGTGACACAGAAGGGAAAATGGAAAGAGGGCATCATGAAATTGAGGATGGTAAAAAATAGTCCTTTGATGCTCAACCCAGACGAAACTGACGTGCAAGAGGCACTGCAGTGCATAGCCGGCAATCCAAAGCCTTAAAGGGGTTGAGGGCCTCTCATTGATGGTAGTGAGAAGGACAAAGGCAGCAACTAACACAAACGCCAAGTTCCATATCAAATCAAGAATAACAAAGGGCCTTGGGTAGGGACATTCGGGGATGAGTTGGACATCATCGCGGTCAAAATCCCCGTGGGAGGAGATGAGCCTGGAAAGACACGTGGGCCACAGAGGAGGAGGAGTGGTGGTGGTGGTGGTTGTCGGGGGGCTGTGTTGGGCTTGGGCAGTGATCTGAGAATGAGGAAGCAGCAAGGTTTGCTGGTTTTCTAAGTCCATATCCCAGAGATGAATCAGGCAGGCAGCTACGGATGTCTCTTTTTCTGCAATTATTTATAATAAGAGTAGATTGCTGGAAAACTGGAAAACTGGAAAACTGGAATGGGGGGTGGGGGGGTGTTAGTTTTGGTCGTTTTGGAGAGAATCAGAGGAGGGAGTGAAGCAGTGAGTGTGAGTGGGTACAGTAGAAATGGACAAATAATAATAAAAAAAAAAAGCAAAGCAGTGAAAACACTGAAAAGGGCCCCCGGTTTTATCTCGTATCTCATCTCATGAATATAAATAGTGCCTCCTCAAGGCTCAAGCCTCAGGCCTGCCCTGGTGATGGGTGAATGGCTATCTTCTTCAGTTTTTTTTTTAAAGTTTCAAACTTGCCATATCTGGAGTCTCCACTGTATTATTTTCAAAAGACAATTTTAAATTAAAAACAAGAAGAAGAACACAATTGATGATAATACAACCACACACGGCATGACACAATATTTATTATTTAGAACAATATTTATTTACTGTAAAACCAAACAAACAAAGTAATTCCCTTAATTAAAAGTGCATTAACCTGTCTGTGTCTGTGTCTGTGTCTACATCATTTGCATATCCACTTTAGTACTTACTAAGTCGTTGTTGATACTTTTGATACATAGAATCTAGATACGATGATGCATTCATATTCATGGCATTGAGGCCCTGATAGGAAGGGATGGGGGTGGGGGTGGGGGTGGGACTATCAGAATTATCAAATCATCGATGAATTGTTAAAAATGGGAAAATATTTTACTTGTACCAACAACATGCAAGCTTCCACTTAGCCACCCATCAAATTCATAGACTCTTTGACTCCTTTCTTTCTTCAGTTCTTGTTTTCCATATCAATCAAAATTCAAAAGCCGCACCCGCACAGATGCACTGCTTTCTATACCTTACTTAGTTGCACTCAGGCAACCCACCCCAACCCGATAAACCGATGAGGAGGTGCCAACTTTTAAGTAACACAAACATCTGTTGGGATTCTTTTTTTTTTTTTTTTCCCAATTCTCCGTATCAAAACGTTTTGACTTGTTTGTTTATTTTCTATTTTCAAACAAAAATTTAATAGTAAACGATGACATAATTTTTGTCCAAATTTCTTTCTGATTTAATATCCAAACTGTCAGAATATTGACACAGAGAGCATCGCGGCAGTGATTTGTGCTTGAAATTTCGTTTACCAACACAACACTATGGTTAGGTATTGGCACAGTTATTTACAGGGTGATAGTGTCAATTTTCTTTTTTCTTCTTTTATTTTTTATTTTTTGGGGTAGCCTCGACTCTGATTAGATTCCAAATTTACTTCTGTCACACTCACGGTAATACATCACTAATAAGTTCATCCATGCTTTTACATAAGAAAGCTCTCCAAATGGCTTTTTCTTCCCCCTTTCTCGCATGTTTTAGGCTTTTAGCACAAGGACTCAAAAAATTAGCTTTACTTTTTGGTCTAAAAAACGGCAAGTGAGAATCATTTTCTTTCCTTCTTTCCACACATCTGAAGTGAAAATGTGAAATCCAGTGACTGGTGCAAAAAGAGAGGAATTAATCTTCTTAAAAATTCGTCATATTTAGTAAATTATAACACATTTTTTTGGCCAACAAAAAAAAAAAAAAAAAAAAAAAAACACACACACACACACACAGAAATGATCCTCCGAAGAGCTCTTTTTGTACCAACCAGTCTCTGCACTCATCACAACTGAGAACGTGCTTGCACATCATTCTCACAAATAACATTCCCGTGATATCTTTGACGACAAGTGCGACATTTAATCAAAAAAACACAAGAAAATTGTACAGTCACATCTCATAAAACAACCGCGATCCGATTCAAGCCAAATGATTAAACAATGCACACCACATACAACAATTTTGGACCCCGAGAAATGAGCAAATGTCTTATTTTTTTGAACTTATAGTCTTTAATTTTCATCTAAGAATTAAAATATCTAAAAAACATGGTTCTTTTTTGTTTTTTTAAACAAAAAAAAAAGTTGAAATGCACTGATCCGATTCAATGAGAAACGTTAATAGTAGAGAAAAAGTGAAAATATTTGTCAGCTCCGGTGGCAGATACTGTAGTACCGGTTAAAGTATTGGAGACATTTCTCCCTGTGGTATGAATTTTTATCTCCTTGTAGCCTTTCCGACCGACCGACCACTAACCCTCCTTTTTGGAACCACCTATAGAGATTATTTAAAACACAGCTAATAAGCATATGCATAGATAATGCTTTACGAATCAATTGAGATTGATTAACCAGAGGACAAAATAATCCTTTAATCGTGTTCACAAATCCACCATATCTACCAACATGCATGGAGATAGATACTATAACGCATGACAGCAGCTCGCAACTCCTTTCATCCAAATAATAGGGGGCTACATTCTCAAAGAAGAAAGTAACAATTGTAATAAAAAGAGGCATACTTTAAGATTAATCAGCATCCATTTCCTCAAGTGCGGCCTTAGCTGCTCCTTTGGCTTCTTCTAGAAGTTCATCCGGAACCTAAACATACACGAGAAAGGAAACAAAATATCAGCTTAGGCATTTAACTTTATAAATCTCACAATAATAAAAAATCTCAAAAATATGTAAAACTTCCGCCATCTACACATAGCATATAGCCAGAAAATCTTTATGAAAAAAACACGAAAACAAAAATCAAGAATGCCAATCAAGCCTCTTTCGTGCATACAAGACAGGAACAAAGAAGCAGATAATAAGAACAATTTCAAAAAGAATCATAATTTATTGAACTCTTATCAAGCTATGTCCAATGCACGAAAATTTGCCACACAGAGTCTTTTGATCACACATCCATACTTGTAACTTTCTCATAAAAACAATCCTGGAAAAATGCATGTGTCCCCTGTCCTGAATCAATTCACAAGCATGTTACCTTTTGAATCTGTGGAAAATGAAAAAAAAATGTATTGGATTTGTACGTCTTTTCAAGAGCATACAAAGGATTACAGAGATAAAAAATAGCAACTATCTAAAGAGGACGAAACCTCTAATTAGGGATTCCTGATTTTTCTATAACCTGAATCCCTAGACTCCATATATATCTTTATACCTATCAATAAATGTTTCTTAGAAACATTCACTTCGCATTGATGTTTTTACAGTCCCTCTCTCTTTCAAGTAAATCTCAAGAGCCCAATAAACGCCAACCACAATAGCATGCCAAGTCATTTGTAGTAATAAAAAGATAGGCCCACAGCACTCCACGGTTAGATCTCTTAAAAGAAACAATAAACACACAAAAAAGTAAAACAGTTATAGAACGGTATGCTATTTGAAAACTTAGTAGATAAAGCATTCAAAAAAAAGGTGACATATAAGAAATTCAGAACATTCCAAAACTATGATGCAGGTGCTGATTTCATTCAAGACCAATCAGTGAATCAGAAATCACCAAAAACTTTTCCGTTTGTAAGCAAACAGCAAGATCCCAACTGTCACAATCCCAATATATCATGTAGTCAATGAGCTCTTTCAAGCAAATATATAATCTTGCCTACAAACAAGGAAATCACCAAGCTTGGTATTAAGAAATGGATCACGCGTTACCTTCTGATGCTGACGATTTGATTCATCACACACCCAGCTCATTTCCAATTCAAAGGCCTTGTCCTTTGCCTCATCATGTACACCATAAATTCTGTTTAGACCGAGCACAAATGTGAAAGACAGAAAAAGTACAAGTTAATAATTTCTTTTTGTGTTGGTACAAGTTAATATTAATTAAATTATAGAATTAAATCAAAAGGCAGGAAACATAGTCAATTATCCAAGAGTAGTTGTCATTCAAAATTGACTTGTACTCACCACCACTACTAACCTAACAATGTGCAATAACTAAATATAATCCAGATGGCGACTCATGTAGTAACATTTCCATGGAAGAAAAGAATAGCAAAAGCCTCAAGTTCAATCAGATGAAAAAATTGTAAATCGTGGATTTGATATCAGATTAGCAACTTCCACATGCCTGGAAAGTGCTTAACGCAGCAATAATTGGCATTTCATGCAAAAAACTATACACCCATGAACAAATCCGTTTTGTGCTGGATGCAAAATGAAAGGCAATTAACCAGTCAGAAGTTTAAATGAAAAATAAGGTAAGGTAGTGCTGTACAATGACACTTACATCTTTGCTACCTCGATAACCCCTTGACGGCAAGTCATTTCAGAAAGCTTCAGTTTTTCGATCTCTCTGTAAGGGTGGGGGGAGTTTTTATTCAGAGTCACTTTTAATGGATAGAAAAACAAGAAAAATGCGAGGAATCAAGGGCACAGATGGAGCAACAAAAAGTTCAATGAAAATAAGCTTTCATGATTGAATAAATGACGTAGCCAAAATTAGGGCATAAATAGCATTAAGGATCCAAATTGATTCTCCTATCTGAAAGCTCAAATTCAGACTTTGAAGCATTGAAATAAATTTCTAAGTTGCTCTGACAATCCTAAGCACAAAATAAAGGAAAGAAGTGGCTATCACAATCCAATTCTATCCAAATCTAATCATCTGTATAGATTTGATGCTTTAATGGTTATTACTAAAAGTAAATAAACATGATAAAAAGTTGAACCCTGGATTACAAAAGACAAATAGAAAGGTAAAGGCCTATACCGCTCTAACATCCATCACCTCGTCTGTGATGCTACACGATAAATCTGTTTTCCAAATAATTTGGTACATTGTTTGATGATAGTGGATTCTTATTCAGTATCTAATCAATTGACAAATTGAAATTTAGCAAAAATAAAATTTACTTCAATTCTTAGAGCTTTAACTCATGGAATTTCTCTGCTTTTTGAGATTAATCGAGAATTACATATTGTTAACACCATAAAGTTTGATAATGGACCCATCCTCATTGGAGTTGATTTGAGTTTTTCCGGTGACTTTTTCATGATTTCAATACCAAAATCATATTCTATGTCTGGAAAGGAGTTAAAACGCGTGAATTTTGCAATATTCTTCTAGCAGTTGGTGCTGGTGGTTAGGATTTAAGTTAAGGAAGAGATATGTACTACTTACGTCTTAGCAGTCTATAAAAGGGATCATACATAAAAGCAGTCTATGGGGTAGAATATATAGATACAACAAAAGGGTATATATATACAAGAACATGAAATACACAGATATGTACTACTTACGTCTTAGCAGCCTGCCTGCCTTTCCCAATTGAAATGCCAAAGTACCTCTACAATATGTTCCGCAAGACATCAATAAAATGATATGCATTCAAACAAAGAGAACTAAACAACCCTAAAGCACAACTAATCCACTGGTATAAATTATTAATAAAGCATCAAAACACAGCTAAGTATACTGATCCCATCTTTTGTTGCCTATGAATTATCACATATGTGAACTCACATGAGAGACACCAGAAGGTTCAACCATGTATAGTTGCGGTCCATCTCTGTCATAACCTCCTAGTATCACTCCACATCCAAAAGGCCTACAGTGATTCATACTCTGGAAAGATTCAGTTTCACATGCAGAAACCAGCTGAAGGAAATAATTTTCAACCTATAAGTAAACATTTGTCCAAAATCAGACCTGAGCCACCAATAAAGTGTACATAGATGCACATAACTTGCAACTCGTTCCGCAAGCTCTTTCACAGGAATTGGCTCTCCATATACACTGCAATGGCATCCACAGTATAGATGCATGATTATTACATATACTGTATTGAGCCTAAACAATCCAATCACATATTTCCGAGCATCTATACTATGGTCACAATGAAAATTGTTTTATGAGATTTAAGGTAATAGTAATGCATCATTGATTCATACACATCAAGAATAATGTCATGCATCATGTTTTTCTATAATACCACCTAAAGAACTCAGCAAAACAAAGATAACTTGAATAAATTTTTAAAGAATTAAACTTTTTTCATCTTCACAATAGGCCATTCCACACAACTGTTGCTAACACTGTACTTAATGTTACCATCAGATTCCAAACTTCAAACCTCATCACTACTATTATTTTAGATCAATGAATGTGACTCATCTCGCTTCCAAAGAGAGCAATTAAATTCTTAGCCCTTGTTATCAAAATGCGTTACTCTCCAAAGCCTAATGCAGTGCCTCATGCAACCTGAGCTGATAAAAGGTATGTGCCAATAAGAGACCAGAAACAAACAATACAAGAGGATGAATTTGTGGTACAAACTCCTTAAAGACACAAGGTACAAGGAAAAAGGGTAACTTAAAGAAGAAGAAAAAGAAGAAATTGACAAAGTTTCAACAGAAGCAAACCTTTCATAGTTGATTGCTTCAGCCTTGGCTCTGGCAACAATTTGCCTCCCATCGGCAGCTAATCCTGCAACTGCCTATAATTGGAGAGAGAGGAAGAATTACATTGAGTGTATTTACGAAAAGAGTAATAGACCCAACAAATCACATCAAGCTATGGCGAAAGTGGAAGTTCGGTGGCCAAAATAAACATACACCATGACTAAGGAGAGTTAAGTTTCAGAAAACATCCCCAAAAGTTATCTTCTAGCAACAGCAATAGAAAAAAGGTGCACAATTACAAACTAGTAACATGAAGTCAAGAGTTTCATTTAACAAATTAAGCATTTTTATCCAAATAACTAAGTAGCAACAATTTCATAATGTATGTGCATGGAAGGAAGGGAAAAAAATGGTCAACAGCCAGTAGTTGGTGGAACAGTCAAACATATGATGCCACAATGAAGAAACTAATGTAAAAAATTCAAGTGGTATTGGAAAATACTATTTTCTCTGAAGATCTGGGTACAAATTGAACATGAATTGATGCTCTCTCAACACAACAGAAACTAGACTACAGCTCCATTGCATTTGCACCAACATCAAACCTAAATGTTTTTCCAAGTTAATTCATATTGTATTAAGCTACCAAAAGAATAATTGAACAAGTAGATGACATGTCAAAACAACAAATCCTATAGATGCACAGAAGAGTAAAGCAACATTTTTTTTTCTCTAAACTATGTAACCAAGAAAAAACCCTAAGAGCAACTATTTGATTTTCATATAATCTTAAGAAATCATAGATGCACACAAGAAACCCTAGGAGCACTTTTTGATTACCCTTAATCTAAACAGGTTAAACAACAGTGGTTCGGTCTTTTCTTCGGAAAAAAAAAAGAAAGAACACAAAAATTCCAAATTTTAGGTAATATATGCAGGAGAAAAAGATGAAATTACCATGCCAGAATGGCGATGAACTGCATGTATTCTCCGATTGGAGCCGGGTAACATCATCTTGGATGCTATCAGCTTCTCCACTCCCTATGATATTCAAATTAAAATTAAAGAAAAAAAAAAATTTAGGAAGAAAAATCCGAGCTTGGAAGCCCCAATTCAATTCCGATAATAATGAAAAGGAGGGCTGAAGAGAGACCAGGACGACGCCGTCCTTGCACTTGATGCCGACAACAGTACCGCTGTTGTCGACGGCCTTGGCGGCATACTCGATCTGAAACACACGGCCATCAGGGGAGAAGGTGGTGACAGATAGATCGTAGCCTGTGCCGATGCTGCTCATTTGATAGTGTATAAATCAATGCTTCTGTGTTGGGGGGGGGGGGGGGGGGGAGAGGTTTTGCTCGTAGGTCTGTCGCGCTCTCTCTCTCTCTCTCTCTCTCTCTCTCTGAGTGTTGTCTTTCTTTGTTGTTAAAACTCAGAAGAAGAGTGAGGATTTTATTGGATTTGGGGGGTTTTTCTACTTTTCTTTTCTTTGTTGCCAAGACAGGGTTTTGATTTGTACGTGGCCAAGAGCCCAAGAGCTTATATTATATTTTTATAATAATAATTATGCTTAAAATTTAATTAATTAATTATTATCTACATATTACAGTAAAGCGGGAAGGGATTTTTTTTTTTCATCCTTGAAATTTCTACCTTCTCCCTTCTATTATTAAGTTTTCCACCCGTTAGTCTTATTTTCGTTTCCACTTTCACTTTTCCTCTTCCTCTTCCTCACTAACATTTAATTGCTTTAATTCCTGAAACTCTTAATTTTTTTTCTCCACCCGTTACTATCTTCTGTTCGTTTCCACTTTCACTCATCTTCCTCTTCCTCACTCAATCCATAACTTACGATTATTATATAGTAGGATTGCTTCTCTGTTTTTTCTCACTATCCTCAACCTCAGCCCTCCATAAATTTTCATCTTTCAATCCCTTTACACTAGATTAATATAAGCATATATGCTTTTGGTGTCTCCTCTTTATTAGCTAATCAGATAATCACGTGAATCCACTCAAGATCAATTTTTGTCAGCTTCACCTTTGGCATTGACTCAGTCTCTAAAACCTTCGCAGCCCTTTGGCTCTCTATCACCACAAGATCCACCAAATGATCCCCTATTGGGTTCAATCAAAGAATTCTTGATAAACAGTAGTCCCTTTGGAAGAACAAGGTAAAGAACCCATCTTTTCTAATAAATCTTCTTTCGGACGGAGGCCGATGGGTTCTTGTTTGGGCACCACTAGCCCTTCCTCGCCGGCGGTAGAGGCGGCGGCCACTCTTGGCCACCTCCCTGAAAGTTGACTATCTATTGTCAAACTCACACAATACTAAAGAAAGCTCAAGCCTTTTTTTGAAGGTTGTTGGAATAACTATTAAATATAACTAATGGAAGGGGCAAAATAGAAGAAGGGGACTGGTAGTGTGCCAGTTCTTCCATAAATGAGAAACTCAATTGACATCAGCACTTTTTGATGAATGCCTTTTTAATCTCCTCCCTTTTCTTGACCCCAGGTAGCATTTTTTAAATTTTCTTTTAATCTTGTCTTTAATGAATGAAATTAGTAAAGTATTGGTTACTGATTTTTTTTTAAAATAAATCTGTTTTGATTCTCTCGTGGTTGAATTCTTTTCTGTTTGTTCGTGTAATGTGTATTGAGTTATAAAGTTGAAAAATTTATGTTGGTTTCTTGAAACTTGATGACTTGAAAAGGAAGCTTAGAAATCATGGATTAGGGAGTTGGTAATTATAGTTATGATTGTGCATTGAGTTTCTATGATATTTGAATTTTGCAGCTATGAAAATTGTTATTTTATTGAAATGTTACTGTTAGAAAAGGGTAAAGTTACCAAAAGACTATAACTTTATTATAAAGCTTGTTTCTTTCATGGAATCTGGGTTTGAGTTAGGTTTAGATGAAGACCATTTTTAATTTCTATGTTTAATTCACACTGAGAAAATCGAAGCGGGTTTGATTGAAAATAATATAAGTTAAGGGACAGCCCCAGCAAGCTGAAAAGGTAAAAGCATTGATTTGGCAGATAAGATTTTCAACTATATCTTACTGTTTTCTTGTATATTGTGTTGGGGTTGTTGAGTATGCAGAGTCCTAATTAAACAGGAAATTGTGATAATTAGAGTATAGCGGCTTGCTGGAAAGCCGGCTGGGATTTTTGTTAGTACTGGTACCCAAGGAGGTGGTCAAGAGACAACTGCGTAAATTTTTTATACTCTATTTTATTTTCACTTTTGATTTTATAATTGATCAATGGGAAATTATTTATTTGTTTTTGTTTTCATTTAGCCTTATTTTATGGTTAGTTGATTTGGACTTTGATGTTTGATTGATTAATTGATTTTAAATTGACACTTTTTATGGTTTGATTGATTAAGTATTAAGTATTAGTATTTTGAGAAGAAGTGAAGTTGGCTGATTATGTTCCTGTTCTTACCGTGATTTCTGATTTTTGTTTCCTATTTTATTATTGTTTATCTGTGTGGCTATTCATTTATCTTTCTGTAAAATCTACAACCTACGGAGATTCCTGGTTGATTGTTTAATTCTCAACTCTCCTGCCTCGTTCTTAGATTCCAATAGGTTCACAACATTAACTGCATGTAATGGCATTAAGGCATAATTTCTGATTTTTATTTCCTGTTTTATTATTGTTTATCTGTGTGGCTATTCATTTATCTTTCTGTAAAATCTGCAACCTACGGAGATTCCTGGTTGATTGTTTAATTCTCAACTCTCCTGCCTCGTTCTTAGATTCCAATAGGTTCACAACATTAACTGCATGTAATGGCATTAAGGTTATTTCCAATTTAGCTAATGGACTTTAGAGTCAAACTTGTGGTTTTCCTCTTTTTTTTGCTTTTTTACCTACAGAAATTTGAAAGTCTTAATTCATCAAATAAGACTTTGGTAATTATGGTTTCTTTGCACTTTTGATTGTAAAATCTTTTTTTATATATTTTATTTTACTATACTTAACTTAATTATTGACCAAATGTATATACTGTTTCATCATAGTTGAATATCTTATTGCATATCTTATTGCAGTTCTATAGGGTAAAGGGACTCAGTTTTGCCAACAAAATAACATTCATTCATAAAAGTCTAGCTATTGTGCAGGTCTTAAGCTTCTCCTTTATAAGTAGAATACTGGAGCACTCTTACTAAAATATATTTTTGTAGTGGTCTATTATAACTTAGGTTTAGAGAGATCAAGACATGGGAGATAAAAGGAGATATGTATGTTTTGCTCTTGAGCAGTTTGTAAGTTTAAATAATAAGGAGGTGATACATTACACTTATCCCTGAAGTGAATCTTTACATGAAGCCAAGAGTTCATCTCAATCCAATCGATTTTAATTAGGTTGATACATGCTTAGCTACATGGATTAAGCTTTTCAATTAGTAGCCTGACATTTTGGGTGATGGTTTTATGCACAGAGGTAGCAAATTTAAGATTTTGTTATCTTATGTTGTAGGTGGAGGACATGGTGAAAAGAAGTTTTGCTGAATTTTCAATTTTATCTCAAGAGTTCTAAGGTATGAATGTTGGTACTTTTGAGCCTCTATAGCTTCTCTCTCAGTTATGTAATAGAGAGTTTTGTGTGTGTGTGTGTGTGTGAGAGAGAGAGAGAGAGGTGTCCTATAAAATTGGGAAATATTAAGACCTACTTAAATGGTGAAGGACAATGGCTGATTTCACGACATCAACATAGAGCAAACTAGATTTTCACTCCTCAAGATCTTGTATTTCACATTCTCTTCAATTTTTAATTATCTTTTTTAGTTCCCTTTTGTTATTTTAGCTCAAAACATAATCTCTAAATGTTTCTTTATCATTTTTAATGGGTTTTTATTATGTTTGGCTTTCAGATTGTTATTAATTGGTTTTTTTCGAGGTTTCTCAAAGAGGGAATTACAGAAACAGAGAACTTGGGTTTCATTGCACTTTTTCGATTTAAATCAAAATATAACTTTTTAGTTTTAGCAATTTTGATTCATTTGTATGCAAGTAAATATTCTTTAATGAATGAATATTTTTGGAATTTTGTAAACTATTGATACTTTGGGAATTTATACTACGAATATTGCTCTAGAGGGTTTGAGATTATTATTACTGATTCTATACTTTTCTTCATTTTATTACTTCATTAAGTTATTGATGTGGACAATCACAGCAACAATTTTTGGTAGCCTTGCTGAAAAGATTATTCTTATTCACCAAAAGATGGCGATACATGGAAAAAAGTTAGCGACACAAGAAAAGAGATCTCAAAAAAAGAATCAAAGAATGATATGATGAGTGGCAAATTTAGAGCGATCATGATACAGATGATCAAGCAGACATGGAAAAAAGAGCTTTGAAGAAAATAAAAAAAAAACAATAACGATGAAGACAAAAAAAGATGCAACGGCAAACCTATTTTGAAGAGTTTATTTTTTTTAATTATCATATTTGCAAGAGTTATTTTACAAATAAAAAAAAATGCAGACTGCAAATATTATATATGTGTGTACTTTGTTCAATTACTAGAATAAAAAAACTTTAAAAAATATTATTATAATATTTATGTTGTATATGTTTAGACTATGTATTAAAAAATGGATCACTACATTTTGGTATTTTCCAAAGCAGTTGTATGCTCCCTTAAACCACATTAGCAAGAGCCAATTGTCATGTTTTGAATATTGATATACATGTTAATCGAATAGGACCGTAAAGTCTTGAATTTAACTTCGCAGTCCTCATGTAAT
The DNA here is from genome assembly GCA_016586305.1 of Ophiorrhiza pumila. Classification (NCBI taxonomy): domain Eukaryota; kingdom Viridiplantae; phylum Streptophyta; class Magnoliopsida; order Gentianales; family Rubiaceae; genus Ophiorrhiza; species Ophiorrhiza pumila. The sequence goes on along the minus strand of BLIW01000006.1, from coordinate 152,097 downwards.
GGAGGTAGTCACTCCAAAGCTTATGCCTATAAGTGTTTGTAACGGTGTTGTGCGGGTATATCCGACACCGTATGGGCCCACTATATATATGTATCCGATATAAAAAAAACAGCCATATTTGTTTTAACATTAGGGTAAAAAAGTCACATTTTGGCCAAAAAATGTCATTTTCGGCTAAAAACCATTTGATTATCCAAAAGAAGGACGAAAATGCCATTTGTTGATGCCATTTTGCGACTTTAGTTTTTTGGCCCTAATGTTATGGTTTTAAGTCAAAAATAGTGTTTTCATGAAAATTTGGACTAAAATCGCACTTATTGGCACGTTTTTATGAAAATTTCACATTCGGCTGAAAAGCGCCATTTTGGGCCAAAAGGCGATCCAAAAAAGGGACGAAAATGCCCTTCGACAGTGCCATTTTGCGACGTGAGTTTTTTGGCCCAACTTTTTGGTTTTAAATGCAAAACGGGGTTTTTATTAATAAAGTACTAAAATCACAACTATTGTAAAGTTTTTTTTTCATTCTCCAGTTTTGAGTCAAAAAAAGGGTTTTCAGATTAAAAACGTTGTTTTGGAGAAAAACTTGATTTTTACCCATATAACACCATATTTGTTTAACATTAGGGTAAAAAAGTCACATTTGGCCCAAAAATGTCATTTTCGGCTAAAAAACGTTTGATTATCCAAAAGATGGACGAAAATGCCATTTGTTGATGCCATTTTGCGACTTTAGTTTTTTTACCCTAATATTATGGCTTTAAGTAAAAAAATAGTGTTTTTATGAAAAATTGGACTAAAACCGCACTTACTGGCACGTTTTTAGGAAAATTTCACATTCGGTCGAAAAGCGCCATTTTGGTCCAAAAGGCGATCCAAAACAGGGATGAAAGCGCCCTTCGACAGTGCCATTTTGCGACGTGAGTTTTTTGGCCCAACTTTTTGGTTTTAAGTGCAAAACGGGGTTTTTATTAATAAAGTACTAAAATCACAGCTATTGTAACGTTTTTTTTCATTCTCTAGTTTTGAGTCAAAAAAAGGGTTTTCAGATTAAAAACGTTGTTTTGGAGAAAAACTTGATTTTTACCCATATAACACCATATTTGTTTAACATTAGGGTAAAAAAGTCACATTTGGCCCAAAAATGCCATTTTCGGCTAAAAAACGTTTGATTATCCAAAAGATGGACGAAAATGCCATTTGTTGATGCCATTTTGCGGCTTTAGTTTTTTTACCCTAATATTATGGCTTTAAGTAAAAAAATAGTGTTTTTATGAAAAATTGGACTAAAACCGCACTTACTGGCACGTTTTTAGGAAAATTTCACATTCGGCCGAAAAGTGCCATTTTGGTCCAAAAGGCGATCCAAAACAGGGATGAAAGCGCCCTCCGACAGTGCCATTTTGCGACGTGAGTTTTTTGGCCCAACTTTTTGGTTTTAAGTGCAAAACGGGGTTTTTATTAATAAAGTACTAAAATCACAGCTATTGTAACGTTTTTTTTCATTCTCTAGTTGCGTCAAAAAAAGGGTTTTCAGATTAAAAACGTTGTTTTGGAGGAAAACTTTATTTTTACCCATATAATACCATATTTGTTTAACATTAGGGTAAAAAAGTCACATTTGGCCCAAAAATGCCATTTTCGGCTAAAAAATGTTTGATTATCCAAAAGATGGACGAAAATACCATTCGTTGATGCCATTTTGCGAATTTAGTTTTTTGGCCCGAATATTATGGTTTTAAGTAAAAAATAGTGTTTTTATGAAAAATTGGACTAAAACTGCACCTACTGGCACGTTTTTATGAAAATGTCACATTCGGCCGAAAAGAGCCATTTTGGTCCAAAACGCGATCCAAAACAGGGTCGAAAGCGCCCTTCGACAGTGCCATTTTGCGCCGTGAGTTTTTTGGCCCAACTATTTGGTTTTAAGTGTAAATCAGGGTTTCTATTAATAAAGTACTAAAATCACACCTATTGTAACTTTTTTTTTTCATTCTCTAGTTTTGAGTCAAAAAAAGGGTTTTCAGATTAAAAACATTGTTTTGGAGGAAAAACTTTATTTTTACCCATATAACACCATATTTGTTTAACATTAGGGTAAAAAACTCACGTAGGAAAATGCATCTTCAGCTAAAAAACGTTTGATTATCCAAAAGATGGACGAAAATGTCATTCGTTGATGCCGTTTTACGACTTGAGTTTTTTTGTCATAATGTTATTTTTTAAAGTAAAAAACAAGGTGAAAAACATGACTTATTTGCACATTTTTATGAAAAAGTCACATTCGGCTGAAAAGTGTCATTTCGGCCAAAAAAACTGCAGGTGATCCAAAAGATGGATAAAAATGCCTTCTAACAGTGCTATTTTAGGACGTGAGTTTTTCGTCCTAATAGTTTGGTTTAAGTTTAAAATAGGGTTTTTATTAAAAAAAAAAACTAAAATCGCATTTATTTGAATGTATAACTACACACATATATATTAATACTAACTAAGAGTATTATTTTTGAATAGTTTTAGCATCTTTAATATGTGATGAAGTTTAGTTTGTTTGGGTTCATTTGTATATTTAGAATTGCAATTTAATGAGGGAACTGTGATGAAGTTTGTGCAATTATAGAATTGGAAGAGTAACGCATTATTAGCATTAGAGCTGCTATCTTGTTTAAGCGATTTCATATATTCAATAACAAGTTAATCGAGATTTTAATGTGAAATAAAAGTAGTAAAAAATTAAAATTACGATTTCAATGGCGATATAATTTTGTTAGTTGTAATGAAATGTAAGTTCAACCTGCATTGTACAACTAAAGATAGACTAGCAAAATATACCCATGCCATGAAAGGTTGGATTTTATACCATTCCTATGTCCTTTTGATTCTAAGAAGTAAGTGCGAATTCATATGATTCTTGTAGTTTTCTCTCAATTTCTCATGTTTTCGTTCTAACTTTTTAGAGAGGCGCATGTTGTCTATTCAACGTATGGAGTACTTAAGTTGCTGCATAATTATGTTGTTCTCCAGAAGAATAATTTGGAAAAATAATTGAGAACATTTTAGTATGGAGGAATATTTGTTTATGCTTCAAATACTTGCATGAAGACTGTCCTTTCAATCTAAATGTTGTCTCATGGAATACTGAAGTATTATTTATTCGGATGTCTCCTTTTCAGTCTCCCACCGAACAAGGTTAAACTTGTTTTTTGCTTTCTGTATCCTCAATTTGTTTTGTTAAGTTTTTTTAATGGACTTGTTTGTTATTTTCATTACTATCTCCACGTATTAGTTCAGAGTTCAGACCACATGTTAAAAAGCCATGACAACACTTTAATTTCACATGTGGTTGGAGCAATGTTAATGGATAAATTATTGGGTAGCCGAGGAAGGCAATTTCTTTCAACAGAGAATGTATACTTAAGATTGTAATTATTGCTTTTGGGATCATGGGATACAAGTTTCATGATCCATATGCTTAATTCTTATACAACTCCCAGCAAAACACTTACCCTAGCTGATAACAAAACCCTGCCTGGTTGAAAAGGACAGGAGGTTTTTCGGCAGCAATAATCTAATTCAGCAAGTTCATCCAGTCTCAAAATGAGAGGGAATAGACTTTTTAGACCAGAGAAAATGTGAAGCAAAATAGTCTCCTTTATTTCCCTTGTAGGATTTTTTATTCCATCGAATTCCTCATCTTTCTCTCAAATATATTCTTAGCATATTACTTAATTAAACATCAAAACATAATCTAATATAATAACCTAAATGAGCAGGCATCATTCAAGCTTATTTCCTTCTGCCATACTCAAAACTTTGTTGTCCTCTGTGATCTTTGTATTCTTATTCTAAAAAATATTATATATATATATATATATATATATGTTGTGTATGTTTAGATATATATATGTTTGGATATAAATTAAAGTATTTCAACTTTAGTTTTTTATATTTATATTAAAATTAAAAGTTAAAAGTTAAATAGCCAAGGTACGGTTCTACTCTACTAGTATATATAAAAACGCAACAGGCATATAGACAGTAGAGAGTAGAGTTGTTGATTTCCCAATTCTATCCCACATTTGACATTCCCACCCTACTGAGCTCAGGCCTCAGCTCAGCTGACTGGAACTTTGGAACAGCAACTATTTATAGCGACTCAAAAAGTGATTGATGATTGATTCCCTGATGGAATGGTTCTGAAAAAAAATAAAAAACTCTCTGTATAATAAATAATACAATATAAAGCAAAGGGACAACAAAGGCCAACCTCAGCAGCTTCCCAATCCCGGCCAGAGAAGACGGATTATTGGGGAAAACCAACAAAAAAAAAAAAAAAATGGCAAGGAGACGACTGCTGCTGCTGCTCTCAGATTTCATAATTTCCTTCATGTGGGTTTGGTCGAGTGTGTTGATCAAGATCTTCGTCTACAAACTCTTGGGTTTTGGGGTGCAGAATGATCTCCAAGGTGAAATCTTTAAGCACTCTCTTTCCATAATCAACATGTTCTTCTTTGCCTACTTGGCTAAAGCCACCCATGGTGGCGCCTACAATCCCCTCACCGTCTTCTCTTCTGCCATTTCTGGCAATTTTAGCCAATTTCTCTTCGTTGTTGCCGCCAGGATTCCTGCTCAGGTACACCTCCTCCTTTTCCTCTCTTGCTTTTATTTTTTTTATCATATTGGAAACGTGATTTTCTAATTAAAAGCAAACCAATCACAAATTGGTTGCTGCTCAGCAGGATGATCGGTTTAACATTTATTTTTAAGTCGAATTGGGATTTTTTTTTTTTTTTTTTTGCGCTTTCCTATGTGGGAAAAGAGGGGGTAGAGGAGAGGGAGCTGATTGACATTCTGAGGCTGAAACGTTAGACTATTGATTTCATTAAAGTTTTGATTTTGATGTGTAAAACAAAATCCCAGCATGGGAGAGACCATTCCACAAGCTATCATAAAACTCATGCCACATAGGTGATTACAATGTATAAAGCTTTGTCCTTTCTTTCCTGTGGTGGAGGTGCGTAAGAGGGAATGGACTCAAAGATGCAACAGACAAAATGCACGGATTAAACTGTGCTGTGATGAATTCCTGAATACTTCTTGTTCAACAAGTAGGGCTCATTAATGTCTCATCTCAGACATTCAGTTAGTCATTATAGGCCATGAAAGCACACCTTCCCAATAGTGCTTCCTTTCGACCAACTCTTTCTATTGACATTGTCAATGAACATCTTTATTTAGCGAGAAGCTAGAAGATTAGTGGTGGTTCACTTCTCCTCAGAGAAGTGGTTTGGCCTGTCTACTTATGAATGCGTTCCATTTTTGAGCCAATAATGTGGTAACCTTGGCTTCTTGTTCTGTGAACTAGTACTGTATTCTTGCATCACACCCCAAAACAGGTCAAGAATGTAGCCGTTTCTTTCCAGCATGCTATGTCCTAACCTGTGGTTTGCAATAATTATGAATAACTCCGCTCTAGTAGAAATTACAGTAACATCTCTTGGACTTTTTTAAGTGATGACATAGCATCCTTGTGAGTAATTCTGTTAGTGACAGAATACTTTTTGATGATAGAAGCATATACCTTTATCACAAGAAAAGTGTGCCTTTTGTAATGTTAAAGTAGTTGGTACCTCTGCTCTCAATATTTTTGCCTTCTCTCTTTATCTTTGCTCAACTTATTTGTTCCCTACTTCCCGCCTAACTCCCCCATTTCCACTTTCCCCGACCACATCTGGCATAGAACCTTCTCCCTTGCTTTTTTTTGCTTCTTCCCCAAACTATCTTCAAGCCTCCTTTCTTTCCTCTGCCTTTCCTTTCCCCCTTTCTTGCCTCTTTCTATCGTGTTTCTATCCTCTCTCCTTCAAGCAACTTCCCCCAACCATCCCTAACTGCTCCCAACTCCGCACTCCTCCCCCTCCTAGCTTTTTGGCACCTACCGCATGAAAGTCACCTTCATGTTGTAGGATTCTGATAATTCATTCTTGTAAAATGTTGGTGAACTGGATTAAGTTTGGGTGTTTCAATTTTGCGTTCCACTAATGATTGATCTTTTAACCAGCTCAATTAACATTGATTTAAACTGATGTTATTACCTGAGTAAAGTATGAGGCTTTGAGAATTTGTCTGTTGATCTATGGTTTCTCTGCGCTTCAGTGGGTTAGAGAGAAATGGGTTGAAGTCATGAAAATGCTGAAAATTTGAGTTTGCTCATTGGATAGTTATAATGGTTGCAGGGTTGTGGGCTTGAGGTGGCTGGGAAGAGTGGTTGTTCTGAAATTGAGCATATCCTGATGTCAAAGGGTGGTAGTTGTGATCTACCAGAGCCGGTAGCATGGTGAAATCTTGGGTGTTGGGGAAGGTAATATCTGTGTGAGTATAAGGTGAGGGTGGGGTAAGAAGGTGAGCACGGATAGTGGCTACTGAGTGAAGGAACGAAGGAAAGAAAGAGAAAGCCAAAAAGGAACAGGAAAAGGAAGACACGGAAAAATATAAGACCAAAAAAGTTCATAATGGCCAGTAAATGTCTGAACTTACAGTGTTTATGACAGGTGTAGTTTATCCTATGAAAAATGTTTGAGCCAGCCAAAAGGTTTGAAAGGCATATCAAGAGGAAGGAGATAGGTGACTGCTAGAAAGCACTAGGATGATGAACATCAACTTGTAGGTTATGTATAAATGGGAGAGTCTAACTTCTAGTCTTGTGAATTTACATAATCATGGTGACACGGTGGCCCCGTTCTCCTCTTCATTGGCTTTTCTTTCTTCAATTTTGGGAAAAGGGTTCTATTCTTATTTTTCATTTTGCGGAACGAGGTGGGATGTGGAGAGAGTAGAACAAGGAGGAGGAGGAGGAGGAGGAGAATGTGGAGTGTTCAAAATGCAAATTTGGAAAGGTTGGCTTCGTATGAGGTCCGGTATGATAGGTAATGATTTACAGCCAGGGAAACGTTAGGGATTAAGAACCTAAATTTGTTATAAGACTTGTCTATTTTAAGCTTTGTTTTGTCTCTCTTCTTCCCTTGTTACAATTGTCCTAGTGACTTGGTTCAACAGCCCATTTTCTTTTCTTTCGTTTCTCCTTATTTGATGATTTTGTGAGCCACATTAAGATATCATGCTCCACTAGATACTGATTCAATTCCCTTCCAAAGAGGGGTCCAGGGTGCCATAGACGGCCTTTTTTGATGGCATCTGCTTTTGTTGCATACATTGTAAAGTTGGTCCGGATAGAGTTGAAAAGACCGCTAAATTTAAGGAAAAGAGTTGAAAGAAGAAAAACCCGACATTAACTTGTGGTTTCATTAGGGTTGATATCATACTTCTTAATGTTGTTTTTTGTTGGGTTTATTTTATTTTATTTTTTTGCCAAAAAGCTTATTAACATAATAATGTCTCGTTTATGATCTTTCCCATTTTGCTGATCGAAGGTCTTTGGGTCAATTGTTGGGGTTAGGCTCATCCGTGAAGCATTTCCTGCAATAGGCACCGGGCCAAAATTAAGTGTCGACATCCATCGAGGTGCATTGACAGAAGGAATTTTGACTTTTTTTATTGTAATTGTCTCACTTGGGCTTTCTAGAAAGATTCCTGGAAGTTTCTTTATGAAAACTTGGATTTCCAGTCTCTCCAAGCTCACTCTCCACATTCTTGGCTCTGATCTTACTGGGGGATGCATGAATCCTGCCTCTGTAAGTACTTAACCAAATTCTTTATGCAAATTGTTAAATGAAATAATTTAATATGGGGATTCGGGAATTATTCATCTGATGCTTTTTTTCCAGGTGATGGGTTGGGCTTATGCACGTGGGGACCATATAACTAAGGAGCATATCCTTGTTTACTGGCTTGCACCAATAGAGGCAACTCTACTTGCTGTTTGGATGTTCAATTTGCTAGTCCAGCCACATGGAAAAGGGAAGGCCAAGAAGAATGAAAAATCAGACTGAAATTGGTTGAGTCTGTCTGTCAAATATTTGAATTTGTAAGTACTTCAAAAGCATTAATTTGTAGCAAACTGCCGCAAGCATTTGAATTTAGAAGGAATGGATTCACTTGGTTTTGCTTCTGATTCAACAATGTACTTATTCTGGTCAGCGTTGTACAAGGTGCCATGCATGTCTTTGTGACGTTGGCTTGTATCATTTACTTCTTCGGTAGGACTGGTCATATAAATCTTGATTTGACACATATCTGGACAGAGAACATTGCTCGGTGATTTAAGAAATGTGAGCAGCTGGAGGTGACAAAAATCTGAAGCTACAACGATGATGAAATCATGCGGAAATGGTAGTGATGCCATAAAAGATGAAGTTGGATGGGCTACAACTACAAGTGGGCAGCTTTCTTACCCTCGAGTGTCTCTCACCCGTTCTCCTCTTTGTCAGTTTCATGTTAGTAAAATTTCTCATATGAGTTTTCCTACAATACGGGAGAATTATTTGCTAAACGCTCACTGTATCTGTTATATTAGTCCATCAAGGTCTTCATCAGTTTCAGGGATAAAACGGGGCTTGTTAGTTGTAATTTAGGATCAAGAATTCTTCAAGAATTCTTTCAACTTGTTATGAAAACTGAAAAATTATCCTTCAAGTAAAACAGTTTACGAGGATGCTCCTATGTCAATCAAACAAGTAGTTGCTATACTCTGTGCATTTAGCAGAATGATTGGCTTTATCTACAAACATTTGGTATTTGTTCATAATAATAAAACTATGTCTAGTCTGGTTTCACATTTCCATTTTCCAACATTTCTCTTTAGAACACTAACTCATAGTTCTCCTTATAAGTTTGGCATCAGATTAGCAGGTGCAGATCCATTCTATTATTGTTATTAAATTTGAAATCCGTTTTGTCCTTTCAAACGTGACCTCTGCTCAGTTCTATATGGGTACATTGAGTGGAGATGTTGAGATTTAAGGATTTGACAACAAAAACATATCAATGCCATAACATAAACACTGCTTAATGGTGGTTGCCAACTTTTGGCATAGCAATGTTTTCTGGGAATGGTTTGAGAGTGTAACAATAAACAACATGACACTCCCTTCAGCACAAACAAGAATAGATTTTACCTTTGTTGGGATACAAGCTAACATGCTAATAAACAAGTTGTGGTTCAAATTCTGCGAAGTCAACAGAACCAGATTCGATGGGTTTCATAAGATATGTAGCCAATAACTCAGAGGCCAGAGCTGCAATAAGTGGGATCCTCTTCAAGTTCTTAACAAGAGAAATGTCTTCACTCCCCCCAAGTGCAATTAGTTGCTGGTTAATTTCAACCATCCGGTCCAATCTTATCTTGAATTCAGGGTTCTCAACATCTGGTACCGCAGGGAAAATCCTAGCTGTTGTGCGGTTTGTCTGCAGCAATAAAAAAAAAAAACCTCGGATTCATGCTTGACAACTTATGCAGTCTGTCTTGTATCATAACGATTTTGTGATGGTGTGTATTTACTTTCAGAATATTAATCAATAGCATTTCAACATGGATTTTTTTTTCCCCCTTGAAAATGAGATTGCAGGCTCACCTCAATGATGACATGCATGTCAAATTCTTTTGTGTTAAGTCCAATGCCTTCATAGAAGGCTGTTCTTTGACAATCATTAAGATACATAGTCACGTAAACCTGCGTTGTTAATGTATTTGAAAAAAAAAAGATGTGAGACAACAAAATCTTCACAAGCATATCATTATCACCCCTTTCCAAAGGTGAATGAAATAGAATTCAAACCCCTCCCCTCCCCAACCCAACTTTAAAGAATAAACCCCATCAAAAGAAGCACAAATTATTACCGAAAGGCAGAAGAATCGTGCCCACAATTTAGCCTTCCAGTCATTGAGGAATTGAGGTTGTGCTTTCATCAATGCCGAGAAGAAATCTCCATGGCGGTTCTCATCCTGGCACCAGTTCTCGAAGTATTTGAAAATGGGGTAACATTGGTACTCAGGGTTGGCCTTGAGATGCCGGTATATGGTTATGTATCTCCAGTAGCCAATTTTCTCAGACAAATAAGTCGCGTAAAAAATGAATTTAGGCTTGAAAAATGTGTATTTTCTGGCCTTTGTGAGGAACCCCAAGTCCAATGCCAGATTAAAATCTGACAATCCCTTATTCAAGAACCTGCAGAAGTTGAACCGAATGGCACCAAATACTCAGCACCTTAGACCATTTTACAAAGATGTGTGTGTGTGTGTGTGTGTGTGAGAGAGAGAGAGAGTAACTGACAGCATACCCAGCATGGCGAGCTTCATCTCTAGACATAAGAGAAAAAATCTCAGCCACCACAGGATTAGTTTTCTGTAAAATATTATCAATAGAAAGAAAGATTATCAGAGGTCATCAACTACGTACACTGAGATTAATCATTTCCATGAATGTAAAGGAGCACAAAATATTTCAGCAAAATCCAGACTTGCAGAAAAGGAAACAATTCAAGCATCAGGCATCCAACATGGGAAGAAGAAGGTTAATTGGAAGTTGGAAGCACCAACATTAATTTTGTTAAGTGTAATTAATTGTAACCGTAACACAAATAGAAATGATTCAATCCTAAAAAAGCAGTAAGGAAAGTAAGCAGCAGACCATGATTATATATTGTTATGAATGAATTCATGGCATGCATATATATGGAATTTTGATCTGGTATAAAAATGATAACAAGTAAATCAGCCAGCCATCAGAGTCTCAGTCTCAGCAGCATGCAACATTATTAGTGACACAAGGATTTCGATTCTAAATTGGAATTAGTGAATGGGAAAGTAAATTGGATTTGTATAACAACCACCACATGAACCAATGAACCAGCAGCAGCAGCAGCATATAAAAGTGATTGAGAAGCAGCAGCAGGAAAAGAAGGAAGGAAACAGTATAACAAAGTAGCAACAGAAAGTAGCTAGTAGGTGACTCTGATCAGAGCAGAGGGATATATCATATCATATCATATCATATCATATATGGATTTGGATAAATTTTAATATAAAGTAGGCGCGCACGTACCTTGAGCCTTCTGCCGAGCTCCTTGTAGAGAAGGAAACCAGAGAACTCGGCGGTGCAAGACCTCTCCAAGAATTCGACGAATATCTGACGGAGCGGGCCCTGCATCTTATCGGCAGCCTCCTTGAAGGCTTTGCTCCTGACGAAATGGGTCTGGTTGTAGTCGGTCTTGAACTCCTGGAGGAGTGCCTCGAACTCGGCCTGGTTGAGGTTCTTGTTGATTTGGGTGTTGAAGAGGGTCTCCATCTCGTCGAAGTCGGTGGTGTAGAATCTAGGGGAGAGCAGAGTCTCTTTGATGGCCTGTTTGGAAGCTTTCTTGTTACTAGGCTTAGCGGCGGGTGTGGTGGTAGTAGTACCGGACGACGACATTCTGACGATGCATGACTTGGTGGCAGTGGTGGTGGATGGCAGCTGAAGTACCACTGCTGCTACTCGAGGAATGGTGGTGGTGGTGGTGGTTCCTCCTCCAAATTTTGATGAGATGGGTTTCATCAGAGCCATCATTTCTGCTGCCATAGCGTCGTTGCCAGTTGCTGTTTCAACAGCAGAAATTGAACTAGTAGTGGTCACAAATAAAATACTACATGCACACTGATTCTCACATTTAAGCAAAATCAACAAAAAAGGAAAGAAAACAAGAAGATTCAGTCCGGAAATCTTAAATCTCATCCAATGAAATCTAGGGGCTTAATTTGGATTCGACACGTGGCGGGTCACATGACTACAACAACATTTGTTGATTGCCCGATGTCCATCCAATTCCATGTATAATGTTGCCCTTGCCCATCATCTTTGGTCCACTTATTAAATTTTATTTTATTTTCATTTCATTTTACTAAACGATATTCCCAACAATCCCACAATCCCTTTGCTTTTATGTTTTATGACTTTTTATCTTCAAGTCTCAGACTACTCATCAAGGAGAGGTCATATTTTCATTTTTTTTAAGACCAGATGGTATGCTTAATAATCAAACGTCCATAATGATATAGTTTTAATAAAATTACGAATTAAATTTATAAATATTATTAAAATTAGTTTACATTTATAAGATTTTAGTTTCGTTTGCCGACCAAATACTATGAAGTAATTTTATATTGAATAGAGAATCTAATCTTTATTTTTTTTCAATTTCAGTTTCGTTTGCCGACCAAATACTATGAAGTAATTTTATATTGAACACAGAATCACATCTTTATTTTTTTTCAATTTCAGTTTCGTTTGCCGACCAAATACTATGAAGTAATTTTATATTGAACATAGAATCACGATCTTTATTTTTTTTTTCAGTTTCGTTTGCTGCTGCTGCTAGGCTGCTACTGGGCTGTGCTTGCTCACTGCTCATAGACTATAAGACCATAGTAGCAGTAGTAGTAGTTCTGGAGTTCTGCATACAAAATACATTTGGTAAATTTTTTAATAACTAACTTTTTTTTTCCAGTTTGGTTATAATTGGAATCGTAAAAATTGGGTCATCTAATAATGCCAACCTTTGTACGGGTGTGATTGATTGGTCCTCAACCTCAACTCAATAAAAATCTAATCTGTGGTGTGGGAATTGGGATTCTTCACTTCAACAACAAACCATAGGACTGTACGTATGATCTAATTTCAAAGAATATTTAACCTATACTTTCTCACAAGCTACAATAGATATACAAATATATGTTATTGGACAAGTAAAGTACAACATAGAGGTGAGTGAGGTGAGCCGGAAACGAACGTTCGAAAACAAAAATCAAAGCCACCAACCTAACTACAATATTCACGTTTTACAAATTCCTACAACTCTGTTTCTCTTGCAAGACTCTTACATCATTGTCCTGAGAGAGATCTCTGTTTCAGCATTAAAAATAACTCAGAAGCCAAATGTGTAGATGTTGAGGAATTTATGCAACCATCTGAACCCAATAAATTCTACCAACCTGAAACCAACATTTTGCTCATAACCTTTCTTGGATTATCACCCAGTGATGCTCCCCTGTGAATAAAATATCCTGTCTGTCTAAGCAACGTGAGATTTCGACAACATATGCAATTTTTCCTTGCCAAAACCTGCAAAGGAGATGCAATGCAATTGTATTATTTTAGTCGGTCATAAAAAGATAAGCAAAGAAGATTGGTATTCAAAACAGTGCTCCAATGATCGTGTACATTCGTTAATGGACAGTCGGGAATCTAGAAAATAAATCACATTCCTGATAGCAACCTAAAGAACTTGTTAAGTTACTTTCGATGAGGGATACCAAAAAAACTTGCTGCATTCCAGCGCTTAATCTTCAAAACAACATCAAAATGATGCTGCTCTTTGTCTTTCTTATAGCATTTCATAGTACCCCTCTTTCTTATGATGCGTCCATAAGGAAATTAACGGCGTCACTGACCTCAAAAGATTTTAAGTAAGATTTATGTTTCAAAATTACCACAAGTATGCTCTTTTCCTATCTTACCCCTACTAGATCCTAGAGGCAGAAATGATCATTCTTTGTTCAGTAGAATACTAAAGAATGAGAAAGAGAATACGCAATGTGTTTTAATGAAGTTTTTGGCACTTAAGGGTCTAAGGACCTGAAGCAACCATTTCAGGTGACAAATCACATGTAGTGCCCAATAATTTAAACATTGCATTTTCATCAGAGTTGAATGGGAATTAATTCAAATTAAACAAACAAATAAATGGAAGGAAAAAAAAAAAAACATATTGAATATTAAAGGATAGGAGAATGTCAGGAAGGAAAGTCCAAATATATACAGAAGTACTCCATGCTGACTGCTAAGCATGCAATCCAATTTCATGTAGCTCATGGCAGGGAAGTGCTAAATTCACATACTAATGCTCATAGGTACAACAACTTTCCTCTTTTTCCATTTCATTTTTCTGTGGGCAATAAGCAAAATGGATTCTGACCCTTCTACCTAATTATATGCCTTTCAACCATAGTTATCTTTAGGGTACATGGTGAACTTCTTTTGGTGGTGAACAAAAGCAAAAACCTCGACATGTATCTTTTAAAATTTTTCCATGGAACAGAGAGTTGACCTCCATGAACTTCCAACCTATGCAACTAGTGTATAAATTTTCTTCATCAATATTAATAAGAAAATTTAAGTTTATGAGTCTTATTTTAAAACCCGACATAAATTGTCAGCATAAGGATTCAGTTCAATAAAATTGGATCCTGTGACTAGTAGTTTGGAGAGACAGAGGAAGAGAGTCAAGTATGGGACCTTTCTTTATACTTGAATAGCTGAGGAAACAATTTCACTGGAGCTGGATAAGCCATCAAAGTTCTCCTTTCTGTTGACCCCATTATGGGTTGTGGAGCTGCAGGGGAGGTCTTTTACTTCTTGTTCAACCAGAAACAAAGATGATTCAACCTCAGTTTTTTCATCTCTTACGTTGGATCTCCTCAAAGAGTCTTTTGGTTCTAACTCAAATGGAAATATATAAGGATCAGAGCCATTATGTTTTTCTTCCTTGTTTCGTATGTCATTCTCAATGTCATCATAATTCAAATTTCGCAAAATTTCAGGAAGTAAAAAGCCACCCTCTTCAACAAGCTTAACTCCCATCTCAATATCAATTTTCTCTTTTGATCTTGCACCATCTTCTGCAATATCCAAATTTGGGGGCTCTACCACCATATTTTCATCCTCCTGAACTAATGCCCGAAAATTATTCCCTGATGGTGGGATCTTGGAGAAAAAAACTTCTTTAAAGTTACTAAATATTCCCTTGTTATATGGATTCTCCTTTGCATCGTATCTATACCGGAAGTTCTCGTATGTAGTCTGCAATCAGTAAGTGAGGTTAGACAATTAGATGAGATTCAATGCCAAAATCTAGCAAATGAATTAGGACAATAAAACTCCTTGTCCATGTTTAGAAAAATACTCTACTTATGCATGCCTCAGCATTATAGGAAAAGAAGTAAATTATGGGGAGGGGAGGCAGAATTCTTTCCTTTTGCAAGAAAAATGGGACGTTTTCATGTCAAGAAGAGGGGTGGGGATCTCATCATCAAAAGCATGAACCAATAAATTTCTTCAAGTATCTTGTTTATAGAACTCCAGAATTTTCTGATAACAGGCGTTATGATGCATCACCATGTCAATAATTCCTTACAGACCTCTTGACAGAATACTGTACCTACAAGTAACAACCTGGTTTCGATTTAAGACTTAATCTGCAAGTGGAGCCAGTTGTTTGATTTTGGTGTTTTTCGTTTTCAATGTATAAATTTGAAGCTGAAGCAGGTTGTTAAAGACACAAGTTTTCCATCTTAAATGATACCTAGACGCAGATAAAGCGGTCACAGAGAACCAAAACTTTCAGAATCGAAGCATAGTTTGGGATAATGAGGAACCACAAATCTAGTACCAACGGTTCTCCTTTAAATAATTATTGTTAGAGATGCACAAAGTAGTGCAAACTTGTTCCTTATACCAACTAAAGCAGAAATTCCTCCTTCGTGGTGAAGCAGAACACTTATCTGAATTTATCAAAATGAAGAGAGAAAAAAATCCTCGTGACCATATATCAAACCGTTAGTTGTTTTACTTTCTAACCATTACATCAGAGGAAGAACGAGTCTGAATATAATTTTAATTTTAGAAAAAATCTTCTCACAGCCATTATCTCAATTAAAAGAGTTCATTCATCAGAAAATATCTCCACCACATCCGACTCAGTACCTCCATAAAAGAGGATCTCCATTTATATCTTGTCATCTGTGAGGGCAAGAGAAATCTCAACATCTCAACTGACACAAGCCTTTTGAAGAACTTTACATTGCATCAAAACAGATGCCTCAACTTGTTTTTATGCGATTCCGTTTAATTATCTTGTTTTTATGAGTGAATATCAGTAATCTCAACCGAGACATAAATAAACTTTGAAAAAGGGAAATATCCAAAAGATCAAGAAAATCACCCTATCAGTGAGCGTTAACAAATTCAAAAAATTGCCCGCCAAAATATTCAGATAGAACACAGGAAAGTAATTGCTACAATCTTTCCATTCCATATCCTTTTTAAATGAATAAACTTGATTTTTTTTTCTTTTGACTATTGGAAACTAGGTTCCCTTTTGGACACACAACTCTCACAAAGCAAAATTCATGGTTGTTGCCGATATTCAAGCTGAGGATCAATCTCTTCATTCAAATATTTGTGCAATTTACATTGACAAGCATCTTAAGAAATTCATTTTAATGCAGTATCTCAGCTTCTCATCAAGTTGTCAATAGGTCCAAGCACAATTTTTGGTATAGGTGACAAAACCACTCACCATATTGAGAGTTTAGTTGCTAATTCCGATTGCATTAAAGTTTAATTAAGAAGCCAATTAAATTTCTATGGTTAGGCCAACAGCTGTTGCAAGTAAACCTTTATGTCATATATTAGTCAAGAATATTGGAACTCGTATATTTATCATCTGACATCAGTTGGACTTTTTAGATGGCACCCAAAAACCTTTTAATTCCTAGTTCAGATTACATTTTCCTCAAACTAAAAAACTCATGTAGAAGTATAGTAGCCTGCATATGCTGACACAGTGGATTATTACAGCTTTGCCTTGAATATGTTTCTCCTCTTTCAGACACCATACAGAATCATCAGCATAGCAACAGAAAGAACAACTAATATTGAAAACTTACTGATAAATTAATAATCTAGAATTCCACCCTCAAGAAAAAAAAAATCCTGTAAGATATATCAAATTGCTATTTTTGGCAGTCATGTTTATGGGGGTCAAAATTCTTGCCTCTACGTATATGGAGAAGGGTGTCACCTGGTTTGTGCAAATCAGATAGAAATGGAATGCTGATAGGCCGCCCACAAACCACACAGCTATGAAGCAGTACACAATAAGAAAATCTGATAAAAGATCTTCCGAGATAGCCCTCCACACACTGCCTTCTCGTTGCAGAATGTTGATCCAAGAGAACCCAAATACATATAGGCATAAGATGGTTGATGTTGATATAAACATGTAAAAGAATCGATAATTACGCTGCCAAAAAAAATGTCAATATAAAAGGGCTGTTATCCAAAACAAAAAAAGAAAAAGTGGCATACACGCAGCATGGTCTTACAGTGTTACTTGAATTAGAAAGACTTTAGTGGCTGAGAAGCTGATCCTTTCAAGTCATGTCATAACAAACTTTTCACATTTTCCAATTGAAATTGGTAATTAAAGTTAAACATTTATTTGAAATAGCTAATTAGTTAAGAACCTAGTGTATGCAAGTGTGATTCTACAAGTCTATATAACGTCAGTAATGAGACCATTATCTCCACCAAAGCCAACTATGGTGATGAAATAGTTCTCACTGATTTCAGTTTCTCTCTGTAATAACAGCTGAACTTTTGGACATGATAGTCATCTGATACATGACCATAATGTCAAACGAAATTGGTTTAAGCACCGGTTAACCGTAAAATACCGCTGAAATTGACAGGAATATTTTATAAAACAATCATAAGACCAGTGATGCTTTACAGTTCAGAGTGTTGGGCGACTAAATACAAATATGAAAATGAAAATTCTGATATACATGTTTGTACATACTAGATTAGATAGAATAAGTAATGAATGCATTAGAAAAAAAGTATGGGTAGCTCCAATTGATGAGAAAATTAGAGAAATACATTTAATATGGTTTGGACATGTAAATAAGAGGCATTTAGAAAATAGAGAAGTATTAATTAAAATTAAAAGGGGAAGAGGAAGACCAAAACAGAATTGGAATGAAACTATAAGAAAAGATATGTTATATTTAAATATAAATGAGAAAATCAGTGTCAAAGGAACACGGTGGTGAAGTGTGATCCATATAACCGACCCCACTTAGTGGGATAAACGCTTAGTTGTTGTTGTTGTCGTACGAGTTCACAGTCAGTAATACTTAGATGGAAGGTCCAAAATTAAGGATTGGAGGAAATGCCTGAAATATTTGATGTTAATCAGTTGATTTGTGTTCGTTGCTAAAACTTTATATCAATGAATAAAGGATCACGGATGGACCAGTTTTATATAAAGAAAAATTAGAAGCAAACTTTTGGTTCACTGGATGTCCTTCATGTATTTGACAGATTAGAGACATTCTATATTGCTGTGCGCACGAGACTCAATTCATTAGCAAATAAAAACAAGGTGAATGACCAACAATCATGCAAAATTTGTGGATCAATGCATGGAATAATTAAGAAAGGCTCAATACTTACCATTCCAATGCATTGACCAACCCAAGGACAGTGATGATCAAATCTATGGACACAGTTGTTGCAGATGGAGCAGTGAGATGCACGGGGAGGCCGATAAAGTAGGCAAGTATCGCAGTATTTGACTTTAACTGTGTGCCCATTTACTATCACATCCATTGATCGAGGGAGTTTCAAATTAGGAGTTCTGCCATTGACCCACTCCATCGAAGGAGTATTCATATCAAATGATTCGACAGATTCAGGTGGACAATTGTTTCTAGGGACAATTCCAGGATCTCTGCTGGATGTTAAGAAGAGAAAAGCTATATCCTGCGTGAGAATTGAGAAACTGTTAGCTGCCTAATTTTCCATTACAAATAGTGCAAGTCCATTGTGTCGATTCTCTACACCACTCCAAGATATATCAGTTCAATATCATTCCTGACCTATTTTTGGTACTATAGAAGTGGAGAATGTATAAATAATACTGGTATAGTTGGGGAGTACATTTTACACCATGTCAAAAATTGCAGAAAGGGTAGCATGAACGTTAAAAAGAACAAAAGGGGTATTTACAAATTCTGCTAGTGATCAGGAGAGCTTACCAGGACAGTGAGAAGAGATCCTATTACAAGCACAGGATACCAAGAAATGGCGGGTTTGCCTTCTTTTAGCTGATGTCTAATAATGAAGTATATTTTTATGCAAAATGAAATTGCAGGGCCTGCAATGAGGACCATGGATAATAACAAAGACGTTGCATCGGGTCCAAAGATTAGTCTTCCTCCGAACAAGAATCTCTGAGAAATCCAACCGAACCCAGGATGAGAAATTAGAAATGGATGAAAGGAGATGTGAACTACAAGTGTAGAGGTGCAGAAACATTTAGCATACAAAACCGAAAGTTTTGAACTTTGAGCTTAGTAATGGATCGCATCTTGTCATGCAAATTAGTATTCAACATAACATCAAAGCAAGAGTAACTACGTATGTATATAATGCAAAAAGGATTACTAACCTCTATTCAAAAGAAGACATGGAGAAGAGTAGTTAGTGATTATAATGAGCAAGCAAAAAACACGGGACAGAGAAGAAGAAGCATAAAAAATAAATAAAAGACTTACATTGTTGCCCTTCCAAACTTGATAAAGCTTCTTCCTTGGCAAGGGTTTTTCTTGGGCCATAACTTAATCCTCAGGAGGAAGAAAGAAGGCAAAAGGAATGAATTTTAACAACCCAAGATTGAAAAAGGGAGGCTGTTTGAAATCATGTTATTCTTGAATTGAATTGTTAAGAAGAAGCAAGGCAGGGAAGGGAAGGGAAGGGAAGGGAGGGGCGGTAAGAATTTGTCGGAAAGGGCTCAGAATCTAAAGATGGCAATGCACGAATGCTGGTGCATTGGGATTGATTTCTGAAATGCCTTCCTCCAAAGAAGAAAACGAAGATGACAAGAAATGGAATGTTGGGAGCGACAAAAACAGAGAGAGAGAGAGAGAGAGAGAGAGAAGGAGGAGTTATGGTTTTGCTCTTGTTTGGGGGGAATGGGGTTGGGGATTCCTTTCCTCGACGATGTTTAAGATTAATCATTAATGGGGTGGGGGGTGAAGATGAAAATCCAGCTGCCTTTCGGTCTCTCCCACCCTGCGTCCGACGGAAATTCCCAGGAAAACTATAAATATTTTGTTCTCGTTTGGCGTTGGCCCCTCTCTCCCTCTCTGTCTTTTTTTTTATTATTTTATTTATGAAATAGCGTCCAGACTCCAGATGATGCTGCTGCTGCTGCTGCTGCTGCTGCTGCTGCTGTATGTTACTAACTATGATGTAACTCATTGTTTTTTTTATATAATTTTCTCCCAATCAGCAATAATCGATGATGAATCCTTTCCAAATTTTGGAGCGGTGCTTTTTGTTTATGCGGCCAGCAAGAGCAAGATGATGTTTATTATTAGGCCATTATTCTTACTAGACACCAACATTGCTCCATATACTACCTACCAATGAAATGAATTACCATTTTATATTCTATTTTCCATTCATAAATAAGAAAAGACTCTTATTAGTCTCTGTCTGTAGTCCGTACCATGTTTTTCATGTTCAAGTTACCATATAGGCATAGCAGCCAACTTATAAATAAAGATCAAAATCAACGTTGTATGTGTCTACTATTTATTGACAGTTTTGATAGTGTTTGGTAATATGTGAGGTGAGTTGAGATGATGTCTGTGTTTGCAATTGCAATGCATCAGTTTGGTTGATGGAGAAGAGGAGAAGTTGTATGTATCTTTGATTGTTTCTACTGCCTACCGCAGCGCAGATGCCATTATACATTTATACTACTACTTAAAGTCATTTATGGGATGGGGTGGGATGGGAATATGGGATCCCTCCAGCCTCCAACCGTGGACAACGTGCTGGCACACACTATGTGTCAAGCAATGCAAAATTGCAACAAAGACTTTGCATTGTGTGGTTGGGACTTGGGATGTTTGCCTGCAACTGCAAGTCCA
The DNA here is from genome assembly GCA_016586305.1 of Ophiorrhiza pumila. Taxonomy (NCBI): domain Eukaryota; kingdom Viridiplantae; phylum Streptophyta; class Magnoliopsida; order Gentianales; family Rubiaceae; genus Ophiorrhiza; species Ophiorrhiza pumila. The sequence goes on along the minus strand of BLIW01000006.1, from coordinate 131,393 downwards.
ACAACTCCTTAAAAGTCATCAAAACAAAGGCCAATTGGCATGATGATGATGAGACACACTTTTTGCTTATTTTTCATTCAAAAAGTTTACTCCTCCATATATTAATGCTCATTTGGAGTCTTACTTTTGCTTCTTTAATTTGTTCATTTGCTGCTTACTTTCCACTCCTCACTGACAAAATAAACCATTATCATAATTTAGTAGTATGTATAACCCTTTCCTCCTCTCCTCTTAGATATTTTCTTTTAAAGTTTTCTTTAACTACACATTTAAAGCCTCCACAATGGAGTATATGGTATGGTTGAAAGTAAACATTCTTTACTATGAATTCTAAAGCTATATATCAAGAGTTCGGAAAAAGATGGATGCCAAAACACTTTGTTTTATATTCCTGGCACTCATTTTTCTTATAAAATTCTTTCAGTACAAACACATGTGCACCGTATGATTTTATTTTATTTTTACATAATTTACAACTCTTGCCTCGTTTTTTGCCATTAAGAAAAACAGAGAGAGAGATAATCTCAACTACTTGAATAAAGCGCCAAAAAACAGAAGAACAAATTGCACAAGAAGAGGAATCTAAAAATATGGTTACAAATAATTTACAAGTAAGTGGCCACACTTTGGTCCCATGTGGTCAAAGTAGTTTAACAGATCCTTTACAAAAGTTCAAATTAGCAGATTTCTGTAACTTTCTTCTCTGCTGTTTTTTTTTTTTCGTGTTTCCCGTGCATTCTCTCAATCCTCCTACATTTAGATAATAAGGAGGAAAGAGCCACTAAAGAAGGTAACTTGCCTGCCTTCTGCTTTGGCCAATTCAACATGTCCATGCTCGCTCATTAAATCCACCACCGGCATCAAAAGCAGAATATAGCTAGAGCCCAAAGATTACACACTTGATGCCTGAAAACAAAACCCCCCACAGGTAGACACTGTCATGATGAATTAAGCTAAGGGAAAGAACTGCCATCACTAGCCAGTATCAAATTAAACAAATCAATAACTAGAATACAAGTAGAAGAAGCCAATCAAAATTTGTTGTATTTTGAGTATCACAATAAGCAGAAGGAAGATAACTGCTGATCAACAACTCGGGGTTCACAAAATTGGGTGTTTCAGGTCTAGCAAATTAATATGTAATAAAAAGGAAAATACACTAAACTACCTCTATCTTTCAAGAACTGCTGAAGACGTTCTGTGGCAGCTGTCTTCAGACCTATCATCATCAGCGGTACACTCTCCGTTTGCACTTCTCCACTGTGGGTCTTTCACTTCTTGAGCTGTGGGATAGAGAAAAGGATCGAATACAATATTTCCGCCTCCCTCCTTCTTCAAGCTATCATTGATGCCACTATAATCAATCTTTTGCAGAATGTCTGGAAGCGGGAAAATGCCATCCTTGCCAAGTTTTCCTCCAGTTTCAATGTCAATAATCGCCTTAGGATTGATAATGTCTCCACGAAATTTATGTGATATGGATCCCATAATCGATTCGTCTTCTTCAATCACCCACTCTCTGAAGTTCACCAATGAAGGTGGAGTCCTAGAGAGAAATATTTCTCTAAGGTTCCTTAATATCCCTTGATTGTATGGATTTTCTTTCTTATCATAACGATAGCGGAAGTTTTCATAAGTCGTCTGTCAATAAATCTGAATTAGAGCTAATTCAAACATTTATTTCCTTCTTGAATGAAGGACAAAATATTTATCGAAAACAAACATATATATATATATATATACTACAGTATTTTCAAGAATGAAGTAGATGTGGACATTCTTATATATATGCACTCAAAGATATTGCCTGGAAAGTTTAGGTACACTTCACCAACATAAGAGAAGGCACATGTATAGTCAAGAATCTCAAATATTGACGGAAAAAATAAATTATTTTGCTACGCAAGAAGACGTTATATGAATGTCAAGCATTATGAATGCAATTCTTTATGATCTAAAATCAACATATATTGTGCCAGAACTCAAACTCATTTTCGTCCATAGAGCATATTTGTCATAGATAATGCACCATCAACTGGTATAATACGCTTAAAGGAGATGGTTAAGCAAAAAGTAGACAATCTACGCATAAGCCAGCAAGTATAACTCAATATCCATCATCAAGATCTCAGGCATACAAAGAAGACGACTCGTGCCTTGATAGTGGAATACACTAATCAATATGAAAAAATGCTATATAAATAAGGATTGCTTATGATCATGGTTGAAGAATATATATTTAACTGAACCAAATGCATAAATGAGCAACAGGTAATAATGTAGCTGAAAATATACATGGAACATGGGGTTTGAACATATTAATGGGGTAAGAATGAAACCAACCTGATTAGTGCACATAAGATAGAAGTGAAAAACACTAAGTCCACCAACGAACCAGACAGCAATAAAGCAGTATACTATTAGAATGACTGATATTAAATCTTTTGACATGCTCCTCCATACGCTTCCCTCTTGTTTAATGATGTTCAACAATGAAAAGGTGAAGACGTATATGCACAAAGTTGTTGAAGTTGTAATGAAGAGGATGAAGCACCGATAGTTACGCTGCAAGCAAATCAAAATTGTATAGGTAGGTTAGGTTAATTTACAGTAGAAGATCACAAAATTCATTATGCAGAGAGTAATCAGAATTTTAAAATTGTTGGAAGGAATTGATCATTTTCTATTTACGAGGTCTTGCATCAACAAGAAAACAAGTCTCAACGGAGCAAATTTCTTGTATCCTATAGTGGAGTTTCAGAATGTCTATCTCATCATAAAGGAGAAACAACGTGGATTATACGAAACCCCAGGATGTTGAAATGATATAAGTACAAACAAAAACAAACTAATTATCTTTTTGGTATATTGGCATATATATGAGCAGTAACTTCCATCTTACTTTAAACGTTGATGCACACAAATAATAAGCTGATTCTTGCATATTGCCTGACTTACAATATTAGATGATACACCTAGAACACTACTATTTCAAAGGTTGGAGGACTCATGATGTGCACAATCATAAGCAACCGCCCTTAATATCAGCACCTTGAAGATTAATGTTCCTGGAATGCTCAAGCGGCTTGTAAACTGAAAATTAAAATGATACAAAGTGCCCATTTATGTCAGAGGCCCATATTTTTCATTATTAAACTAGTTTGCTCCTAACAATATTTGCAATATTTCTCTATTAAGTTTAGCTTCCACACATTATCATAGGCAGGCAGAATTAACCTCTTATTCCTTTGCATCAAAATCTACACGGGCTTACTGTCACTCGATCAAGAAGCAGCCCCTAAAAGAACCAGAAATTCAAAAGCTCTTAAAAAAGAGAGAGAGAGAGAGAGAGAGAGAGAGAGAAACACATCACGATCAGCACCCCACCTCACTCACTGGCGTGATATATAGTTAGAAGGGAAGAGAAATGATAAAAAAAACATTGAAGTTGTACAAAACAGAGTTGAAGCAGTTTGACAACAAAAAAGAAAATAATATATATCACAATTTCTAGTAAGTATTAACAGACAGAAGAAAAAGGAAGTAAAGAAATGAAAACATGTAAAAGTAAACTCGCTCCAGTTCCAGATTAGTAAATGCAACTTACAATCCCAATGCACTGACCCACCCATGGACAGTGGTGATCAAATCTCTGGACGCAGTTGTTGCATATTGAGCAATGAGAAGCACGGGCAGGGCGATACAGTAAACAGGTGTCGCAGTACTTCACTTTAATTGTCTGGCCATTGATGACGAAATCCTTTGTCCTTGGTAGCTTCAGATCAGGAGTTGCGCTGGTTATCCAGTCCATAGATATTGAATTGGATGAATATTGTTCCTCTAATTCAGGGGGTCGGGAGTTCCTGGGGACTATTCCAGGATTTGTTGAAGAAGTCAAGAAGAGAAAAGTCAAATCCTGTTATGAGAAAGAAGAAAAGATTGATTGGAGCAGCAATATTTCAAGTTCCATCAATTATTGTAATAATTGGGGATGAGAAGATATAAATGATGATATGATGATATGACATTAATTATTGCCTACCAACACTGTGAGGATTAATCCCAGAAGCAGCACAACATGGCCGTAGACGTAATCAAGATCTGATACCCTCAGAAACATTTTAGTGCAGAATGTTAGTGCGGGAGTTCCTATTAGGAACGCAGATAAAAGAACTGAAGACCCATCAGGACCAAAGATAAGTCTCCCTCCACACAAAAATTTCTGGAAATCAGTAAATAAAAGCACCACTCATCAGCAGCGTAAGAGACAACATGAAAACATGCAAACATGCAAACATGCAGTTGTTGGAAAAAGTACTTTGTTCTAAAGCAGATCATCACAAACAATCAAAAAAGGTAAAATGGAGAAATATTTGGAAGCTCTATATAAACTGTATTTGTTTTCTAGTGCAAATGTTAATAATGGATCACACGGACTATCAACTCAGACCAAAAAAAATAAAAAAAAAAGAGAGTAAGTTAACGTACTGTTTTCTACTCGAAATCATATTTACTAATATTTATTTCAGAAAATGAAGAAACATCTTAAACTTGCACATTTTACTTTGTTTTGGTTAAAATTTCGCTCATGAAAACTGTAACGAGCGAGTTTCAATATCAATGTTAAAGGATGATGTTCTTAGATGGGCTTAGCAATTATTTTGAGTAGAATATATATAATATCAGTTAGAAACATATATACTTCCACAAATGACCAACAAGTTCGTTCCACTTGGAAGATATATGGAATCTAAAGAGTTGGTAAAAACAATTAAGAATTCATGTTAACAAAGTGCTACATTAATAGATCCGACATTTTATAAAGCCAACAAAGTTTTAATAAGTGCAGAACAAATATTTGTTGCGCACACACAAGGAATTTCACGTACATATATAAACAATGCTGCAGAGCTTCTTCTGTGCATTGAGAGACGATCGCATGTAATTATGCAGTAGATGTGCAGGATAATACATGTAATTATGAACAAATTAAGTCTGAAAACCTTTCTTTTTTTTTTTTTTTTTAAAGAAAAAGAAATTTAGGCAGGCACATGAAAAGACTGCAAAATTTAAAAACAAATGCAGCAATTAAATTATTGAGGAGGAAATGACGATGTACATTTCGGCCCTTCCAAACTTGATAAAGCCTTCTCTTGGGGTTGGGGATGGAAGGCTCGACGAATGAGGAGGAAGACGTCATCTCCGGCTTTGTTTTGATTTGATTTGATCCCCTCCCTCTTTGTCCAATTATTAATTATTATTAACAAAAAAAAAAAAAAAACAAAATGAAACCAAAGAGAGAGAGAAATGTCTATCACAATGCAAAATCACAAATCACAAACACAGCAGCGCCAGCAACAATATACAATGATACATCATCATGCGTGCGTGAGTCTTGAGATTGCATGGGATCACTCCAAATATTGTTTTTCAAAAAAAAAATAAAAAAAAAATGGTGGGAGGTGGGGGGTGGGGGGTGGGGGGCCGGCAGAAGCAATGGGAGATTGGAGGAGAGATTTACAAAATATTTTGTTGCGATCTCTCTCTCTCTCTCTCTCTCTCTCTCTCTCTCCCTGTCTCTCTCACGCTCTGATCGATTCCAGCGAAGACCGACCACCCAAGCTCGCCCTTTTTAACCTTTGTTTGTGTTTTGTTTTAGCGTTTGTTTTGTTCACATCACACCATCGATTACCTTTTTATCTTTACTACTCTGTACTAACTAACCTAACCGCATTAATTTAACAAAGCACAAATTTTTTTTTATTTTTTTATTATTTTTAAAAAGGTTAATATTACAATCTTCTGCATTTTATTTTTATTTTTATTTCTCTCTCTCTCTCTTATGCCGTTATGCGGTGCTGATCCATAAATAACATAGTACATAGCTAATACAAGTTGGTCCCTTCCCTTATGAATGATTTTCTTAAAACTCCAAACCGTGTTTTCCGCGCTCTACCATTTCCTTAATTTCTCAAAAAATGTGTAAATTCCGGACACCCAAACCCTTTCTTCAATTTTTCTTTCTCTATGTATGTATATATATTCTTTGTATATAGTAGTAAGTATAATAAATGTATAAACGTTTGTTGGGTTCAGTACAAAATGAAGTAGTAATGAGTGCGCTTTGTTGCATTGCTATTAGGTACATGTTACACAAGTTACTAGTCAATAGTCGGGTTTTCCAAAGATTTTTCATTTTTAGTTTTCCAGCCTTCAACACCCAAGCAAGCAAGCAAGAAATGCGTATTGAGTGAAAATGTTCCATCAACTGGAAATTCGGTGCTCCCCACTTGTACTTGTACCAACTTTATAATACACTTTTTTAAGTTATATAAATACATAATCCAAGGCAGGCGTTGCCAAATTTGCATCCTATAGTAGCTAGCATTCAAAGTTCCTATCTTTCAACTTTCAAACAATCCCACAAGAGAAGAGATCCCTTTTTTCGAAACAAAAACATACGTACACTAGTGTGGGCTTTTGGCATTTTGGCCAACCAAACATTGGTATGTTCTGGACTGCATTGCAATTTGCAACCAACGTTAAGTATCGTTTAGCACAAAAACCTTGTAAAAGTACAAGTTGACATTGTATGTGTTTGTTATTTATTCTCTTTAGCTTCAAACCCAAGGCTCGATGATCTTGATGGAATCAACTAACTTAAACTATTCACCCTATTCCACGACCATACTAACTCCAGCTCAAACGCCTATCCTACTCATCAAAATTCCGACCACACTAACTCCGGCTCATCAAAGTTCCCACCGGTCCACCATTTTCATAATCGCATAAGTAATGCTTTAACTAGAAGATCGACAAATACACACAACTACTGAGATATAATTTACTTTCCTTCCGATAGAGTTGCCACTGGGGTACAAAAACAAGTCTGATTTTTGAAACTAGCCAAAACAAGCTTAATAACAAAGAAACTAGAGCTACACCTCATTCAGTTGCAGCTGGAGTTCCAATTCACAAGTACATTCACGAGCTACACAAATTACAAAGATTTTTTTATAAGCACTAATGCTACATTACACAACAGCCTGTTTCAGTTAAATACCTGCGCTGCCAAATATACTAAACCCTTCAACAAAATGTGTACTTCAGCAGATCGCATCTGATTCCTCTGGAGAAGCATTCCTACCGTCGACTAGTGGTACAACTGACAAAAGGAAAAGCAGCACGTAAGAAGGTTTACCTGAATAACATGAGGTAATGCACAGAAATTTGCATATCAAAGTGGTTTTAGTTAAGCAAACAACAATTCCTTGGGACCATGATTCTCATCACATTGCAATGTCCCCACTGAGTTCTCAATTCTAAGCATATATATGCAGAAACCAAAGCAAGTTAGGAGCACAAGTCTAGATGTTAAGGGACAGGACGCTTGCTTAAAATTACACAACAGGTACCAGTTTTAATACTTCAGCAAAAAGGAAATCAACCACAAATCATCCTGGAAAAAATTCAGCACACATCCATGTCATGGCAGTTTCTGCCCTCCATCAGCAATTTTAACATTACCACGTTATGGATTAAGAGGATCTGAAAAAGTGGCCTAACAACAAATCTACTTCGGATTGGGTAAAGTATAGATTATGCTTTAGCAAAAAGCATTGTTTTCCTTCAACAAATCAATTTCTCTTGTGAATGAGAAAGAAACAGAGACATCCTATCAACATCCATGAGCAGAAAACATTGAAGTAGGTCAGGTTTTACTCGTGTTAAAGTTAGTACATATCATTAAGGGAACTTTCACAGGAGATTTCTATATCTTCCCTTGATTATGTAATCTAAATAGGAAAATGATTTGAAGCAAATTGTTCAAGGAAAGGATAAGAAAAAGCACCAGTTGAAATCCCTAACATAGTAAAATATGACACAAAGACAGACTTACATTTTCACCTTTCTAGTTAACCAATTATTCCATCTTGGAACTAGTTAAAAGAGAAAACAAGAATGCTAGGCAGACAATGCTGACTGTTCAAACAATGACCTAGAGCACCCACATAGCCTTTTTTTTACTTTTCCAGGAGTCCAATTACATACTGACAAGTATGCTTTTTTCCTAATTAGCACTAAAAACTTCTCAGCAGATGATACTCGAGAGTTCATTTTAAGTAGCTTAGCTGTCCAATTGTTTAGTCCAAAAAAGCAAGCAGTTCTTCACGTGGATTTATTCGTATTATTTCTAACAAGAATAACACTTCTGACTGTTCCTATCTAGGTTCACTATACTCTAATTGCCACATTCTGAGTGCTCATTAATACCCTACCACCCATGTAATTGTATACGAATTTCCAGAATATACTTATAGGAACCAGTTATTCTTTTATGCATGTGTAAACTTTTTATTATACAATGGAAGGATGAACTATGACCACATGAGAACCATGCATTTCCATCTATGACATGTAAAATAAATTACTGAAAAAGAGCCCTGCAATGGAGAACCGTCCTAATAGACCAACCATGCCAAGCATGAAATATGCATATTCTTCGCTTGATGAAGCATTTTCTTTTGAGTATCTAACATTTTCCATGAAAATAAACTTAAAGAATCTCATGTTGATTAAGGAAAGCCAATTAGCGCATTTTAGGAATTGAATGGAAGACAAAGAAGCTATCTACCTAGAGCAAGAGTAATTCCATCGACGTCACTTCCCATTCTGATCCTCAGTGGAAGAAACCCCTGCATTTCGCCACCCCGCACAAGCACTGCTTTCTCCTATAACTTGCTTGGCCAGATGCAATCATCCCATAATCAAATGTCAACTCTTGCATTGGTGGAATATGCCTGATGGCAAAGAAAGCAATATGGAGATATGTCTCATTGTTGCTTTCTCGTAAGACTGGCTGCCAGTAAACATTTGGTGAACAACTATGGTTCATAAAGCGAGCAACATTCCCACTATTTTTCGCACTAATAACAAGTGGAAATGGGACTTTTGGTGACTCAATTGAAGCATCGTGAGTGGGTTCCAGTGGTTCACACACCCGAGTAGCATCAAACAAATAGCAACCTTCACTTTCACTCCCAATTTCATCTACCCTGGATGCATCAATGACCTCTCCTGCGTACTCACAAATAAACCCCCCTGCACGAATTGGATCCCAAGACCTAAGTCCCCAACCTCTGTCCTTTGTTTTAAACACTTCTAAACGGACTTTCAGACCTGCCTGAGACATTCGATTCCGACAATTAGGCGGGCATGAGCAGGTAAGGCCACACTCATATATTATAGATTTGAAACTCATTAGGACTCCAAGAGAACTATAGGGTACGGAGCCACCATTTCTCCGAATGCAAGGGCAATTGGATTCACCAGGTTGACATCCACCAAGGCAATGACAACCTGTCGAAGGTTTAGGTGAAGAGAAAGGCTTTGAGTACTTGAGACTTGGAATGTATGTAAAATAAGCAGGTCCTTTTTCATCATCAACATCATTAACAAGAGAAACAGGTTGACTTTCGGCCCCTGAGGTTAAGTCCGGTAGGATAACCCCTGATCTTGCAGTAACTCCATCCCTCCACTGCTGAATTGATTTCCACAATGTAAATGCTGCAGGCTGGCCAGCTACTCTGTACAATCTGTATTTGAAAACACTGCATCCAGACTTATTTTTCTCCGTCCATGATTCATGGATTTTATAAAGACCATCATAAACATATATCTTGCCTGTTGAACCACCAATGTCCTTCAAACCCCGAATGACTCTCACTTCGTTGGCACGACCGAGGCTCTTTTCCATAGCAAGATTGCCCCTTTCTAGCTTCTGATCAAACATCTGACCATCTCTCCTTTGGACTCCACCCTGGCCACTGTAAATCAAGACATCTCCATCATCACCCTCATCATCGTATCCTCCAGATGAGACAATGCTCACTGCCAGAGGTTCTTCATCCATAGTAAGTTTAACACTCATATAATCGATCCCAGCCATGCTTGGAGCATGCAACCCTACCAAGCACAGTTCCATCCTAAAGAAGAAAATATCACCAACCTCAACCCCAGGTACAACCCCAGTCCTTTTCAGAACATTTGTGCGAATCCCTTTATTAGTCATCAAGGTTGTAGCTGCCCTCAAATCTGGGCGCCTTGCAGATCCTGGATTTGCATCTTTTGTTTCTTCAAGTTGGGTGAGTTTTCTCCTGAGCAAATCAAAAACCAAGAGTATCCCTTGAACAATCTCCCTGTCACCATTTGATTTTCTATCAGGATCCAACTCCAAGAGATTAAACATTGTGAGCAATCTAGCAGCCTCGGAATCCACATCAATATCTGAGGAGGATTCAGCTTGCTGGCCTCTCCTTGTTCTTTTTTGTGATCCACCCTTTTGCCTCCTGCCACTGCTCCCATCTTCTACGTCATTCACATGCATGCTAAAGCCACTAATGAATTGGTCACTCTGATTCTGGGAATCATTATAACCTTCATCTTCTATGACTATACCTTGCGTTTTCTTGTTGGCTTTTTTTGGACGTCCCGCATTTCCATTAGCTGATGGAGCTTGAGGAGTTCTAAAAGAATTCAAGGGAACAGGAGAAGGTATATTGCTATCGAAACCATAAGACCTCGGTTGATTGGGTGCAGCAGAAGGTGTTTGATTGTTATGAGACCCATTTGAGACAGAAAATGGGTACAGTGGCGCAACTCCGGGTGGAAATGGACCAGTAGGAGGGACACAAACAAAAGGCGTGGCCTGGGGATTTGAAACCGAACCCATTCCAGGAGAGGAAGGAAAAACTGGGGCGAGACATCTCAAGGGCCTTACATCCAACACCTTAGACTTATCAAGAGACCCAGATGGAGGAACAGAATCTGAACCCAAACCTTGCTCCATTAAACCGCACTACTTTGAATCCTCAGATTTGAATCGCACAAAAGAGGCAATATAACTCCGAAACAGAAAAGTAGAGCTCAAAGTGAAAGCTTAATCCCACCCAAAGAAGAGCCTTTTTATTCTTATGCGACCAGAAATGACTAGCGTAGAGTCAGAGATTTACTCAAAAATACAACAATCGGAAGAAGATGACAAGGAGAGCTTCCCACGGGATGAGATCAATTAATATACAAAGCAAGGATTCATAGATTTTTTATTTTTTTTTAAAAAGGTGCAAAATTTAGCCCAATTACAGGTGCAACAGCTATTCTGCACATGCAAACAAACAGAGAAACGAGTTAAGTCAATGAAAAATCTTTAATTTTCACGAAATGAACAGAAAAACCCCCAAATTGCTTGAGCCCTAAAAAATTAAATGGCATAAATAGCAGGACACGATTGTTGGAAAAGCATAAAAAAATAAGAACATACCTACAAAAGCGGAAGTCTTGAGAACCCAGTAAACGATTGAAGACAAAGTTAAAATTTTAACGGGGATTGGAATGAACCCTTGTAGAATTGAATCGGTTAAGCTCGTACATGTTTTTTTTTTTTTTTTTTTTTGGCACTGTACAAATGTATGTACGAATTTATTTTTTTTTAAAAAAATGTGGAAGAAACTAGTTTAATAAAGCTTCTGTTTTTCAAAGGCTAAAGAAATCATGGAGATCATTTAGAGTAGTAAAGATTTATTACCTGCAAAGGTTTTGAGGTTTACTGAGGAAGTTTTGAAGAAAATTGGTTTTGTTGCCTTGAAAGTTAAATTTGTTTTACAGGGACAGTGTGTGTGTGTGCGCGCGCGTGAGCTACTTTTTTAGCACATTAGCATTGAAACACCGTATAATTTGATTCTATCTATGTACTTTTTTTTTTTTTTGCTCAAACTATGTACTATGTACAGTTGTACACTTCCATGATTCCATCATATGTGGTTAATCTTTTAACCATTCATATCTGAAATGGTCAAATTTAGTCCTTCACAATTCTCAAATATATCATCTTAGTCCCAAATCTCATTTCTGGTAACTTTTTTTACCCCAAAACATCAATCTCACTACATTATACTATTTTAGTCTTGAATTAAAAAAAAAAAAAGGTCAATATTCATTTTCCCCATCCAAAATTGCGCCAATAACACCTGAATTTTAGTCTGGAAATTTTTTATTTAAAATTCTCAATTATAATGTTAATATCATAAACACTAAATGATATATATTTCTTTTCTTATCTTATATTTAAAATTAGTGTTATGCGTTTTTTATAAAGGTGTACATGAAAGTGACGATATGAGATTTTTTTGTCTAAAATTATCTTATTTCAATTTAAAAAACTACATTGTAAGATTCCCTCATTTCTTGGTTGAGATTTGATCATCTATACAAGAATATTTTTTTCCATTATATTCAATATTCAAAATGACGTAGTTTAACTAAATTTAGGGACTAAAAGTATAAATATCATTAAAATTACTGATTAGATACTCTGTCTAAAATTACACTGTCTTACACAGTCTAATACTCAAAACAACGTAGTTTCACTTATATTAAAAACTAAAATAATAAATATCACTAAAATTAATTTACAATTAAATCATAACATAAAACTACTACAGTATCTCATGTTAACTCTTTATAGTTTCAATTGTAATATTTAAACCACTCAATTATTTAATTTGAGATAAATATCTATTTTATTAATTCCGTAAATTGATAAATCCAATCCATTTTAAAAATAAATCTTAATGCAATCCCCCACTTATATGGTATTGGAATCCAATTTATCAATTCGTTGAACTAAGAAACTTGACTGATTTATTTAAAATTAAAATATTAAGAGAGATAAGTGTTAGAATTGAAATAATTGACAAGTAAATAATTTAAAGGAATTAGTCGGGGCCTAATTAACATTTATAAAAAAATAAATCCCACCTTGAAGATATTTTTGAATTGGATGATTTTGTAATTGCAAGAAAGAAAGAGCGGAGTTATCCGTTTGAAGTTGTTGGTGTACTTACTACATTGTACATTGTACATTGTACAAGTGCAAAGACAAGAGCGTGTATCCAAATGTCCAAATGTCCAAATGTCCAAATGTCCAAAGGTTCAACAAGTCAGTGTTGAGTATGATGAGAGCAGTGTTGAATGAGTGATGAGGCAGACAGTCATGAATGAATGGAGGAAGTGGGAAGAAGACTTTGATTTTTGGAAGGATGACGAAAGAAACATCCACATCTCCATGACTCCATCTGCAATAGTAATCAATAAAGAAATCAGACAAAGATGGCCCCAGCCCCAGGCAGGCGGCCAGGCGGGCAAGGATATTATTAAATAAAAGTTTGAAACTCATCTTTGCTTTGCTTTGCGGCGTACGTCTGTCACTGTCTGCGTGTAGTGTAGTGTGGGCAAAGGTAAGTAATGAAGAAGATGTTGCTGCTCTCTTCCTCTCATCTGCACTTTACTTGTTGACTTGTTTCATATTCTTTTATCACAATTCACACAGACAGACAGACGTCAAGCAATAGCAATAGCAAATTGCTAAATTGGCAATGGGAAGAAGCAACGGAGGAGCAGCCACCCTCGTCTTGTATTATATAATATCATAAAGCAACGGAGCTCACTACTTCTCTCTCTCTCTCTCTCTCTCTCTAACTCACACACACAGCACAGAGGAAGACCCAGCAAGCAAGAGAGGAACACTGCCGAGCTTAGATAATCAGTGAGTCTTTTAATCCCAGCTCACCAGTTGTACCCGATCAAGTTTTCATTTTTACACCTTCATTATTTAAATTGTATTTTCATCTTTATTTATTGCATTTTATGCGTCGATATTTCTTATGTGCTTATAAAAAAAAAAAAAGAAAGAAACTGGGACTGATGATCATGTCTACGTGGCTCTTTCATTCAATTATTCTTTCCTTTATATATATATATATATATATATACGGTATATTACTTGTGTAATTAATGCTTAATTGTTTCGGGGGCCGGGGGGTGGCGGCATGCAGATGCAGTTCTGCTTGTTGAATTTATTAACCAACCTTTTGGCCTGTTATTGTGTTTGGGAATGCTTATTGAACATGTCCAAATGCTAATAATTTATTCTTTGTACGCAACCCAAAGAGCATTTTGAGAGCCTTTCTTTGTCCTGCTCCCCATTCTATTAATAGCCTCTCGTCTTCAATTGGTTGTCCTACAATTACATAAAAGGTTGGTCTTTGATCAACTATTTGAAAACTTGTCATTTTGTTTCTTCTTCTCTTTTTTATGTTTTGTGGAATTGGCTTTAAGTCTTGTTTAAATTGTTCATGTTTAGATAACCTCTTAATTAACTGATCATAGGATATATAGCATCGCAAGTTGTTTTGCTTTTTCTGTTACTATTTATAGGAGTATGCATATGGGAAACAGCTTTGTTTGCCCAAGTTAGTTAGACTTTGATATTTGGTTGTGATGAATTCCTTTAACGCCCAAACAGAACTTCCTGACAAATGTTCTTATGGCTGCAACTGTTATTGTGTAAAAAGTAGTAGCTTTACTCTTGTTGATCATGCTTTCATTCTATTATTGGCAAAACTGTAACTGAACTAGCTTCTTTATTCACCCGCCTTAATTAAATAGAGTCCCAAACAAACTGCTTCAATCCTGTAAAAGGGAAATAGGAAATGGGTTCAACTCCTGCCCAACAACATGTCATTCTGCTGCTTTACTTCTTTGCCGCTCCCTGGATTCTTCTTCATCAATGTTCTGCTATGGGGGCTGACATGAATCAGACCGCCTTTCTCTCCGTAAATGCTTCTGAAGCACTATCAAGAAAAATGCCTGACAACTTGTTTGGTGTGTTTTTTGAGGTCAGTGGCTTTTAATTGTTTAAACTGCAATTGACCACTTTTATGTGTTCTCCACGTATGTGGTTTGCTTGCAAATTCTTAATTTTTGTGTACTCTTCTGGTTGATGAGAATATAAGTATAAGACTCCGTTATGCTTATTGTTGTGTTGGATCTCTTATGAGACGTTGAAGCTCTGTCATCTACCCAGTGAACCTTAGATAGCACTATGATATGATTTACCTAGCAAATTTTAACATCATTGAGCTTAAAGTGATTATTATGTGCTGACGAAAGAAACTTCTATTTTGTAAAATAATACATAGGAGATCAATCATGCCGGTGCTGGTGGACTGTGGGCTGAGCTTGTCAGCAACAGAGGTCAGTTTAAGATTTCTTGAGTAGTCCTTAAATCAGGAAGTCACTGGAATCAAATTGGATGGAGGTTCTGATTTTATTTGTCCAAGGTGTTGATGAACTGTTATGTACTTCCATTGAAATCAAAGAAGCTATAACAAGGGAATCTGACTATCGACTTTTCTGAGAAGCCCATGTTTTACTTGTCCTTAGATGCATGCTTGTTGCTTTTTAGGGTCTTTTACATCGTCCAACCAATAGCTTGTGCTTTTAAGATGTACATTTTCTCTTAAAATGCAAATTTTTTTCTTTTTCTTTTCACCTATTGATCAACTGCACCTTTAATACTTGTGGAATTCCTATGTTTAACGTATCAATGAGATACACTTTCTTTGTACTATATATGAAGCTTAAGGGTGATGCTTCATCATTCCAGCATTCATCTAATTTGGAAAGTTGTACTATCCTCATGCTTTCTCCTTCTTGGTTTTTTCTTTTTTGGGTTGCCATTGTTGTATTTTCTCTTTCAGAATTCTTTACCCTTGTGAAGAATTCTTTTACTACAGAGATGGGCATAGTCTTTCTGGGATCTTTTTGATTGATTTGTGCTTTCTCGTCCTTGTGGCAAGTGGAAATGAGAAATATCTGCATGGGACAATATATAGGACATAGAAATTTGCTACTAAGCTACAAACAAATATTTGTTTGTCAAATACATTATGGTGTGGCCAGCATTTTTTGCTTCTTTTCCTACTGTCTTCTATTTTCAGTGTGGGAGTATATCAGTTTAAACTGTTGTATGTCACACTCTCCCCAGTTTTAGAGACAATTTATGTTTGATTAAAACAATCATAAATGGATAATGTAAGGTTGCTTGTGAATATTCATTATCAGGTTTTGAAGCAGGGGGACCCAACACGCCCTCAAATATTGATCCTTGGTCTATTTTGGGGGATGAATCCTCTTTGATTGTATCAACAGATCGTTCATCATTGTTTGATCGAAATAAAGTTGCTCTCAAAATGGAGGTCCTTTGTGACAGTGAAGGTGCCAATAAATGCCCTGTAGAAGGAGTTGGCATTTATAATCCTGGATTCTGGGGAATGGTAAGAGATTACTCGCTTTTTCTCCATTTCTTGCTCGTGCTTCTTCTAACTGAAGCAATGCTGATTTTTATCATTCTCACCTGGTGAAAGAAAAAACAGAACTTGCTTCATCATGTCAATGTCAACGTTTTAGCTGAAACTTGCTATCCTTGGCTTCTGCTAGCAAGAAGGGCATACCCGTCCTTCATATGTAATGTCATTTGTTTTTGTACGACCTTAACATCACTTCACACAGAACCTTGAGTTGCCAAACCTTACTTCTTTCTCAATGCTCTATACTACTACTTTACCTTCTGAGTACTGAAATCCTATACGAAAGTATGCTGGTGTAAATGTTGGAAGTTCTTACCATGAATACAAAAGCATCATTATGAATAGAAATTTTTGTCCCAGTTGAACTTGACAGTTTCTGTGGATAATCGAATATTGGAGGTGGTAATTGCTGGGAACAGGCTTTGTTTTCCTATCTTTAGGATTGAGGCACTGGTGCAGTAGAGAAATTGGAAAACAAAATATTTATATATGGTTCTGAATCTGGGGCATCAAATTTTGGTGTCTGGATTGATACATGCACATGAGAGAGAGTGAGAGTGAGAGTGAGAAGAAGAAGCCAAGAGCAAATGAGATATGGCTGCTATAATTGTGGGTAATTTGTGTGAAATGAAAATTTAATTTGGTATTCATGCAACCTAGCTAGTATCCTGTAGAGATAGAGGGAGAGATTGGAAAGTATGGAATGATATTTCTCATTTGTGTGGCTTCAGTAGGTCCTCCAGTTATTGAACTCTGCAACTTGACTCTGAGTAAGTTAAGTGCATTATATATAAATCCAGATAAAACTTTTTGAATAGTCATTTTTTAAAGCAGTTTAAGAAAAGGAAAAGCATGTGAGAACTGGCATTGTATTATTTTAGGGAAGATGAAACTTTCAGTTCCAATAGTGCTCAGTTTCAGAGAAGCTGTATTGATTGTTCTTCATTGATTTGGTAAGTTGTATTATGATGCGGTTTAACAGTACAAATCAGTTAACTAATGAAATCAGCAAAAAATGTTTTCTTGTTCTTGCACCGATTGTTGCTAATCACGTCTTGTGATGTATTTTCAGCTAAATCCTTTTGTTTTTTAAAACTGTTGCACCCTTGTAGAATATCGAACAGGGAAAGACCTATCAAGTGGTTCTCTATGTACGTTCTCTTGGTTCCATCAATATATCTGTATCCTTGACTGGGGCAAATGGATTGCAGATGCTGTCTACTCATAATATTATGTGAGCATTGGCAGCCTATGTGCAGTTGTGCTATAAACTACTAATTCCTACCATATTAACTATTGCATATTTCGGGTTTCTTGTTGTTTCTTTGCAGTGCTGCTGATGTTTCCAACTGGACAAAGATGGAGTTTAAGTTGGACGCAATTACAACTGATCGAAATGCAAGGTTGCAACTAATGACAAGAAGAAAAGGTGCCATATGGTTTGATCAAGTATCAGTTATGCCTGTGGATACATACAAGGTGTGCTTTTATTGGGAGTAGGTTAGGCTATAATGTCATTACTATTACCTTGACATAAAAGACTAAAACTTTTATGGTTTCTGGGTATACGATAAAAGAAACAGGTCACGGGTAATGGGGCTGGGTTGGGAAATGTGGAGTATGGGAGAAAATCTTTGCTCTAAGATTTAGCTCCTGTCACCATATACAGTTTCTGTCCTTGATAAAGATTTTTGGTCCAGGGACATGGTTTCCGGAATGATCTTTTCAGCATGGTTCAAGATCTGAGGCCCGGATTTCTCAGATTTCCAGGTATTAAGAATTGGTTATATTGCTGTTTGTGCATTCTTAAAGTTTGTAAAAAATTTCCATATTTGTATTTTTTCAAGTTATATTGCTGTTTGCGCATCACATGGAAAGATTAGGCTCATAGGCTGTTTTCACGGAAGAATAAAGAAAAGGATGTGCAAATTAAGCAAACAAGTCTTAAGGATGTTATGGAGAAGAGTTGCAGGAGTTAAACTGGAGTTTGTGTTACTATTGAATATTCTCATTTAACTAGATGTTGATCATCTTTCAATGTTCTAGTCACAGACACTCGAGAGAAAGTGAGCTGCTATTGGAAATTTCTTCGAGAAACATGAAAATGTTATCAGGACATGGTTTTCTTCCAATTGAGAAGACTGATTAATGAAAACTAAAATAAGCTATTCAAGTTTAGTCAACTGGATGACAATGTTACGTTTGTTCAATAATGATGATCCATGTGGTTGTACTACATAATGATCATAAAATACGTTGTATAGAATGGGGCATATATTGATATCATGAGGGCTTTACTAAAGCATTTTGTAAGGTTTAGTACATTCTGGAGGTATACTTAAAATGACAGTGAAAATGTGGTTAACAAATGAATGTGGAACATCTGAGAATCTCCTTCAGATTTATCGAGTAAGACTTATTTGTTTCGATAAAAAAAATTTCCCTTCTACGTGACCACATAATAAAGTGAATATCATCTTTAGATCTTGACTGGTTGACTTTTCTTCCTTCATCTGATTGATTAAGAACAAATTTTGTATGTCTTGAGATCCATTTCTGGCAACTAGTATTGATATGTAATGCATCACAAAATCCATCAATCAGAAATGACAATGTTGTATGAGACTGCATGGATCTTATATCTTGTTAGTGTTTGTAATCCAATCTATTAAAGCAATTGGCTTTTTGTTTTCGTCGTGTTCTTTTTGATAGGTGGCTGTTTTGTTGAAGGAGGCTGGTTACGAAATGCATTTCGCTGGAAAGAAACTATTGGACCATGGGAAGAAAGGCCTGGGCATTTTGGTGACGTGTGGAATTACTGGACTGATGATGGAATGGGGCATTATGAGTTTCTCCAGGTAAGACACGTACTTTCCTGGAATAGGGTGCTTAGCATCTAAGTCCTACTAACAACTCCCACATAATTTAATCTATTTCTAATAGTATGAGGTAAGGCAGGAATATGGATTCTTAGAATTTGTTTCAAATGTCTTGTTATGCTTAATATCTTTAGCCTGATCAGTATCTATCTTAATTTTGCTCTGTATCCAAGTAGTTTTTTCTTCAGAAAATATAACTTGCTTATGTCCTTTACTTTCTTCAGCTTGCAGAAGACCTTGGTGCATTGCCAATATGGGTGTTTAATAATGGTGAACTTTTGGAATCTCTAGCATTCAATCTGCTCTTTGTTTTCTTTCTTCTGATGATTAATTTTCTGGACTTTCCCTTGTTATAATCTTTCTTTCATGCTCTTTCTAATGTTCAGGAATCAGCCATAATGATGAAGTTGACACTTCCAGCATCTTACCATTCGTTCAAGTAGGTTTCTTGATATTTTTTTTTCATATACTTGTCATGCATTTTTAATCTGATCAAGCATTATAGCAGGCTAATAGTTCCCGAGTGATTGATGGAATTATTAGAGATGCATTTTTATGTTGAATTTGCACTCATCCATTGAGTCAAAGAACTACTTATCCAAACATGATGATATCAACATTTGGCTAAATTTAGTCAGCATTTGTTTCTGTTTTGTATTAGTGAATTATCGTGTTCCTTCCTTGATCTTCTTTTAATCCTTCAAAAGAAAAACTTGCCACATAATATGAGTTTTGCAACTTTTCTCTTTTGCTGTGGAAGTCACCCCTCATTCATTCAACTTTAAAGATTTCAATCTCAGCTATAATACATTTGAGTTTTGCATTTACTACAGGAAATTTTGGATGGTCTTGAGTTTGCCAAAGGTGATGCTAGTTCCACATGGGGTTCTGTTAGAGCTGCGATGGGGCATCCAGAACCCTTTGATCTAAGATATGTTGCTCTTGGAAATGAGGACTGCGGGAAGAAAAACTACCTCGGTATGCATTTCTTCTTGGAGTTGATGTTTTTTGTCAAGAAAATTAAAACCTTTCATCTTTACTGTGGTACTGTACTGATGGACCATAGTATCAAATAATTTTGTTCAGCATGTAAGAGATTATAATACAAGGACCTTGTATATATGGTCTAGTTACAAGTAACAAGTCTTCTCTTCCCCAGTGTTTAGAATTTGTTTCCTTTGACCTGTTGATAGGACATGTTCATTATTCCTCCAAATATGAACCTGGGCACACAAGTACGAATATGCAAATGTTATCAAAGTATGAACCTATTAATCTCACTAGTTATACTCAGATTCAAGTTTTATACAAAAGAAACAACAAAACGAAGAGTTATACAAGCCTCAAGTTGAAAACCAACTTTCTTGGTTGATAAAAGAAAGATGATTCTTCTGAAAAGCACCAAGTCATGGTTTTCAGCCTGCATTTATGGTAAGTGGTAAGTAGCTAAATGCACCAAATGCATAAGGCACTGACAAAATCTCCTTTTCTCTTGCATCAAACTGTCATAGAGGCATTTAATTTCGTTTTCAATTCTTTTGGAAGTCATTGAAACACAGATCAATATGCTCATTTCGATAATGTGACAATATACTTAGTTTAGTTTAATGCGGTAGGATGAGGATGGTGTTTCAGATTTATGTGGAATAAACTGGCTCAAACATATTCCATCGCCAACAATCTTTTGTTCTCAGTACTAAAAAATAGTTGCCAATTAATTGCAGACATGAAGAATGCTGTTATTGAATCATTAAAATCTCAAGGTGCATCATTGGATTGATTAACGAATATTACCATAACGCAATGAATATCATTGGGAATCATAACATGAATTACCGAAACAAGTGCTTTTTGTAACTATGTTGCAAACTAGATGTCTAGTTTGGTTTGGTTTGGTTTGCATGTGTCGAAATACTATGTACATTTTTAAGATGATTTTCAATTAGATGGAATTTTTTATGTGCCTCTTATCTCTTCATGATTCAGGAAATTACCTCAAATTCTATGATGCCATAAGTCGTTCTTATCCAGATATCAAAATGATTTCAAACTGTGATGGATCTTCTACACCGTTAAATCACCCTGCTCATTTTTATGATTATCATGTGGGTATCTTACCTTTAACATTCTGGAGGTTATTTAATGGTACATCATATAATAAAGCTAAAAGTTTAGAAATTTTGTACATGGTTAAGATTTATGACAGTGCAAGTGCTGTATACTCTCAATCTCACAAGTTCGATCATAGCACACGCAGTGGTCCAAAGGTGTGCTAAATTGTCTTTTTGTTTATATATATATATGAATATGTATTTAGTTGTTGGTGATGAGTCTTGAGTCTGCATCTTGAGTCTGCAGGCTTTTGTGAGTGAGTATGCTGTGTGGAAAAACGATGCTGGCACAGGCAGTCTTTTGGCAGCAGTCGCTGAAGCTGGATTTCTTATTGGGGTGGAAAGAAATAGGTATCTTGACTCCTATTTGTTACGCTACGCGTGCCAATTTTGTTTATGATTCAGGCATTCTGAAAGTTTGTGGTCCTTTTCTGATTACTGTTCCAAGCCATTTCTTGACTCTGCTTAGCGCATATTTACTGAAATGGACCCGTACAGTTCTTTAAAGCTCTTCTATAAGTTGCAAAACTTGTCCTAATTGTGAATCATTTCTCATAGTCAGTGAAAATCGCTGCAATTTACAAAACTTTTTGAACAATTAGCACAAATTATAACTTGAAAAGTTTGTCCACCTTCAAGCTTCAGTTACTGACGTATTTGAGGATGTACAATTCCTTTTCTTAGTTGGTTTTCTATGGCTGGATGGATGTATTTGAGGATGGAATGTTTTTATGTGGATTAGATTAGATGATGATTGAGTTCCTGCCTGCTTGAGGTGAGGTTTTCTTCGGTTCTCATTCTTTTGGTTGATATCAGTTGCATTTTCTCCAATGCAGTGATCTCGTTGAATTCGCAAGCTATGCGCCTTTGTTCGTGAACAAAAATGACAGGACGTAAGTTTGATTCCTTTCTTCTATAAGTTTTTTTTTTTTGTTGTTGTTGTTGTTGTCGTCTTAGAGTAACATGTTCTTTTTTTATTTAGGTGGAACCCAGATGCAATTGTTTTTGACTCTTCACAACTGTATGGGACTCCTAGCTATTGGATGCAGCATTTCTTTAGGGAGTCAAATGGTGCAACTCTTCTTAGTTCGACACTACAATCTACTTCTTCGAATTCACTTATTGCATCCGCTATTTCTTGGCAAAGTCCATTGGACAAGAAGAATTTCTTGAGAATAAAGGTACGTACGGCTATTTTCTTTCTCTAAAATCAAAAGTAAATGCACGTCCAACTCGAGACAGATGACATTCTTGCATTTTAGAGGTTACCTGTCTTCATAAAATGCCACATTTGGGAATTCTAGCTCCTCAAAATTCTCTCAAAGCTTTGAATCCTGAAGCTTTAGGAGTAGGACACACTCCCTCTCTCTCTCTCTCATGCTGGTTATGATCATTAAATGACTTAGTTTGCACAGTCATTGCTGAGTACTAGGATAACTACTACTAGTACGCATCAGAAAGTCATAAAGATGGAATGAAGAATAGAATTAAAAGTCCTGCACTGTGTGATGAGCAACAGTGACATATTTCTAATCAGGAAAAGTCCGAATGTACATATATATAGAGAGAGAGAAGCATTTCCAAGAATCTTATAATGTATCTATTATCTGTTACCTTAAAATTTGTAATGACACTAGTATCTTGTGTCCAGGCCGTGAACTTTGGAAGCAACATAGTGAATCTCAATATTTCGATCGGAGGATTGGAGCACAACTCGATAAAATTATCAGGCTCATCAAGGACAGTTTTAACATCGAGTAATGTAATGGATGAGAACTCTTTTAGCAACCCAACCAAGGTAACTGACCCATCATCTTTAGCAACAAATTGGTGTGCAAGTCCCTCCCCAAGATATATACATCATCATCATCAGTAGTTATATCAAGATAATAACATACTAAGTGAAAGTGTGAAACTAATATGCTGTGGTGTTGTTTTTTCTTCTCTCTTTCGTCTTGTGAATATGATAGGTGGTGCCAGTCAAATCTTTGCTGGAGAATCCAGGGAAGGATGTGGATGTTATACTGCTGCCTCACTCAGTGAATTCTTTTGACTTGTTAACAGGATCGGATAATAACAATAATAAGAAGATTAGAGGATCTATGCCTATGCCTGCCCAAATATCATCCTCCTAGTCCTAGGAAAACAAAACCATCTTTGCAAACGTTAATTTTGTGTCATTTTATAAAGATATATTCATAACAATAGTTAAAAATAGCCATCTGGGCACCTTAATTAAGCTGGTATGTTTTTGCTTCTATTTTGTTTTTCTCTTTCAACAAGATCAACTGCTTACTACAAAAAAAAAAAAAATATCCAGCAGTGACATTCAAAGAAAAGAATATGTCAATTGTTAGAAACTGCCAAAGATTAGATTACAAGGTGAAACAGACGATTGCAAGTTGTCTATACATAGCGCTAACTCATAATGCTCGTCCACTACCTCTTTAAGATTGCCATTGCCATTGCCAGTACTGCTGCACCTCTACTTTTCTTTTACTTAAATTAAGGATATATAATGGAACAATCACCACTCAAAAAGAGTTCAAACACAGCAAACTGCAACAGAAGAATTTAGTATTAGAATCGTCGTTCACGATGCTCCATTATCACGATTTGGAATCAGATTTAAGAGATGTTTCTCCAACTCAACCAAGCTGAAAAAGATAAACCGTCAAGCAATGAGTTTGAGTTTGGCCAAACCAAACTGCATATTTATCACAAACATTAACAAAACGAGCAGTTACAAATGTTGACTTACATTTCGTATTTTTGAAGTGCTTCCTTCTGTTTTGCTTTATAGAGGTCACTATCTTGAGGTAGACTGCTCAAATTGTTGCCTGTAAAACAAAATGGTTGACATTAGATTGTTATATTGGGTTTCCATAGCTTCTGCTAAAAGGAACTTAAAGAGTACAACTGACTAACAGCACAAGGCACAACAGCCCATGAATTTGTTTAGCCACTTGTAACTTCAAAACAAATGAAGATGGTTTAAATATCTATCTAGAGCTGGACTAATGAAGAGTAGAAGGAGGGGAAAAAGTAAGGCACAGTAAATGCAGTTAGCAAAAGGATTTGCAATAACACAATAGAATATCTTTCCAACAAAATCTTTCATTACCTCAATCTTATTAGACTATTGCAGCACATGTGAGAAATTCAAAAACTAAAAGGAGTTTGTCAAGCACCTCACTGCAAAAGTGAGGGCCATGCACTCCAGTCTTGGTAAAGCATAGTATTTCAGATTTCATCTTTTGCATAAATGCTCTGCATGCCCAACAATGTTTTCATCTCTATTGATCACAGAGAATGGAGGGATTCATTTGCTTCAAACTACTTTCATCTGTCTAATTACTGTAAAACTCACATTATCCTCCAATATGTTCCACTAATGATTTCACACCAAGACTACAAATCTTTTCAAGGCATTACTATCATTTACAATCTAGAAACTAGTAAATGATTATCGGCATTTTATCAGTGGGGTTGCCAGTACGTAGACATGCATATTGCTATATCTAGCAACACTGGCAAATATTATGTTAGCACATAAAATATAAAATCACTCATTAAACTTGACATACCCATGCTTTATCAAAACCATGAAAGCATATGCCCATCAAATACCCACTTACATATAAATAGTACTACCTCTATGCCATTTTTATAGCCGGGATGGAGTCCTAACCAACCTGGAACCTTGGGTTCTCTCGGTCTGCATTCAACAGGTTTTCTTAAATCACAAAGTCATCAGTTATGGCAACTTTTCCGAATTTTATTGTTCTCCATTTAGTTTTCTAAAAAATCTATCCAGACCGAGAAAAAGCATCCCTAACAAAATTTCTTTCAACAATAACGGTGACGAACTAGATGGGATAGAGGGAGACACCATAGTAGCTTTTATTTGGCATTGCTCAGAAAAGTACAAAGCTAGCACATCTCCGTCACCAATTGGATGCAATACTTGCTGTTAACTGAATTCAATTACCAATATGTTGAACTAAAGCAGGTGCTTTTGTCTCAATTTTGTGATCCTTTTCAGTGGAAACTTTACTTGTAGTAGCCTGCACTCCCTGTTCAAGTGAAATAGATATACAGGTTAAAATTCACTAGCGTGTCACACACAAGTCACATTTTTTCCCAGTGAATCAAACAGAAAAAGCAGGCATAAGTGCTGGGGCTGAAGCAAAACAAGAGTAATAGGCACCCAATAAGTTGCTAGAAGAAAAATCCTATTAAATCAACAATGCAATGGAAGATTAAACCTCGGGCCAAAAAAAACTTTCAGTTGTGTTCAAAGTGAGATGTTGGATTAGTCATCATTCTACCATTATCAAAGATCAATTCTACTCATCAAAATGGTCTGATAAATGATGAACCACAAAGAAAATGTCTTCTGTAAAATCCACCATAGAACCACAATGTTATACTTGGTATAGTGTGTTAGTAAAACTGTTTTACCACAAGGGTACAGACCTGGTATAATGTGTTAATAGAACTGTTTTACCATGGAAGGATACAGACAATCATTTACAACTAACAAAACAACAAAATCAAAAGTAATTCAACGCCATCTTTATCTGCACAGGAACATAACCATACCTGTGAAAGCATGAAATGTCATCAAAAGGTAGTTGGTATCAAGGGATTATATACTTAACATAATAAGGATGCATTTTGATATGAGATTCAAGCTTTAGAATGAGTGCACATGGAAAAGTCATTTCAAAGATATTAAAACAAAGAGTCAATCTGTTCCAACAGTTCTTAGAGCTTAAAGTATCATATTTGTGTTCTTACAGTTACAATGAACCAGTTCAGTTCCAATTATGCATTTTGATATTAGATTCAGGCTTCAGAATGAGTGCACATGGAAAAGTTCATTTCAAAGATAACAAAGAGGCGATCTGTTCCAACAGTTCTTAGAGCTTAAAGTATCCAATTTGTGTTCTTACAGTTACATTCTAATTATGCATTTTGATATTAGATCCATGCCTCAAACTGAGTGCACATAGAAAGTTCATCTCAAAGATTTTAAAACAAAAAAGCAAACTGTTCCAACAGTTCTTAGAGCTTAAAATATCCAATTTGAGTTCTCACAGTTACAATGAAACATTTCAGTTCCAATTAAAAGTACACATAAGTCCCGGGAGACACCATAAATGACACTCTAGCAAAAATACACACAGGTTATTGACATGAGCAACCCATGAGGCGAAAAGGGACTCTTTTAGCAATATATCTAGGCAGCATTTGCAGATATGTGACATATATGCCTGTCAATAGGAAACTATATTGGCTTTGGAGGGAAAAAAACTATTTAGTTATACTTTTTCACCTCTGGACAGGCTCACGTAAACTGTGGTATTGAAAATTTAGGCTCTGGTACGTTGCAGGTTGAAAATCCCCAGAGACTAACAACAATAACAACAACAACAACTAAGCCTTTATCCCACTACTATGTGGGGTCGGCTACATGGGCCGTATTTCGCCATCGTATTCTATATTTTCACATGTTTTCATTTATATTTAAGTATATCATATCTTTTTTAATCGTTTCTTTCCAATTCTTTTTAGGTCTCCCCCTTCCTCTTTTAATTTGAGTTGATTTTTCTCTACTTTTCACACGTCGCACTGGTGCATCTATGGGTCTCCTATGCACATGTCCAAACTCCCCATAGACTAACAACATGCTACATTTTATCTTTAGGAATCGGAATCAGATTTTTCCAAATTCAGTGGATGACTGCAGTATTCTTGCATACACGGATACAAGTTTCAACTGTAACTCTCTGTAGTAATTGCACTAAGTTTTGCAAGTTCATCCCCTTCTTTCTGATATATATATCCCTACCTGGCCAAAAATAAATCCTGAAAACCACATACCCCGACATAGCCAGAAAGTTTAGCTTCGACGCATAAGATGCCCAATGAGACCATGCATCTAAACTGAAGAAATCAGAAACACTAAATTCCAGTCCAAGCTGAAAAATTCAATTCAGTTCACATGCTGAAAATCAGAAACACTAAATTCCGGTCCAAGCTGACAATTTCAATTCGCTTCACATGCTAAGCGGGTGAATTTCTACTTTGACTGCAAGAAGGGAGGGACAACCGTCATGGAGCTGGTTGAGCTTTTGAGACAAAGTTCTTTACAGTTAACATGATTCCTAGAATAGGTGTCTAATACCAAAAGGAAAGAGCAATAAAACAGGACAAGAAACAGATAGAGTAGCATGATCAACCAAAATAGTAACAGTCATACAGCCAATGCAAGAATTGCCTAGGCAAGAAGACAGCAGATAAAAAAATATGCAAAGTATTCTTAAAACATTCAAATAATATAGCTAAAAGAATCTAATTCCTTAATTTGATTCTCATTATATATAAAATACTTTAAACAAGCATCTGTCTTAACAGTTTTATTTCTTCATAATTCACATGAAGTTTCACTTCTAGCCAAAGGAACAAACAAATCATCTCTAATATTTTTTTAGCATGGTTGTATTAAGATTAAAAGAAAACAAAGAAATCACAATTACTACACTTTCGTCCCATGATACATAAAGTCGCAAGTGTACTAAATTAGAACAGGTATTTCTCTTCCTCTAAATGTGCCTCTTAGTAAGCTGTAACAAATGATAGTAAGCAGAAACAAGTACCATCTTCTTCTCCTTTCTCTTCAGTATTTTCATGTGGCATTTTTTGATGTAATGCATCAAATGGTAACGAGAATGCCTAGAATACAACTGTTCTCTGATTTCTGGATTTTCTTCAAGCCAATCTAAAACATCCTTCGACTTAACGACCTCATCTGAAGCCAATGACTCTAACCAGGAATAAACTGGCAACCATCGATCAGTTCTTTGAAACCGATGATCAATTTGATTATCATTTTTCTCCTGTAACATAGCAGAACCTCATTGGTAAACTATATCTAACAAAAAGCAAATACAAAACACAAAGAAGATGTAGCATTTTGGTTAGAGCATTTTTCCAGCTAAGCTAGCACAGAAAAAGCGCCAATTGTCAGGCCTCCATTACTGGATAGGTAGGAAAATCGATAAATTTGAAACATGATCCATAGTGGAAGCAAAAAGTTCACCCGCGGTCCAGCAGAAGATAAAAGTCACACAATAAAACCTTCAAAGAGAAAAAAAAAAAAGGAAAGGAAACAAATGCTGGTTCTTCTAAATTTCATTTGCCCCAAGTTCACAAAACAAAAGCAGCAGTTATCACCTAGAAATATGGGATTCAAACAGAAAGAAAGGTCCAACAACGCATTATGAATATGGTGAATGGGAACGTCTTTTATTGTATCAATATGTGAATTACTAGGACTAGGAGATGCAACATTACACAAATGAAAAAAAAAGAAAAGAAATCATCTTTTGTATTACACAAGAAAGATGATAAAAAAAAAAATCAGTTCCCACAGCCCCAGCCATCCTTAATACACACTCAAATGTACAAAACTAGGTTCAAACAGAGATGGTAGGAGAATGTGTTCAAGAATCAGCCATCACCATAACAGAAGAAAGGAAACAGAAACTAAAATTGAAAAGAGGAAATAAAAGGAACAGCAAAGACGCATGTTCTTGCAAGGGCGAGGGCGAAACCATAAAAGAGATAAATTTGCGATTTTTATTCTGTACCTGAATAGGGGACGACGGTAGAGGAATAATTTGCAAATGGGCGTGTTCGGAATCGGGGCTGATGGTTTCACTTTGATGGAAGGTGGGTGGGCGTGGGCGTTCTTGTTCCATTGAATTGAGCGAATCTTCGTGTTCTGTGTAGAGAGTAGAAACTAAAGAAAGAAATGAGGTATCTTTGGTTGGATTTTATCTTCTTCTTCTTCTTCAATAATTCAACAAATGAATATGATTGATTGATTGGTATCGGTTTCAGTCAGGTCAGGTGGCTCCCATTTTCGATTTCTATGCCTTCTGTTGGGTGCTCTTCACTTCAGCTGCTGCAACTTCCACTTCCACTTCCACTTCCACTTCCAGTAGGGATTTTGATGGCTAATAATACGTCAAAATGAGTTACTTATTAATCTTCTATTCAAGCCAAAAGTGCCAAGATCCTCCTTTTACTAATAAAAATCAATCACCCTTGTGCTGAGCCTGAGCGTCAGTCACTCTCTTGTTGTTTTGCTTTTTATTAATTTTTAGCTGTGCTATTATCCCCATCATTAGTCTTTCTCTACGTTGAAATTGTGCTTTTTACAGGCCCTTCACTTTTTTTTTTTTATGGGTATTGTACGAAATATTGTTAAGATTTTTATGGGTATTGTAGAGAGATTAGATATTGTGGGATAGTTCGTACGGCATTGGCCGCTAAAATAAACTAAAAGCCTAAATGAGTAACTCTATGCGATAAAGTATCTTGTCATGAAGTTACACAAGAGAGAATGGCACAAAAGATTCATTATTGTCGTGTTGTACGCCCCGGCATTAGTCCACCAATTCAAGAAAGAGAAGTTCCCATACCCATACCAATATACCAGAGGCTCAATACTACCCTATTACAAGTCAATCTCATCTTTCTCATATTTTGTTGCATACAATTACATTTGGATGTGGATGGTTCCCTTCATATTATGAAGAAGCTGTCCTATTCCTAAATTTCCTATCCGCCATGAAAAGGAAATACTTGTCTGTCCATCCTATCCTAAGTCTTAGTAGTTACTAGTAGTAGATAAGAACATACACGTTGGGTGTTACTTCTTTTAAGGGTTAAGTATTGTATTGGGGACAAATTCCATTCAGCATACAATGCCAAAGTAGTACTCACTAACTATGCCAGATCCTCTGTCCAATATTTATCCAGTTATATTCTATTTAACGTTTAAAACTAAGTAGTTTCATTAAAAGTAGGGACTAAATGCATAAATATTATTAAAATTACTTTAAAATTATTAGAGACTAACCAAGAGATTAGTGAACACGCAGTTTTAATTAGGATAAGAGTGACAAAATCTTAGATATATCGTGTACTCACTAACTGCCAAACTCCAAATAGGATAAAAAGAAAGAGAGCTTCTACGGAAGGGATAAAGACTTTGTCTCTCTTGTAACGTACTCCTTCAGTCTTTGTGTGCTGCTGAGTGAGAGTGAGAGTGAGCGTTTGTTGTGTGTAACAGACTAACAAGTCTGAGATGGCTCAAACTCGAAATTAACGTTCCGCGAAAGCAAAGTAGGGTCAGGACAGGAGGTAAGGGAGGAGGCTCATGTCAGATTGTCATGGCCCAACAAAACCAAACCTCAACTTATTCCCCAAAACGCATCATTATCCATTTTGGCTGTGTTATTTACTACTCCTCCCGAAAACATGTCAGCACAATCATTGGAAGGCACGAAAGTTTTGCCTGTCCACTTGCAAATCATTCCATATTTAACTACCGTCCCTGCCCAGCTGACCTGCCTCCCATCTTCTTTCTCTTCATCAATGCAGCTAACAATTGCACAAGCTAGCTTGTCTATGATCTGCGTATCTCGCTTATCCTAGTCAGTGCTTTGTTTTGCTGATCATTTTTTCAGGTAAACTATTATTACTCACTTCTCATTGGGTTAATATTACAAAGAGTTCGACACTCTTATCAAGCTGGAAGTGGCCAAAGCATAAGTATTTCTTTCTACGTCTCTTTAGTTAATAACATGTGCCGAGCCGAGCACTTTGAAACTTTGAACGGAACAGAAAGTTAATTAATGGCAGTTGCAAGTTAGTTACATACAAAAAAATTAATTTAAGGAACTCAGGGCAAGAAACTATATATTGAATGACGATCTTTGATGCCGTTCATATGTTAAACATCCTAGTAAGCCTCTTGAATTGTTTGGTTTTTTAGCTGTGATGCTTTGGAGTATTGTCCTAGTTTGGTTTCTTATGTTGCAGGCCGAGTCAGTTTTCTTGAATTCAAATGGCTTGTTTTGTTCTCCAATCCAATGCTTGTCTTTTTGGTGGACTTTTTTTTTTTTTTTTTTCCAGTTTTAA
Source organism: Ophiorrhiza pumila (assembly GCA_016586305.1). Taxonomy (NCBI): domain Eukaryota; kingdom Viridiplantae; phylum Streptophyta; class Magnoliopsida; order Gentianales; family Rubiaceae; genus Ophiorrhiza; species Ophiorrhiza pumila. The sequence goes on along the minus strand of BLIW01000006.1, from coordinate 100,196 downwards.
GATCGTAAGAATTATTTATTCAAATAGTTTCCAGTTGGGAATAGGTTACCGGACAAAACACATGTAATTTGCCGTAATGTAACCATATCATATCAGCATTGCTGGCCAACTGCTTATACAGAAAACTATTTTAAAGTCAGAATGCCATAATATCCTCTTAATCTCCTCCCCCATATACAATTGTTAATTTTTGTTTAGCTAAACTGGTATGGACATTTGAGTGGTTGAAGGGGACTTTACCAGTTAACTGATCAGCCGACACCTGAATCTGTTTCTTCCATTCTAATGCTTAAATAGGCTACAGAGAACTGGTGTGCTGAGGAGGAAATGGGTTCAAATCGTTCCCCTTACGGTGTTCACCTCTTGCTTGTAGTTTTGTTGTGTGTTTCATTTAATTACGCGGCAGCTGGAATTGAGGCAAATCAGTCAGCATGGCTGTCAGTAGATGCTTCCCAAGCATCAGAAAGAAAGATATCCAAAACAATGTTTGGTATATCTTTTGAGGTTAGTCCAAATGACATAGTTTGGTGTTGTGTATTCTGATGATTTCTTGCTTATCTGTTTTTCCTTGGAATGAAAAATAGCTGCATTTCAAACGGCTATGACGATGCATTACTTCCCGCTGCTTCTATGATTTCCATTCAATTTATGGAGTGTAGGAACTGCCAATTATTGACAGGCTATTGTTGTGCAGGAGATAAACCATGCTGGGGCTGGTGGATTGTGGGGAGAGCTAGTCAGTAACAGAGGTAACTTTGCATTTCCATTTATTTATTTTTTTGTGGTTATAAAGAAAGCATATTTTGGGTATCAGTTGGATCTTGGTGCTTCTATCGTTGCAGAACTTTTTTCCTACAGTACTTCTCTTAGCATGGACTCAGGATAGTAGCACACCTGGTTTCTAACTTTAATGAGTTAACCTAAAACATTTGGACAAGCAGTCTTATCCCTTTTTTCCCAACTATATCTCCTCAATGCCAATAGCTCTTTTAAGAGTAAGGATTTCGGGAAGGTTGCTATAATTGTTCTCTTCAATTTTCCATCCTGCTTTAAAAGCATCTCCTTGCTTTCGCTTTGTCTTTGAAGAAATTTTAGCTTAATTTATTGTACGTATACATTTTGATGTGTTAGTTATCAATTTTAGGTTTTGAAGCCGGGGGAGAGAACATTCCTTCAAATATTAATCCCTGGTCTATCCTGGGGAATGAATCCCTGCTAATTGTGTCAACAGACCGTTCATCATGCTTCGAACGAAATAAGATTGCCCTTAGGATGGAGGTCCTTTGTGATAACGAAGGAGGCGCCAATATCTGTCCGACTGAAGGAGTTGGCATATATAATCCTGGGTACTGGGGCATGGTAAAATATAATTCGTGACTCTAAACAATAATGTTATCATTTCTGTAGAGATGTTGCATTTACTAATAGCAACTATTTTGACATTTACAAACATGTTAATTCATTCCATATGCATCTAAGCAAGGTTCAGTTTTTATTTTATGTTTGTATTATATGGCTTCACAACTCTTCATCTAAAACGTACGGTGTATCAATTGAGATATATCACATTATGTTGTGTGTCTAATCCCCATTTTTCACAAAAATCTTTTAGTAATATGTTGTGCTGTGTTGTCTTCTTCGGCAAAAACATTTCATTGACCCCTTTCCAACACTTACTTGCCCTGTTCTTGTAGAATATTAAACAGGGGAAGACATATAGAGTTCTTATGTACGTCCGATCATTAGAATCAATTAACATATCTGTCTCGTTCACTGGCCCGAATGGGTTGGAGATTCTGGCCACTTCTAACATTGTGTGAGTACCATTATTAGCTCAGAACTATTGTTCATCAGGTGTGTCATCATCTACCAACTCCATCAAGTTTTTCCCTTTGTTCACTCACTACTGTTCTTTCAGTTCTTCTAATGTTTCGAGCTGGACAAAGACTGAGGTTTTGTTGGAGGCTAGAGGGAGTGATCCTAACTCAAGGCTGCAACTGACGACAACTAGAAAAGTTGTCATTTGGTTTGATCAAGTGTCAGCAATGCCTTTGGAAACATTCAAGGTGTATAAATTATATTTGAATCTAATCTATTTCTCAACGAGTTGTTAGATAATGATAACGCCCTTTGCTTGCAATTATTTTACTGTTTTTCTCTTTGAAGACATCTTTAAATCTACAAACAAGAAAGCCTAATTCTGACTGATATCTGTATCTCATTTCAAGCTTTGTCCTTTTTATTTTTACTTAAAATGACAAAAGTTTCAGAAGTGATATCATAAGGGTGAATTGTAACATATTTCATTCTGAAATTGTCTTAGTTTTATCAGGTTTACTCATGCTTTAAACAGCATCGAAGTAACAGTATTAGAAAATTAGAGAAGAAAGAACAGCCAAGAACGATGAAAAAACCGAAAAAATTGGGAAAACCCACAAAAGAAAGAATTAATAGGTGGAAACTTAGTTGACAAGTTTTGTTTTGTCTTCAACCTACAAAATCATCAAGAGTCAAGACAACAATAGAAAGTATGTTTGAGAGTGTATAGGTTGGAAAATGGGTCCTACGTGCCAAGTTATGTACTGGTCTAAAAGACTGATCAAACAGAGTTGAGAATACCAACTTTTCTCAATACAACCATAGGTAGTTGTTGCCATTCAATGAGTTGTTTTCACCAGAATATACTTCCATTGACCTGCAATTCTTCCAATGACTCTACATCAACATATATTACAGTGCATGAGGATCTATAGGTTAATCGTACTGTGGCTTGTTTCTGATGACATTCCCTCATTCTAATTTTGTGACTATGATTCCGTTGGCACAGGGACATGGCTTCCGAAACGATCTTTATCAAATGCTTGCAGATTTGAGACCTGGATTTATCAGATTTCCTGGTTTGTTCTAACATGTTTTATGTATTTGCTTCAAAACATATCCTGTAATTGTGGCATGAGACGACTTTAATCACAAAAAAAATAATAATATTAATAATTTTTAAGCTTGGGATGATCCATACTGAGTTTTATTTTTTTCTGGGCCGGCGTTTTTCATGTTTGGACTAGGAAAGAAAAATATTTGTCAGTACGAGAAGTCTGAAGGAGAACTATAGAGTAGCAACTTAACATTTCATAACCTCAAAACATTCTAACTACAATTTCCCAGCTCTCCTGAGTACTTCTGATGATCCTTAGTTCTTCCAAAGAGCAATTCAATCACCTTAATGGTGGCCTCGAGCTCTCCAGTTCTTTCTGGCTTCCAACACAATCCAGGCATCCTTCCAACTGTGTCAGATTATAATGACTGTGTGCTTGTGCTAGTTTTAATTGTGAACCAACTGGGTAACATCTTTAGTTTGACTTTCTCAGATGACAGAAAATCTGTAGCTTGTCAGGTTCTTATTATTAACTATCCATAAGCATTCAAGTTATAGATTTTGAGACCTGTAATGACAATTTGTGTTGGAGAAGAATCTAAAATAATTTGAATGCTGTGCAATGTGTTCTTCTCTTTTGTTCCTCATTCCTAAACTGTTCCTTTTATACCAATTTTCACAGAAGATGTTCTTTATAAGCTTTTTTTATGTTAATAGAAGCTCTGCGCTTATAAAATGTTAAGTCTGGGTGTATTGAACTAGTATGTTTCAAAAGAATATAATTCGGGAATCTGGTAATTATAGTTGAATCAAGTAAATTGTCAAGCAGAATATCTATGCTCAAGACGTTTCCTTTATAACTTCAACTCTGGTGCATAAAGAAGCCACAAGATTCACTTTAAGTTAAAAATTATTTCCCATTAATACATGGTTTTTCGATAATGTCATTTGCAATTAAATTTCTGAAGTGTGATATTCAAACCATTTTAAGTGTTTTATTGTTGCACTTTGTTTTTAAGATGGTGTGCTTACTTTGACTGTTCTATTTGGCAGCATAACTTGGTTTAAGTTATGGCTTTTTGTAATTCTTTTGCGTGAATAATAAAAACCTACTTCTGACACTTCCTACTAATAATTAGTTGCATCAGCAGGTTGATTATTTGTACAGTTGAAAATCCAACTGAACCTGAATGTTAGCTGAAACAATGATTATTGTGCTGCTTGCCTTATAATAATAATAATCTGTATTACCTTCTCTTGCGATCTTATTAATTCCATTTTTAGCAGGATTAGCTTTCACAGAGGTCTGTCTACAATCAGGGATTTGCATGTTTTTCTTCTTTCTGTATTTTTGTAGGTGGTTCTTTTGTCGAAGGCCAATGGTTAAGAAACTCATTTAAATGGAAAGCAACTGTTGGACCGTGGGAAGAAAGACCTGGACATTTTAATGACGTTTGGCAGTACTGGACCGATGACGGACTTGGTGTGTTTGAGTTTCTTCAGGTTATCTGATGGCTTCATACTTATCACTGCTTGTGTTTGTTGAAGAATTGCTGAGTATTCTCCTAATTGCACGTTCTCTTTCTTCATTATGTTTCTGCAGCTTGCAGAAGACTTGGTTGCATTACCAATATGGGTTTTCAACTGTGGTACTCTGCAGATTTTCAAATTTTGTTAATTTGTTTATTTCTCTTGGAGTCATTATAGCTATCCTTTTGCATTTCTCTTTTTTTTATACTTCCTCAGGAATCAGCCTTAATGATCAAGTTGATACTTCAAGAATCTTTCCTTTTGTGCAAGTATGTTTTCTGGGTTCTGCTTCAGAAAAGAATGGTTGACTAGTTATAACTAATAACAAAAACTTTGTGTACTTTAGATTGTTGTGACATTTTATAGCCAGTTAAACGTTTGCAATATGACGTGTTAGAAAATCTTGGTGTACAGAGCAGAGCTTTTTAGAGCTTGTCAAGAAAATTGATATGATTGGATTTGATTATGATTTGATTTGATTTGAACTTGATAAATTAGGAAAGTGATATCCTAGGATTAAAGGAAAGAATCAATCACTCCTTGATTGATAAATATTCTAGGACTTTCCTTAGTTATTGTTTTCTAATTTACCTACTTAAATTGTATGATTTCTTTGCATTAAGAAAATAAGGAGAAGAAGATTGAGAGTGTTTCTTTCTTTATCTCTGTTCACATGGTATCAGAGCCTTGGGGCTAATGAATTTTAAAGCAGCCATGGTAGGTTCCAATTCAGCATCTTCGAATGCTAGTAGTGATGTGATGCCTTCAGAAGATGCTCCAGTGGCTGTTCAGCCAGTGGTTGGTTCCACTTCTGAAAATTCTCTCCAAATTACCATTCATAAATTGAATGGCAAGAACTACCTTGAGTGGTCTCAGTCCGTGCGATTGGTGATCGACGGCAAAGGGAAATTTGGGTGTCTAAATGGCGAAGTGAGGCTCCAGCGACAGCTGATCCAAAATACAGGCAATGGCATTCTGAAAATTCGATGGTCATTGCTTGGTTGATCAACTCTATGGATCCAGCAATTGGAAAACCATTTTTATTTTTGCCAACTGCTCATGATGTGTGGGAAGCAGTTAAAGAAACTTATTCAGATTTGGACAACCATTCACAATTGTTCGAATTGAATGCCCAAATGTGGAAGATGCAGCAAGGAGATCGTGAAGTAACAACTTATTATAATGAGATGATGACTGTTTGGCAGGAGTTGGATTTGTTCGAAGAAGAAGAGTGGGAAAATCCAAGTGATAGTGCTCGATACAAAAAGAAGATAGAAAGAAGCCGGATATTTGTTTTCTTGGCAGGATTGAACAAAGAACTTGATGAGGTTCGGGGACGTATTTAAGGACGAAAGCCTTTATCCTCGATGAGAGAAGTGTTCTCTGAAGTGCGTAGAGAAGAAGCAAGAAGAAAAGTGATGTTGAAAAAGGTTAGTGAGTCAAAAACAGAGATAGGGCTCAGCACTTGCAGCCCGAGGTGCTGATTTTGAAGGAGATAGGCGAGAAAAGCGAAGGCCACTGTGTGACCATTGTAGAAAACCATGGCATACTCGTGAAACTTGCTGGAAGCTACATGGGAAGCCTACAAATGGGAAGAAAAAACAGGGTAATGACAACAGGTCATGGGGAAATAATCATGCACTTCAAGTGAGTAATTCAGATCCAGGGCAGCAGTCAACCTCAGAATCCCTTCCCTTCACAAAAGAACAAATAGAGCACCTATATAAACTGTTTCAGCCTCAATCTGCAGGAAACACTAACCATTCTTATTCCCTAGCAAAATCAGGTATTGTTCTTATTGTTGCTTGCCCAAAATCTAAGGATTTCTGGATTCTAGATTCAAGTGCCACTGATCATATGACAGGCACTTCGAAATTTTTTTCAGCATATGTACCGTCTGTAGGAAATCAAAAAGTTAAAATTGCAGATGGCTTTTTTGCTATTGTTGCTGGAAAAGGACCAGTACCTATATCTCCATCTCTAACCCTTAAAGACGTTTTACATGTTCCTACTCTTTCATACAATCTCTTATCTATCAGTAAATTCACACATGATCATCATTGTAATGCTAATTTTTCTTCCTCACGTTGTGAATTTCAGGATTTAACCTCGGGGGAGATGATTGGGGATGCTAAACAGGATGGTGGACTATATCTCCTTAATAAAAGCTCAATTCTTAGAAGGCAAGACCAACAAACATGCTTCAATTCCGTTTCTGTTGCAAATAATGATGAAATTTTGTTATGGCATTATCGATTAGGACATCCTAGTTTTCAATATTTGAAGCTTTTACTTCCTAAGTTGTTCACAAATAAAAATAACTCAAACTTTCAATGTGAGTCATGTGAATTAGCAAAACATCATCGTGCTGTGTTTCTATCTCAACCATACAAAAAAACAGAACCATTCACAATGATTCACAGTGATGTTAGAGACAACTCCTTCTGGAAAAAGGTGGTTTATTACTTTTATTGATGATCATACTAGGGTCACATGGCTGTTTCTTTTAAAAGAAAAATCTGAAGCTGCAATTGTGTTCAAAAATTTCTATAACATGGTTCAAACACAATTTCAAACTCGAATTAAAATTTTTCGAAGTGATAATGGAAAAGAATATTTCAACAATGTGTTGGGAAATTTTTTTGCTGAAAAAGGAATTGTGCACCAAAGTTCTTGTAGCTATACACCCCAACAAAACGGGGTGGCTGAACGAAAAAATAAACATCTTCTTGAAGTTGCTCAAGCCTTGAGTTTTACAACCAAAGTTGCTCAAATAAGTAGCAGTTTTAACAGCTACTTATTTGATTAATAGGCTGCCTACACGAGTTTTGAATTTTGAAACACCTATCCAGGTTTTTACTAATTGGTTCCAAAATTCTCGTCTAGTGATAGACATTCCTCTTAAAATTTTTGGAAGTGTGGCCTTTGTTCATAACCACGATTTGAGAAGTTCAAAACTTGATCCAAAAGCACATAAATGTATTTTTGTAGGCTACTACAACAATCAAAAAGGGTACAAATGTTTTGATCCAATTTTGCACAAAATGTATGTATCTATGGATGTTTCATTTCATGAAGGAATTTCATACTACAATACAGTCCATCTCCAAGGGGAGACTAACAAGAGTGAAGATGGTTTTTTAGATGGATCTGACTTAAAAGTTGAACTTTTTCATCCTGATATTTCACACACTCAATCACTGGAAGAAAATGAGGCAGAAATAGATTTTGAAAACATCAATGAACAACCTTTGGTAATGCCCTCTAAAAATGAAAAATCTGAAATAACAGAAATGGATGCGAAAAGATATAAAGGTCTTGTATATTCAAAGAAAAGGAGAAGTCCTATCTTGCCGCATCACCAAGAATCTAATCAGAGGTTGGATCATGAAATTCATGATGGTGATTCAAAAGTTTCTGAAATCCTTCCAGGTAACTTTGAGTCAAATCCCTCTAATCAACTTGATCTTCCTATTGCTCTTAGAAAAGGTGTTAGATCTTGTACAAAACATCCTTTGTCAAATTTTGTGTCTAACAACAACATCTCACCTTCATTTTGTGCCTTTATTTCAAAATTGTCTAGTGTTTCCATTCCTAACAGTATCCAGGAAGCTCTAAATGTTCTTGTGTGGAGAGAAGCTGTTTTTGAGGAGATGAGAGCTTTGGAAAAGAATGCTACTTGGGAGAAAGTGGATTTACCAAATGGGAAGGCAGTTGTAGGTTGTAAATGGGTATTTACTGTGAAGTACAACTCAGATGGATCCTTGGAAAGATACAAAGCCCGCCTAGTAGCTAAGGGCTTCACACAAACATATGGAGTGGACTATTCAGAGACGTTTTCTCCAGTGGCAAAGCTAAATACAGTTAGGGTACTACTATCTGTTGCAGCTAATCTTGATTGGCCACTAAACCAGTTAGATGTGAAGAATGCATTTTTGAATGGAGACTTAGAAGAAGAAGTATATATGGAACCTCCACCCAGATTCACTGAGAAGTTTGGAACTAAGGTATGCAGATTAAAAAAGTCTTTATATGGGCTCAAACAGTCTCCCAGAGCCTGGTTTGAAAGGTTCACAAGGTTGGTCAAAAGTCAAGGATATAGTCAAGGTCATTCTGATCACACACTATTCACAAAAAAATCCACCAGCGACCAGATCTCAGTTTTAATTGTCTATGTGGATGACATAATTTTGACTGGAAATGATATGGAAGAAATGAGTAGACTGAAGCAGAACTTGTCCAAGGAATTTGAAATTAAAGACTTAGGCCAGCTAAGATACTTTCTTGGAATGGAAGTGGCAAGGTCAAGGAAGGGTATTGTGGTTTCGCAACGAAAGTACATTCTAGATCTCTTAAAAGAAACTGGAATGAGTGGCTGTAAACTTTCTGATACCCCAATAGAAGTCAATGTTAAACTTGGAGAAGTCAAAGATGGGATTCCGGTAGATAAGGGCAGGTACCAAAGACTGGTTGGAAGATTAATTTACTTGTCACACACACGCCCTGATATTGCCTTTGCTGTGAGTATGGTGAGTCAATTTATGCACTCTCCATATGAAGAACATCTGGAAGCTGTGTACAGGATTCTTCGATACCTCAAAGGAACACCAGGAAAAGGACTGTTTTTCAGGAAAAATGAGAAAAGAAGTATAGAGGTATATACTGATGCAGATTGGGCAGGATCAAATGTTGATAGAAGGTCAACATCAGGGTATTGCACATTTCTTTGGGATAATCTGGTTACTTGGAGAAGCAAGAAACAAAGTGTAGTTGCTAGAAGTAGTGCTGAAGCTGAATTCAGATCAATGGCTCAAGGAGTGTGTGAGGTTCTTTGGCTCAAGAGAGTTCTAGAAGATCTTAAAATAACCATTAATCTTCCTATGAAACTATACTGTGATAACAAGGCAGCTATCAATATTGCTCAAAATCCAGTTCAACATGATAGGACAAAACATGTTGAAATTGACCGTCACTTTATAAAAGAGAAGATTGAAGCTGGAATTATTTGCACTCCATTTGTGCCAACATCACAACAAGTGGCAGATATGCTTACTAAGGGCTTGTTAAGACAGCCATTTGAATTTCAAGTTAGCAAGTTGGGCATGATAGATATCTTTGCACCAACTTGAGGGGGAGTGTCAAGAAAATTGATATGATTGGATTTGATTATGATTTGATTTGATTTGAACTTGATAAATTAGGAAAGTGATATCCTAGGATTAAAGGAAAGAATCAATCACTCCTTGATTGATAAATATTCTAGGAATTTCCTTAGTTATTGTTTTCTAATTTACCTACTTAAATTGTATGATTTCTTTGCATTAAGAAAATAAGGAGAAGAAGATTGAGAGTGTTTCTTTCTTTATCTCTGTTCACATACTACCGATTGACCTTTCTAATGCTTTAACATTTAGAAGTTGTCCTCTTACGTTGTATTTCCAAATCATGGTTCCTCGGTTTAAAATCCATCCGGAAACATTCTTCATTTCAAGTGTAGGAAATTCTGGATGGTATTGAGTTCGCCAGAGGTGCTCCTAATTCAACTTGGGGAAATGTCCGAGCAGCTATGGGACATGCAGAACCATTTGATCTGAGATATGTTGGAATCGGGAATCAGGACTGTGGAATGAAAAATTATCGTGGTATGTTGAACTTTTGCTCTTGGTGCTTTTACTAACACTTTGATGCTTGTGATGAAACTAAACACACATAACATTTCCTTCTTTCCAAAGAGTTCTCTAGGAATCTACATTTCCCAGGTATGTTCTTATGGGATGCTCACTTTTATTTTGGTCTATAATTGATCCAGGCAGTAGGCATTCCTGTTCGCTTTTCCTGATTTGAACTGGAAAATCTTCATTTCTTAGCAAATAAATGCATAAACACAGCATAAAACTATTGGGTTGATTGTCTACACATTCATACGTAAGGATTCTTTACTCTGTTTGCTCCACTACCTTGTTTGATCTGTGTACACTTGGAGATTGCGCTGGCTTTGCATCATTATGATGGCTGGTAATCTAACTTAATAATCTACCCTTTGCATTATAATTCACATCTTAGCTCATCTCTATGGACAGTTGCTATAATTCTCATCACACGCTTGATCTAATATAGAACTTCACTGCAGAAGAGTGAAAACATCTAATATTCACTATTTCAGGGTGAGGTTACTGCGTTACCTTTGTGGTAGTGAAAACTAAAAAGAATGAAAGTCTTCTTTCGCGAATCTAATCAAATCATACCTGACATTTTAACATAACTGATATCATTTTTCTGAAATAAACCCCTTACCTGGATTGACTAGAGGCTATTGTAAATTAGACAAATATCCAGTGAATACATCACTGTTGGGGAAATTTGCTAACAATTATTCAAATTAAACAATTTCATCTGGAATGAAATTGGACTAACTCATACTTTTTCATGAATCAGGAAATTATCTCAAGTTCTATACTGCAATAAAAAGTAAATATCCAGATATGAAAGTAATCTCAAACTGTGATGGCTTTTCTCGACCTTTGGATCATCCAGCAGACTTTTATGACTTTCATGTAAGCTATTCAACATGAAGATTTATATCATCGGGACAATTATTCTGAAGCGTTAGTTATTGATATGATATCTAATGCACCAATTGTCTCTTTCTTGGTGATTTTTCCGCACATCCATTTCATTTCCTTTGTAGGTATACAGGGATGCAGATTCTGTCTTTGCGTTGGCTCACAACTTTGATAGTACGATACGTAGTGGTCCTAAGGTGTGTAGAAGTCTTTTGAAGCATTTTTTTTTCTTTTTTGGGCGGGTGTCAAATTTGATGCTTCTTAAAAGCCTGTTGAATTAATTTGAAGGCTTTTGTGAGCGAGTACGCTGTGACTGGAAACAATGCAGGCAAAGGAAATCTTTTAGCTGCACTTGCTCAAGCTGGATTCCTTATCGGGCTAGAAAGAAACAGGTAATTACTGTTTCCCAGAAGCTCTGTTTCAGTACTAGCCATCTGGATATATCTTGATGCTGCAATATTAGCCATTTGGATATATCCCTTACTGTCGCTACCTTTCACAAAAGGGAAGTCATGGAAGGGCTGGTGAGGGTCGCAATCGCCACTAATTTATACTTGGTTTCAAATATTGATTTCTGAGCTTGTTTTGACATTCTATCCTATTGAGTTTTTCGGTAGTCCTGCAGCTGTATATTCCATTAGTTTGTGAATCACACTAGCTTAATTTTCACATCAAAAGTACTCCTTAGTGGAAATAGTGGATTAGAATAAGAGAACATAACAACAATTTGATGCATTATTTTGATGACACGCTCTTCTGATTTCTCCTAATGTAAATTCCTTTGAAATTACTTGTACCACAAAAGTGTTATATTATATGGATTACTTGTCCCGAAAGCATGTACTGAAGAGCTTGAGAAAAATCTCCTAAACATATATGGTTCTTGTACATGGACAGAACCAAAAGGAAGAAAACAATATTTCTCATCATAATTCAGCGGGCATGAAAAAACCCAGCAAATTAATGTAACAAAGTCTTATGCCGGTCTAGTTTGTAGAAAGTAGGTATAACATGTACTTGTAGCTTATGATGCTGGATTTTGATTGTCTTTTCGATGTGGAAAACAGTTAGCAGTTAGAATGTCTATGCCTTCACGTAAAACTCAGTTGTATATGGATTACAAAGCTTCTTGAGTCATTCGTCTCTTTGTTTGTTTCATGGTTCGTGAATCGTGATGCATCAAGCATATGATCTGTTAATAGAAGCTCTTAAGTTTGAAGGAAAAAAATGAACAAAAGTAAACTGCTTAGTCTTTTTTCTGAGTGACCATACCTAAATCATAACTTGTTAATCATTCAGCAATCTTCTGAGCTGAATGTTAGGAAGTTGGATCAATTGGTTGCATAAATTTCCTCAGCTGGAAAAGGTCAGCTTCCCAAGGATTGAAGCTACCGTGAGAGATTGAATAAACTGTCAGTTGATGGGAACTTTTGTAGATTTCTTGAAATGTATTATTTGTGTAGATTTCATTCATTTTTGCCAATATTTGTTTAGCCAGATCGTTTTAACTTGTGTCTTCATTCGTCTTGCTCTTTTAATCAAACATATTTCGGATAATAGTTTCTTAGAATCGCTCCTGCAATGCAGTGATATTGTTGAAATGGCGAGCAATGCACCACTCTTTGTGAATGCCAATGACAGGCGGTAAACCTAAAATCTTTCCCAGTGCTCCTTCAACACTGTTTTATTTTCGCGATGAGTGTCACGAAGGAAATTGTTCCTTAATTTAGGTTTAACCCAGACGCAATTGTATTCGACTCCTCACAACTCTATGGAACGCCAAGTTACTGGATGCAGCAACTTTTCAAAGAATCAAATGGTGCAACTCTTCTTAATTCCACAATTGAGACGAATTCATCATCTTCACTTATTGCATCTGCTATACAGTGGAGACATCCAGATGATGGCAGATATTATTTGAGGATAAAGGTTGGATTTTCTCTTCTTGTTGCAACAGTAGATGAACATTAATTTTGTTTAACTTCTTGTTGCAACAGTAGATGAACATTAATTTTGTTTAACTTCTTTTGGCAAAAAAAAAAAAAAACTCGCTCATATATATTACATGTACCAATAGTATGTGAAGCCTGCAAGTTCCACTCATGCACAGAGATGCCTATGATTAGTTGCAAAGAAATTCAAAATTACAGTTCAGTATGCCACTCTTCTGTTCAACTTTGCATGCTTCATTGTCAATGTTCTACACTGTTTTTCTTCCTTCATCCGATTGCAGTGAATACATTTAAAGGTAAATTGCACTTCACAATCCTCCTTGAGTTACTTTAACACGGACTAGTTTTCAAAATAAGTCTGCACTTGCACGTACCCATAACACTAGGCTTTCGGGTGATCATGGGTTGATTTCACATCCAGCTTGGTGAGGATTTTTCTGTTTCTCTTGCTCTGTGACTCTGTCTGAGAACTTGCATTTGTTTAAAAAAAAGAACTGTTTGAAAGCAATCATCTCACGCAGGTTGTGAACTTTGGCGGCAGCATGGTGAATCTTAAGATATCCATTGACAATTTGGTTTCAGACACGGTACAAGCAATTGGTTCTACAAAAACTGTATTGACGTCTGGCAGTTGGATGGATGAGAATTCTTTCAGAGAGCCAAATAAGGTAAAGTGGGGAACATGTAAGCAAGTAGTATGAATTTCCGGTATTTCTGGTGGTGCTTGCTTTTCATGCTTAATAGCAGGGATGGGGGATGGGGGATGTGTGAGTGATTTCATTCGTGATTCAAAACTCAAAAATGGATTGCACCAAAAAGCTTTTCCGGTCCTTTTTAAGTTGAGTTAGAATTTTTTTTATCTTCTTCTTTCTTTGTAAATGTTGGTGTGGGGGTCTTAGTCTTACTTAGGGATTTTCATTTTAAAGTCAGTATAGGCTTCTCAGTTGCAGTTTAATTCCTCCTCCTATCCCTACTGGCTGCAGGTGATTCCAATGAAAAACCCGTTGAAAGTTGGTGGCAAAAGCATGACCGTCTCACTTTCTCCCTACTCTTTTACCTCATTTGATTTGTTGAAGACGACAAATGCCATTTTGGCCAAGGAATATGCATCATCTGTTCCTACTCCTAGCTTGTCCACGCACTAAAGCTGGACAATTTGTTCTGGAATCTGGAATCTGGAATCTGAATAATGATGATGATGTTGCCCATTCGTTTTCCCACGGCAATAAAGTAGTTAGATTATGGACAATTGTGATATAACAGTATATATTGCTCCAATGTGCAACACTCTGTGTGTTTGGACTTTGGAGTAAAAAAGCAAGGTCAGGATTTCCTGCCAAATTCAGTACAACAATTTGAATGAAGTAGACAAAAGAGGAAGCTTGCCTTGGTCAAGTTGTCATGCCATACAATTAAAAAATCTATTTCATATATATACTTTTTTTTATGTCTTATCAATCCAAAATTTTGTTTATTTGTTTAAACATCTTGAAGCAAAAGAAAAGGTTGTTCTTACTGAGTTGCTGGCCCAGCTAAAAAGATAACTAATATAAAAGAAATAAGAATTTTTATACAAATATATAACTGTTTACAATTTATATCACAAAAAAGAGTGATCCATCCTTCCTAGTGTTTTGTTGTTAGATCCAGATCGAAATTTCAATTTCAATTTCAATTTCAATCTCAATCTCAATCACCTCAGGCCTAAATGTAATCGGGTATCACCAGATGGGATCAGGTATCAATACAATGGTGATTGTAGTAATGTACCTATCCGGTTTACATCCCTAAATATATAAAAGAAACACGAGAAATCTTACTCGTAATTGTAGTAGGATGGTACTCTTAAAATTGTCAAGTTCATTATCCTCAAAACATACACCAACCAACCAACATATCTGAAAACAATCTCAACATCGGCTATCTTTACAGCAAATTAACAGAAGTTGATACAAAATACAACTTTTCCCAAATCTGGATGCAACAAAATATCTGATATTTGCTGCTCTGCTCCAACCCAACACTACTGCAGAAACAAAGCAAACTTGATAAGTAAAGCCATTTTGTCTCATCCGTATTTTCTAAACTTTTTAACTTGTAGTTCGTCCGCAAATGTAATAACTGGGAACATCTCAATGTAATCAAAGAAGACCACAACCGTATCCAGCTGCTAGAAGGACCTTTCATTCGTTAACATCTGGAGATGTGATGTGGCTATCTAAACCACTTTTGCAACCCCTAGGACTCACGGACCTCTTTCCCTCAAAGTATTGGCAAAGTATTAACAAGCTAAAGGGTAATCTTTCAGCACCATCCACATCCCCCACAATAGCTGCTGTCCCAGGTTAAATGATATAAGTACACAGGACTACAATCCTAACACCAGAGCCAAGTGAAAACAAACTTAACTCGCAATGTCAATTCCCTTTCCATGGTCTTCTTCGTGAATATGTCTCCTTAACCTTCTCAGCCAGATGTCGTAATCTATAGGATATGGTGTTCCACATAAGCTATCAACATAATCTGCAAAAGCTTTTAGGACAGCAGAGATATCTCCAAGCTTCTGTTGTATTAACCTCTTTGACCAAGAGGTTTCTCTCCATTGCAATGCCCCCTCAACTGAATCAAGGTCAGGCAAGTCCACACCAGAAGAAAAGTAGAGCATGTAAACAAGGCTCTCTGCATCAGAAGCCGAACACAATTTCCCATCCTGAAGGGCATACGTAGAGGAAAAATGAAGATTCATTGCTGGACGATCTCTCTCCTCTAAGATGGCATGTCCCCAACCAATAAGGACAAAATAAGGTTCCGCCACTCCAGACGTAACATAAATAACATTCTCAGGCCGGATATCTCCATGCCTAATTCCAGCTGATGCAGTAGCATGAAGGGCTGATAAGGAATCATGGCAGCATCTGATTGCCTCATCAGCATGGAATTCACCAACTCTCACCATATCAGCCACAGTTCTGCCAACAGGACTAGTTACTAAGATAGGGGTACCACACCATGGATGGTCACAGTTCCCACCTGAGCTTGGTCTTCGACACTGACCAGGGTGAATTATTCTACCAGATACACTCAATTGTGGCAGATACTTGCTAGACAAACCTTTTTGTTTCATAACACCCAATATTTTCGTTTGCCTCTGAACTTGATACCACAACTTCATATCTTCCCATGCCGGTTCCAATTGAGAAGGGGGAGAACCAACATACAGAAACAGAGAAGTTCCAGAATCATTGAGAGAAGAAGCAATATAGAATGGGACCTCACCATCACTTAAAATTTCGTTGATCTGGTAACCTTTGTTGCAGTCAGACTCCTCCAGCCACAGGACAGATCCTACTTCTAGTTTCATTGACCTTTCAGAGTCCAATCTGATGGATTCATCCTGCACTTCAACAATCTCTGGTGAAGCATTACGCTGCTGGAAGCGAAACACACCATTTCCATTCACCCTGCTATCACCCAACTGCCTTTCTATCCTCCTGGCTTGCAGACGAGAACTATGATCAGCAGCTAAGTCTTCAACTGTGTTCTTAGGTATTCCAGCATACTGCATAATGGAATTGAATGTAGCAAAAAGTAACTGCAATGCACCGATATCCCCCCAATTGGCATTTCCAAGCTTATTCCAGATCCTATCAACCGGGGAAATTGCAATGCGTGAATGGTTTTTAATCCACTCGGTGGCACATTCATAGACATTGCTCACATCAACCTCCAGCTTGTTCACATCTACTTCAAATTTCATGACCCCACCGTATTGAGAATCCAAAAGAAGAATGAATACCGAATTCAAACCCAGGGTGATATTCGATCTGCTGAAGCTTCTTGCAAGCAAAACACGGACAGCAAAGAACAAAGCATCACCTATGGCTAAGGTAGAAGGCTTGGAGTCATTGTCCAGTGCAGCAAGGTGTCCAATATTAGGCCTAAGAAGCGCTAATTCAAGAACATCATCCCACTTTCCCTGTGGATGTCTAGGATTCTTAAGCATTATAGCCGTGGCACAAAGGTCCCTGAATCTCCCTCTGGCAATTGCCTTCTCAGCCTGGCAAAATCTCAAGTTAGTATTGTACAGAGAGGAAACATAGAAAGGCAGAGGTTCATCCTGACTCCAAAATGCTTCCCACAAGCACTTAACACTTGTATGAAGAAAATCTTCAAGAGCAAGATAAGCCGATGCAGAATCTGCAGCACCAGATGTAGAAGCATGTATTGCACTAGGCATCCGAATCAGCTGCTGGAAGGGAACCCCTTCCAATGCGTAATCAAATTTTTGAAGATCTATCAACTCAAAAGGAACATCAAAGCGGGGGAATCTTTGTACAGTGACTTGCTCCAGCCAATTTGTAAGGTTTGCAGTAAAAACATCACTATCTACAAATCTACGGAGAAATTCTTTGCGATCCTGAGCCCTACCGCCTGACGAAATACTAGACTTTTTGGTCCAAGACTCAACTGATTCCCGGTCAGGAGATCCACCTGTCAAAGACATTGCATTCATGAAATATGCAAAGCTGAATTCTAGGAAATTGAAATTGAAATTGAAGGGGAAGAGGGGATGATAGCATCCCAACTAAACAAAAGTAAACCAGCACAATGGGCAAACAAAAAGAAAAAAAGAAAAATGCAATATAATTGGGCACCCAGTTCCTATCATTTCAGTTTGATTTACCGAAACTGCAAAATCTGAGTGACAAAGCATTCAGAAATTTAGGGTTACTTTTTCAAAGATCAGCCAACACATGACAACAACATACATGTAAGTCGTAACAAACAAAGTAAGTAGACAATTACCAAGGGGGACAGCCTAACCTAACCCAAATGAATAAACACAAAAACAAACGAGAAAAAAAAAGAGAGCCAACTCATAGTATGAGTTCTCTAAATTATGAAAGATACTAAAAGCTTTGTGATTGTAATGCTACACCAGCAATCAAACCTAATTACGAAGCACCAACAGTTGTCATAGATCACTAAACCATCACTGGAACTCCAACAACAAACTTCTAAAACTAATCCTATAAATATAATCAATAATTCAAAAACAAAAACAGGTCAATTTAGTAAACCCAGAGTCAAAACTGCAGTTTGTTAGGGCAGGGAGGGAGGGGATTGTATCTTCTTTTACCTTCCATCTGACCGAAGAAGAAGAAGAATTGGAATCGAAGAGCTGTAGAGATCGTTAAAAAGGAGACATGATTCAGAGCTCGCCGAGGTCTGAGGTCTTCTTCACACGCGCATGCAAAGACAAACACTCTTTTTTCTCTCTCTTCACACTCCTCGTCTCGCGATTTTCCATTTTCTAAAAGCAACTAAAAAACGAGCCTTTTTTTTCTCTTTTTTTTTAAATTAAAATAACTTCTAAGAGGTTATCATCCTCGTATATGAGATCATATCCTCTCCGTCATAATCTATCCACCTTTGTGGTTTAACTAAAATTATTTTACAATTATTAAATCCTAACTAGTAAAAAATACGATGTAATTTTCGATCGATAATCTCAGCTCTTCTAATTTGAGACCAGATAATCTCAGCTCTTCTAATTTGAGACCAGGTCATCTGTCCAATATTTATCCTATCTTATTGTGTCTTACATTCAAAACGACATAGTTTCATTAAAATTATGGACTAAATGCATAGATATCACTGAAATTAATTTACAATTATTAGACCATAACCAAGAGATTAATGAACCCTACTACGTAGTTTTAATTAAGACAGAATAAGACAGACAAAAATTTTTGATAGAGATCTTGTGTCTTCTGATAAAGTATCAAATTTTTGCATTATTCGCATATCAACTATCAATTATTGCTTATCAATATTAACCCCAAAAATATATAATTCTAATGATGATTCGCGTATAAAGTATTAATTTTTTTCGCATATCAAATATCAATATTTGAAATAAAATGTGATACTCAAAAAATAAACACGCGTCATGTCTCATATATGAACCCTTTTCACCGGATAATACCTGTTGAGTAAATATTTCAATTGATATTATTGCAATTTACTAATAAACTAAAGTTTAATAAATTGTAATTCTATCTACTTTTAGAGTTCAAAAAAGTTAAAATTTTATTTCTTTTATACAAATTTAATAGTTGTCTAGGTGAATGAATATTTAACTATAACATTATTCAAATTATTATAATTTATTAATAAATTAGAGTTTCAATCTTTTATAAATTTTATCCACTCTCAAAATAATAATAGAATTATAACGATCGCTTATACCTTTTTCCAAAATAATAATAGGATTCTATTTTATTATAATTTGATTTGATTTATAAAATTTTAATAGTCTTGCTAATGAACATTTAAATATAAAAAAAAATTGTGTTAAAAAAGTATTATCACAAACTTTAGAATACTTATCAAGACATTCAAGTTTTAGTTATCAACCAAACTTATGTTGTTGAAATTAATTTTAAGATTTAAGTTAAGTTATGTTTACCCACATATAAATATTAGTTTACTATATTTCAAATATCATCATTAAGATACAGTTACTTACTAAAACATTATTAAAGTTATAAAAAAAACTCAATTTGGATTTCTTATGCATAAATTATACGTTTATCTAAAATTGACACATTTTTTATTTGATTGTTTGTGTCTGTATTTTTTCACTTTTTGGTTATATTATTTTTAATTTAATTTAATTTTGTATAAACAAATTAAGATTAAAAAAATGGAGAGTATATTAAACGAAAAAAAAGTTTGAGTAGTCATAACTCATAAGTTCTTGGAGAACAATAATGTAAAACAGTAATTACATATGTTACTTTTTTTTTTATTTTCCTTTCAAACTTCCGGCAATGTTTTTTGTATGTCATTTATTTCCTTTCCCAAAATATCCATACAAGTAAGGATGAAATTGTTTTGCTCTAGTATACAATTAATATCAAATTATCTTAAAGCATAGAGAGTTTTTGTCATGAATACATTTGAAGTTGAAAATGAATAAATACTTATCACAAAGCTTGAGAAACACACAAATCCTAAAAATAAAAAATTGTGTGTTTACATGTCCATCAAATAATTACTTCAATCGAAGTGAGTTCATTGGAAGTGTAATTAAAAAAAAGTTAAAATCTATTAAGATTAATTAATACTAGTTTAAAAAACTATTGTGTATTTTTTAAAAATTAATTTTACAATTTAACAAAGTTTTATAGTGAATAAAATTAACATTAAAGTTTATCGTAATAACTATACTAAAACTAGCATCAAAATTTATGATAACAATTATAAAACAGTTAAAGAATAAAGAGTTTAAACTAGTTAATGATTGGATTGATATATTTTAAAAATAAAATAATAAAGGAATGAAGTTTTTCGATCGTAATTTACTTTGTGAATGATAAAAAGGGTAATAGATTTTTTTTATTAATTATATAAACTAATGAAAATATTTTTAACCCCCTAAACAATAAATATATTAAAGTAGTGTTCCATGTAATAATATATATTTTTAATTTTAATTCAAAATGTCAGTTTGTCTGTTAATGTTATAGTGACATATTTAATCAAATTGAGGGTCGTAAATACAGGAGTTACGTGTCGTCAAATCTATATTATATTATAGACAAAACAACAACAATTAAATCATTATCGCATGTGGATTGTATGAAATTATTATATTTTATCATCTTATTTTATCAGCGCATATGATTCAAGTTATATTTAAATACAACATGTTTTTTTAATAGTTTCTTAAAAATAAAATTCTAAACTCTAAATTTTAAACCTATCAAAGTGTAGAATCATGGAAAAAATAACTATGTCTATCAACAAATCGCCAAGAAGAATTAATGTTATGGTGAATTTATTCCTTATAACACACCGAATTGGCTATATATGCATGTAACAGGGGAAAAAGACACGTGAGGTACAGTAAGAAAAATCTCTATACAAACTGTGCAAAGCTCGAATTCATCATTTGGTGGTCTTATATACGAGTTATAGTAATACTTTTATAGCGAACAATTATACTTTTCAATATTGTAGTTATAATTTTTAATATTATAACGATGCTTTTAATATTATAGTGATATTTTTCAAGCGGTCGCACATGTGAATCAATTAATTGAAAATAAATAATTTTCAAAATCACGAACCTTGATCAACCTAGGACATGATGATTAAGGTTCGGGGTGGATCATTGGGATTGCGGTCACCCCCGAGATTTGAAAAATTATGTTAGGTCCTTGTAAAATTTTTAAAAAATTCAATTGAATCCTTAAGAAAATTAGAATTTTGCACCCCCAAATTAAAATATAACTTTTACTATGTAATTTTGCCCCTCCACACATTTATTTATGGATCTGCCACTGATTAAGCTTCTACCACTTGGTGCAGCTAGGTAGATAATTATCGTGCTTTCAAAGAAAAATAAAATGCTAGATTCGCAATTGATATGCAACAACAATGAATAAACACGAGGGGTTCAAATTTTAATATACGAAATCATCTTGTTGACGCAACTCTGGCTGGTACTTAGAGTTTGGAGCTAATGAAATTCATTTTTCCATTAACCAAAATGATGAATAAAAAAATTATTCATTTTAAATTTTGAAACCTTTCGTTAGTAATTGAAAGTAAGTCAATATAATATTATTTACCCTTTGAACTAACCCATAGTATACTTGAGTTTCTCGTGACTTTTGATGTTAGGAATTCTATTAATTCTCTGTTGATTAATTTTCTCTGCTCCCAATAGAAAAAACTTTGTGTAGTAAATTTGTTTCTAATTAATTAATGAAACTTTGAGAATTGCTTTGGTAGAATTTAGAAACACCAAATTTATTTTACTTAAATTATAAGGATTACTTTAGTCCACTGCCAACTTTGGAAAACAAAACTACAATTTTCCCCTCCCTCCGTTTTTTGGTTTCGAGAATTACCGGTTGGTGTTTCATTTCAAATGCATGAAAAGCGAAAACGTAAAAATATGTGTCGAGAATAATTCAACCCACATGGCCAACGGCTAGTTGGAGAGACGACGGCCCAACGGTCACCACTCGCCAGCCGCGGTAGTGTCGGACTTCTGGACATTGGATAAATTAAGCTCTAACTGGAAAGCTACAACAAAAGCACACCAAACTTTTTAAAGAAGGACTAAAGATGATTCTATTCGATATTATTCTTTGGAATTTAAAGGGAAGTATATTGAGGAAATTTCTATGTTTTTTTTTTTTTTTTTTTTTTTTTGATTTCAAGTTTCCTAAATAAAGAATATTATAGAGGGGTGAAAAGAAATCCGCAGTATCTACTTCTAAATACAACAAGGATAAAATAAAACTTTATAAATGATTGCTTTGAGCTTTCTTGCAATTTCAAATCTCCTTTGAGTAGTTGATGCACTAAACTTTAGCTTTCTGACGGTAAATTGAGTGGGTTAAATTGCACAAGTGAAAGTTTGTAGTAACTAGGGCAAAAATTTAAAAGAAACATAGAAGGTATTTTATGATTAGGTGCCTTAATAAAGTTTAAACCAGTATCATGATTATATTATGAAAAGTTTTGTTAACTTTCCTTCCACTTTCAATCCATTCTTTTTCTCGGTAGTCATTTGAGATAAAATTTATTTGGGCATACTGTTTTTTATGATAAATTGTGATTTATATATAAAATGAATAATTAGTTATATATTTAAAATTATTTTTTTTAATAACGCGTTAAAATCATCGTATCATATATATGTCCATGTGTTTTTTTAAAAAATTTGTTTTTATCACACCTTTATTATACAAACAACAAAAAGAGGATGCTCAAACTCTCTTTATTATTATCCTAAATTGATACGAAAAAAAAATCAAATACAATACAATAATTCAAACTTATGTCCTGAGTTGGGATAATTTACATTTACCCCAAATTTCCCGATTTCGTTTAATGGCGTGGACCCAACTACCACATAATTCATCTCAATTTTCAATTATCTCATCAATCAATCAGTCAGTAGTCTACCGACTCTCTCTCCCTCCTCCATATAAAATAATAATAATGATAAAAGAATACTATAATTCATCTCTCTCTTCTTTCTTTCTCTGTCTGGTTCGAATTAATTGAAGAATTCAGCAGGCAGCCAATGCCAATGCCAATCCAATAATCAATCAATCATTCATTCATTCATTCATTCATTTGTGATTTGTGTTTTCTCCATTCACATCTTGCGGTAGATAATAGATATCGTTGTTGTCCGATTGGATATGTGTGGAATAGTTTCTACTCTGCTCTGAAACAAGTAATAAAGAGACTCTCTCTCTCTCTCGCTCTCTCTCTCTCTCTCTCTCTCTCTCTCTCAATCTGTAGCAGCAGAACTGCACAAGGCTTCTCACAAGTATCAACTCTCAACTCAACATCCAATTTCCAACAAGGTACTTCCTCCTCCTTCATCCGCCTTCTTTTTTTTTTTTCCCTGTTTGGATCATGTATACCAGTAACGCCTGGACAATTTTACTTTTATCATTTTCTTTTCTTGATCTTTTTATATCTCGCGTTTTCCAGTTTTGCTTTTCTAGGTTTTCAATTTAGCCGCTTCATTTGACATTTCAGTTTTTCTTTTTCATGTATTTTCATTGTTCAACTTTGATTCCCTTCGAAATGTTCACCTCGAATAGGTTTTCTATTCGTAGGTTTATGAAAGATGCTTTCGTTGTTGATGTTGCCCTACTATTGATTTTGGATTCTTGTACATAATCTTTTTTTATTCCAAAGATTGAATTTTGCCCTAATTTATTTTGCAAGTTCCTTGTCTAAGACCCAAATTTATTTTTGCCTGGCTCATGGATTTTTGTCAATCTCCTCTCTCTTTACACTGAACCAAGCGGGCTTTTGTTGTTTCTTTTAGCATTGAATGAGTTATTTTGGTCAAAATTTCATTCGTGTAGAAGCGGGGAGCCTGTAATAGTCTGTGTGATCTTGTGCATTAGGTTTGCTGGTTTTCAAGCAATGTGATTATCTTACTAATGGAAGATTAATTAGCTTACAAGCTGAATTTATATTCCATTTTATACAGCTACCTTCCTGTCTACAAGTTTCTACTGTTTCAGATTCCAACAGTACTAATGAAATTTGAACTGCAGTATTATTCCGGGATAAACTACTGGTTGATAGATTTGTTAGGATAGCAGTATTATATTTGCCTTTTGTCCTTGGTAGCAACCTGTTCGCTGCACAGTTTACAAAGCCAACATTTCCTCTTCCTTCTTTACTTGTACTCAAAAAGGCGATACCCTCACCCTCAGGGCCCCCACACCCTGCCCGACATCGGTGGAGGAGGTAAATCACGGATTCATGGTCCAGAGCGCAGGAGGCCCAGTGCCTGGTGCGTACAAGGGGCTAGTGCTTTACAAACTAAAACCCCCACACTGCCGCTGCCAGGACTCGAACCTGAGCGCTTGTACTCAATCTGCTACGTCTTACCACTGAACCAGCCCGTGCGGGCCTCTTCCTTCTTCACTTTTTAGGATTCAAGTGGGACTAATATTTGAAATGGAACATGGATCTGAATGATATCGCATGCCCTCTTTAGTTCTATGGGTTCTCTTTTCATAAATGCTACAATTATACTTGAATGCTGCTACTTGTTAGTGCTTATTTTATTTTGAGTGGAAAATGAGAGAGGATAATAATGTTACTGCTTGAATCGGTTCTCAACTCATGAATTTTTTTTCCGCTTTTCTTCTACGGCAGGATTCCTTTATCTGCTTTACCATCCATCCTATTTTCTCAACTTCTGCGACCAAACTTCTAGGCGTGTGGGTTTCAAGCACAACTGGTACAATTTTAGAAAGATCACAAGCTACTGTAGGAGTTTCAAAGTTTTTCTCATAATGGTAATCTTTTGCTAACTTTCCTACTTTTCCATTAGGTTTGGATTTGCAGTCTCTTTGTTGTGTGCTTTGGGATATCCACTTATTTTCTATTGTTTATCTGATGTTAGTTAAACTATGCTTGATTGAAATCCTTGTTGGCGCAAATATTTGCTTCAAGTGTCATACAACATGAGTATGACACTTTGTTAATTCTTGTTAATCTTCACTTTGTTAATTCTTGTTAATCTTTGCATATGAGTATCAAGTGTCATACTACATGAGAACTTTGTATTCACTTTTAGGTTTGTTAAATTGCTTGAGATTGGTTAATCAATGTCATATTAGTAAATCTAGAGCTCAGGGCAAACTTCTTACCAACCTTGTCTTTTGGATTTACCTTAAGACTTTGATAATCCTTTTTTTTAAAGGTAGCAAATAATTACGGTTCTTTGTAATTGTGTTTGTCGTTCATTCCATGCCAACACATAATTCTTTTTCTTCCATTGATAGGCAACGAATGAAAATCTTCCTCCTAATGTGATAAAACAACTTGCTAAGGAATTGAAGAATCTTGATGAAACACCTCCTGAGGGCATTAAAGTTGGTGTGGATGATGATAATTTTTCAACAATATATGCCGATATTGAAGGCCCAGGTAATTCTTTGTCCTTGAGAGTTTCTCACTCTTCTGATACAATTTATGGTTTGTGTTGATTGTTATCCTTTCTTGCAGCTGGGACTCCATATGAAAATGGTGTATTCCGTATGAAGTTGTTATTATCTCATGATTTCCCTCATTCTCCCCCGAAAGGTTGGTGAATTGCTACATCCTAAACGTCTATTATTTTCCTTCCATTTTTCAGTGCAAGTGGATTGCTTCTCTCTGGCCTTTATAGTTTCTTTATTAAACTTTTATTAATAGAAATTAGTAGGTTCTAGAATTTGAAGCTTGTTCAGTTTTTCTTTTTTCCTTTTTTCCCCCCTTTTCTTTGGGCGGGTGTGTTTGCAATGGAAGGGCATGACCGCAGATTGCATCTTGTTCAGAAAGTATTATTTCCTTTATTTTTGTTTTTTAAGGCATTCGACATTTGCAATATTTCTATTGCTCTCATCAAAGATGAGATACAAAGAGTTCTTGCCCTGCTTAGTCAGATTCATATTGCTCTTTTTTTTTTCAAGATCTATTTATTTGAAATGATCGTCTAGTTTTCTTTTTTATAAAAATATTTTCAATTTTTGGTTGATTGAAAGTCTAGTTTTAGATTTTTAGTTGACTGTGCATATTTTTTTAGGCATTGCTTCTCATCTTTCCAAGTCCTTGTTTCTACTTTAGGTTACTTTCTTACCAAGATTTTTCATCCGAACATTGCAACAAATGGTGAGATTTGTGTGAATGCATTGAAAAAGGATTGGAATCCTAGCCTTGGCCTGCGGCATGTTTTGATGGTATGCTTTTTTGTTTTTTCTGATCGGTCTTATCATATTTGTTGGTTTTAAATTGCCAAGCAATGGCAGCAAATATCATTATTTGTTGGTTTCTGTAAATAAGGAAGTTCATATGCTAGTTTGTTTACTTTTGTACCCCATATCTGTACTGCTCACAGGTTATTAGATGTTTGTTGATCGAGCCATTTCCAGAATCGGCATTGAATGAGCAGGCTGGCAAAATGCTACTTGAAAATTATGAGGAATATGCCCGACATGCAAGGTGATTTGATTCATGTTTTTTTATCCACTTTGCCTTGTATGGTGTTATAGATAGATGCCTTCTACTTATATGCTGTTGTCTGTTTGTGATTTTGTGCAGTATCTTTTCAGTAATTGTTATTCTATTGTTGATGGCCAGATGCTTTATTTTATAGGCACATGTTCTTTCCATATAGCCGACTCCGCTTAGTGGGATAAAGGCTTAGTTGTTGCTGTATGTTCTTTCCATTTCTTTCCAAGTCTTGATATTTCTTTGTATTTTACTTCAACTTAAACGTGGTCAGTTGTGTCAATTATCTTCAAAGGGGGGCATTTTCGACCTAGATTCTTAGTTGTATGATATGGTTGTCATTGAGAGGATGAAGAGAACGAAGCGTGTGGTTAGATGGTTGATTATGGAGTATGATAATTGAGAATGGCTTTCTGTCTGTTTGATTTATTTTGTAGCCTTTAGCATGTAGCATATGTGGCATTAGGGTCAAGCTGTTGAGTTCATTGTCCCTGATTAAAAACAGAAGGCTTGATGAACCTCAAAGAAAGTACCTAATATTGACCATATGGCAGTGAGTCTGTTAGTTTGGTAACTTTGTCTTGCTTCAGCATCTCTCTAATCTTCCAATGAAGTTGTTTCCAGAGGTTTTATCACATTTCCACATGTTGCGCACGATAGTTTACCGATATACATGAAATATCCGATCTCTCACGAGCATTCTTAAGCCTGCATGCATGTATCAATTTCAAATTCCTGCCCATTATTACATGGAAGCTTATGGTCTAATGAACACTCTTATGATACTTTTTACTTCTCAACTGTTAGTTTGATTTAAAAGGTTAATCTTTACAAATTATTTGTTTTATGTGTGGTTGAGAGTTTAGGGTTGAGGGGAAGGGGAATCATTAACTCAAATTAAAAGGGGAAAGGGAAGACCTAAAAAAATTGGAAAAAATCTATAAAAACAGACATGATATACCACCCGAAGAATGAAAGAGAAATTCTTCTGTTGACAAAACACGATGGTGAAATATGATCCACATAGCCGATACCCCATAGTGGGATAAAGGCTTTAAATAGTTGTTGTATTTGTGGTTGAGAGCTTGCCAAGCTGGAATCTGGAAACATGCTTTTATGAAATGGTTTCACGGGATTCAGCCAATCCAAAAGAACTTTTGATCCTGGGGTTATTTTTAGCTCCCTCCTACTTCTATAAGCCCCCCATAATCACATGTTTTTCTCTGGCCTAATTATTTTAGGTTTAGTTGATTAAATGTCCAGTATAAACTTGCATGGGAAAGGATGAAATATTCTAGAATTATCTCCCTTCCATTGCCTGTAAATCTTAGAACTTAGCTGATATTCTGTGAAACTGGTATTGTTCCCCTGGATCTGGAAGAGTTACATCCTCATATGAAAGTTTAAGCTATTAGTGAGAGGAGTGTAGTTCTTTTTATTGAAAAACTCTAACATGCCACCCTTTCACATGTGGGCTGTATTCTTTTTAATAGGCACAACACATGCACATTGTATGTTGGGTAGAAGCATTGAACCTTGAAATTTTGCGTTAGTGCAAATGTTACTATTTGTTGGGAGCCTTGAATGTGGCGCAGTGGTAAGCGCAAATGTTCTCCTTGTGAGGTCATGAATTCGAGCCTGATCTTGATCGATCCTCCCCCTATGCACTCTTAGAATCTGAGTGCCTATAACTGCACCAAAAAGGTAAAGGTTTTAGTGAGAGTGCTAATGAAAACTGTTAGTGAACTGCACAAGCCAAGCACCGTGAACCTGGACCTTCGGTACAAGCACAGGATGCTGACCCAAGGTTGGTCAACAATCTGGGACTCATCTGAATGACCTTGAGCCGGATATTCATGTAATTATCAACATCCAATAGCTGTTAAAGGAGAGTACTTTATGAAGACCTAGGATCTAATGCTTCACTGAATTACTGTATCATCCAGAAGCTTAAATTGTTAAAAGTTCAGAGTATATATGAGTAGATGTTAAACAAGTTTTTCTAACTTCACAATTTTTACAGAATTTATACTGGGATTCATGCACTCAAGTTAAAGCCAAAGTTCAAAACAGGAGCAATTTCCGAGTCAACTACTGCCCTAAATGTTGACCAGTTGGCCAATTCAGCTTATTGTGTGGATCCCAAGAATACGATATCTGGTGCTGCTCACCCACCCCAACATCCATCGTCGATAGCTCCTTCAAATGCCAGCAAGGGAGGAAATAATCACGACCTGTCAGCTGATCTTACTTCGCCCGTGGATGCAGGTGTTGGTGCGTCCGCAGCACCATTCATGCAAAAGAAGGTAGTTTTGCTTGCCAAGATTCCTTCTGACAAAAAGAAGATGGATGCAAGAAAGAAAAGCTTGAAGAGATTGTAAGGTTTCAACGATGTAGTAGCCTGATAGTCGAACAAAAGAGGCTAGTGCAAAAATGCTTGTTGTATGTCTATGTCTTGGAATGATAAGGCATTCTGGAGATTCATAGCCTTACAAGGAATTCATGTTTGATTTGTTCAAATTCGTGCATTTGAAAATCTTATTCTAGGAGTAAAAGACAGTTTTATCTTTTGATTAAGCAAAAGTTTATTCGGGAATAGAATAATAAAACGTCCAACTCCCAAAAACTCGAAGCTGAAGAGTAAATATAATATATTTTATATGTTAATATGTTTAATTTTTTATATAATTTTTTTGGTTGAGACTTTTTCCTACGGTACGAAAGTATAAAGCATAATTCTGACTTAAAAGAGAACAATTGTTGCAACTCTTTTAAGTTCTAATCCCGGGGCCGTGTCCATGAAATTGGAAAAACGAGCAACGATTTAAAAAAAAGATACAAATTGCGTTTACTACCCCACCACCTCGGCAACATATATATATATATCTCTCGTCTCTCCGGCGGTGTCTCCTTCATAGTTTCTCCCTTTCTCTTACTCAACTCTCTCACAGATATCCTTACTAGTAAGCTTTCAGAAATTATATCTTCAACATACTATTAATTTACTTTGTGGGTCAAAAAAAATCTCACCTGGCTACGTAAGTAAGTTCCCCTATTAAATTTTCTCCCGATTTTTTTTCATCTTTGTATCTCGTGACTGACACCTGTTCATTGCGGTTGAGATAATGGAATGTCTGTATGAATTGATATTTTATTGGGTTTGATTTAATTCTCTTTTTATTATAGAACGACTATGAAATCAGATGTAGAATTTGTTTAATGTGTGATGTATGTTTAGCCCGTCGACGAAGATGTTTAACTGTTGGTATGAATCCCTAAAAGAAGTTCAACAAGGTCGATAATGCGGAATCTTTATGCTCTCCTTTAATTTATTAAAAACTTTTAGCTGCTCACTAGACTGCTATTTTGATGATTACTAAGGCTGCTCTGAATCTTAACTTTGGGCTTTGCATATTCTTTTTGTCTAAAGCAGTCATCAAATTCTGGAGAGATTTAAATCATTTTGTTGTATTCTGCTTGGTTTGGGTTTAAACTTTGCTGATAAAGATGTTTGAAGTTTAAAAGGAAAAAGTTAGGATATGAAGGCAAAGAATTTCCGTAAAAGGAGCGCAGCCGAAGCAGGAGATGATAACAAAATTGATTCAGAGGATGACCAAGAAAGGAGGTACTGTAATACCTGCTAATTGTGTCACTCTCATGTGGCTTCTTCCAGAGTATGCTTACACGTGCTTGCAGATTGTCATTAGAGGAGGTGAAGTTCCTTCAGAAGCAGAGGGACAAGAAATCAGGAATTTCAGCCGTCCCTTTAACAGCTCAGTCTGTTGGGGCTAGCAATTTCAGCACTGGAGGTTTGATCCGGAAAGGAAATGACAAGACGGATGGGGACGGGGAGAAGGATGACTTGGTTTTGCAGGATACTTTTGCTCAAGAAACTGCTGTCATGGTTGAAGACCCAAATATGTATGGAGACTTCTATAGTCATGTATCTTGTTTCTCGTTTCACTTATCTGGTTCATTTTATTGATCGTTTTTGTGTTTTCCCTCTTCATTATATACTCTTACTTTTGTCTTGATTGAAATTTGCTTACAGACCATCAGTCCTTTGCTAACCCAGTCTCTAGATTAGACTTTTCATGTATATTTTGTGCTTATCACTAAATTGTCAGACTGATGGATACTCAGGCAAAACATGAAATAGATATTAAGCTGCTGAGAATGAAAATTTTGGTGGTGAAAGGCACCTTGATTTACCTCATCATGTAAGGATTTGTTGCAACAAGCTACTTTCAATTATATCATCCAGTGACAAATTATTAGGTGATTGATTGTACACTTCTTTGGCATCGACATCCTTTAAATCTGGGAAGCATTGGCCTCTTCTAGGAATAGTAATTGCTAGTTTTCCTCATGTAAACTACTTTGTTTATGCAGAAATGATGGGTAATGTTTGTAGTATGAAAGGGAGGAGGTTTTGTGGTCTCTTGGTTGGTTCTTTTTTACTTTACCCCCATAAAACTCTCATACAATAGAACTTTCTTCTTTTAAACTGGCCCACACATTGGCTGATGACTTGTTAAGATTCATGGGGACACTGAATTATTTCTAAGATCGTTCTTTAGGGTTTCCATGATAATACTTTCCCATTCAATGCGGGGACAAAATTTAATTGTGCAATTATTTGCTGTATTCTTCAAATGAGCAGGCTGAGGTATGTTGAGCAAGAATTGGCCAAGAAAAGAGGCAGGAATATTGATGTAGAAAATGAAGTTGAGAATGATGTCAAATGTGCAGAGGATGAACTCTACGAAATTCCAGAACATCTTAAAGTGAGTGAGCTGACTGTTTGCTGCCCCACCCCCTACCCACCCACGCAAAAGTGCAATTTTTTTTACTGCAAAAAGAGAAGAGTTTTCTTTCTGCTACTTGTGTTCACTGCATTTCACAAGCGAAATCACTGGCTTAGCCCCAGTCTATCATCTCTTTTCGCAAACAACTTAATAGCTTCTCTTTGTATTTCTAAATGTTTTGAACTCACTGTCATTTCACTTTTATAGCCTTTTGGATATAGATCAGTGGTTTCTTTTAGCAGGAGTTAATAATTTTTTGGCTCTGTGTGCTTAGGGTGGGGGTTTGAGCTTAAGAAGAATCAAGAATATAAAGGGTATCAGTGCAATGCAAATCATAAACTACCAGCAATTGGTGATTGTTGCCAGATTGGCTTTTGCTATCTATCATATGCACATGCCTCACCAAAAAGGTGATGGTGGAGAGTGATGATTTCAGAACTGTAGATAGACAATTCTTAGTAACAGAGGATATGGAAGGGCAGAATAAGAACTTTAAAAGGAGAAAGGGTTTAAGGAAGACCAAAGATAAGAAGAAAAAAAATAGAAACTCTAGGAATATCCACCTAAAGTTCCTTAGAAAGGACCTTCATAGAGGAGATTACTTTCAAAAGAAAGCACAGCACAACGATACTCAACATAATCTCATTATATTCCATCTGTCATAAATATGTTGCAAGAGACCTATGTATGGATGACCAAACTTAGAGGATAAATATTCACAAGAATGAAGCAGACCTGTGGCTAAGCAAAACTATCAACTAGACGTCTAAAAGCTGAAAAAGTTCTGGAAAACCTAGTTTCATCACCTCGATGGAGGCAGCTATCAACTACGAAGCAGACCTGTAGCTAAGCAAAACTATCAACTACGAAGTCTAAAAGCTGAAAAAGTTCTGCAAAACCTAGTTTCATCACCTCGATGGAGGCAGCTGCCTAGTTTGACTTTTGAGACTTTAGAACTTTTAACAACTATGAAACTCTAAATCAGGAAACCCAAGTTTACTTTAACAATTCATCTGCCCGCAGGTTGCGGTAGATGAGTTAGACTAGATGTATTATAAGAGTGAAGCACCATGGTAGTTGCATTTAATAGCTGGCTATGAATATTGTCAATTAAGAGAATACTGTCTATCTTCTACTTAAAATATCATGGTGGTTTAAGTTGTGCACATCTGCCCACTTAATGTTTCAGCTATTCCACTTGACACCACTTTTATGTATTTCATTTTCTTCTCTTAGGTTAAGAGGCGAAATTCAGAGGAAAGCTCTACACAGTGGACAACAGGCATTGCAGAGGTTCAGCTTCCCATGGAGTATTGTCATATCCCATATTGTGCCTTTACCTAAATTTTCTTGTTCAGCATGATAAATTTTAATCAAAATATTCATATGTTTTTTGGTGGTTGTCACAATGGAAATAAAATGTTTGACAAATTATTTATGGTCTTCTTAGAAGTCATAATTAGAAAATGGTATAGATTTTTTTCGCAAAATAATCAGTAAAATGTAAATATCTTGGGTTACAAATTAGTTTTGTTCACATTCTTCCACTGATTGGCAGATACAAATTGAGGAATATTGAGGAAACAGAGGCTGCGAAAAAGCTCTTACAAGAAAAAAGGCTCATGGGTCGGCCCAAAACTGACTCTAGCATCCCCTCAAGTTACAGTGCAGACTACTTTCAACGTGGGAAGGACTATGCAGAAAAACTTAGGAGAGGTCTGCAATTTCTTATTGAACATGCTTACTCGTTTGCTGTTTGTCTTAGCGTGTAATAGAGATGAGCAGGTAGGTCTTTGTACGTGATTTCATCTTCGCTTCTCGTTTGCAATCATTTGTCTTCTGAGTTTGCTCTATCACACTACCATTAGCATTATTTTTAGTCAAATAACCAGTTACATGACCTTCCTGTTTAGATTTTTTGTTTCTCTCAAATTTTAATAGAAAGCTAGAATGATGTGATTTCCATATTTGCGATGATCAAGTGTCCATCAAGAGTTTTTTAGACTCTGTAAACCCATTCCGTGATCATATTGTTGCCACCTTTTTCTTTTTAAACTGCATGGCAGGGGGCAGTAACTGAGAGAGGGATGAGTATGAGGAAGATGAGAATCCATGGGTGGCAGGTGAGTGTGGGGTGGCGATTGGGGGAGGTTACCAGTTTGAGCTAGACTGGAGGGTGTTTAACAGTTTGGTTTGGTTGAGTAAGAGGCTTTTCTTGAATCAAATAGTGAACTTCAGTTTGAAAATTGTCTAAAGAATGCCAAACTGTTGTGGTTGTGTAAAGGCCTTCTACCTTTCTCACTTATAGAAGATATTTACTTTATAGAAAAGAAATCTATTCTCACCTTGTACACAAAATGATGTATTGTAACTGTAACTCATGGATCTAGTTTTATTAGCAAACAAGTAATATTTGAGCATGATATGTTTTATTGGGTGATTTTTGAGTATCTTCTCAAGTGCACTAAAACGGATAAACTGTTGCATAGGGTATGTAAGTGGAAGCTTTAAGATGTCCATTTCTTGAGTTTTAATGGTCTGCCTAATCTCTTAAATATAGTAGGTAATCTACTTGGACATGAAAATTCAATTTTAATGAGGTGTGATGCCATTGATATGGAAGCAAAGGGAAGGCCATTAGGGCGCTGTTGACTTCTACATTAGTTATTCTAATTTATCGAACTGTGAAGGTGACAATTATTTGATCAATCTTGAATGTTATGTGGCAAGTAAACTCATTTCTTGTGATAAATGTAATTATGTGCAATTGTTTCAAATTTAACTATGGATTTCTACTTAATCATTATTGTACAGTTTGCTGCTATTGAGTTTTTGTGTTCACCCCACTGGTGTTAGGATTTGCTTCAGCAGCCCTAGCAGGGATTGGGGAATTCAAGGGTGAGGAGGGCTGGGGAAACAGGGGAAAGGGGATGAATGGGGCAGCTGAAATTAGGGCATGGAGATTCGAGGTAGGGGCATAGCATGGGGAGATAGCTACAATAATAGCACACCTACAGGGAAGTCAGTGTGATTTAACCTTCCTACTTTGATGAATAAATCTTGAGTTTTATACATCTAAATTGAGCCTTTCTTGGTCTATATATGTACAAATAAGAAATGGTTCAAACAGATAAATTTTAGAGTCAATGTGTAAAACATGTCAATGATGTTTTCCTTTCTTCCTTGTTTGGAATATGGAAGTTGATTGTCATTTATTGTGAAATGAATGGATGAGAATACTTCATTCCTTTTTCTTCCTTTTTCCATGGAAGTCAGATGCATTCCGTTTGTCCTAATACTCATTGGTACATAAAAATTTAGAAAATTATTGCATATTTTACTGTGGTTGGAATGTGAAATGGATGGGGAAAACTGAGGATAACCTAGGACATATGTTGTAATACAAATTGTTACATTACGAGTTAAGGAATGTATTAATTGCCATTTGACTGTGTTTGGAATGTAACATTTGTTGGGAAATTGAGGATAGCCTCTGAGATGTGAAAGGAAGAATCAGAAGAGAGAATATTTCCACTTGTAGAAATAGGAAAGGTATTAGATTATTGTTCAACTTTCCTGTGCTTAAGATTGGTAACTGTGCTGAATAGTTCGCTTCTAGAATGTTGGGCTTTTAACAGTTACATATTGCTGAGATTGGTCTATTCTTTTTATGGAGGCCCTAAAAAGGTTATTTCTTGGTGTTCCTGTCCCCTTTATGGCTTCATGAAAACAGAGTCAACTATTCGAGGCAGATGTATAGAATATACTCCCTCTGTTCTCTAATAAGTGTCGTTTTAAAGATGGGCACATTAAATAAGAAAAATGATAAATTTTCTTAGTTACCCATATTTATTACTACAACTTTCTCTCTCTTCTTTTACATAATCTTACATAGATAAATAGGATGAAGGGTAAATTTGAAACCTTTTAAACTTTTTACATTGATATTTGTAAATGACACTTATTTGAGAACAAAAAATGTGAGCTAAAATGACACTTATTAGAGAACGGAGGGAGTATAACTTAACGAAAGCCATATCCTGTAATCAACCAAAGCAAAAGCACTCTATTACCGTCAATCTGTTATTTTCCTTATTTCCCTATAGGATGAATAATATTACGTAAATACTGTATCAAAATTTTATGGTAGAGAATTTCTGTAAACTTGTATTTCCATCTTGTTCAATAGTATTCAGTTAAAAAGTATGTATTTCACTTAATTAGATAAAACTTTTTCTATCCATCTCCTGTTCTTTTCCTCTAGAATTTCTAATTGGAAGATTCCATCACTGCTTGAAGCCCTCGTTCTCTTGTTTATCCATTTTCCTTTGTTCCTTCCTACCTGATCCTTGTATAAAATCATGAGTGCTCTGTGCTCTATAAATGGAAAGAGCAATTTGGGAGAAGTTAAAAGCTTGAAGTTAATGCCATAGGATTTGTTTTTCATCTTAGAATTGAATAATAATGCGGCCTTAGTTCACTTGATTTGTCTAGAAATGGTATTGGAGAATCATCCGTGGCACTGGAGAACTTGGTCTTTTGAGTTTCTTGGGTTTGCCTACTGTTGTTGTGGCCTGGTTATTACAGATGCGCTGTTTCTACCAAGTTTGACTACTGTAGTTGTGACCTGTTATTTTAGATTCGCTGTTTCTATATTCAAAGGCACACATATAAGTTGCTCTACATATTTACTTCCGGATTGTAACCAAACAAAAAACATTGGCAGAACATCCAGAGTTGTACAAAGACAAGGATGTAAAGAAGAACGGGCTGGAGTCTAGGACAGTTGAATCGGGTGCAGAGGGAGCAGTTCAAAGGCAAGCTGCGACAGACGAGTTCATGCTTCAGCGGTTCAGAAGACGAGAACGCCACCGCGTAACTCGGAGATAGAATGTCGTTGAACTCTGTAATTGTAGCCATCTTGGGATGTTGAATGTATGTTTGTTCATTGATACTATTCTGTGTAAACTTAAAATTGTTGTATTCCCTCCATAATTCCAAGAATAAGTGGAAATTGGTGACTTTTTCAAGTGTGAGTTTGGTTAGCAAGAATGTTTCTTAAAATCTCAGCACTTTGATGCCTATTATGCGGTCTAAATTTGCAATTACCTGTATAGAAGAATTATTAGATACTTCTTTTGGTAACTGCCAATAATATTAGTGAATTCTCTGAAGGATCTCGAGTATTTCATTAACAAAACATATTTTCTACCCCTGCATACTTTGCTTTATATGTGTATAATATATATATATATATATATATATTAAATATAAAATAAGGAAATGCATAAAGAATTGACAAAAGAAGAGGCAAAGCTACAAAGTCGGGGTAAAACCCAAACCAATGAGGTTGTCCGTTGCCGGGGTAAAATACAAATCGTTTAAAAAAGTAGTTTTATATATTTATTTTTGTTAGAATTATCGTCAGTTTGTTTTTTCCTTTCCCACGCGGCCGCGCCCACGCCCACGCCCGAAAGAGCAGCAGACCTTCCAATTCCATCCTAGATTTCCAGCATCATTCCGTATTTTTTTTTATTACTATTATTATTATAACAATTAACAAGGACCCCTCGGCCCTCTCTCTTCTCCCCTTGATCGAGCGAGCCCCTTCCCTTTGGATATTCTTAAATCTTTCCTTGCTGTGTTTTTGTCTTCTGTCGTGGACTTCAATCAGCTTCTTGTTGAAATCGAAGAGGAAACGAGGAGGATATGGCCGATCAACTTACTGATGATCAGATCTCCGAGTTCAAGGAGGCTTTCAGCCTCTTCGACAAGGATGGAGATGGTTTTCTCTCTTTCTCCCTCTCTCTCCCTCTCTTATTCCTTTATTGATTTTATTTTATTTTTGCATGAATCAGATCTGATCAGATCTAATCTGGCTTTTTAATTTTTTTTGTTTGGTTAGTTGCAAATGAAAATCCATCCTTCTTTCTTTCTTTCCGTTTTTTAATTTATTGGTTAGTTGCGAATGGAAATCCATCCTTCTTTCTATTGGTAATGGTGACTCGTAATAATACTACTGCATGTTTTGCTGGTCAAATAAATCTCAGCGCGTATTCTCTTCGTATACCGTATAACAGACGGCTCATAGTCATAGCTAGCGATGGATGTGAGGTTGTCTGATAGCCTTTTTGAAAGTCGGTTTCGGCAAGCTGAGTACTGAGAACGGAGCTTAGCACTATTAGAGAATTTGGCCTCTGCGTTTTTCATCTCGAAAATCATTTGTTTATGTCATTTTTCTTGCCTGTCCACCACTGTCATGCTCATGAGTTTTTTTTCTTATGCGGCTTTCATCTTGAAAATCATGTGTTTTTGTCATTTTTCTTGCCTGTCCGCTGTCATGCTCATGAATTTTTTTTTCTTTTTGTTATGTGCGTTTGTACCATTTGTAATTTTCTTTGGGAGTTCACGGAGCAGAAGATGCTAATCCTTTTAGTCTTTAGTTCCGTTCATTTTGTCTTTGTATCTTCATTTGCTTTTACTTACTTATTAGTCTTAAATTTAGTCTTTTTGACCTGGTTCTATTATGAATTCCATCCTTACTTTTAATGTCGTGGAGGAAGATTCCACTATATTGTCAGGATTTCGTTGGGAAAAGGAAAATGTCAGATCCTCCCGCCGCCCCCCCCCCCTTGACAAAATTGTGAATAAAAAGGAAGGATATCCATCGGAATTTCAGCATATATGCAATATAAATTAGTTATCAGCAACAAAAACAAAGAAAAAAAAGGAAAGGAGACAGTATACTAGTGTGCAGTCTCAAGTCATTGTGGGGCAGGAGTTGCACGTTTGTAGCTTTTTACCATCACAATGCTTGACAAATCAAGTCTAGCCATTCACACATTATCTGTCTGATCATTGGTCTTCAAGTGATGACCTGCTTTGGAGTAGTATTTCCAAGAACCTTTCATTCTCTACATTTTTGCATCATTCTTATGGTTTAATGGATAAAAGAGCTCCTGACATTTCTGATTTTAGTATTATCTGTTCTGATTGGTTTGGAATCTTTTAGGTCTAAAATCATTTGGAAGTAATAATCATAGCCACAGTTATAGACTTCAACTATGGTAAAACAGGGTTTGACTCTGCCCTTCTCCCATGAACTTGGCTGCATTTGTGGAAACGCTTTTTGGTAGTAAGTTATTTATGTTTTTTTACCATAAAGATTGATGCTCAAATATTTACATAGTTGTTGTGGCTTGGATATCATCTGAGGTGATCATATCCTTCTAGTTCTGGATATTCACTTGGCCTTGCTCCTAAATATCTGTTGGTAAAATTTGTAATATCAGGACATCAGCTGATTTGTGAAAAGTTGTGCTTTTGCAAAATTTGACATCAATTGACCTGTTGGCAGCTGGAGAAATCCTTATTGTTTGGATTTACAGATTCATAGGCTGAACATTTGTACCAGGAATGATCATCTTCTGTGTTGCAAAAAACACCTAACATAGCATTTCCAAAATTTCATGAATACCTGATTTTTGCATGGTTGAAAAATCTACATTTTTGGTTGATGAACCTAATATTGAAGTAATCTTTAGGTTGTATCACTACCAAGGAGCTTGGAACTGTGATGAGGTCACTGGGGCAGAATCCTACGGAGGCTGAGCTTCAGGACATGATTAATGAAGTGGATGCTGATGGTAATGGAACTATTGATTTCCCAGAGTTTCTAAATCTCATGGCGAGGAAGATGAAGGATACTGACTCTGAGGAGGAGCTGAAAGAAGCATTCCGGGTTTTTGACAAGGACCAGAATGGGTTCATTTCTGCTGCAGAGCTCCGTCATGTCATGACCAACCTAGGGGAGAAGCTCACTGATGAGGAAGTTGATGAGATGATCAGGGAG
Organism: Ophiorrhiza pumila; assembly: GCA_016586305.1. Lineage (NCBI taxonomy): Eukaryota > Viridiplantae > Streptophyta > Magnoliopsida > Gentianales > Rubiaceae > Ophiorrhiza > Ophiorrhiza pumila. The sequence continues at coordinate 61,059 of BLIW01000006.1, read as the reverse complement.
GCTGATGTTGATGGTGATGGACAAATCAACTACGAGGAGTTTGTTAAAGTTATGATGGCTAAGTGATATCCCAACTTGCAGTCTGGCTCTAATTGAATAGATTAAAGTAAAAAATGATCTAAAAACTGGATAAAGAGGGCCATTGGTATATGATGGCTCCTAGTTTACTTTTTACTCTCTCAGATTTTTTTTTTTCTTTTTCTTTTTCTTTCTTTCTTTCTAAATGTAATGGCTTGGCGGGTTTAGTGATGGCCCAATTTGTAATACTATATGTTTCTGTAACTACTAATCCTGTTTGACCTTAACGGTGATTATATTTTATTTTATACTCGGAAGGTAGGTACAGGTTTTTCCTAATTGGTATCGTCCTTCCCGATGATGCACGATTGTAGGTGTGTGCAATTTCAAGATAACCAAACCCCAGTGCCATTTATGCCAAGCCTATGAGAATGCTAGCAATGTTTTCTTATGAAATCATCCCAAAACCTAGCTCAAATGTTTTGGTAATGCTACTTTGGGAACAAAAATAGCAGATCATTTTTTGAAGGGGGAGTGTGGACTTTCAAAAGAGATGTAGCCTAGAGTTTCAACTTTCAAGTGCAGTCAAAATGCTTACATAATAAAGGTGCGGTATCTTAACATACCTAAAAATCTTGAAAACATGAAAATGATCCTTTTAAAACTAAAAATGAACTGTATTATTAATTGACATTTTGAAAATGTAAGGTGCAAAATTCGTATAAAAAACTTTTATAGGGGCAAAGTTTGTAAATTTATGATTAATTTGGGTATATTCATTTATTTATTTATTTAACAATGGTTGGGTTGTAGCTTTGCAAGTCTCAATGTCTCCGTGACAGCGGTTAGTGGCGCACATATCTGAAACTTGGGGAGATGAGTAACTTTATCCTAGCTCTATTTTTTTTTGGTTTTTTCCTCGCCCGCCTATCCGTGCCCCCACAGCAGTTAGATAGATGAGCATGGTAGCAAAGGACAAGGGAGAGGGTTAAGAAACAACTGTTGAACCTGGTTAAAGGAAAGAGTTTTTTCGAAAGAGCTTTTTACTCTCCTCAGTTTTTCAGTTAGAGGAAAGAAACTTGTTGAAGCAATAGGGGGAGTGGGGAGCCGACGTGATTAGCATGTTGGTTTTCTTTGCAGCGGTCGTCATTGTTGTAATCAGTGAATATTCGAGTAAAAGAGGACATCAATTCAAGTAAAAGCAGACATGCGGACCGTCTCGATACCAAAGGAGCCGGAGCAGGTGATGAAACAAAGAGATGGATCCGTGCTGGGAAAAAAGACCATCCTCAAGAGCGATCATTTTCCGGGATGTCAGAACAAACGCTTGTCCCCGCAGATCGATGGCGCACCTAATTACCGCAAGGTTTCTCTCTATAATCTCATTTATTTAGTTTCCGTTCTCTCTACACACTTTTGCTCTGGTAGCTTACAGATTTATTGCCATAACTTAGGACGGTTTGAAGTTATACTTTTGCTCCGTTATTAAACGTTAAAGTTTCAATTTCCCTTAATTATTTTTTCCTTGTGGCTATTGTTTGTTCTTCATCGGTTAACGTCCCACCACCACCACCACCACCACCACCACCACCGCTACTGAATTCCTAGGTGCAAATATAGAATCTGAAACTCAGTTTAACTAACCGTTGTAATTGTATAGTGAAGCAATACAAAACTGTCTTTACCAATTAGGTTTGGCTTGTGTTTTTTTCCACTAAACTTTGTTGCTATTTCATTCAGTAATAAGTTACCAAAAAAGGTTTCATTCAGTGTTAAACTGCATGAAAAAGTTTAAAATATAGGGTTTAGTACAATCACAATCAAACCTACAGGTTCATTGATCTCGAACTCTTTTGATTGATGTCAAAGACTTACCTTTATTTGACTTGTATAGTTATATTACCGGTGGATTCCTTCATAATATTTGATGCCTAAAGCTTATTGAACCTGTTGTCATCTCCCGAGCATGTAGGAGGAAAGGAACCTTAGAGTACCAAACTACCAATATAGAGAGCCTTGATAGGGATAGGGTGGGAGTTGATTTCTATATTTTTAGGCTAGCATCGCATTAGTAAAATATCTCTTGACAGTTGATTATTACTCTCACTCACTGCCACTTTTACATATTCTATAAAGTGTTTGCTGATAAATGAACAAATGCTAAATGTCACTTACTCGTCCTTCATTCAAAAAAGGAATTTGATGAAAAATGACAAAAAAAGGAAAAGGATTTCGCACTGCCAATTCTTACGGAAAATCAACTGAATAACTCAACTCTGCACAAGAGGTTCCTATTACAACACTTCTGGCGACTGAATCAGAAGAGGTTAATATCTTTATGGATAAATAGATTGATTAAATAGTCTATCAATCTCCCCTCCTACGAGCAAACCATATGCATTTGGGTTTCCAAACAGGCTGTGGCCATATAGGCAAGTGTTTATGTTTTTAAGTGGGTTTATGTCATTTTACGATGGATGATATTTTTAATGTTTAAATTTTCCTAGGATGGTGGCCCCTGACCTGGTTGTCTATTTTTGTAACAAAACTTCCGGAAGTAGTGTCATTTCATTTTGTCTATGCATGACTATTTGCCTTTTATGATCTTGAAATATACTTTATATGTATGCCTTGAAATCTTATCTGATTACAGGTGTTTGTGATTAGGAGATTTCATCTTAAAGTTATCTTCCTTTCTTCTATTATTTGAATGCTAACATTTTTCTTGCCTTGTTGAGTAGGCTGACTTGTCACATGTGCATGGCGTTGCTATTCCAACCATTCATGGCATTAGAAATGTTCTTGACCACATAGGATCTCAAATACAAGGGAAGCACACTCAAGTCCTTTGGATTAATTTGAGGGAGGAGCCGGTATTTTCTTTTCTATTTTCTTCAAATTCCGATGTTTAGGAATGCTAGCAACATACTTTTTTGTTCTTATCTATTAAATCTAAACTTACTGACCTCACATAGTGTGATAAAGGCTTAGTTGTGATTATATTTAATCCCTATTTTAGATAAATTCTTGTGATGATCATGCGAAAAGTATTTTTGGAAAATATACTAAAGGACAAAACAGTATGAGGAATATTGAAGATCTTAAAAGAGCTGATCACAGCTAGTAGAGGCATATATTTTTATATCTCGGATATCGTACAGTTCTGTCTCCTTGGTTCAGAGTTATACGGGCTGTCCAGATTTTAACTTATTTGAATGCTAAGTTTAGATTGCAGATGTGACTGTACTTTTTTCACTTTTAGTTTACCTGCTCAGATGTTTCTTTGAAAAACTTTTGTTGGGATCAAATGTGTACAAGCATTATAATGGGCACTAAGGAAATAAAATTAAAGGCTTTGCATACTTTTATTGAATATATACACACTATAGTTTCATTAAATTATAGCACCATATGGTTTCATTCAATTATAACACCATATTTGAGTTGTATTAAGTTTACCGTAAGGTACACTTTCTGGTCTAAATTGAACAAACTGATTCAGGCACTGTATATGCTATTTAATTCTATCTAATTTATGCATTGATACATACTTAGTAGCTGAAATGCTCAGTAAATTTAGATGCTCCTAGAGAGATCTGATCTAGCTGTTTGTGTTATTATTGTTTTCTTTTTGCTTCATGCACCAGGTTGTATACATTAATGGACGCCCTTTTGTCTTGCGGGATGTGGAAAGGCCATTCTCCAATCTAGAATATACGGTTTGTTGCTATTGATAACTTCTGCCTCTCTTTATGACTGCTGAGATATATCAAGATAAACTTTAATTTTCCCTTGATTTATTTCTTTCCAACCAATATTTCATGAAACCTTTGGAATCATATTTAACTGTTTATGCCAATTGGGTTTTAGAATCTATTTCATATAACAATCTGTGGCCGGAGGCCATTGCCGGAACTTGCACTGGTTAGAAATTTAACTCTTTGCAAATTTGAGAAGAAAGGGCTTCTGAATTGGTGTTTTTCCAATCTACCGGTGAAAGTATCTGAAGAAATGTGCTCAAAATATTTGCTTTATCAGAGGAAGAACAGATCCAAGAATTTTCTGTTTTATGTGAGATTAAGTGTAAAGTTTTTGTCACAAGGTTTGTAGCAAAGCTGGCGAAGGGTTGTCCTTCAAATTGTTTCATATTCTGAGTTGATCTTGAAAAATGGATAAATCTTCATGATTCGTTGATGCTGTCTCTTTTGAGCACTTTGGCAGTTTTTGTTTTCCCTTCCAAGTTATTTATTCTTGCTTCTCTGACAGATTCTTGTTCAAGCTTCAGATCAAGTTAGTGAAAATGTTTGATGTCAGTGTGTTTTCCCCTTGCAATAAAATTCATAATCTAATGTTTAGCTTCTTGATGGGACTAAACTGACATATTAAATTAGGGCATCAACAGGCAGAGGGTGGAGCAAATGGAGGATCGATTGAAAGAAGATATCCTTCTTGAAGCTTCAAGGTGTCTTTTGTGTTTGGCATTTGCCTCTCTATGTCTCTCTATATGTATATATATCTATCTGGATAGCTACGTGATTAAATTTTTCCATAAAAATCTAAACGACAGATATGGAAATAAGGTCCTTGTAACTGACGAGCTACCAGATGGTCAGATGGTTGATCAGTGGGAGCCAGTGACAATTGCTTCTGTGAAAACCCCGCTTGAGGTTTTTCAGTTTTTCTCGTATGCTCTGGTTGTGATGTGATAATATCCAATAGCTCCTTACAATAATTTTTAAACCTCTTTGTTGAAGCTAGGTTTATGAGGAACTGCAGAAACAAAACTACCTTGTTGACTACGAACGAGTACCTATAACAGATGAGAAATCACCCAAAGAGCAGGATTTTGATATTCTTGTGAGTATCTATCTATTTAACAGATTTTACTATGGGACTGATCAGTCACCAGTTTGTTAGATATAGTAAAAGTCACAGAATATACAAGCTCCATAACTTTCGCCTACTTCATATTTTCTCTTGATGGTCTCATTTTATATCTGTTGATTAGCAGATGACTGAAGAATTTTAGGTAGTTCTAATAAATCTGTGGTCCAAGATCACTTTTGGGATGGTCCTATGCGTTTTGATGCAATATGAAGATTTATCTTCTAATATTCTCTTATTGCAAAGAAGTCCTATAGACACTTGTAGAATGTGGTTTTACTTAAATTGCTTGTCAAAAGAAAAAGGCCATCAGTATCTAATGCCTTATTCAATCAACTTATTTCAACCTTTTACCATAAGATTATGTATATCATCTTCATGAGAGCATAGAGTCTGTTACATGTTGCATTAAGTATTCCACTCTCTTTTTGTACAAGGTATTATCAAAATGTAAATCTCTTTAATTTATCTATGTGTGTGATAATATTGTAAACTTGAACGGAATATGAAGATTTTATCATTTTTTCACTTTTTTGTAATGCAAGTGATTGTGGTCTTCAACTGTTTTCAAATGGAAAAGCGAGTTCTGATACCATCCTATACTCATTCAACCAACTTGGTTTCCCCTTTTATTAGTGAGTATCATCACCGTCATGGTAACCAACTTTATCAGAAATTTAAGGGAACTTTCAAGGTAAATTCACCTATACTGATGCAGCAGAGATAGAATTGTGTGGAGCTAAAGATTGATTTCAGAACTTCAGTTGTAAAAGGTTTAGGATTCATAGGTTAAAAGAGTGCAGTGGTGTGAACTTTAGAAAGAGAATTGAGGGAAGGAACAAGAACATTAGAAGGAGAAAGAAAGGTTGTAGGAATTCCACCTCGCTTTCCCAGGTTAAGGCACCGAAGGTAAGGTTGCCTTCAAAGAAAAAAAAGAGAAAAAAGAAAGCAAAACACTACATAAACTCACTAAGACGTAACTTCATTCCATTTCAACTTCACCATCCTATTTAAAAGCTCTTACAAGTTACACGCATATTGGACTCAAAAGACTTAGCTAAGGATGTCTCAGCACTAAGCAAATCTCTGGACTAAGATAGCTAAACGCTGAAGGGTATAGGAAGCCAACACCTACTGAAGGCTGAAAAGTTCATAACCCAAGTTAGATTTATCTAGGCAGCAGCGAATCTTGACTTTTAATACCCAAAGGGTGACTCTACAGAAACCCTAACAGACCTACTGCAGTAGCGATCTGATTTCTTAAACTTCTGAAATAACAACAGTGCCACTCAGACCCTTAAGTTCTGTAGACATAAAACTACTACTGTTGGATTAAAATAACATCAAGTTCATCTCTGAAACAGCAAGAAGGTCCATAAAGCTATGGTTATCTGTAACTCTTCAAATGCTCGTAGCCTTGTCTTGCATCGTATATGAATGTGTGAATGTTATGCAAATTTTGAGAATTTGGATTTTATTCATGTGCATATCCCAGTTTACAAAGTTGCCTTTCTGATAATTTTATGCAAGTTTATTAGAAAATCTTATACCTTATTGTATATTGCATCTAAATCCGTGTGATTATTTTCTCAAATTTCTCCAGCTCTCTCTCTATGACATGCACATGTACATGCTATTTACCTGTTAGGTTTGTAAAATTTCACAAGCTGATATAAAGACGGAGATAATATTTAATTGCCAAATGGGGCGGGGACGAACAACAACTGGAATGGTGATTGCGACATTGATTTATCTTAATCGACTTGGAGTTTCAGGTAGTCACTTATCAATTAGTCTGCTGTGTTAATTTTAAATGATGATTCATTTCTGTTGTGCTCTCATACTTGTTAATTTATGGAGCTATATTACTGCCCTCGTTTATTGTGCTATTTACAAGTAAAACTTTTGCTAATAATCTCACTGTACTCGTTTTGAGAGAGTGTATTTAATCTCGTTTTGCAGGGGGTGGGTAAAGTGAGGGTGGAGTTGAGAAGCGGGGACTATATTTTGGAGTGACTATAGAGGGCTGGTAGCCGCAGAGGGAGATTGATAGCGTTGTGAGTGCGGAATCCTCACACGTATATGAATTTTATGGACCTAGCTAATATATTCTCCACCAAACTGATAATTAATTTGGGGAAAAGAGTTGCGGAACGAGAAACTTTGGATATGTTAAATCCAAAACCCCTTCGTTATTACGAATAATAGAATATAATAGAATTAATTCAAGAACTCTTGAATTAATCAAATCACCCGGCTTATTCTCAATTAAGATCGAAATCAATTCTAAGGGTTACCTCAAGAATTAATTGAACTAATTTAGGGTTACGCCTAAACTAGGGTTTTCTTTAGTTCTCAAAACGACTTTTCCAAAATTCTCCGATCATTTAAAACAAATTTATGGCCAATAAATAGGCTACAAAGACTTAGCCCTAACTTGCTAAACAAATAGTCTAATTGGAAAAGGAAATTAACAACTTGCTAATCCAAATTAGGAAACTTCCTATTTGGAAACAAAGTGGATTCTAATAAATCTCTTTGAAACTTTCCTAAAACAGATATCCTAAACAATTAATAATAACTAAAAGAAAACACTTGTTAATTTCATACAAGGATTATTAACCATGCGAAACTAAAATTCATAAAAATTAAAGAAAACACAAAAACCCTAAAATTTGCCAAACAGTAACTGCATCACGACGGTGGTCTGCCTGCATCACAACGTTCATCTTATTGACCTCGTTTCACAATGAGACAGACAGAATCTCAGAAAACTCAAAACATAAAAGTTGTAGCCCTATCTCTTAGTTTCTAAGTGCAGCTTGAATCACCCAATTCCGAGTTAAAATGAGTGAGATATGTCCAAATTACTAAAGTGTGGCAGAATCTCTCAGCATTTGATTTTCAATGCCTCTTGTCGTATTTCGCTTTGTTAATCCTCCTTGGAGTCTTGGACTTCCATGGGATCAAATTGAGGCTTATTCTCCATGCTATCCCAAGCCTCCACACATAAAATTGTTCACGAACAATTGGGATAAGCACCTTGAACACGTTGGACTTTGCACACCAACATGATTTGCAATCAGAGACTGGGATAAAGGTGGGAAGAGGAAGTTTGTTCTTTTGGTTTGGTTGTAGAAAAATTTCCCTAAAAGTATGCTACTAATAGTTACGTAGGACATTTCTGTGGTCAAAATAGACAAAATGTTCTAAAATTAGAAGTTTTAGGAGTTGAATGGGCGATTTGAAACTTGAAATAGTGCAGTGGCTAAAAATGTACAGTTAAATTAGTTAGGGGCTAGAATAATAGTGCTTGTTACTTGCTAGAAAAACTAGTGAAGCTAAAACTTCACGGGTTTGGGCATACCAATTTCCATTGTGGTAGATCCATGCGGATCAATCAGACTTTGAAGCCAGTTAGCTAACGATGTAATTATGAGTATTCTTTGAATGAAAATCGATATCGCTTTTGGAAAAAAAAAAATTAGTTAGTGGCCACTTAGGTATTTTGCCCTGTGGATAGCTACCTGCTTTCTGCACATTACATGGTGGCTTTGGGCTGTCATCTTCTTTTGACTTTACATTCAAATTTTAATAGGTATTCCCAGGACCAATTCAATTGGCAAAGTATTTGATTGCGACTCGAGCATTACAAACAATTTACCAAATTCTGAAGAAGCAATTTTAAGAGGCGAATATGCTGTCGTAAGAAGCCTCATTCGGGTTTTAGAGGTGTGCAAAAGTTGCTCAACCCTTAGTTTCCGTAATTTGACAACTCGAAGATTTTGTTGAATTTGTATTGACTAGAGATATGCCTCAAGGGTGGTGTTGAAGGCAAAAGACAAGTTGATAAAGTCATTGACAATTGTGCTTCCATGCAGGTATGAATTTCTTTGTTTCTTGTTTATTAGCATTTAGTCATTAGTATCTCTTCGAGTCTATAGAGCATCTTTATGCGATATTAAAGTCTATTATGTCTGACACAAAAAGAGTCTTTGCTTCTGTGGAGAAGGCTGCATGTGCTCAGCCATGCCATTTCCGAAAGTAGCAGAAGTCCTTTAAGATTCTCTTGACCTCATGATGGTTTACCCCTTTTGATGTCTGTCCACAGAATTTATTTATTTTTGAAGGAAATTGTTCTGTGGTGGTTATTTTTTTATGGATGCTTCGTGAAATATCTTATTGGCTTCTAACCGTCCCGTTGATTTGCTATTTTGAAATTCAGAGTTCTATTCTAAATTTTTCATTCGTGACCTGATATCAGAACTTACGTGAGGCCATTGCTACTTATCGCAACAGTATATTGCGTCAACCGGATGAGATGAAGAGGGAGGCATCACTTTCCTTCTTTGTGGAGTATTTGGAAAGATATTACTTCCTTATCTGCTTTACCGTATATCTCCATACAGAAAGAGACGTACATCAGACTAAACTCCCTGGTCGCTACACTTTCACTGACTGGATGAAAGCACGGCCAGAACTTTATAGCATACTTAGAAGGTAAAAGAGAACTCTACTACAGGAATTGTCCTGGATTGATTATGTTTGCTTTGTTCTGGGTAGAACTTAGAAACCCTTTTTGCTTTTTCAGACTCTTGTTATGATATTTTTGGCTAAATATCATCTCTTTTGTCAGAGTTGAATAAGTTTTGTAGAATTTTTAAGTTTAATATTCAAGATAACTCTGGTTCGAGATTCATATGAGGTAAACTATTTACCCACTGGAGGTGAGATATGAATACAACCATTAATTTGAGGGTTAGATTCTAACATAGAACAAAGATCTCTGCTTTTGCCTGATTTGGATAGTATTTAAGTAAAGCTCATGAGATTGGAAGGTAATCATTATTTAAGGTAGGCATGCCACTTTTTTGTTGCTTTTACGTTGTTCTGTTTGGTTGATATGAAAATATTTCCCCACATATTTAAGTCTTAAGCTCTCTTTCTGCCATTCAAGAGCATAGAGGAGAGAGCATCTCAGGGGGTGATTGCATGCTAAAAGAAGATACCTACCATTAACCACTCTTTTGATTCCTTCCGAACATGAAAGCATATTAAAGATAGCATAGTAATCCTCTGCCAACTGCCCAAGGAGCATAAACATATAGCAGGTGTATAATCCCCAGTATTATTGTATTCTTTCCTCTGGCCCTTTTAACTGACATAATCCAAAACAATGCCTTAGTTAGTTGCTAAAAATGCATGGCAGCATGAGTGCTAAATGCTGTTGATGACGGAAGCATACTTCTTTAATCTAAGACGCTTTTGTCATGTATAGCTTCTCCTTCACATTTTGGATGTAGTTCATCTTGGAATATTTTTCTGTCACTGCTCAAAAAGCATAGCTTGTCTTGGAGTAGGTTGCTAAGGAGAGACCCGATGGGAGCACTTGGATATACAAGTTTGAAACCATCTCAAACAAAATTTGCTGCCTCTGCTGATGGCCGGCCTTGTGAAATGGGCCAAGTTGCTGCTTTGAGAACTGGGGAGGTTCTTGGAAGTCAAACTGTTCTTAAAAGTGATCACTGTCCTGGCTGTCAAGACTCTAGTTTGCCAGAGAGGGTGGATGGTGCCCCGAATTTTAGAGAAATTCCTGGGTTACCAGTATATGGTGTTGCCAATCCTACTATTGATGGTATCCGATCTGTCATTCAACGCATTGGTAGTGGTAAAGGTGGCCGTCCTGTATTTTGGCACAATATGAGGGAAGAACCTGTTATTTACATCAATGGAAAACCCTTCGTACTCCGAGAAGTAGAAAGACCATATAAAAACATGCTGGAATATACGGTATTTGTCAATATGAAATATGCTAATTCATGCGCATTCATTATGGTGTTATTGTTGGTTGTAATATGTAATGTTCTTCTTATTAGTTATTTTTATTCTTTTTCATTTTGGCCCAAAATCCAATGATGCTATTGGTTGGCCTAGTTTGCAGAATGCCACAGTTGAATTTTCAGCCTCAGAATCTTTTTTGTAGACTTTGTCGTTTCATTATTTTCTTGGGAGTAGCTTCATTTTGCAGACCAAAATCAAATGGATGTGTAAATTACAGATACCTGATATGCTATTAGGTCATCCATATAATTTTGAGTAGTAGCTGCCAAGATCATTGTTTACTCTGGATACTCATTTATAAAAGCTTAGAATCAAATTGTCATCTCGTGATACATTTGCAGCATATAAAGGCTGAAGACTAGGGGGAATGAGATCTACGTCTTGGCAAACATATTTGATTGCATAAATAACTAATCACATGTTTATATTTTTTTGACATATTAATGTGGCATATTAAGTTATTGATTGAGAAATATGCAGCCATGGCTTCTATAAAAGATACTACTTTTCATTCTTGGAGTCCTAGCATCCAATCTCCCAAAGAACCTGTTAATATATACTCTAAAAGACTATACCAACTAGGTATTTTTATTTCTGATAGATTTGATTGCATAAATAACTAATCACATGTTTATATTTTTTGGCACATTAAGTGATTGATTGAGAAATATACAGCCATGGCTGCTATAAAGATACTAATTTTCATTCTTGATGAAGTCCTAGTGTCTGAAGTCCTGAAGCATTTGTTGAGATATACTCTAAAAGACTCTATACCAACTAGGTATTTCTATGACTGATGGTGTTTAAAGGAGAAGTATAGTGAGAATCTCCACAAGTAGAAAATGGGAGAGCTCTATTCAAGCTGAAAATACAAGATAGAAGTGGAAAATTCTATTGGCTAACTAAAGAGATTATGGAAAATGTTCTATCATTTTGTTTCCCTTTTTTGAAATTTAGTTATATTTTTCTTTGGGTTTAGTTGTCTTGTTAGTTGTTACTTTTGTCAGAATGACAACAAGTGACACGAACCATTTCATTCTGAAATAGCGAGGGAGATCAATTATTTACTTCTGAATTTGTACTATCTACATTATTAAAGCTTTATAAATCAAGATATGAAGATAATCCCGGGAGAAATGGGGTGTCCAGAGTTGAATGAAGAAATCGAGATAATATCTGTATGAGCAGTTACCTAACAGGTCTGTATGTAATAGTTGCTGTAGTTTGTTAGATTCTAAAAAAGTATTTGCATGGAATAGATTTGGCTATAAAAAAATACACATTGGATTCGAGCAAGTTGGAACAAACGGAGAAGTGCGCCCTCTATACTCTGTGATCTTAAAGTATTGGTGATAGTTTATAAAACAGTCATAAGACCAGTGATGCTTTATAGTTTAGAGTGTTGGGCGACTAAATATGGACATGAACAGAAAATGAGGATAGCTGAAATGAGAATGTTGTGATGGATGTTGACACACTAGACTAGATAGAATAAGTAATAAATGTATTAGAAAAAAAAGTAGGGGTAGCTCCAATAGATAAGAACACAAGAGAAACACGCTTAATATGGTTTGGACATGTACGTAGGAAATGTTTAGATGCCCCCAGTAAGGTGCGTAGAAAATAAAAAAATTATTAACTCAAATTAAAAGGGGAAGAGGAAGTCTAAAAAAGAATTGGAAAGAAACCATAAGAAAAGATATGTTATATTTAAATATAAATGAGAATATGAGTTTAGACCAAACACAGTGGCGAAATGTGCTCCATATAGCTGACCTCACTTAGTGGGATAAAGGTTTAGTTGCTGCTGTTGTATATTTGGCTATAATTTGGTCAGAGAGTTAGTATGTTCGTATTTTAGATTAAACCTCAAATACATGTAATTTTTCCGCTGATATTAAATGAAGAAGATTTTGATCAAGCAATCAGCACGTGGAAAGTTCCTAAATGATCGCTGCAAAGATGGTTTGGTGTCACTATATGTGTTTGAGCTTGTGACAGGCAATGTTTCGTTTACAATTTGTGTTAAATGCTTGTCCTGTAGTATCTGTGCATTGATTGAATATCACCGCAATGGTCTTATTTTCCTTCTCATCAACGAAACCATTATGTTTCAATTTGCATGTATAGCATCTTTATCCATAATTCCTTTAAATTGCGGTGGTGATGCGTTTATTTGATTTTCTTTTTTATTAGAGATGCATATTATTGTCATGATTTACACGTTGCATACATGATACATGGTTTAGTAAAATCTTGATTTTGATTGAAACCAAGTGTGTACGTGGTTGTTGTCAACTGGTTATAATCATTTTAGTATTGTTTTTGTTAGGATAAAAGTTGTTTTGGAGGCGTTCTTTACTGATTACAACTTCTGATTTTAAGCTTAATTTAAGCTGATTTTGTGAAATAGCCTTGAGGTGCTTCTATGAACAGCTTTTAGATTTTCAAAACATTAAAAACAAAGCATACTTCAACTTTTTCAGCAGATATTTCAATAATCATCTGTTTCATAATCACCTTAAAAAAAGGCAGAGGCTATTGAGACCAAGCCCTCTTTCAAATAACTAATTTTGCTTTTCAAATAAAAGATCCATTTCTTTTCTACCGTTGTCAATCATGTCTATTGAAGTGTTTAAGCAGTTACTCTATGTGCTTGCTATTCCATAAATTCTTCTTGTTTATTACTTTATAGAAGAGAAAATGTTACTATATAACTATTGTGGCACTGTTCTTCTCCCTTGGACAAAACTTTCACCTGGAAATGCACTCACTGGTGCATACATTGCTGTTACAAGACAGATCATGTTTTAAAATCGACATTTCAAGCTCCAGGGCTAAAAAGAAGAGTTTTCTTTTCGTAATTGTGATTTTATAGTGTATAACTGTTTGAGTTTATAAGCATAGAAATGCTGGTTTCTGGACTACTTCCTTTTCATTTCTTGCTCATATATCAAAATCAAATTCTTGAAGCTAATATTCTAGGATACTACAACTAGGGAATTGATTGTGAAAGAGTAGAAAGAATGGAAGCTCGGCTAAAAGATGATATTCTGCGAGAAGCTGACCTTTACCAAGGTGCTATAATGGTTATTCATGAAACTAATGATGGGCAAATATTTGATGCCTGGGAACATGTTAGTCGTGGTGGAGTTCAGACCCCATTGGAGGTCTTTAGTTCCCTAGAGAGTGATGGTTTCCCAATTAAATATGCGCGTGTACCTATCACTGATGGCAAAGCTCCCAAAAGTTCCGACTTTGACTTATTAGCTGTGAATATTGCATCTGCATCCCAGGAAACAGCTTTCGTTTTTAACTGCCAGGTATAAATTGTCTTTACCAATAGATGCAGAATTGTTGTAGACTTCTTATCAACATTTTTGTGAATTCCCACCTCCTCTTTGTTTGGAAGATACTTATTTGGGTAGTTCCATTTTCTTGATTGCTTTTTTTACATTAGTACAATTGTGACTTCTTTTGGGATTTTTTCCACTTTTATGCTTTACAGATGGGTATAGGGAGAACAACTACTGGTACCGTAATTGCTTGTCTTCTGAAACTTCGAATAGATTATGGAAGACCCATCAGAATATTACGTGATAATGCATTACATGAAGAGTTAAGTAGTGGTATATCAAGTGATGATGAAAGTGAAAGTCATGGTCTGACTTCTACATCTATGATTGCAAAACCTAGTAGATATACAAGCTACGTATTTGGGATAAATGACATCCTTTTGCTATGGAAGATAACAAGATTGTTTGATAACGGGGTTGCGTGCAGAGACGCCTTAGATGCTATTATTGATAGATGTTCAGCTCTGCAGAACATTCGCCAAGCTGTTCTGCAGTACAGGAAGTTGTTCAATCAGCAACAAATTGAGCCTAGGGAGAGGAGAGTGGCACTAAACCGCAGTGCTGAATACTTGGAGCGTTATTTTCGTTTGATTGCTTTTGCAGCATACCTTGGTAGTGAAGCATTTGATGGATTTTGTGGACAGGGAGAATTAAAGATGACTTTTAAGAATTGGTTGCTTCAACGACCAGAAGTTCAAGCAATGAAATGGTCCATCCGATTAAGGCCTGGGCGATTCTTAACTGTCCCTGTAAAGTTCTCATTACACAGATTTTAAGAGAGTTGGTGTTTTGCATTCACTTCCATTTGACTCTGTGACCCTTTCTAAATTCAGGAGGAACTGAGAGCTCCACATGAATCTCAACATGGTGATGCAGTAATGGAGGCCATTGTCAAGGATCGCAATGGTTCAGTTCTGGGTAAAGGAGCTATTCTAAAGATGTATTTCTTTCCTGGTCAAAGAACTTCAAGCCACATACAGATTCATGGAGCACCACATGTGTACCAGGTATGCTGCTTCAACTATGAAATGGGTAAAAATAGCCGGAAAACTTTAAAAGTATATGCCTGTTATTTTGAACTGTATATAATCCTCATAGCAAGCTACTTGTACTTCCAGAAGACAGACATACCATATTCTAATTTACTACTGCTATGAAGAACAATATCTAGTTTATTCTCACTCTGCTTTCAGAAGTACAATGGTTGATAAATATACAAGTAGAGAATCAACATACACTGTGAAATAATGTTGTCAAGATTCTAGAATCAATCTTATCTAGAATTAGCCTACTATAAAACCCTCCAAGACAACAACTAACCCTTTTTCCCAGTAAGTGGGGTCGGTTATATGGATCACACTTCTCCACCGTGCTCAGTCTAAGCTCATTTCCTCGGTTATATTTAAAATAAGAATATTTACATGCTATATTTACAACACTCCTTTTCTAGATGGTGCATAGTTATTAATTATGCCCTACAAAAATGGCTAAAACCGAGGCTAGTCTCATGAGTATGAAATTATAAGTAGCTCAAGACGTCCTTGACACTGTGCTAGTCTCTCTAGTTGCCTTATTAGCTGCTTGGAAAGTGCTTTGAGATCTGCCATGAGCTTACAACATGTACACTTTGTGTGACTGGCTCTACTCCAAGTAAATTGACTCGCGAGGGCATTGAAACCTGTCAACATGGGTGACTCAGTATTATTGTAAAAGAGAAACCCAAGAAAAAAATGAAAACACTACTTACACTTACAATTGACAATACTATCATTGGTTATTTACTGACACTCCCCCTCATGTTAGAGCATACAAATATATTGAATAACATAATCTCTATCTTGTTACAAATATATTGAACTTTTGAACTTCCCCCTCAAACATGATTTTCTAATTTGCTTAATCTTTTCATGATGTTTGAAGTGAACTCAACTGAGGCAAAAACTGAATTACGCCATCCGAACTAAAGGCAGAAAATTGAACGGAACTGATTTTGTTCGAATGAAACTTGAACTAATTTGGTATCCATGAAAACTGAATTGAAGCTGAACTGATCGAACAACGTGGAAATTGAACTGAACTATAACTAGAACCATTGAACCTGTGATTAGGTTTAAACTGAACTGGTTCAACTGGCCAGCTAATTGAAACTAGATTGTTTTCAACTAGAACCAATTAATGGAAACTGAACTGGTTGAACTAGAACCAATATACTGAAACTGAATTGATTCAACTTGAATCTATCAACAAACTATGAATCTGATGAATATCTGATAAATCAACTCAGTTGTACTATACTACTGTGTACTTGACAGTAGCTGTGACAAACAATGAACAATAACTAGACATAATGATCAGTGAATAATAACTTGTGCAAATATCCAAAACCAAAAATGCTAAAACAGTAATATCCAAAAACCGGAAATCCCATAAATTGGCTAAATTACCTGAATACCCTTTCCTAACCAAAATGCAGATAATTAAGACCCTTTAGCTTGAATTCTTGCTGAAGTAAACTTAAATAAAGATTCTAAAAGAATTTAATCTACCTCTCAAACTAGGCTGGTTCTAATTGAATGTGTTTAATCCTAACCCTTGAACGTAATTCTGAAGAGATTTAATCTTGCTGTTCCTTGAACTCGTTGTTGACTGAATCAATGATTGTGTAAACTATTCAACTTGAATAGGGAGATGGGCTTTCTGAGTTGCTCATTGGAGTCCTCTGCTCACCTGGTTGAGGCACGTTAAGATGCATGCTTTAGGACTGTACTTTAGTGTATTGGTCGTTCTATTGAAATCTACTAGCCAAATACGTGAAGACTCACTAGCCTTTCATGAGTTATGATATCTTCAAAAATATGTAACAGATGAAATTGTGCTGAACATGAAAGCTTATTTATCTTGCTGAAAGAATCATTCTAGTTTTTCTGGAATGATAAGAAGATCGATTATGACTTTGGCTTCTCGAAGTAATGCCTGTTATTTTTGCATGGGGCAAACTAATATCATCTTTAACACTTCCAGGTAGATGGTTATCCTGTATATAGTATGGCAACACCAACAATTTCTGGTGCAAAGGGAATGTTATCATACCTTGGTGCCAAGCCCACTGCTACTAGAGGCATTGCTCAGAAAGTTATTGTTTCTGATCTGAGGGAAGAAGCAGTTGTTTATATCAATGAAACACCGTTTGTGCTCAGGGAACTCAATAAGCCTGTCGACACTTTGAAACATGTTGGAATCACTGGTTCAGTTGTATGTCTTTGCTTTGCTTTACTAACAGTTTTGATGTGCATGTAATCCTGTGGCGAGGGGTACTAGTTGGTGTCTAATCCATCATAACTTTTTTTCCCTCACCACTGTGTAGGTAGAACACATGGAGGTACGACTTAAAGAAGATATAATAACAGAGATTAAGCACTCTGGTGGTCGAATGCTTTTACACCGTGAAGAATATAGCCCAGCATCTAATCAGGTCAGTGTCATTGGATATTGGGAGAATATTTTTGCCGATGATGTCAAGACTCCTGCTGAGGTATATGCAGCTCTGGAAAATGGAGGCTATAACATATTGTACAGGAGGATACCATTAACAAGAGAGAGAGAAGCTTTAGCTTCTGATATTGATGCTATCCAGTACTGCAAGGATGAGTAAGTTTTATCTCAATTTTTGCGACAAAAACCATTGATTTTAGCTACCTATCAACTTGTATTGTCTGGTATAGCGAAAAAGGTTGTATCATGGCTGTTTGACCGTCATAGTCTTTGAATTTGTAGTTTAACTATGTATCATCTTCTGGATTTATTAACTGGATATACACATGAACTTGAATGCAAATTCCATTACTTGTGATTGGGAGTTAAAATGACTGAAGGCCATTTATCAGCATGTGTAAATTCTTGACATATAAGATGAAAGATTCACTTACTGAAAAAATTTTGTGCCAAAAATCAACCACCTCCCTTTTTGTTTTGACATACCAATGACTTCTTCTATAGTTAACTTGTACTTAATGGTCATAATTGTTGGTGTTCTCTTATTATTTTGGCCTTGTATCAGATGTTTACATAATCTGATATGTTTTGTACTGCTTGAATCGAATAACGAATTAAGTAATGTATCCACCTGTGTTTGTTTGTATCATTCCTGCTTTGTTTTGCCCACTTTTTTGTGCCACTAAGAGCTTTATGCAGTATCACTGCTGTTACATCTCATTCCATGAGGAGTGAAATGTAAATTACATCCAACAAAAGCTATTATCAAATGCAATAGGTAATTAAAATTTTTCTTTTGATTTACAAAGTTGAAATGAAGTGCCACATTTGTTTAAAATTATACAAGTTAATTTCTTTTGAAAAGATAGCTAGTTGCTATCAATTAGTTTCTTCAGTGACAGCAATGAAATTCCAACAGCATTCACAAAACTAACACCTTGGAAGCAGAAGTTATAGATTGGGCTAGTGATTGTTTATATCTATTATACTGGAGGTCAAGGTAGAGGTTTTTCAAGAAAACTAGAAGGGATGCGAGTGTTTTTTACTTAACTTTTTTAACTCATATCTTAATTTTTTACATTTGAGTTCTTTAGATGTTAAACTCTTAATATGTCTCTTTTCCTTGAAATATTGTACTTGCATGTTGATGACACACTATAGTTTTTCGATCTGTACAATCATCTTGACATGATTACAAGATGTTCAGAATACAAGATTGGGCTAGTGATTGTTTATATCTATTAAACTGGAGGTCAAGGTAGAGGTTTTTCAAGAAAACTAGAAGGGATGCGAGTGTTTTTTACTTAACTTTTTTAACTCATATCTTAATTTTTTACATTTGAGTTCTTTAGATGTTAAACTCTTAATATGTCTCTTTTCCTTGAAATATTGTACTTGCATGTTGATGACACACTATAGTTTTTCGATCTGTACAATCATCTTGACATGATTACAAGATGTTCAGAATACAAGACATGATTTTCCCAATTAAGTATTGAAAACATAGTCCAGGTGGAACTTGCAAACTCTTTGTACTAGCTCTTGGTAGTGAGTCCTTTCTGTTGCCGCCTTCTTGTGTAACCTTTTAGATTTTATTACATTGTATGAATATGGTCTTTCTTCTCCAGAAGATAAGCATTGTATGGTCATAATCTCAGGTAGATAAGCATGGAGGTTTGAACAGTAAAGTGAAATGCAAACCCCTAAAATTATAGGGAGCTTGCTTATGCTAAGCATGTTCTTCTGTATATAGAAACTTTTACATATTTAGTGTCTTAAGCTTCAGAAGCATGAAATTAGTATAAATGCATGTGTTCGGTCCAGTAATCTGTTTAACTTATCAAAAGAAATAATTATCATTGTTAAGACAACTATTACAATCATTTACATAGCCAGTAGACTTCTTATTTAGCCAAGGTATGAACATATATGTGACGTCAGGGATGCTGTCAGTTCACTATAAAATATGTTTCCATGCTATCAACGGCCTTATGGAGTACATTTTACTACTAGAGATGTCACCCTTATAAAAAATATTTTGATGATTTACATGTCAAATGATTGAGCAATTTCTTAGTTTTGCCTCCAATATCTTTTGATCATATCAATTGGTGATTTTGTGGACAAACAGAATTTATTTAATTTTATTTCTTTTTTCTTTTGGCTGAAAAAAAGCTCTGCAGGGTCTTATCTTTTTGTATCACACACAGGATTTGGAGGGGTTGCTTATGCAATGGCTATTCTTTGTGTTAAACTTGAAGCAGAGGCAAAGTCAGTATCTTTTGCTCCTAGATCGCTTATGAGTACTCAACCTTCAGTTCCATTTGTGGACAACATAGCTTCCCAAACTTCTGATGAAGAAGCACAAAAAATGGGTGATTATCGGGACATACTAAGTCTTACCAGAGTTCTAATGCATGGTCCTGAGAGCAAGGCAGATGTTGACAATGCTATAGAAAGGTAGGCAACTCCATTTATCTGATAGAAGGAAATAGCTTGTCTAATCAATCTTCAAATGTGCTTGAGCATGATTGTGGATGCCTCTAATCAACCAGTAGGAGAGAATAGTCTTCATGTCTTTTAGATCCTTATCTTGTTCCCTAAAATCACTCTCTCTAATTGTAAAAACATTTGATAGCTTTTGTGGAGTTGTTTATACCATGAACACTCAATTCTAGCTGCAATTTATTTTATACTTTCTTTTTTGGCCTGAATTTTCCAGTCTTAACATCTCTTTGACCAAGTGACTGCTAAAAAACCCTCTACTGCATTTGGGCATTGGCATCATCTTGACCGGGAAATCACTACAGTGCTTGCCGAGTTGGCCGGAAGCTATGTACTATTCCGCTCAATAGTCAAAAGAAAGATATTTTTACACGTATGGAGTAATGTGAAACCTTTCAAGTAGTTCAACAAATGGGACAGGTTTTGCTCAACTACTGAAAAGGAGAAGTTCACATGGTGATTGTATAAGATCCCGGCAAGACTTAGAATAGTGGGGGGAGGCACACAAGGAGAAAAAGAAGTGAAGAAAAGTAGTAGAATTATGTTTGAAATATAATTTTTATATAGGTGGGATGAGAGAGGTCATGATCGTCTGACATGTAGTAGTTTTATCTTGATCACTAAAGTTGCCTACTATAAATATTGACATTTCCATTTCTTCTGGATCTATCCATTCTTCCGAAGATGTGCAGGGGCAGGACATTTACGTGATGATATCTTTAACTATTCTAAGGAACTTGTGAAACTTCCCCATGATGATGATGAGCTTCGAGCATACCTCGCTGACATGAGTATTAAAGCTCTAAGGTTAGTTTCATGTTTCCACATATGTTCTACAATATATTGAGTTTGAACAATTATATGTTATGTCTTGGTTAGGAAACTGCACCTATGCTGGTCTGTCGATGTTTGGGCTATCTGAGAAACCTGGTTCCAACAGATATTAGTGTCCATGAATTGCTGGCAACATTACATGTGCCTAGCACGTTCCTAGCTTGGAAGAACTGAATCTCTTCCATACTAGGCTTATTTGCATTTTTGTTGTCATAGTGCATGAAAAGAAACTATGATAGATAACAAATTTCATTTATCCATTTCAGGCGTTACTTTTTCCTGATCACATTTAGATCTTATCTCTACTGCACTTCTGCAACTGCTATGAGATTCACCACCTGGATGGCTGCAAGACCGGAACTTGGTCACCTTTGCAATAACCTGAAGGTCGATAAATGACCCTCGTCCCGCTTTCTTTTAAAACAACGCGATGTGAATTTAGCTGGTTCTCCCAACTCAGGTGGGCTAATAATACAGTAGGCAAGCATAATTTAGAAATTCTGAGATTGAAAGTTAATAGTAGTACTAATAGGTATTGTTTTTCATCTATATTTAAAAGAACTGTGGGTACAACTCTGAATACATCAACAATTAAGCCTTTATTTTTACTATGTGGGATACAAGTCTGAATAATGCTACTATTCTTAGATTTAGTGGTTTAGTTGATGTGAGTGTTTGGTTTGTAGAAAAAATTACATGTCACACATTTTCGTGCAGTTTTTTCGTCTACCAATTTTGCAGGAATCTAAAGGGGAATAGTTACTTTCAGATAGTTTTTATGCTGTATTTAGATGAACCACTCAAGTCAGATTAACAATCCTATTTCGTTTTGGGTGGTATAATTTGTGTTTGGTTTGCGAACTGAATTATTATTTTTCTTTATCTTTTGGGTCTGACAAATTAAGAGGGATTTAAACTTACCTATTTGGTGTTGACCCGACTTGATCAGAGAGAACCTTTAACCTAGACATGGCCATCAGATTGGCGCCCAGAACCGGAATCCGGATCAATTACGGTTCACACTTCTATAAATCGTGAACTGCCATTTTTTCTTTTTAAAAAAGATAAATCAAACAACTAGAATTTTCTAGCGGTTGCCTGATCTAACAGTTGGAATTGGCATGTAACTACCAATTCATAAAAAAAAAATTTAAAAATTTGAGACATCCAACTGCCTTCACCAAGATCTGACTGTTGGATTGTCAACTGTCAGAATTTAGGCCGTTGGACAGCCAAGGATCATGTTTTTTTTTTTCCTTCTATAAATACTCAAACTCCCTACTGGGTATGTTGGGTATGTTTGGATGGACCAAATTTTGTGATTTATTTCACAATTACAAAATGAGGTGTCTGTTTTGTTCAACTTTTTTATCAAAATTTTTAAAACACAAAACAATGATACAGTAATTATTTTTGCTACAGTAATTTTTATAAATAAAATATTGAATTTGAATTTTTTAAATTTTAATAATAAACAATTCTTCCTAACACAATTCCCACCAAAATAAACTAATAAAATACTAATCCAAATTTAAATTTCAAACTTTTATTAATAAAAAAATCTTCAATACAAATCCCAAGAAAATAAAATCATTCATTCTAAACACTCCCAAAATATTCTTTTCTCATAACAAATCTGAAGGAAAAAAATTTCATGATATAATCCAAAAATAACTCATCCAAACGGAGGTTTTCACACCATTCTCAATTATCATTTATATCATTTACTTTTCTTTATTATCATTAACTTATTTTTTACTCATTAATTCATTATATTCAAAATTTGATTCTTTACATTAATTTATTTTATTTAATATTGAATTCTCATTACTAGATTTTATTATTTGAATTATTTCTATCTATTTAAATACTTTTATTATAGATTTATAATTTTATTTATCTAATTATTTATATTTATTCAATTATTTTATTTTAATGTACTATAAAATTGATAATTTAATAGAGATATTGTTGGTACATCATAATTTGGTGCTAACCAAAATGAGCAAATGTTTAGTGGTAGTGAAAAATCGAAAACCCTAATATTGAAGAAAGGCTAAAATCGGATATGTTCAAAAAGCACTATACAAAGATATTAGATTCCAACCAACAAACAATCAAGTCAAAATGTAATTATTGTCCTAAAAATAAATTATATGCTTTCAAGAAAGGATCGTGCTACGGAACTTTGTCGCGACATTTGAAGGAAAAACATCCACTCGAAATCGGCATTTTCACCAACCAATCACAATTATCCGGATTTGCTCCCACTACTACTTATCTTTTTAAATATTCGGATAAAATAAATATAAAAGAATTAGCTAAAATGATAGTCATAGAACATTTATCATTTGGTTTTGGTGAAAGAGTAGAATTTACTTATTATTGTCAAAATGATTAAATCCATAAGCTAAAAGAATGCCTAGAACAACAATAATAAGAGAATTAAAAAAATTATAAAAGTGAAAAATAAATTTTAATTAAAACTAGCTTATGCACCAAAAGCCAAAGAATATGGAGTGTACCCCATAGATGTTTTAGGCGTAGTTCTGTTTGCCTATAATACGGTTTGAAGCTCGTCAAGTTATTTGCCTTTAAACTTTTCAAGTCTCGCCTTTAGGCTTTAGACTAGAGTTCTGTTAGTGGCTTCTGCTTGGCCGTTGGCTTGAGGGTGGTGGCCAACAAATGCGTAGAACTACGTTATTCCCAAACCGCCACACATTCCATTAAAGGATCCCACAAACTGCTTTCCATTGTCAGTGACTATGAACATCGGGATACCATATCTACAAATATTATTCTGCCAAAGGAACTTTCGAATTGCAAATCCAGTTATATTTTTAAGTGGCTCTGCATTTACCCACTTTGTAAAGTAATATACGGCCACGTAGAGATGCTGAACTCCCTTATTTGCTTTTGGAAAATGACCAACTTAATCAATCCCCAATTGAATGAAATGGCAGTGTTTCTATATGTTCCTGGAGTGATTTATGGCAAATGTATTCTTATATGGGAGTAACTTGTCATTGGATTGATAGTGATTGGAAAATACAAAAAAGAATTATTGTTTTTTGTCATTTTGAATCAAGACATACCGCAAAAAATATATTTAATTTGTTGAATATTATTTTAGATGAATATGGTTTATCTAAAAAAAATCAATTAGTTGTGATAATGCTTCGGTCAATAAGGTTTCGATTAGTCAATCAACAAGTTTTTGTCAATCAATAATAGGTGGAAAAACAATTTCATATTAGGTGTGGATGTCACATATTAAATTTAACAGTACAAGATGATTAAAAAAACACTAAATACTTATATTTCGCCTATTAAATAGGCAATTAGTCTTTTATGGGCACGTCTAAATTTAATGAAAATATGTAAAAAAATTTATGAAAATATGTAAAAAATTTTATGAAAAATAGATGAAAATCTAAAATATTTAGTAAAGATGTTTCTAATAGGTAGAATTCAACTTATAAATTATTGAATTCATCTGCACAATATGGTACTTTGTTATATACTTTTTTTATGCAAAATCATGTAGAAAATATTGATTTGCATCCTAATATATAGAAGATTTGTTGTAAATTATTAAAACTTTTAAAGATATTTAAAGATGCTACTAAAATTTTATTTGGTATTTATTATTCTACCTCTCATTTATTTATTCACATTGCATGTGATATTGTTAGTATTTTACAACAATTCAAAGATGATCTTGTTTTATCACTTCCAATATATGATATGTTACAAAAATGGCTTAACTATTATAAAAAAATTTCACCTACATATTTAATTGTTTATGTTTTTTATCTACGTCAAAAAATTAATATTTTAAAGAAATATATTAATGCATATAATGGATGTATAGATTCATTTTTTTCTAACAACAAAGGTTATAAAGGTGAAGATATTAAGAAAATTATAGAAGAAGTAAAATTTATTCTTCGTGATTTATTTAATGATTTTCATTCTAAATATGACAGTCAAATTTCTTTTAATATCGGATCTAATATTGATGGTTCTACTAGTAGTGCATCACGCCAAAATACTACTAGTATTACATCAATATTTTCTATAGCACTACGTAAATTTAGTAAATCTATATATTATTCACACAAAAAATCAAGATTCAGTATTGAGACGGAACTTTATATGTATTTAATAACTACTTTTAAGGTTTGTGATGAAAATATGGATTTTCACGAGTACTCTGTGTTAGAATGGTGGAAGGGAAAGGAGAAGGATTATCCAATCCTTTCTATTATCACAAGACATATTCTCGCAATTTCGACATCAACCGTAGCGGTGGAGCAAGCTTTTAGTGTGGTAGAGAGCATTTTAGACGAGCACTGATCCCAATTATTACCAAAATCATTAGAAATCCAAGCATTAGTAGATGATTGGCACAAAGTGTTTTGATAGTACAAGAAATGGACAAGACGGATGACATTGATTTAGATTATGACACCTACATTTCTAAAACGAGTAATGCTAGTACTTTCGAATCTTCAACCGGAGTTTCCTATTTCACGAATTTCGTCAATCCCGATCCCGATGTTGACGTTAAAAAGTTAGATGATTAAAATTTAGGTCAATTAACTTGTACTCAAATTACTTTTATAAATGAAAATTTTTCATTTTAGTAAATGTTGTATCATGATTCATATAAGTAAATGGCCAACTCGAAATTCGATATTTAGGCCAAAATTTTCTATTTTAATAATAAAATGAGGTATTTTTTAATTACATCAAACTTATAAATTTGTAAGTATTAGTTTTTTAACTTATTTTTTGTAAATCAAACCGTGAAAAAAATCGTACCAAAATCGGAATCGGAATGGAACCATAACCATCTGAGCAAGGGCCGATTTCAATTCCACCCTTTGTAGAACCGTGAACTGGTAATTCGTGAATCGTAGTCATATCTGCTTTAAACCCCTATTGGTGGCCAAACAAGTAGGTTGTTCAAAGTCGGTTTGTGAGACTAACTAAGACTCTTCTTTGTAGCTTTCTAAACCTAATTTTTCGTCTTGGCAAATAAGATTTTTTTTAATGAATCACTACACTATATTCCATCTGTTTATAGATTACGTCTCTCACGTATTTGGCACATGATAAAAAAGATTAAGTTAAGAAATAATAGCCATGAAATAAATAAATGATAAGCGAAATAATCCATATTGCCCTCTATTTGTCGTGTTATGCACATAATTTGTCTACACATGGAGGGAAAATAGACTGGGAACTATTTAAAATTGAAAATGCAAAATGAAAGATTAAAGTGTAACGTTTTAAAGTTGGTGTACAAATTCAAAATTAACCCTAAGTTAATGGACGATTTGATGTAATTTAAGTATATTAGAACCCTACAGTAAAACAAAAAATTAGGACAAGGGAAAAAATAATTAAAACTAAGATTGAGGACAGAATCGAAAGGTGAATTAAAGTTACAAATGCCTTCCACCTTTGATCAACAGCTTTTTTAAAAACCGAAAGCAGGAAGCCCGGCTCTTCACTTTCACTTCCTCCCAAGTCACAAGTCACAAGTCACAAGTCATGCTTCCCCTTCACTTCCAGGTTCCAGTACCTCCCCTTTTATTCTTGGATTCTCTTCTCCACTAAGTTGATGTACATTGTTTCTCATTGATCTATTGCATTAATCTATACTTTTGAATGTGAGTATAGATTTGGTAGTAAGAGCATTCAATAAGCATTTTTTTCTTTTCTTTTCTTGTCTTTTCACTTTAGGTTTCTGAAACTGTTGTTTAGAAGTAAAGCAGTTAGCGAGCCATATAAATGCCTGTTTTTTTGAATTAGAAATGTAGTATAATATGTGTCTCAGAGAGCAAAAGTCCAATCTCCTTTAATGATTATTAATTAGGTTTTGGGATTTATAAAGTTGCTGGTATTTGTCATCTCCAAATCTTGACCGGGAACTCGGAAACGTACTTTAACACAATACAATTTAATAAAACATAGGTTAAATTTTGGTTAGCTTTAGAGAATGGATCCAAGATTTATCGGGATTCCGCGTTCTGTCAATGAATTTCAGTTAAGCAATCCAACTGTGTCCACCTTTTGGGATGGAAATCTCAATGGACCTGGATTTGAAACTCTTTATCATCTGGACGAAAATCAAGTGACTGGACCTAGAACTGGATGTAACTTAGGAGGAGTTCAATTTCAATCTCTTCCAACTGACACCTCAACAAGTAACTTAACATCAACTCGTGGTTTGGGTGGTGAGGATGATTTGAGCGAAGATCTTGATTTCTCCGATGCTGTTTTGAGATACATAAATCAGATGCTAATGGAAGAAGATATGGAGGATAAGACATACATGCTGCAAGAATCTTTGGATCTCCAAGCAAAAGAAAAGTCATTCTATGACGCACTCGGGAAGAAGTACCCACCTTCCCCTGAGCAAAACCCAACTTCTATTACACAAAGTTTTTCTGGTGATAGCCCTGATGATGAATCTTTTTCTGGTGAGCAATGTAAGGTAACCAGTACAAGCAGCAGCAACAGTGGCATTTATGTGGCAGATCTTAGCTGGTTTAACAACCCTGCTGATTGTTATGTGACCCCTCATGTTCGATGTCTCCCAGCTCGTAATGCTTTGAACTCATCAATTGGCTCGTCAAATGATGTAAACAATCTTTTGAATGGCGTCTTGGACTCTCCTTTCAGTCATCCTTATGAGAGCCAATCTGTTTGGAATTTCAAGAAGGGCGTTGAAGAAGCCAAGAAGTTTCTTCCTGATGGTAATCAATTGTCAGACTTTAGTATCAACGGGTTGTTACCTCTGGAGCCAACGGAAGAAATTGATGTTGCAATAGTTAAGGAAGAGAGGAGAGAGGAAGGGGAAGGGGAATTCTCACCAACAAGGCCGAGGGGGAGGAAGAATCCTCATGGTGGGAACACTGATTCAGAGGAAAGGAGTAGCAAGCAGGCAGCAGTATACACTGAATCAACTGCGCGATCAGAGGAGTTTGATATAGTCTTGCTTCATAGCATGGGCAAGGGTGAGGCTGTATTGGCAGCTTATCGCGAAAACTTGAAGTCTGCAAAGAGCAAAACTATGGGTCAGAATGGGCAACTGAAAGGATCTAGTGTGGGAAAGGCTCGTGGTAAGAAACAAAATGCAAGGAAGGAAGTGATAGATTTAAGAACGCTCTTGATTCATTGTGCACAGGCTGTTGCTGCTGATGACAGTAGGAGCGCAAAGGAACTGCTGAAACAGATCAGGCAGCATTCTTCTCCTTTCGGTGATGGGAATCAAAGATTAGCCCATTGCTTTGCTGACGGTCTTGAAGCACGGATAGCTGGCACTGGCAGCCAGATATACAAGGCCCTTGTAAACAAAAGAACATCTGCTGCTGATTTCTTGAAAGCTTATCATCTATATCTTGCATCATGCCCATTCAGGAAGATTTCACTTTTTGCCTCAAACAAGACTATTATGATTAAATCAAAAAATGCAATGAGGGTCCATGTCATTGATTTTGGTATCCTCTACGGCTTCCAGTGGCCCACTTTTATTCAACGTATTGCAGGGAGAGAGGGTGGACCTCCAAAGCTTCGGATTACAGGCGTGGAGTTTCCTCAACCTGGATTCCGTCCTGCAGAGCGTCTTGAGGAGACTGGTCGCCGGTTATCAGAGTATGCTAAGATGTTCAATGTGCCATTTGACTACAATGCTGTAGCTAAGAAATGGGAAACCATCAAACTTGAGGATCTTAAGATTGAAAAGGACGAGTTTGTCGTTGTCAACTGCATATTTCGATCTAAGAATTTATTTGATGAGACTTTGGCGGTGGAGAGTTCAAGAACCACTGTTCTCAAACTGATCAGGACCATTCATCCAGATATCTTCCTCCATGGGATTGTCAATGGGGCATACAGCGCCCCCTTTTTTGTCACCCGCTTCCGAGAGGCTCTATTCCACTTCTCAGCACTATTTGATATGCTCGAAACTGTTGTACCTAGGGAGATTCCAGAAAGAACATTGATCGAAAAGGAAATTTTTGGAAGGGAAGCTCTAAATGTCATAGCTTGCGAAGGCTGGGAGAGAGTTGAGAGGCCAGAAACTTACAAGCAGTGGCAAGTGCGCAATCTGAGGGCAGGCTTCAGGCAAATCCCTATTGCACCGGAAATTATGAAAAGGGCAATAGAAAAGGTGACATCAAGCTACCACAAAGATTTTGTAATTGATGAAGATAGTCAGTGGTTGTTGCTTGGATGGAAAGGGAGAATAATTTACGCCGTATCTTGTTGGACACCTATTTAGGAATCTCTAAAAGCTTGCTCTTCGCATTAACAAGCGCCCTCCTGTATATGCAGTGGCAGTTGAAGTATCAAAGGTTATGAAGTTCAGTTTTTAATAACTTTTTTTTTATCTTCTTATTCTGCTTTGTTTACTTGCAAAAATTGTTAAGCTGCCCCTGCAGGTGACTGGTGGCTGAATCTGTTTCTTTGTAGTTAATCCAAGTGGCAGTCCCGATGTTTCTGTACATTGTAAAAAACAGGCGAAGGAGGGTCGACTACTGGATCATGATTTCTTTACTTTTCTCCTCAAAATCCAGGAGCACTAATATTACTAGACTAGATTTCCTTACCAAACTATTATTGAAACAGTAAAT
Organism: Ophiorrhiza pumila; assembly: GCA_016586305.1. NCBI lineage: Eukaryota > Viridiplantae > Streptophyta > Magnoliopsida > Gentianales > Rubiaceae > Ophiorrhiza > Ophiorrhiza pumila. Next base: position 31,481 of record BLIW01000006.1, on the reverse strand, counting down.
ATATGCAAAAGTGCTTCTCAGATGTGGTTCCACACACTGATCAGAAACAGAGTGGTTTGGGTTCTTTACATCGATAGCTTTTGGCTTGCCTATCTATGGTGGTGCTGTGTCCAAATTGGTCTATGGGTAGATATGCGCATTACCAAGTATTAATATATGGATCATCGATAGCTTTTGGCTTGCCTTTCTTGATTCTTTTAGTTTATATTCATTGCATCCTGTTTTCCCTTTATAATGTTTGCCAGTTACCAACTCTGGGAGATTCTTTTCATGATGAATTTCTTATTTCAGGAATGTATCCCAGAGGAAGATAAGATTCTCAACTGCTTACTCTCCCAAAGAATTGTTCGACAGGATTGAACTTCGGATGCTTTTGAAATCCAGAAGAAAGATGGAAAGGTATCTCGAAAAGGAACCCTGGGCTTGAATACATTTGATGTCGGTTTCGTATATAGCTGGATAGGTTGTCTTCCATGCTTTTCACGGATCTTCAACTGGTACTTTGATAGATAAACAAACTGAAGCAGACCAAGAACTTGTGCAACCAAGCTTTTTCGACCAACAATTGCTAACAACATTGAAATAGAGTGGATTTGACTAGGTAAACATGTCTAAAGTTTTGTCTTGCAGGGTGCTTAATTGGCAATATATTCCTGGGAGCCTACCATAACTTGAGTAATTTGCGAGTTGGATTTGCTGCCAACTAATTGCCTTTTGAAGTTGCATAAAATTGACATTGTTTAACTAATTATTAGCGGATTGATGTTATATATGCTAAACAATATATTAAATCAAAAACTCTCTTCACGGATCTTCAACTGGTACTTTGATAGATAAACAAACTGAAGCAGACCAAGAACTTGTGCAACCAAGCTTTTTCGACCAACAATTGCTAACAACATTGAAATAGAGTGGATTTGACTAGGTAAACATGTCTAAAGTTTTGTCTTGCAGGGTGCTTAATTGGCAATATATTCCTGGGAGCCTACCATAACTTGAGTAATTTGCGAGTTGGATTTGCTGCCAACTAATTGCCTTTTGAAGTTGCATAAAATTGACATTGTTTAACTAATTATTAGCGGATTGATGTTATATATGCTAAACAATATATTAAATCAAAAACTTTTGTGAGACTGTCTCGTATAGATGTGATACGCGAATTATATTTTATACGCTAATTCGCTAATTTTTTAAATGTTATATGCTAATATTTGAAGCTTTATACGCTATTATGCTAATGTTTATATGTTATACGCTAATATTTGATATTTTATATGCTATTAAACTAATCATTTATATTTTATACGTTAATTTTTTATACTTTATGCGTTAGAGTGAAATTCATTAGCAAGTTTCAGAAGGATGATCCATATATTAATTATAGCATTTTATATTATATTTAAAAATCAGTATTAACTTGATTATAGTTGCACCAATGAAAAACCATGACAAAAAAAAGGTTAGAAATAATGCAAGTAAAAAATCAATTATTTGATAAATTTAATGCACTTAAAAGTTTAAAATCCCACATGAAAAAAAATCAAATCATGTATAGATAGAGTTGTAATCAATATGAGACTAGTTCAAAATGAATTTTTCTCTAATTTCTGCACTTTTAAGTTTAAATCAGTCTAAAGCGAATGGCATATGGAGCAATTTTTATTCTATATCAATTGTTGGTGCCCAAATGTTAATCACTGATTGAAAGTAACTGTTTTAGGAGTACCAATTAATAGTCATGCAAACTTTTTTCGCTTCTAATATGTTTAGCAGAAAAAAAGGTCGTATTTGGCGTATGCTCAAATTTTGCTAAACAATATTCTTTTTTTTTTGTAGTTAGTTAAATATTTAAACAAACATAAAATTTTAAATTTTAAATTAACTAAAATTTAAAATCAAACCCTTTTTTGTTTTGTTTAGTTTAAGATTACTTGAATTAAATTAATTCAAATCGTGCTTTAGGTTTGGAGTGAGTTTGAGTCCTTGTTCAATTCAAACATATCCTTTTATGTTTGTATTTCTTGTTGTTGTTTAGAGAATTCTAAAAGAGACGACGCAATTCATTCACTATTAATGTTTGAAAGTATCACTACAATGACCACAAAACTGTGATAAAAACATAACTCATTTCATAAGCACAGTTTTGGCTGAAGGCTAGCAAATGTAATTATAATAGACATTTTCCCCTCAAAGCCGATTTCCATATAACCTAGCTAATATTCATGAAAGTACAATATATACCGGAAATAATTTGACAAATTGAACATATTCAGGTATTAGAACTATGAGCAAATAAAATAAATTAAACCTTTTGTCAAGTTTCTCCATTTCTTGATGTCACTTGAGTAAGCGTGAGTAATAACTTTACACATTATATATTTGGAGGTAAGTTTGAACATTATATAAGTTACTAACAAAATGTCATTTGAGACAAATTTTAAAGTTTTATATCACAACAATATTTTGCTATCACGTAAGTAAACAATAAGAAGTTATTCAATTTCATAATATGTACAAATCTAATCATGGTTAAGTTTTTACTTGTTGATATAATCACACATGCCTAAACTTACCAACTCGAAGCTATACACTGATTAATTGAAATGCTACTTGTATCCATTTATGAATAAACGAAAGTAAAATGATTTATTACCAACATTATATATTTCACAAATAAAAGTCTAGCAACTTGTTGCTCATTAGTATTTCTTTTTCTTCTCCAAAGCATTGTTCATCAATTGAATATACATGATTAGTTTGAGCCGAAGTTTGTTTATAAACGTTCGTATCTGTTCTCCCCGGTAGTGTTATTATAGTAACTTGTCATATACATATAAAATTTTTATCAATCGATCAATCTTAACTAAATAAACGGTTATACTTTCATTCATTAATGAGGAATAACGCTACATTAGTAAAACTATTTACTAATAAGTAATATGTTATACTGCCATAAAATATGAATATAGTGATTAAGAATAGTTTAATTGAAAATGAAGAACAATAAACATTAGTGGTCTATATATATTTTTTTGGGCTAGTATTGTTAAGTATTAGACCCTGACTTTCATTTGGGCCTGAATTTAGGACTGCTACATTATACTATTGTGGCTGATATTCAAACCAAAACTAGAAATTACAACAAGTAATGCCTAAGGTATATTGGACAGAATCGTGTCTATTTGGGACCGAATTGGATTGAATCTTATGGGCTCGTGTTCCAATTAATACTAATGTTACTTTTGTAAAGGTCTTATTTTTTCCAATCCACTCCATTATGATATTTGTGTTTAGGGTTTAAATCATTTTGAATTTGACATTCGGCAGCATCTCATTTCGCTTCTTCGCCGCCTATTATTTATCCCGTCATCATTCATCATCGAACAACGCACTGCGGAATGAAAAGAAAGCTTGAAGAAGATTTCGAGGACGATCGCAAGATCGATGCCTTATCTCCTCGCGATGCACACCAAGATCTCGCTCGTGAGATTCGCACTCAAGTGGAGATTCTAGACTACTTTCTCTTCGATCGAGCATCCACCAAGCGCGCTATTCAGATTCTCTGACTACACGAAGAACGGTAATGGCTGACGATTTTAAAAAAAATAAAAAATTTCGTGATGCTTGAATTCGATTTCAGTGTGCATGCGTTGCATTTGAAGTTCAATTTTCTCGAATGTGTGAGCAGACTTGATCTTGATCTGAGTTTTTTATGTGATTCTAGAGGAGATCGTTAACTGGATTGTGGAGTGGTTTCGGCGTTGCTGACGCATCTCGAGGCGCAGGAGCCGGTGAGTGAAGGATATAGTGGACCGAGGCCATATGAGAACGAGGTTGAGAAAGGAAGTGCATTCACTTGGTGCGTCTGTTCTGAATATAATACTCGGTTTAGTTTTTTTTAAGAATTATATCTGTTATTTCCTAGATTGATATATGCCTGACGTGTTTTTGTCTGCCTTGAGAACATCCTTTGAGAAGCGCTGATTTTTTTACATAATTACTTAGTGATAAGCTGTATATGAGATTCTTTTTAGTGTAGGAGCTTTGAGCCATATGTTGGAACTGGCAATCATGCTATGAACTCACTTTCTTATGTCCAAAATCTAAAATATCGATATTGTGAAGTCTGAAGCTTTATATAGTGTAATTTCCTTACTTAGTTTATTTATCGGACTAGTTATGGAGTTTTGTGAAAACTATTTACATGTGATTTGTGAGCAGGTTGGAGAGTTTGGTATTGAAGTCAAAATATTGTTCAGTTGTGACAAATTCTCAGGGAAATTCGTGATTTTATTGGTATTTTTACGTTCTCCAACTGACTGGAATCATTAACAGAATCAATAATCTTGAATAACTTTGAGTAGGAAGCAATTAGGTTCAGCTGTGGAAAATGTGTTTGGCTCTAGTTGCATCAATATATTTATCTTACATCTAATTTCTTTATGTTTTTTGCATAATTTGAGAAATGCATGCACCCTACAAGATGAGAAAGAAGTGTTGATTGGGAATGTATCATCTGTAACCTTTGTGATGGGTTGTCCTTTATTTTGTTTGGATGCTGAAATAAAGTTGCGTACATTATTGATACTGGATCTTTGCCACATCTTGTAGACCTATTAAAGAGACACAGAATGGTCAAAACTCTTGGCAGTCAATGGTATTATTAGGACGGCAGCAGATGCAATCAGAGAAGTCCTTCATCGATTTGGTGTAATTTTTTCCCCTCGTTGTAGCTGCTGCCGCCATTGCTCTTCACTTTTGGCAGGTAAGTATTTGTTAATAGGGAATGCACGATGGAGTTGACTAAAAATGATTGTTAAGCATGTTGTAGTTGATATAGATTCTTTATGTTTAAATGGTATATGAAACCAAACACTCCCAACTACATAGTAGGTAGTTTTGGGCTAGGCAAAAACCCAAAGGCTACATTTGTACTATAAGCTGTTAAAACTTTAAAAAGAGGTTGACATCCATTGAAGTAAATTGTAGGTGACATTAGGACTATATTCAGTTTTGTCAATTTCAGCTCTCGAGCAATTGCATTGACATGTGGTACTAAATGAGTAAAATGTATATTTAGCTTTACGATGTCCTTGTTTTTCTAATTGCTGAACGCCCTATGAAAGCTTATAAACCTAAAAAACCCTTAAAAACAAGTTATAACCATCCCTAATACCCAAAGTTCTAATATTTTTAAGCCTTATATCTTACATGCTCATACCTTAGAACTCAATACTCTAGATCTTCATACTCTCTCATATATATATACCTTTTCTTTTTCTTCACAAAGATATGGTCTTAACAAGGACTGAGATGCCTCTTGTTCAATGCCCGTAAATAAAAGCTATAAGCATGTCTCATGAGCATGACTTTTGAACTCTCTCTTTGTTTCTTATAGAATGTAAATCACTGAATTCTGTTTTCTGAATTGTGTTCTAATGTGGCATTCTTCTTTTTTCAAGTTGGTCTAGGGTGGTATGAAAAGATGGGGTTTTCATGGTATGCCTGCATCTCATAGTGTGTCATTATCAGATTCAAGTATTGGTTCTATTGGTCAAAGAGGTGCTCCTGAAAAGGTATGCTTTTTCCTTAACATAGAATTGCAATTCTTTGACTTTCCCATCTTTTGTCGTCAAGCAAAGTTATCTTTCGTTTTGACACAATCCACTATGATGTTTGCCTGAAGCTTTAGCAAATTAGTTTGCAATCATCTACCTTTTTAATTTTTAAAAAACTTCTTTAATCATCAACTTTTGCTATTTTTGCTCAAACATTTCTGGCTGTTTGTTCAAACAATAAAAAGGTTTCGTTCATTGTCTTCCAAATTTGGAGCAAGCAGCTACTGATAATTTAAGTAGTTAATATGACGTCTCCTTAAGATGCATCTATGCAAACGGGAGCAATAGAACTATCAAAAACATTTTAATTGGTTGCATCACCTTTATTTTCCTTGTTCGTGGATATTTTGTTTATATCTGATAGTTATGTGGGTGTTCGTGATCTTCAGAACGACACAAAAGCAACAGACGTCATTCACATGAAAAAAATTATGTTTTTCCTACCATGGTCCTCCCAGTTTTTATTCTTTTAGCATTCTGTGTTAGTTTAGGCATTCATACCAGCAGATACTTTTCAGCATTAATGCGATATATAGCATCCTACTGCCTTACTATTAATTTACTCGTGTTCGACATAATGCCAGTCAGGAAAAGTGTTTACATGATATGTATTCTGTACTAGGTTGTTTCCACTGGGGATGGTTATGCCATAATTGTTTAAGAAGTGCAGAAGGTCATAAAAAGTGCAAGGGGGTGCCTGGACTGCATGGGTGGGAGGCAAAGAATGGTAAGGCCAGGTAAATGGTTCTACTTCTCCCTTTTTAGAGGAGTGCTGCTTGAGTTTTGAATGTTGAATCAATATTTTTGCCTCCTAAATTATGTGGTACATACAACTTGGCTGAAATTAAGTAATATATCCTTAGAATCCCCAGTTGACAGCATTGAATGATTTCTAATACTCTGAATAATAGTTTTGGTGGTTGTAAAAAAGGAATTAATTCCCTCCATATCGATCTTCTTCTGTTCCATTACTAATCTAATTTCATGTTTTGTCCTGAAGATTGGATAATAATGCCATATTTCTTTTCAGGTTCTGGATGCTGCTTTTTTTAAATTCCATTGCTTGCCTTCCCAACATAATTTAGGCTGTAAAAATGAGTTTTTTAAGATGATCAATGTAATTTTGGGCTATAAGAGTGAGGTTTTTGAAATGCCCAATCCTATCACGTGTAATTTTGGGCCAAAAATTCTATAGCGTTTAATTTTTTAAAAATTTATTATGATTATTTACTCTGACTTCGGAGCGAAAAGAAACCCAATTATAATAAACCTAATTCAAAAAGGTGCAAAATCCGGGCAAAAGTCGAATTCAACCCAAAAATTTTAAATTTTTTTCCACGCGTTTTTATCTAAAAGCGCGTCTAAAACGCGTGAAAAATCGCGCCATACATGCGGCAATAGCGTGTCCGAAACGCGTACAAAACGCGTGGCAAGCGCGTATAAATCGCGCGTAATAACCGCGTCTGAACCGTGTCGGAATTGGGTATAAATTGCGTATAAACCGCATATAAGTCGCGTATAAATCGCGTTTAAACCGCTTATAAGTTGCGTATAAGTCGCGTTTAAACCGCGTTTAAACCGCGTATAAGTCGCTTTTAAACCGTGTATAAATTGGGTATAAAATGCGTATAAATCGCGTATAAACCGTTTATAAACTGAGTTTAAACCGAGTATTCATCGCGTATAAACAGCGTATAAATTGGGTATTAATTGCGTATCAACCGAGTATAAACCGCGTATAAATTGCGTATTTATTGGTATAAACCGCATATTTATTGCGTCTGGGCCGTATCTGGGCCGCGTAATTTTTGTCACAAATGTCTAAGAACTATAACAATATATATAGAGGGACAAATGGTTTACAACTTACAGTACAGATACATGCAATATGGACAATGCATGAGTTGCCCAAGAGGAAGACTGCGCCTATTGTTAAACTGTGTGATGGCCTCTTTTTCCTTTTCTATATCTTATTAACGTGTAAATAATATTAAGTTGTGGTGAAATTGTTTGTGAAGAAATTATGTGTACGTTTCGAGTGATTTCACCAAAACAAAACAACAACAACAACTAATAATATCGAGCGCGTTTATCCCATTAAATAGAATCCGCTAGATGCATTATATTTCGTTATCGTATTTTATTTAAATTCGTTTTTCCATTTATATTTAAGTATAACATATATTTCCTCTAGCTGCACAGCACCAAACCATGCGTGGAGGAGTTCTATAAATACCACAAATTGTTGCATGGCCAGTTGCATACAAAGCCCCACTCAACCGTTGCACTCCAAACTAATAACTCTCAATACAGGCACATGACACACAATGATGGCGACTACCGGATATACCTTCGGGGGGTCCTAGGCGGAGCCGCCTGACTGGAATTCTGAAGGCGAAGAGGAGTACACCCTTGACTCACCCCCACGGTTTGTCAACGATAGAGCAGTGAGACGGTTCGATAGATCCAGCCACAGACACATTTTGGTGGAACGGAACTTTGACGCACCAACACCTGTGTTTGACGAGACTATCCGTTTTTACAAATGGGAAACCCTCGCCTTTGCCCCAGCAGAGTCCAACGTGGAATTGGCCAGGGAATTTTACGCCAACTCTTATGCACATAACATAGCCGAGGATAACCGTAATGGGGTTTATCTCCGGGGGACTTACCTCAGAATGACAAGCCAAACCATTAATGCTCATTATCAACTGCCAGATTGCCCAGAAAACGAATTTGAACAGCTGTGGAGGCAACTAACGTCAATTTCTTGATCGAATCTGTTGGGCTACCGGGAGCCATTTGGGTGCGTAACAATCAGTCTGAAGCTGTATACGTGCAAACCAAAGATTTGACAGCGGAAGCCCGCATGTGGTTGATGTTCATAAACTCTAAGCTAATACCCACAAACTGCCACTCCAAAGCAACCAGAGACAAAGTGCTTCTGATTTATGCCATCCAACATAGGATGACGATTGATGTAGGAAGGCTGATCATGAAATCCATTGTGCGAGCACAAAATTGCACTGGTACACCAATATTCTTCCCTTACTTACAGCAGCAAATGGCCAGAGACCAAGGGATCGAAGTATCTCCCATGGAGACATCCCAACAATCCCTGGGAACCATAGGAAACCCACAATGGGAGATCCATCTGAACGTGGAGCAGGATGAACGGGCCCGACGTGACGCATAAATTGGGTAGACTCTTTCCTTTTACACAATGGGGACCATTGCTAATTTTAAGTGTGGGGGGAGGCCCGGCCTTGATGCTTGTGTGAATGTGCCTTAGTTGTATTATTCTGAATGTGTGTTAATTTTCTTATGCCTTGTGTGATGCGTTGCAGGGTGCAGTGGTGGTGTTTAGTATATTAGTAATAGGTGGTGTATTTTTTTTTTAATTAATTGTTTTCGTTTTTTTAGTGTTGTTTGTGGAAATGAAAAACAAGGCAGTGACTAGCACTGACCTTGTGGTGTGCTTTAAGTTCTCAGTTGCGATGTAGTGTGTGTAGTGTGCTTTAAGTTTTAATGTGAAAGTGTTGATTGTGTTGTGCTAAATTTGCCAATATCCACTCATCACACTCGCACGCCCAATTTACATTCACACTCAAAGATCTCATCAGTAAATTCATAAATGTTACCCTTGTGATGTATGCAAAAATCTTTTTCGCGAGTTAGCAGTTTTCAAGTATTGCGTGAAATTTGCTGAGTAAAGTGCGATGTTAAAGTAAGATAGAAGCGTTAGCAAAATTTTGACATAGGAGGGTTTAGGGTTTAAGGGTTTAAGGGTTTAAGGGTTCAGGGTTCAGGGTTAAGGGTTTTAGGGTTTAGGGTTTCAGGGTCATCTTGACCGGGAAATCACTACAGTGCTTGCCGAGTTGGCCGGAAGCTATGTACTATTCCGCTCAATAGTCAAAAGAAAGATATTTTTACACGTATGGAGTAATGTGAAACCTTTCAAGTAGTTCAACAAATGGGACAGGTTTTGCTCAACTACTGAAAAGGAGAAGTTCACATGGTGATTGTATAAGATCCCGGCAAGACTTAGAATAGTGGGGGGAGGCACACAAGGAGAAAAAGAAGTGAAGAAAAGTAGTAGAATTATGTTTGAAATATAATTTTTATATAGGTGGGATGAGAGAGGTCATGATCGTCTGACATGTAGTAGTTTTATCTTGATCACTAAAGTTGCCTACTATAAATATTGACATTTCCATTTCTTCTGGATCTATCCATTCTTCCGAAGATGTGCAGGGGCAGGACATTTACGTGATGATATCTTTAACTATTCTAAGGAACTTGTGAAACTTCCCCATGATGATGATGAGCTTCGAGCATACCTCGCTGACATGAGTATTAAAGCTCTAAGGTTAGTTTCATGTTTCCACATATGTTCTACAATATATTGAGTTTGAACAATTATATGTTATGTCTTGGTTAGGAAACTGCACCTATGCTGGTCTGTCGATGTTTGGGCTATCTGAGAAACCTGGTTCCAACAGATATTAGTGTCCATGAATTGCTGGCAACATTACATGTGCCTAGCACGTTCCTAGCTTGGAAGAACTGAATCTCTTCCATACTAGGCTTATTTGCATTTTTGTTGTCATAGTGCATGAAAAGAAACTATGATAGATAACAAATTTCATTTATCCATTTCAGGCGTTACTTTTTCCTGATCACATTTAGATCTTATCTCTACTGCACTTCTGCAACTGCTATGAGATTCACCACCTGGATGGCTGCAAGACCGGAACTTGGTCACCTTTGCAATAACCTGAAGGTCGATAAATGACCCTCGTCCCGCTTTCTTTTAAAACAACGCGATGTGAATTTAGCTGGTTCTCCCAACTCAGGTGGGCTAATAATACAGTAGGCAAGCATAATTAGAAATTCTGAGATTGAAAGTAATAGTAGTACTAATAGGTATTGTTTTTCATCTATATTTAAAAGAACTGTGGGTACAACTCTGAATACATCAACAATTAAGCCTTTATTTTTACTATGTGGGATACAAGTCTGAATAAATGCTTACTATTCTTAGATTTAGTGGTTTAGTTGATGTGAGTTTTGGTTTGTAGAAAAAATTACATGTCACACATTTTCGTTGCAGTTTTTTCCGTCTACCAATTTGCAGGATCTAAAGGGGAATAGTTACTTTCAGATAGTTTTTATGCTGTATTTAGATGAACCACTCAAGTCAGATTAACAATCCTATTTCGTTTTGGGTGTATAATTTGGTGTTGGTTTGCGAACTGAATTATTATTTTTCTTTATCTTTTGGGTCTGACAAATTAAGAGGGATTTAAACTTACCTATTTGGTGTTGACCGACTTGATCAGAGAGAACCTTTAACCTAGACATGGCCATCAGATTGGCGCCCAGAACCGGAATCCGGATCAATTACGGTTCACACTGTCTATAAATCGTGAACTGCCATTTTTTCTTTTTAAAAAAGATAAATCAAACAACTAGAATTTTCTAGCGGTTGCTGATCTAACAGTTGGAATTGGCATGTAACTACCAATTCATAAAAAAAAATTTAAAAATTTGAGACATCCAACTGCCTTCACCAAGATCTGACTGTTGGATTGTCAACTGTCAGAATTTAGGCCGTTGGACAGCCAAGGATCATGTTTTTTTTTTCCTTCTATAAATACTCAAACTCCCTACTGGGTATGTTGGGTATGTTTGGATGGACCAAATTTTGTGATTTATTTCACAATTACAAAATGAGGTGTCTGTTTTGTTCAACTTTTTTATCAAAATTTTTAAACACAAAACAATGATACAGTAATTATTTTTGCTACAGTAATTTTATAATAAAATATTGAATTTGAATTTTTTAAATTTTTAATAATAAACAATTCTTCCTAACACAATTCCCACCAAAATAAACTAATAAAATTACTAATCCAAATTTAAATTTCAAACTTTTATTAATAAAAAAATCTTCAATACAAATCCAAGAAAATAAAATCATTCATTCTAAACACTCCCAAATATTCTTTTCTCATACAAATCTGAAGGAAAAAAATTTCATGATATAATCCAAAAATAACTCATCCAAACGGAGGTTTTCAACACCATTCTCAATTATCATTTATATCATTTACTTTTCTTTATTATCATTAACTTATTTTACTCATTAATTCATTAATATTCAAAATTTGATCTTTACATTAATTTATTTTATTTAATATTGAATTCTCATTACTAGATTTATTATTTGAATTATTTCTATCTATTTAAATACTTTATTATAGATTTATAATTTTATTTATCTAATTATTTATATTTATTCAATATTTTATTTTAATGTACTATAAAATTGATAATTTAATAGAGATATTGTTGGTACATCATAATTTGGTGCTAACCAAAATGAGCAAATGTTTAGTGGTAGTGAAAAATCGAAAACCCTAATATGAAGAAAGGCTAAAATCGATATGTTCAAAAAGCACTATACAAAGATATTAGATTCCAACCAACAAACAATCAAGTCAAAATGTAATTATTGTCCTAAAAATAAATGATATGCTTTCAAGAAAGGATCGTGCTACGGAACTTTTGTCGCGACATTTGAAGGAAAAACAGTCCACTCGAAATCGGCATTTTCACCAACCAATCACAATTATCCGGATTGCTCCCACTACTACTTATCTTTTTTAAATATTCGGATAAAATAAATATAAAAGAATTAGCTAAAATGAATAGTCATAGAACATTTATCATTTGGTTTTGGGTGAAAGAGTAGAATTTACTTATTATTGGTCAAAATGATAAATCTCATAAGCTAAAAGAATGCCTTAGAACAACATAATAAGAGAATTAAAAAATTATAAAAGTGAAAAAATAATTTTAATTAAAACTAGCTTATGCACCAAAAGCCAAAGAATATGGAGTGTACCCCATAGATGGTTTAGGCGTAGTTCTGTTTTGCCTATAATACGGTTTGTAAGCTCGGTCAAGTTATTTGCCTTTAAACTTTTGGTCAAGCTCTCGCCTTTAGGCTTTAGACTAGAGTTCTGTTAGTGGCTTCTGCTTGGCCGTTGGCTTGAGGGTGGTGGCCAACAAATGCGTAGAACTACGTTATTCCCAAACCGCCACAGCATTCCATTAAAGGATCCCACAACTGCTTTCCATTGTCAGTGACTAGAACATCGGGATCCCATATCTACAAATATTATTCTGCCAAAGGAGGACTTTCGAATTGCAAATCCAGTTATATTTTTAAGTGGCTCTGCATTTACCCACTTTGTAAAGTAATATACGGGCCACGTAGAGGATGCTGAACTCCCTTATTTTGCTTTTGGAAAATGACCAACTTAATCAATCCCCAATTGAATGAAATGGCAGTGTTTCTATATGTTCTGGGAGTATTTATGGCAAATGTATTCTTATATGGGAGTACTTGTCATTGGATTGATAGTGATTGGAAAATACAAAAAAGAATTATTGTTTTTTGTCATTTTGAATCAAGGACATACCGCAAAAAATATATTTAATTGTTGAATATTATTTAGATGAATATGGTTTATCTAAAAAAAATCAATTAGTTGTGATAATGCTTTCGGTCAATAAGGTTTCGATTAGTCAATCAACAAGTTTTTGTCAATCAATAATAGGTGGAAAAACAATTTCATATTAGGTGTGGATGTCACATATTAAAATTTAACAGTACAAGATGATTAAAAAAACACTAAATACTTATATTTCGCCTATTAAATAGGCAATTAGTCTTTTATGGGCACGTCGTAAATTTAATGAAAATATGTTAACAAAAATTTATGAAAATATGTAAAAAATTTTATGAAACTAGGGATGAAAATCTAAAATATTTAGTAAAGATGTTTCTAATAGGTAGGGAGGAATTCAACTTATAAATTATTGAATTCATCTGCACAATATGGGTACTTTGTTATATACTTTTTTATTGCAAAATCATGTAGAAAAAATTGATTTGCATCCTAATATATAGAAGATTTGTTGTAAATTATTAAAACTTTTAAAGATATTTAAAGATGCTACTAAAATTTTATTTGGTATTTATTATTCTACCTCTCATTTATTTATTCACATTTGCATGTGATATTGTTAGTATTTACAACAATTCAAAGATGATCTTGTTTTATCACTTCCAATATATGATATGTTACCAAAAATGGCTTAACTATTATAAAAAAATTTCACCCTACATATTTAATTGTTTATGTTTTTTATCTACGTCAAAAAATTAATATTTTAAAGAAATATATTAATGCATATAATGGATGTATAGATTCATTTTTTTCTAACAACAAAGGTTATAAAGGTGAAGATATTAAGAAAATTATAGAAGAAGTAAAATTTATTCTTCGTGATTTATTTAATGATTTTCATTCTAAATATGACAGTCAAATTTCTTTTAATATCGGATCTAATATTGATGGTTCTACTAGTAGTGCATCACGCCAAAATACTACTAGTATTACATCAATATTTTCTATAGCACTACGTAAATTTAGTAAATCTATATATTATTCACACAAAAAATCAAGATTCAGTATTGAGACGGAACTTTATATGTATTTAATAACTACTTTTAAGGTTTGTGATGAAAATATGGATTTTCACGAGTACTCTGTGTTAGAATGGTGGAAGGGAAAGGAGAAGGATTATCCAATCCTTTCTATTATCACAAGACATATTCTCGCAATTTCGACATCAACCGTAGCGGTGGAGCAAGCTTTTAGTGTGGTAGAGAGCATTTTAGACGAGCACTGATCCCAATTATTACCAAAATCATTAGAAATCCAAGCATTAGTAGATGATTGGCACAAAGTGTTTTGATAGTACAAGAAATGGACAAGACGGATGACATTGATTTAGATTATGACACCTACATTTCTAAAACGAGTAATGCTAGTACTTTCGAATCTTCAACCGGAGTTTCCTATTTCACGAATTTCGTCAATCCCGATCCCGATGTTGACGTTAAAAAGTTAGATGATTAAAATTTAGGTCAATTAACTTGTACTCAAATTACTTTTATAAATGAAAATTTTTCATTTTAGTAAATGTTGTATCATGATTCATATAAGTAAATGGCCAACTCGAAATTCGATATTTAGGCCAAAATTTTCTATTTTAATAATAAAATGAGGTATTTTTTAATTACATCAAACTTATAAATTTGTAAGTATTAGTTTTTTAACTTATTTTTTGTAAATCAAACCGTGAAAAAAATCGTACCAAAATCGGAATCGGAATGGAACCATAACCATCTGAGCAAGGGCCGATTTCAATTCCACCCTTTGTAGAACCGTGAACTGGTAATTCGTGAATCGTAGTCATATCTGCTTTAAACCCCTATTGGTGGCCAAACAAGTAGGTTGTTCAAAGTCGGTTTGTGAGACTAACTAAGACTCTTCTTTGTAGCTTTCTAAACCTAATTTTTCGTCTTGGCAAATAAGATTTTTTTTAATGAATCACTACACTATATTCCATCTGTTTATAGATTACGTCTCTCACGTATTTGGCACATGATAAAAAAGATTAAGTTAAGAAATAATAGCCATGAAATAAATAAATGATAAGCGAAATAATCCATATTGCCCTCTATTTGTCGTGTTATGCACATAATTTGTCTACACATGGAGGGAAAATAGACTGGGAACTATTTAAAATTGAAAATGCAAAATGAAAGATTAAAGTGTAACGTTTTAAAGTTGGTGTACAAATTCAAAATTAACCCTAAGTTAATGGACGATTTGATGTAATTTAAGTATATTAGAACCCTACAGTAAAACAAAAAATTAGGACAAGGGAAAAAATAATTAAAACTAAGATTGAGGACAGAATCGAAAGGTGAATTAAAGTTACAAATGCCTTCCACCTTTGATCAACAGCTTTTTTAAAAACCGAAAGCAGGAAGCCCGGCTCTTCACTTTCACTTCCTCCCAAGTCACAAGTCACAAGTCACAAGTCATGCTTCCCCTTCACTTCCAGGTTCCAGTACCTCCCCTTTTATTCTTGGATTCTCTTCTCCACTAAGTTGATGTACATTGTTTCTCATTGATCTATTGCATTAATCTATACTTTTGAATGTGAGTATAGATTTGGTAGTAAGAGCATTCAATAAGCATTTTTTTCTTTTCTTTTCTTGTCTTTTCACTTTAGGTTTCTGAAACTGTTGTTTAGAAGTAAAGCAGTTAGCGAGCCATATAAATGCCTGTTTTTTTGAATTAGAAATGTAGTATAATATGTGTCTCAGAGAGCAAAAGTCCAATCTCCTTTAATGATTATTAATTAGGTTTTGGGATTTATAAAGTTGCTGGTATTTGTCATCTCCAAATCTTGACCGGGAACTCGGAAACGTACTTTAACACAATACAATTTAATAAAACATAGGTTAAATTTTGGTTAGCTTTAGAGAATGGATCCAAGATTTATCGGGATTCCGCGTTCTGTCAATGAATTTCAGTTAAGCAATCCAACTGTGTCCACCTTTTGGGATGGAAATCTCAATGGACCTGGATTTGAAACTCTTTATCATCTGGACGAAAATCAAGTGACTGGACCTAGAACTGGATGTAACTTAGGAGGAGTTCAATTTCAATCTCTTCCAACTGACACCTCAACAAGTAACTTAACATCAACTCGTGGTTTGGGTGGTGAGGATGATTTGAGCGAAGATCTTGATTTCTCCGATGCTGTTTTGAGATACATAAATCAGATGCTAATGGAAGAAGATATGGAGGATAAGACATACATGCTGCAAGAATCTTTGGATCTCCAAGCAAAAGAAAAGTCATTCTATGACGCACTCGGGAAGAAGTACCCACCTTCCCCTGAGCAAAACCCAACTTCTATTACACAAAGTTTTTCTGGTGATAGCCCTGATGATGAATCTTTTTCTGGTGAGCAATGTAAGGTAACCAGTACAAGCAGCAGCAACAGTGGCATTTATGTGGCAGATCTTAGCTGGTTTAACAACCCTGCTGATTGTTATGTGACCCCTCATGTTCGATGTCTCCCAGCTCGTAATGCTTTGAACTCATCAATTGGCTCGTCAAATGATGTAAACAATCTTTTGAATGGCGTCTTGGACTCTCCTTTCAGTCATCCTTATGAGAGCCAATCTGTTTGGAATTTCAAGAAGGGCGTTGAAGAAGCCAAGAAGTTTCTTCCTGATGGTAATCAATTGTCAGACTTTAGTATCAACGGGTTGTTACCTCTGGAGCCAACGGAAGAAATTGATGTTGCAATAGTTAAGGAAGAGAGGAGAGAGGAAGGGGAAGGGGAATTCTCACCAACAAGGCCGAGGGGGAGGAAGAATCCTCATGGTGGGAACACTGATTCAGAGGAAAGGAGTAGCAAGCAGGCAGCAGTATACACTGAATCAACTGCGCGATCAGAGGAGTTTGATATAGTCTTGCTTCATAGCATGGGCAAGGGTGAGGCTGTATTGGCAGCTTATCGCGAAAACTTGAAGTCTGCAAAGAGCAAAACTATGGGTCAGAATGGGCAACTGAAAGGATCTAGTGTGGGAAAGGCTCGTGGTAAGAAACAAAATGCAAGGAAGGAAGTGATAGATTTAAGAACGCTCTTGATTCATTGTGCACAGGCTGTTGCTGCTGATGACAGTAGGAGCGCAAAGGAACTGCTGAAACAGATCAGGCAGCATTCTTCTCCTTTCGGTGATGGGAATCAAAGATTAGCCCATTGCTTTGCTGACGGTCTTGAAGCACGGATAGCTGGCACTGGCAGCCAGATATACAAGGCCCTTGTAAACAAAAGAACATCTGCTGCTGATTTCTTGAAAGCTTATCATCTATATCTTGCATCATGCCCATTCAGGAAGATTTCACTTTTTGCCTCAAACAAGACTATTATGATTAAATCAAAAAATGCAATGAGGGTCCATGTCATTGATTTTGGTATCCTCTACGGCTTCCAGTGGCCCACTTTTATTCAACGTATTGCAGGGAGAGAGGGTGGACCTCCAAAGCTTCGGATTACAGGCGTGGAGTTTCCTCAACCTGGATTCCGTCCTGCAGAGCGTCTTGAGGAGACTGGTCGCCGGTTATCAGAGTATGCTAAGATGTTCAATGTGCCATTTGACTACAATGCTGTAGCTAAGAAATGGGAAACCATCAAACTTGAGGATCTTAAGATTGAAAAGGACGAGTTTGTCGTTGTCAACTGCATATTTCGATCTAAGAATTTATTTGATGAGACTTTGGCGGTGGAGAGTTCAAGAACCACTGTTCTCAAACTGATCAGGACCATTCATCCAGATATCTTCCTCCATGGGATTGTCAATGGGGCATACAGCGCCCCCTTTTTTGTCACCCGCTTCCGAGAGGCTCTATTCCACTTCTCAGCACTATTTGATATGCTCGAAACTGTTGTACCTAGGGAGATTCCAGAAAGAACATTGATCGAAAAGGAAATTTTTGGAAGGGAAGCTCTAAATGTCATAGCTTGCGAAGGCTGGGAGAGAGTTGAGAGGCCAGAAACTTACAAGCAGTGGCAAGTGCGCAATCTGAGGGCAGGCTTCAGGCAAATCCCTATTGCACCGGAAATTATGAAAAGGGCAATAGAAAAGGTGACATCAAGCTACCACAAAGATTTTGTAATTGATGAAGATAGTCAGTGGTTGTTGCTTGGATGGAAAGGGAGAATAATTTACGCCGTATCTTGTTGGACACCTATTTAGGAATCTCTAAAAGCTTGCTCTTCGCATTAACAAGCGCCCTCCTGTATATGCAGTGGCAGTTGAAGTATCAAAGGTTATGAAGTTCAGTTTTTAATAACTTTTTTTTTATCTTCTTATTCTGCTTTGTTTACTTGCAAAAATTGTTAAGCTGCCCCTGCAGGTGACTGGTGGCTGAATCTGTTTCTTTGTAGTTAATCCAAGTGGCAGTCCCGATGTTTCTGTACATTGTAAAAAACAGGCGAAGGAGGGTCGACTACTGGATCATGATTTCTTTACTTTTCTCCTCAAAATCCAGGAGCACTAATATTACTAGACTAGATTTCCTTACCAAACTATTATTGAAACAGTAAATATATGCAAAAGTGCTTCTCAGATGTGGTTCCACACACTGATCAGAAACAGAGTGGTTTGGGTTCTTTACATCGATAGCTTTTGGCTTGCCTATCTATGGTGGTGCTGTGTCCAAATTGGTCTATGGGTAGATATGCGCATTACCAAGTATTAATATATGGATCATCGATAGCTTTTGGCTTGCCTTTCTTGATTCTTTTAGTTTATATTCATTGCATCCTGTTTTCCCTTTATAATGTTTGCCAGTTACCAACTCTGGGAGATTCTTTTCATGATGAATTTCTTATTTCAGGAATGTATCCCAGAGGAAGATAAGATTCTCAACTGCTTACTCTCCCAAAGAATTGTTCGACAGGATTGAACTTCGGATGCTTTTGAAATCCAGAAGAAAGATGGAAAGGTATCTCGAAAAGGAACCCTGGGCTTGAATACATTTGATGTCGGTTTCGTATATAGCTGGATAGGTTGTCTTCCATGCTTTTCACGGATCTTCAACTGGTACTTTGATAGATAAACAAACTGAAGCAGACCAAGAACTTGTGCAACCAAGCTTTTTCGACCAACAATTGCTAACAACATTGAAATAGAGTGGATTTGACTAGGTAAACATGTCTAAAGTTTTGTCTTGCAGGGTGCTTAATTGGCAATATATTCCTGGGAGCCTACCATAACTTGAGTAATTTGCGAGTTGGATTTGCTGCCAACTAATTGCCTTTTGAAGTTGCATAAAATTGACATTGTTTAACTAATTATTAGCGGATTGATGTTATATATGCTAAACAATATATTAAATCAAAAACTCTCTTCACGGATCTTCAACTGGTACTTTGATAGATAAACAAACTGAAGCAGACCAAGAACTTGTGCAACCAAGCTTTTTCGACCAACAATTGCTAACAACATTGAAATAGAGTGGATTTGACTAGGTAAACATGTCTAAAGTTTTGTCTTGCAGGGTGCTTAATTGGCAATATATTCCTGGGAGCCTACCATAACTTGAGTAATTTGCGAGTTGGATTTGCTGCCAACTAATTGCCTTTTGAAGTTGCATAAAATTGACATTGTTTAACTAATTATTAGCGGATTGATGTTATATATGCTAAACAATATATTAAATCAAAAACTTTTGTGAGACTGTCTCGTATAGATGTGATACGCGAATTATATTTTATACGCTAATTCGCTAATTTTTTAAATGTTATATGCTAATATTTGAAGCTTTATACGCTATTATGCTAATGTTTATATGTTATACGCTAATATTTGATATTTTATATGCTATTAAACTAATCATTTATATTTTATACGTTAATTTTTTATACTTTATGCGTTAGAGTGAAATTCATTAGCAAGTTTCAGAAGGATGATCCATATATTAATTATAGCATTTTATATTATATTTAAAAATCAGTATTAACTTGATTATAGTTGCACCAATGAAAAACCATGACAAAAAAAAGGTTAGAAATAATGCAAGTAAAAAATCAATTATTTGATAAATTTAATGCACTTAAAAGTTTAAAATCCCACATGAAAAAAAATCAAATCATGTATAGATAGAGTTGTAATCAATATGAGACTAGTTCAAAATGAATTTTTCTCTAATTTCTGCACTTTTAAGTTTAAATCAGTCTAAAGCGAATGGCATATGGAGCAATTTTTATTCTATATCAATTGTTGGTGCCCAAATGTTAATCACTGATTGAAAGTAACTGTTTTAGGAGTACCAATTAATAGTCATGCAAACTTTTTTCGCTTCTAATATGTTTAGCAGAAAAAAAGGTCGTATTTGGCGTATGCTCAAATTTTGCTAAACAATATTCTTTTTTTTTGTAGTTAGTTAAATATTTAAACAAACATAAAATTTTAAATTTTAAATTAACTAAAATTTAAAATCAAACCCTTTTTTGTTTTGTTTAGTTTAAGATTACTTGAATTAAATTAATTCAAATCGTGCTTTAGGTTTGGAGTGAGTTTGAGTCCTTGTTCAATTCAAACATATCCTTTTATGTTTGTATTTCTTGTTGTTGTTTAGAGAATTCTAAAAGAGACGACGCAATTCATTCACTATTAATGTTTGAAAGTATCACTACAATGACCACAAAACTGTGATAAAAACATAACTCATTTCATAAGCACAGTTTTGGCTGAAGGCTAGCAAATGTAATTATAATAGACATTTTCCCCTCAAAGCCGATTTCCATATAACCTAGCTAATATTCATGAAAGTACAATATATACCGGAAATAATTTGACAAATTGAACATATTCAGGTATTAGAACTATGAGCAAATAAAATAAATTAAACCTTTTGTCAAGTTTCTCCATTTCTTGATGTCACTTGAGTAAGCGTGAGTAATAACTTTACACATTATATATTTGGAGGTAAGTTTGAACATTATATAAGTTACTAACAAAATGTCATTTGAGACAAATTTTAAAGTTTTATATCACAACAATATTTTGCTATCACGTAAGTAAACAATAAGAAGTTATTCAATTTCATAATATGTACAAATCTAATCATGGTTAAGTTTTTACTTGTTGATATAATCACACATGCCTAAACTTACCAACTCGAAGCTATACACTGATTAATTGAAATGCTACTTGTATCCATTTATGAATAAACGAAAGTAAAATGATTTATTACCAACATTATATATTTCACAAATAAAAGTCTAGCAACTTGTTGCTCATTAGTATTTCTTTTTCTTCTCCAAAGCATTGTTCATCAATTGAATATACATGATTAGTTTGAGCCGAAGTTTGTTTATAAACGTTCGTATCTGTTCTCCCCGGTAGTGTTATTATAGTAACTTGTCATATACATATAAAATTTTTATCAATCGATCAATCTTAACTAAATAAACGGTTATACTTTCATTCATTAATGAGGAATAACGCTACATTAGTAAAACTATTTACTAATAAGTAATATGTTATACTGCCATAAAATATGAATATAGTGATTAAGAATAGTTTAATTGAAAATGAAGAACAATAAACATTAGTGGTCTATATATATTTTTTTGGGCTAGTATTGTTAAGTATTAGACCCTGACTTTCATTTGGGCCTGAATTTAGGACTGCTACATTATACTATTGTGGCTGATATTCAAACCAAAACTAGAAATTACAACAAGTAATGCCTAAGGTATATTGGACAGAATCGTGTCTATTTGGGACCGAATTGGATTGAATCTTATGGGCTCGTGTTCCAATTAATACTAATGTTACTTTTGTAAAGGTCTTATTTTTTCCAATCCACTCCATTATGATATTTGTGTTTAGGGTTTAAATCATTTTGAATTTGACATTCGGCAGCATCTCATTTCGCTTCTTCGCCGCCTATTATTTATCCCGTCATCATTCATCATCGAACAACGCACTGCGGAATGAAAAGAAAGCTTGAAGAAGATTTCGAGGACGATCGCAAGATCGATGCCTTATCTCCTCGCGATGCACACCAAGATCTCGCTCGTGAGATTCGCACTCAAGTGGAGATTCTAGACTACTTTCTCTTCGATCGAGCATCCACCAAGCGCGCTATTCAGATTCTCTGACTACACGAAGAACGGTAATGGCTGACGATTTTAAAAAAAATAAAAAATTTCGTGATGCTTGAATTCGATTTCAGTGTGCATGCGTTGCATTTGAAGTTCAATTTTCTCGAATGTGTGAGCAGACTTGATCTTGATCTGAGTTTTTTATGTGATTCTAGAGGAGATCGTTAACTGGATTGTGGAGTGGTTTCGGCGTTGCTGACGCATCTCGAGGCGCAGGAGCCGGTGAGTGAAGGATATAGTGGACCGAGGCCATATGAGAACGAGGTTGAGAAAGGAAGTGCATTCACTTGGTGCGTCTGTTCTGAATATAATACTCGGTTTAGTTTTTTTTAAGAATTATATCTGTTATTTCCTAGATTGATATATGCCTGACGTGTTTTTGTCTGCCTTGAGAACATCCTTTGAGAAGCGCTGATTTTTTTACATAATTACTTAGTGATAAGCTGTATATGAGATTCTTTTTAGTGTAGGAGCTTTGAGCCATATGTTGGAACTGGCAATCATGCTATGAACTCACTTTCTTATGTCCAAAATCTAAAATATCGATATTGTGAAGTCTGAAGCTTTATATAGTGTAATTTCCTTACTTAGTTTATTTATCGGACTAGTTATGGAGTTTTGTGAAAACTATTTACATGTGATTTGTGAGCAGGTTGGAGAGTTTGGTATTGAAGTCAAAATATTGTTCAGTTGTGACAAATTCTCAGGGAAATTCGTGATTTTATTGGTATTTTTACGTTCTCCAACTGACTGGAATCATTAACAGAATCAATAATCTTGAATAACTTTGAGTAGGAAGCAATTAGGTTCAGCTGTGGAAAATGTGTTTGGCTCTAGTTGCATCAATATATTTATCTTACATCTAATTTCTTTATGTTTTTTGCATAATTTGAGAAATGCATGCACCCTACAAGATGAGAAAGAAGTGTTGATTGGGAATGTATCATCTGTAACCTTTGTGATGGGTTGTCCTTTATTTTGTTTGGATGCTGAAATAAAGTTGCGTACATTATTGATACTGGATCTTTGCCACATCTTGTAGACCTATTAAAGAGACACAGAATGGTCAAAACTCTTGGCAGTCAATGGTATTATTAGGACGGCAGCAGATGCAATCAGAGAAGTCCTTCATCGATTTGGTGTAATTTTTTCCCCTCGTTGTAGCTGCTGCCGCCATTGCTCTTCACTTTTGGCAGGTAAGTATTTGTTAATAGGGAATGCACGATGGAGTTGACTAAAAATGATTGTTAAGCATGTTGTAGTTGATATAGATTCTTTATGTTTAAATGGTATATGAAACCAAACACTCCCAACTACATAGTAGGTAGTTTTGGGCTAGGCAAAAACCCAAAGGCTACATTTGTACTATAAGCTGTTAAAACTTTAAAAAGAGGTTGACATCCATTGAAGTAAATTGTAGGTGACATTAGGACTATATTCAGTTTTGTCAATTTCAGCTCTCGAGCAATTGCATTGACATGTGGTACTAAATGAGTAAAATGTATATTTAGCTTTACGATGTCCTTGTTTTTTTCAGTCCATATGTGTTTGTAAAAGGCTGCAATACTTGGCATCTCGGTCACATTTGCTTATCCACTAGGTCATTTGGTGTTAATGGAAAAATGAGGTTGGTTTTTGAACTAATGTAAGCTATTGTATCAAGTTTTGTTGCTCTTTGAATTAGATGATTTTTAATTGTTTCATCTATAATCATGTTGAAATATTTTTTGCTTGTACAGCTATTTGTCAATTTCATACTTGTGACTTGTCCATGTATAATTTGTTGGACTATGAGACTAGAAATGATTTGTTTACTATAAAATGTAAACAACATATGCTAAAAAGGTGTATTGAACTTGATGTTTTTTGCATATATTGGGATGTGTGCATTTTTTGATGTTATTTGATTTGCAGTTACAAAATACATTGTACAAAATAGTACTTACCATTAATTTTGTTTACATTAAGCATACACATTCTTAGTCCTTCATTTATGTTACAGTTTGAGACTTAATCATACGCGATTGATCTATGTGTAGGAAAATCTCGATGAATTCCTTATCACAGATATTACACATTACTTTGAGACATAGTAAGGAAGCAGGTACATGCTTTTACTAACTTTGCAATTAAAACCCTCAATACAAGCCTCAAACCTTGAACTTTAAACCTTAAACTTTAAGCCTGAAACTTTGAACCTTAAACTTTATTTATGGAACCATAAATGTTGGATCCTAAACCACAAAATTTTGAAACCCTTGAAAACCTACAAAACCCTTGAGACCCTTGAAACCCTTAAAAAACCCTTGAAACCCTTAAAAAACTTTGAACCTCTAAAACCTTTAAAAACCCTCAGAAATCGTTAAAAACCCTTGAAAACCTTGTAAACCCCTAAACCCTGGAAAACCCTCACAATCCCTATAACCCTTTGGAGACTCTTAAAAACCTTTAGAAATAGTGAAAACCATTTTAAACTCTCTAAACCGTAAGAGAACCATTGGAAGATAATCAAACCTTTAGGAAACTTAAGTTGCCTTTTAAATTGTACAAGACATCTAAAAAAAATTAATAAAGAAGTAAAAACCATTATGAACAATACAAACCCTTAAAAATCTTTAGAAACTCTTGCAAACTTAAAATGTTACTAATTGAAATGCAAATAGTTTATAAATACTATTAAAACTATTGAAAATTATTTTCTAATTGCTGAACGCCCTATGAAACTTATAAACCTAAAAAACCCTTAAAAACAAGTTATAACCATCCCTAATACCCAAAGTTCTAATATTTTTAAGCCTTATATCTTACATGCTCATACCTTAGAACTCAATACTCTAGATCTTCATACTCTCTCATATATATATACCTTTTCTTTTTCTTCACAAAGATATGGTCTTAACAAGGACTGAGATGCCTCTTGTTCAATGCCCGTAAATAAAAGCTATAAGCATGTCTCATGAGCATGACTTTTGAACTCTCTCTTTGTTTCTTATAGAATGTAAATCACTGAATTCTGTTTTCTGAATTGTGTTCTAATGTGGCATTCTTCTTTTTTCAAGTTGGTCTAGGGTGGTATGAAAAGATGGGGTTTTCATGGTATGCCTGCATCTCATAGTGTGTCATTATCAGATTCAAGTATTGGTTCTATTGGTCAAAGAGGTGCTCCTGAAAAGGTATGCTTTTTCCTTAACATAGAATTGCAATTCTTTGACTTTCCCATCTTTTGTCGTCAAGCAAAGTTATCTTTCGTTTTGACACAATCCACTATGATGTTTGCCTGAAGCTTTAGCAAATTAGTTTGCAATCATCTACCTTTTTAATTTTTAAAAAACTTCTTTAATCATCAACTTTTGCTATTTTTGCTCAAACATTTCTGGCTGTTTGTTCAAACAATAAAAAGGTTTCGTTCATTGTCTTCCAAATTTGGAGCAAGCAGCTACTGATAATTTAAGTAGTTAATATGACGTCTCCTTAAGATGCATCTATGCAAACGGGAGCAATAGAACTATCAAAAACATTTTAATTGGTTGCATCACCTTTATTTTCCTTGTTCGTGGATATTTTGTTTATATCTGATAGTTATGTGGGTGTTCGTGATCTTCAGAACGACACAAAAGCAACAGACGTCATTCACATGAAAAAAATTATGTTTTTCCTACCATGGTCCTCCCAGTTTTTATTCTTTTAGCATTCTGTGTTAGTTTAGGCATTCATACCAGCAGATACTTTTCAGCATTAATGCGATATATAGCATCCTACTGCCTTACTATTAATTTACTCGTGTTCGACATAATGCCAGTCAGGAAAAGTGTTTACATGATATGTATTCTGTACTAGGTTGTTTCCACTGGGGATGGTTATGCCATAATTGTTTAAGAAGTGCAGAAGGTCATAAAAAGTGCAAGGGGGTGCCTGGACTGCATGGGTGGGAGGCAAAGAATGGTAAGGCCAGGTAAATGGTTCTACTTCTCCCTTTTTAGAGGAGTGCTGCTTGAGTTTTGAATGTTGAATCAATATTTTTGCCTCCTAAATTATGTGGTACATACAACTTGGCTGAAATTAAGTAATATATCCTTAGAATCCCCAGTTGACAGCATTGAATGATTTCTAATACTCTGAATAATAGTTTTGGTGGTTGTAAAAAAGGAATTAATTCCCTCCATATCGATCTTCTTCTGTTCCATTACTAATCTAATTTCATGTTTTGTCCTGAAGATTGGATAATAATGCCATATTTCTTTTCAGGTTCTGGATGCTGCTTTTTTTAAATTCCATTGCTTGCCTTCCCAACATAATTTAGGCTGTAAAAATGAGTTTTTTAAGATGATCAATGTAATTTTGGGCTATAAGAGTGAGGTTTTTGAAATGCCCAATCCTATCACGTGTAATTTTGGGCCAAAAATTCTATAGCGTTTAATTTTTTAAAAATTTATTATGATTATTTACTCTGACTTCGGAGCGAAAAGAAACCCAATTATAATAAACCTAATTCAAAAAGGTGCAAAATCCGGGCAAAAGTCGAATTCAACCCAAAAATTTTAAATTTTTTTCCACGCGTTTTTATCTAAAAGCGCGTCTAAAACGCGTGAAAAATCGCGCCATACATGCGGCAATAGCGTGTCCGAAACGCGTACAAAACGCGTGGCAAGCGCGTATAAATCGCGCGTAATAACCGCGTCTGAACCGTGTCGGAATTGGGTATAAATTGCGTATAAACCGCATATAAGTCGCGTATAAATCGCGTTTAAACCGCTTATAAGTTGCGTATAAGTCGCGTTTAAACCGCGTTTAAACCGCGTATAAGTCGCTTTTAAACCGTGTATAAATTGGGTATAAAATGCGTATAAATCGCGTATAAACCGTTTATAAACTGAGTTTAAACCGAGTATTCATCGCGTATAAACAGCGTATAAATTGGGTATTAATTGCGTATCAACCGAGTATAAACCGCGTATAAATTGCGTATTTATTGGTATAAACCGCATATTTATTGCGTCTGGGCCGTATCTGGGCCGCGTAATTTTTGTCACAAATGTCTAAGAACTATAACAATATATATAGAGGGACAAATGGTTTACAACTTACAGTACAGATACATGCAATATGGACAATGCATGAGTTGCCCAAGAGGAAGACTGCGCCTATTGTTAAACTGTGTGATGGCCTCTTTTTCCTTTTCTATATCTTATTAACGTGTAAATAATATTAAGTTGTGGTGAAATTGTTTGTGAAGAAATTATGTGTACGTTTCGAGTGATTTCACCAAAACAAAACAACAACAACAACTAATAATATCGAGCGCGTTTATCCCATTAAATAGAATCCGCTAGATGCATTATATTTCGTTATCGTATTTTATTTAAATTCGTTTTTCCATTTATATTTAAGTATAACATATATTTCCTCTAGCTGCACAGCACCAAACCATGCGTGGAGGAGTTCTATAAATACCACAAATTGTTGCATGGCCAGTTGCATACAAAGCCCCACTCAACCGTTGCACTCCAAACTAATAACTCTCAATACAGGCACATGACACACAATGATGGCGACTACCGGATATACCTTCGGGGGGTCCTAGGCGGAGCCGCCTGACTGGAATTCTGAAGGCGAAGAGGAGTACACCCTTGACTCACCCCCACGGTTTGTCAACGATAGAGCAGTGAGACGGTTCGATAGATCCAGCCACAGACACATTTTGGTGGAACGGAACTTTGACGCACCAACACCTGTGTTTGACGAGACTATCCGTTTTTACAAATGGGAAACCCTCGCCTTTGCCCCAGCAGAGTCCAACGTGGAATTGGCCAGGGAATTTTACGCCAACTCTTATGCACATAACATAGCCGAGGATAACCGTAATGGGGTTTATCTCCGGGGGACTTACCTCAGAATGACAAGCCAAACCATTAATGCTCATTATCAACTGCCAGATTGCCCAGAAAACGAATTTGAACAGCTGTGGAGGCAACTAACGTCAATTTCTTGATCGAATCTGTTGGGCTACCGGGAGCCATTTGGGTGCGTAACAATCAGTCTGAAGCTGTATACGTGCAAACCAAAGATTTGACAGCGGAAGCCCGCATGTGGTTGATGTTCATAAACTCTAAGCTAATACCCACAAACTGCCACTCCAAAGCAACCAGAGACAAAGTGCTTCTGATTTATGCCATCCAACATAGGATGACGATTGATGTAGGAAGGCTGATCATGAAATCCATTGTGCGAGCACAAAATTGCACTGGTACACCAATATTCTTCCCTTACTTACAGCAGCAAATGGCCAGAGACCAAGGGATCGAAGTATCTCCCATGGAGACATCCCAACAATCCCTGGGAACCATAGGAAACCCACAATGGGAGATCCATCTGAACGTGGAGCAGGATGAACGGGCCCGACGTGACGCATAAATTGGGTAGACTCTTTCCTTTTACACAATGGGGACCATTGCTAATTTTAAGTGTGGGGGGAGGCCCGGCCTTGATGCTTGTGTGAATGTGCCTTAGTTGTATTATTCTGAATGTGTGTTAATTTTCTTATGCCTTGTGTGATGCGTTGCAGGGTGCAGTGGTGGTGTTTAGTATATTAGTAATAGGTGGTGTATTTTTTTTTTAATTAATTGTTTTCGTTTTTTTAGTGTTGTTTGTGGAAATGAAAAACAAGGCAGTGACTAGCACTGACCTTGTGGTGTGCTTTAAGTTCTCAGTTGCGATGTAGTGTGTGTAGTGTGCTTTAAGTT